>JANAVB010033817.1:11184590-11877330 GCA_029216955.1 Iris pallida | reverse complement strand
AAGAAATTAATGAGGGCTTACCTATTTCCTTAAGAAATGAAGAACTATTGAAGAAAGAGGCACAAATCCCCATAGAGACATTATATAGGCAAGGGGGGTCTCTTGGCTGGTCATAATAGTTAGGGTTAGGGTTTTTAGGTTTCATCCTATGGCTAGGATTGAATCAAGGAAAATAGATGGCATAGAACAAAGGGTTCTATCCTAGTTTCTTGCAAATCACTTAACCATAACTAAACTTGACTTAACCCCTTAGCCAACCCATCTAATTCTCAAAGTGGCTCACTAAGTTAGTTATGACCCATCTAGGTTAGGTCCAATCTAGGTTAGGCTACCAAGGTCATTGCTAGTCAAGTCAACCTAGTCAACCCTCATCAAACAATTCAAAAATAAATTCTAAAAATTTCCATAAATTCAAATAAATTATAATAAAATCAAATAACTCCAAAAATGTCAAAATACCCTAATCACATGGCTAGGCTCTAGGGTAGGCAGTCTCTCCTGTTCACTAGCAAAACACCAAAAATCACAAGTCATGAATTTAAATAGTTTAAAAATAATTAAAAATCACTAAAAATCATAATATGAAATAAATATCATTAAATAATAACTATAATTACAAAATTTCAAAATTACCCTCTTCTGGAAAACTGGGTGTTACAATCCTACCCACCTTATAAAAATTTCGTCCTCGAAATTAAGATGATAGCACCCTCTTCTAGGTTAAGCCCCCAGCAATCATAGTCTCAGATACCTATTTAAATCATACAGTTGAAAAGTGTAACCTATGGGGTCAGGGCATGCAATATCAGTCTGGGGTCTCATCTAGTTATACCAACCATGCTAAAGTACTAGGCAATCACAAGGTATCAAAACATACAAGCAAGGGATGCATCAAAATTCTCAAAAAGGAATACTAAGGTTAGGTCAAACTCACCTCCAGCTAGGTCTGAGAACCAGAACTCCCTCCTGGAAGCAGGCCCTGGTTGGGGCAGGTATAGCAGGGCAGTGCTGCACCCAGTGTGCAGCAGAACCACAGATTAGGCACAATCCTAGTCTTTTCCTACAGTTGTTCCACTTGTGTCCAGACTTCTTGCAGTAGGCACAGATAGGCTCTGGCTCAGCTGACCTCTGCTGGACAGGAGACTGGGCTGGGTATGATAATATAGGCTGGATAAATGGGTACTCCTCAAACTCTGGGTAGGACTGGGTACTGCTCCTCGCCCTCTTGGCGCTAGGCTCTCCTCCTAGAAGCACAGAGTCCCGCAGACGTAGCAACCTCTGGATTTTCTCCCTCATGGCCTCCTCATGAACTCTCTGTGACTCCATCAACCTTTCTTGGAAAACTGCAAACACCTGAGCTGCGTCAAGTAGCAAACCTCCGGGTGGTACAGTATAGAGTACAGAGGGTAGGGAAGGGCTCTCGGTCTCAGGCAAATTCGCAGCTCTCTCCTGAACGACAGGAGATGAAGGAAGACTCTCTGGCGAGGCTACCACCATCTCCTCAATGGCAGGAGGTGCCACCACCCCCTGATCAGATAGAGGGATAACTATCTCCTGAACAGTAGGAGGTGGAGGCACACTCTCAATAGAGGTATATTTTTGCACATTTTTTTTACTATTTATATATTTTTATTTTTTATTTTTTTATTTGTTTATTTTTATATTTATTTATTTTTTTTACTATTATTTTTAATTTTTTAATTTTTTAATTTTTTAATTTTTTAATTTTTAGTTTTTTAATTTTTTAATTTTTTAATTTTTTTATTTTTTTATTTTTTATTTTTTATTTTTTTATTTTTTATTTTTTTATTTTTTATTTTTTTATTTTTTTTATTTTTTTATTTTTTTATTTTTTTATTTTTTTATTTTTTATTTTTTTATTTTTTTATTTTTTTATTTTTATTTTTTTATTTTTTTATTTTTTATTTTTTTATTTTTTTATTTTTTACTTTTTATTTTTTTATTTTTTTATTTTTTATTTTTATTTTTTTTTATTATTTTTTTATTATTTTTTTATTTTTTTACTTTTTTTTATTTTTTTATTTTTTTATTTTTTTATTTTTTTATTTTTTTATTTTTTTATTTTTTATTTTTAATTTTAATTTTTTTTAATTTTTATTTTTATCTTATTATTTTATTATTTTATTTTTTATTATTATTTTTTTTGTTTTTTAGTTTTTTATTTTTATTTTATTTTATTTTTATGTTTTTTATTTTTATTTTTATTTATTATTTTATTTATTTTTTTTAATTTTTAATTTTTAATTTTTTAATTTTTAATTTTTATGTCTTAACTTGGATTCCTTGATGCCGATAGACTAATCTTGATAGTTAAGAGTCCAGATAATTTTAACATGTTGAATAGCATGCATAAAAAGTACAAAAATGAACCAATTATAGAATTAATTATCCACTATCACAAAATATTTTTAGTACCATATCAATATTCTAATTTAAAATATGGATTTTATAGATAGACGCATTATCGAGCACATATAATGCATATAGTCAATGGACAGAGTAAGTGTGAAAGGAGACTTAAGATTGAGATAATCAAGTATCAAGTAAAATTCCTAACGACATTTGATCTAGCACATATAAAGACTATTGCTCACATGATAACATATTATGGAAAGTCTGGTCTTTCCCTTTTCCTTTTAAAAAAAAAAATATTATGCTACACTAAGAATTCCCTGTTTTCTTTGTATGATGACTTGTGGATATACTAAAAAAATAGTTTTGTTAGTAAAAATTATGATAGCAGATTAGATGCTAACAACACCAAATTGGCTGAAAATTGTTACAATATATATTTTGTTGGTATTTCTTTCATTCACAAACAAAGTCTTCCAACAAATAAATTTATGAAGGCTTTATTGGTAAAATGACTTTATTTTCTTCCAGTGGTGTATACTGACGTGTATGCAAACTTTTTCGTATACTGAATATAAAAGAAATTAGACTTTTTGCAGTAATAAATAAGTGTTTCTCTGTAATTGTGTGATACATTTATTCAGAGTATCACTGACATTGTGGGCATTCTATGACGGTATGTGAGACACAACAGCTTCGTATTCTTCAAGTATCATGCATGTTTTTAAGGTGTGTATTATTTGTTTCGAAGAAATTAATTCTCACGATATAAGATCATATGTAATCTCTATGTCTGTAGCTATATGATAGTTGATTGGCTTGTATGTTACTTGTCATTTCAGAATAGAGAACTTAAAATTTCGAGAGCAGATCAGAAAAATTGAAAGTTCTAGGTACACTTATTTGTATAGGAGGAGCAAACGATCAAGCGCCCAACAGTAAACAATTTGTTTGGAACTAACTTATTACTAAGTGTCAGTCTCGCCAATGCTATTGGTCAAATTCTGCAGATAATTTTTTTTTTCTTATCAGATTAATTGGTCACATGCATATACATATAATTTATTTGTTTTGGAAGTGAAATAAATTCACAATTTTAAGTATAACCAATGTTTCTTAATTATTTACAAATTAACTCAAAAAGTATTAACAAGTTCTTCTTTAATTTACAAAACAACTCATAAAGTATCACATTTACAATATTCTTCATGATATATTTAATGTTCAAAATCTTGAAGTATACTAACCACTTTCAAAACTTTACAACGATTTTGGAGTCTACATCATATTGCATTGTTTACGTAATATAACGTTTGCCTCTTTACTAATGTGAATTAGTTTTATGTTGCCTCTTTACTAATGTGAATTACTAAGATTGTAGCACTTTGAAGAACGAAGAATGTAGATTATATCACAAGTTAAATATCGTTAATGTTTACTTTATAACTTCTTTGCTTAATTTAGATCTTTATAAGAAGAAAAACTTAAGGCTAAGTCCTACAAAGAATTGGACGATAATATTGATGTGCTTATTTGGAAGTTTGCAAACAGTTGTTGTTGCAAACAAAATGTTATTAGAAATTTCGTGAATAACGGTTGTTTGAAAACTTCTAAATAAGCTGTAATAATGTCCTGCAAACTATGGTTGGATCTGAAATGGGATCTACAATTATTCATAATTTTATATTCAGTAAGATTAGTTGAGTGCTTATATATGCTTCTTTTACTTTTTTTTGATTGGTTCTGTTTCCTATGTTATTATTTCAATAATAGTTTTACTTTCTTTGGATTTTTCTTATTTGTTGAACTTTTAGAACACAAACTTATTTCCATAAAAAAGAAAAAGAAAATCCAATCTACTATTTGCTTATTAGATTCAAGCATGTTTAGATCAAGATAAGATTTTTTTTGGGGTACATTTAACATAAAAACCGGAAAAGGTCAAAACGAAAGAAAAAGTTACTATTGTGCTTTACAGAAAGTAACATAATGTTGGAGTAGATCGATTTTGTTGCTTTATCTTGTGTTTAATTGTTATCTTGTTAAGAAAGAATATTATTTCGATAATAGTCATTGCCTATGGTTAGGATACTAGTGTCCTAGTCTATAGTAGAATTGATAGTTTGTAGGAGTCATGGTTAGTGGGTTTAACCAACTATCCCACAAAATCTAAAGAAGCGGTGTTGTGCTTCTTTGCAGGTCAAGTTTTATTTTTCCTATTTAAGTTGTAATCTCCTTCAAAACTATCAAGCGTCCAACAATAAACAATTTGTTTGGAATTACCTTATTGCTAGGTGCCAGTCTCGTCAATGTTATTGTTTAAATTCTGCAGATAATTTTTTTATTAGATTAATTGATCACATGCACATACATATATTTTATTTGTTTTGGAAGTGAAATGAATCCACAATTTTCAGTGTGACCAACGTTTCTTAATTATCTAAAAGCAACTCAAAAATTATTAACAAGTTTATCTTCAATTTACAAAACAACTCATAAAGTATCACATTTACAATATTATTCATGATATATTTAATGTTCAAAAATCTTAAAGTACTAACCACTTTCAAAATTTTACAACAATTCTGAAGTCTACATCATATTGCATTGTTTATGTAATATAACATTTGCCTCTTTCACTACACCAAAAAAGACATTTAGGAACAGTTTTTTAATGTACCTAATATTTTTAGGAACATATGAAAATCGTTCCTAAAAATGGCGTTGCAATTATTGGAACAGTTATAAAGCTTTTCTAATTATCGTTTGGAACGGTTAAAAGACGTTCCTAAATTAAAATTTGGAACACAAATAATGTGTTCCTAAAATCTATTTGGGACGTCTATGAAATGTTTCTAAAATTCACTTTTGAAACACATAAAATATGTTTCTAAAGTATTTTTTGGGACGTCTTTCAAACATTCATAAATGTCATTCTGAAACATTATGCATCTGTTCCTATATATAATTTGCAACAGTTTCTATATTATTTTTGTGGCTAAATTTGAAACGCTTTATTAATGTTCCGATATATTTTTCTAATTTCGATTTTGCAGCCAATTATTATTTTGAACCACAAATATAATTCATAAACTAAACACAAAACACATAATAAATGGTGCAATATCTTTATACATTACCTCAATCAACTTCCAAGAGATCCATTAAATCAACCAAAGCAATCAAAATAATATAAATTACCTCAATCAACTTCCAAAAGAGCCATTAAATTAACCAAACCAATAACATATCCCAAAAGTTAAATCTTTATAAAACATCATCAAGAGTATATAATGTAAGTTACAAATACTATATCAAATCTAGCTCGACCATAAAAGATATTTGTTTACAAAATTGGACATAATTCAACAAGTTTTTTATCCAACAGAATGATGGAGATTTGAACAACGCTAGCGGCAACTGACAACACCTGCATGCAACAGCAACTGACAACACCTGCATGCAACAACAACTGGTAACACCTGCATGCAACACTAAAATAAGTTTTAAGTTAAAATCAGGATATTGGATAATAAAATACTAAGATGAACAAAAAATCTAAGATGAACCAATATATTATATTCAAGAAATTAGACAATCAATATTTCCTGTGATTCTTCAAGTCCACCTAAAGGAATGAGGTATGTTTATATTGTTTTTGTTGGTTCACTATGTTTGTTCTTTCTTAGTTATCCAAATAGATACCTTGTATCATGTCAGAGATGTTTAGTTTTCTTGTAAATAGAATGCTAAGATTGGACTAGACGTTGAGAATTATTGAAAGCTCAAAACGGAACTCCCATGTCCTCCGTTGATAAGCAGTCATCCAAGCAACCACCAAATACAACAAATCAAGGCAGTAAAAAGCATGTATTGTCCACCCTTCTTCATATTTTCTTCAAATCCGAACTTCAAAACTTATTGGTATCTTTTTCCCATTTGTCCAACCTCCCCTCAATGCACATGCACACCAACTCCCCTCAATGCATATGCATAATTAAACCAAATTATAAAAAACTTAATTGTACCTTGACAATCCAACACCATATCTCGATTCTAGTTTGGAATAAGTAGTTATCTCTTTGTACTTGGGTCTATGTTTCCTTAATTATCATTAATGAAACCCATAGGAATTTCTTTCCCAAAAACAAGAAAAAGAAAAGAATAAGTACTATAATCATGGGCATTGAGATTTAACTTCTGGTGTAAAAAAAACTTTAAATTGTGCTAGTATATAAGCATTGAGATTTAGTTTATGGTGTATAAACAAAAACCCAAAATGGTGCTAGTATCAGAAGGTACTATGCAAGAGTAATATCACATAAAGTTTCATATTTGCATTTCCACCAAGGGAAGTTTGCAAAATACGAGTGAGCTTGTTGTCTCGATACAGCACGTGACCCCTACATCAGAAGATCTACATAACAAGTGACATAGAGATTAAAAAAAAACTCATTAGGATATAATGGCTAGATTGACATAACATACTCTTGGCTCTCAACACCTTCACTTAGTTTTTTTTTAATTACAATACGAGTATCATTAGGCTTTTATTAATATGGGAACCCTCCTTAAGACCTAACCCTTCTGAACCAGTCTTAGCAGCTCGTTTGAAGCCAACTAAGTCAACTAATTTTTGTTTACGGAGCAGTAATACATATTAGTTAGGAGCTCTAAAAGTTGGAAAATAAATATTATTTTGCTAAAACTCATGACTGTAATTATCTTCTTTGGTGCCTATCATCTCCATCATTTCCAGAAAGAAGATAATTACGATACCCAGTCAGACATCTTCATATGAGTCCAACTCAACTATGTCATTTTTTCATCCTCATATACTTAACACCATCATCTGACCACCAAAGTTGTAAACAAGTCAAGAGTCTTACCTAAAAAAGAAATATTTAGGAGTGGATGATATATCTATACCTCTAGTTGACTTCTTACTTAGTAGTCATATCCTCCACATAACAAAGACACTGAACTTGAGGATCATAGAAACTTACTTTAAAACATGTAAAAAGAATATCATTGTTATCTGCAGAAGATAAGGAGATAACAAATCATAAAGTTCACATAATGCCTCTTGATGATTTCAATTCAACATAATATGTACAATACATGAATGTAATTCCACATTATATTGACCCCATGCATGTCTATAATGTCAGATATTTGAGATGGCTAACAAATATGCATCATACAACAATTGATATACTGATACGAGTATAAAGGGTTGTAAATAAATGAGCTACTTGGACAGGGAATGACCAAAAAATTGGATATAGTATAGGACATGTAATTGAGATGATGACCCTAGCATGACTTTATAGACTTACTTTCAATGAGCTTGAGACTGCAAAATGGCGCACTCTGTAAAGGCTTTAGCTAACTCTTTAGCAAGTTTGTAGTTCTGGCATAAATAAAACTGAAAAACTTTATCAAGATGAATTAGAAGATAAAATCCACATGATGGGAGCAGCAAAAGATAGTTATTACCAGGAGGGCTGAGGCAAACTAGGCAAACTGCCTACCATTACCTGCAAACATCCAAGCCCATTATCTAGTTACAAGATGTAATCTGGGAAATGCCTGCAATAAAATACAAACATAATTTTAAACATACACAACTTAAGGGCCTAATTTGGTCATATAAGAACTGGAACCAAGCTCCATAGTTTTCTGCAATAGTTTCTTATACCCTCCATCCAAGATCTCCTACAATAGTTTTTTTTAGTGTGCCATGCTGGTTACCATAAGCAATTGGCAGAAAAAATGAATTAAGTTTCAAACGAGGGTAGATTTCCATATCAATGTTTCGAATGAATATATATATATATATATATATATATATATATATATATATATATATATATATTTCATGCACCAAACATCTAATTATCTATAACTATGCATAGGTAGATTAGATTTCCATATGTATGTGAAGATCACAGGTAAATGTCTTGATAGGAAGTACAGACACTAAAAATAGTTCAGACTTGTATCAGACAACACAAACGAATACATTAGGACATGCAAAACTTGGTAGCATGTCTGTGTTGCCATGTCGGTAATTATTTCAGATTATGAGAATTCATTTTTATGGAACATCAATTTCTTCAATAAATAGTTAAACATAATATATTGATAGATTATTTCAAAAATTAATACTTAGAACATTCCAAGATATCTTACCTTAGCTCTCCAAATAACTTGATGGCTGCAATGTAGAATAAAGCGACTTCAGAACATCTAGTTGACCATTCAATGAATTGTATGGATGGACACATCCTGAAGAGAATAGATTACGAGTAAATGAACTGTTTATGTTAACAAATAGATACAAATACGAGCTATGGATATTTTTCATATAGGTCCATATATAGTCCACTACGTGGGATGAATATTGACGCGCTACGGGTGCAGAAATAATACTGATATGGACTATGTACTGCCAATCCAAGCCAACCCCTGCAAAACAAATATGCATCATGTTAGCTATTAGCCATAGTAATAAACACAAAAACTGATACATGTTACAATATACATGAAAGTATGCTCAAGTGAGGAGTATGTGTAATAAAAAATTTGTGTTAAGGTACACCAAGTCAAGTATCAGTCTAGGTACAAAGAGCATGTCGTAAAATAAGCATTGTTGTTGCCTAATATACAACTGGTTAACCATCACCGTCATAAAGATGCTACTGGAAAAAAAATCAAAGTACCAACAGAATAAGAAAATACTACTCCACCCCACCCTCAGCAACCGCAAGATCTAGGAGCATAAAACATGAACAAGAAATTGCTTTACCAAAGATCTTTTCCAAACAAGAAGTGTCCAAAGTAGAACTAACCAATAGCTTTACACAATAGTTTTAGAAATAGCCACTTTCCTATCTCTCTTCTCAAGTCTAATTGAGATAAGAACATTTAAACACAAAGGAAACAAATATGACCCAAAAACTAGTAATCATCAATAACTAATAATAACAAGGCAACAACACAATAAGAGTTATAGTGACCTCAAATTATGTCTCAGCTAACCAGATCGATGTAACTACTGAAACAATCTAAAAAGAGAAATCGAAACAGAAGCAAAATCTTATTCCTAATGCCAATAACCACTCCAAAATTGCAGCATGTAGTAGAAATTTGCAACAAATAGCAAATTCTATTTCCAGAAACATAAATGACCCAATACTGTTATGATCTATGTTGAACAGAAGAATATGACATTAACACATGACAAGGTATTGATTTTAGAAAAATTATATTTCCAGGAAACATAAATGACCAAATATATTGGAGTGTTTGTGTTGTGACAATACCTGTCCGACACGATGCATCACAAATAGTCACCGATTTACAAAGAGTTAATACTTCTAAGGTAAAGACATACAGTAACTACTCTCAAACTAGATATGGTCACATAAACAGTCACATAACCTTATTATAGAGAGCAAACAGAAGCACAATAAAAACTAAGGAAATTTAAACCAAGGATTCTATCCTGTCAAGTCAACTTTAAGAGCATAATTGAGGTAAATCGGTCTCATCATTGAAAACAACTAAATGTAACTATGACACACCAGAAACAAATCAAACAACTTCCATTTGAAAAAACAAATATTAAGTGAATTGCTGGAAACAGAGTGCAGGTGTAGGAGTGTTCTGTGTGCATAGTGGCGGGTGTAAAATGCTAATAAACATCCAAGTTCATGTTTCCATCAAGATTGGTGATATGCTTCATAAAATAAGATAAAAATTCACTTATGAAATACATACGAAGACAATTTTGGTATATTTAAAATTATCGGCCTTAAGAACCTGGTATAGAGGAATCTTCTTCACATCTGCTTCAGCTTTGCACATCAAGTGATACAGCTAGTATAGCATTTGCACCAAGCTGAGATAAGATTAAGAATTATATTCGAATTCTTTTAAGCATAAAACAATGTCTACATTAAGGCTGTTATATAACTTAAATCCAAATTGGTGTGTTTTGGATACATCCCAAATAAATTTATCAGAAGAAAGTAGTTATGACCCTTTGCATGAATAAACTAGTTTTGTCGAAGCCAAAGTTCATAAAGATGTACAATTGCAGGGCTTGTCAACTGATACTATAAACGATCGATACTTATTGTAACTTAAAACTGCACCACTATCAGTGGTGTGGCAAGCAACCAGCAAAGGACATGCTAAAAAGTTTGTCTCCTTTAACTCACTTTTTGCCTCTTGGATTCTCGCAAGACAATGCTGCCAAACGAAGTGTTCATGGCCTAGAAAAGGGAGCAAGGTAGCCTCTTGACCTATGTGATGGTGCCTGCTCATTCTCTAGCCCAGCTGTGTAAGGAGAAAGTTTTTTTAGTTAATTTCCATATCCCATAATAATCTTAGAACTCTGAACAGTGTTGGCAAAAATTCTAGTTAGTCACCATTGGAACCATGAAAAGACATGCGAGATTGTTACTTAAATATTTGTAAAGGTTGGATAGGGAAAAATAGTCCCGCTGTCAAGAGTAAGTGCCAAATTCTGAAATTGGAAATCATAGCATTAATGGCAGAGTTTCCTTGCTGAATTTTGCACCAAAAGTCTCTCCAATTTGCTTATGGTAATGCATACATAATGTAATCAGCCCCCTTTCAATTATTAAGGACATATAAGGACTTTGATATGACTTGTTCTCTTGTAAAGGCTACATAAAAGATAAATGCTATGAAAGTTAGAGTGTCCATGTAAACATGTCAATACCTTCTTGCATGGCATCAATTGTGGACTAAAAATCTTTATGTGGCAGAAATCTGTTCCAATGCATCCCCACAAGTTTATGCTATTTTAATTTACCAGTGAAATGCACATAATGTAGCAATATTGAAGTAGTACATCATCATCTTTTCATCGATAATATGAGCTTTCTTTCGAATGTTTGAGGATAAGCCATTTGCAGCTAGCATCAACCATTTGGTCAGCTCTAGATATCAGTACATGTAATAAGTAATAACCATTAGTCTGTGGCATAAAATAACCAAAAAAATTTATGGGAAAAAAACATACCATAGATAGGATACCCAGAAATTAGTTCCAAGTTGTATTGTGTCCATGTCATATAAGTATCATCCATCCAACGGACACTCCAATACATATATGAACACCAAAATCTATGACATGTGTGTATCATTTGACAAATCAGACCAAGAATTTTTGTTGGTCTGATGTGAAAAGATTAGTGTCAAAGTTACTTCTAGAGTTATTTGTTATTCAAATTAGCGTCATGTCACGCCCCAGTACCGGAATACCGAGACGGACTAGGCCAGCTACACCGTATGAGGTATATAAACGTCATACGGCGATCGTGGCTGTCAAGAGAATAGGGGGTACATGATACAATCAGGTCTCCTATGGTCCCACAGAGCATCTATGTCTCAATCAATCAAAACAAGAAGCAGTAAATAATGATCATATAAGACAAAGCAGTAAGGCGTCCCCGACGCTTCATCAGAATGATTCATGAGTCTAGCTATACAAAATGATGAGCTAGTTCTGAGAGTCAATAGTACATAACTATAGTCAGCTGCAGTCTGATTAATTACAATTATGCAAAAGAAACTAGTATCCAGAACTGTCGGCTAAACAGGTGCCGGTGGCTAAATGCCAAGTACAAAATAGAAGATATCAGAGCGGTAAAGAAGAAACCCACTCATGGTCCCTGGCGCCCATACTCCTGGTGTGCACCATTGTTCGGGTGGAAGGCTGGATCCTCTGGAGCTGCTACGAGATCTGGCCAAACAAAACCAGCGGGGTCAGCCCCGAATAGCAAGTACCGCCAAAGGGGCACAAGAGTTCAGATTAAAAGCCCAGTTAATAGAATGATTGATAATAGTAATACTTATGCTACTATCATAGGGTAGCGCAACATCCTCGAACCCATATGGCACCCTTACAACCAAACAAGGACAAAAGGTGCCGCATGGAGTCGGGACGTGTCGTACTCTATAACCTTTCCATAAGTTAAAAGGTAGAAACAATAAAATCTCCTGATCGTGACTTCGGCCGATAGCCTATCGTAGCACAATAACCAACCCAACAATCAAACAAGAACATGGATTGGATCATGTACCATGATAGATCATGTTCCTCAGTCATTCACAGAAGTAACACTTCACAACCAGAATAAGTCTTTCCGCTCATAACTTCGGTCCACAGCCTGTCATAGTACGATAACCAACCCAACAATCAAACAAGAACATGGGTTGGATCACGTACCATAACAGTCTGCTTCCCTCAGTTATTCGCGGAAGGTAAATAGGATACAAGCAAGTCGTTTTTACGGCCAATCAAGTCTACGAGTTTCTAGTGGGATGAGGTTATCCTCGCGTCATGTTATTTCAAAATCCTCAGATCGTATCTTTCCAGCAAGGCTAGCCAACCCAGGGGTTCACGTAGACAGGTATCATTGAGCACAGGTCCCTCGTGAGGCCACCTTGCCAAAACATATAATATATAACAAGAATTAATCGGATACAGTCATCCACTTGTTGCGGATGATACAGTATCCGTGAAGACCAGCCGGCGCGTCAAGACAATATCTCAAGGCGGCTGGTATAACACGATCTCGGGATTCTGCCCTTCCCATGCATCTAGTATATTTAGTTGTCTAGTTTAACCCTATCTTGATATTGGAATCACATGTCGTAGTCACATGGTCATTCTCCTATATGTCGTACCATAGTACGTGTACCCCAAGAGAGGATCCATGTTAATCAGTATGTCAACATGTTCTACCCTCCTTAGTGTAATACATCATTGCAAATATGCCACGTGGAGTTACGAGTCATTTGTCGAGCATGAACAAGAACTGGGACATTCAGGTACAAGTATCAGGCAGGAACACTTTGTTCACTGGGATTACATTAGTGCTCATATCATGCTCAGGACAAAAGGCGTAAGGATATATAGCATACACAGACATTTACATATATATTTATATAATATAATATATACATATATAAAAAAATATAAGGTATAGGGGAGTCCAGGTCAGAGCGCGCTCAAGTCGGGCTACGCTCAGGTTAGCCTACGCTCAGGTCAGCCTACGCTCAGGTCAGCCTACGCTCAGGTCAGTGTATGGAAGACATACGCTCCCAAAAGGCAGCGTACGGACTCCATACGACTCCTTGTCACACAAGTGAGCGTATGCAAGACATACGCTCCCAAAAGGCAGCGTATGGGGTCGATACGACTCCTTGTCAAGCAAGCGAGCGTATGCGAGTCATACGCTCCCAAAAGGCAGCGTATGGGGTCGATACGACTCCTTGTCAAGCAAGCGAGCATATGCGAGTCATACGCTCCCAAAAGGCAGCGTACGGGGTCGATACGACTCCTTGTCAAGCAAGCGAGCGTATGCGAGTCATACGCTCCCAAAAGGCAGCGTATGGGGTCGATACGACTCCTTGTCAAGCAAACGAGCGTATGCGAGTCATACGCTCCCAAAAGGTAGCCTATGGGGTCGACTGCGTTGCGCTAAAGAGCACGCGCAGCTCAGTGGCACAAGCTAAAAAGCTCGTGCACTGCTCACTGTCTTCTCCAAACAGCAAGAACTCCATAGGTTGAACCCAAGCTTCAAAAGTCCATAACTTGGTCAAAATAAGTCCAAATCCAACTTTTTAAAGGTCAAAATTGGGTAGAACAAAATTCTCTACAACATGAAACCATCAAAACTTGAAAACAAAGAAGTTTGATAGATCAAAATCACCAAAATCCGAAAATGGTTAAAACTTAGATCTACAAAAATTAAAGCTTCAAAATGGAAAAATTCAAGTTCTAAACTAGTATAGGATGAGAAGAAGAACATATTTTGACAAATGATTTTGTAAGAAAACATGAACAAAATTTATGGATCCATCTCTTGAGCAAGTTGGTACTTGCCTTGGTTGGTGGAGGAAAAGAAATAAAAAGAGTGAATGAGGAGAGAGAGCGAGAAAGAGAATATATATAGGGGTTGGGTTGACTCAAAGAAACCCTAAGCTTAAGCATGCTCTTAACCACATGACTAATGACATGTTAAATGCTACATGATACAACTAATTAAATTAATTAAATAAAAATCCTAACCACAACACGATTCAGAAATCCTATCATCGAAACAGTGAACCACGCCTACAACTAAATAAGGACAAGGGGTGGCACACTAATCCGCGACGAGATACTGTTCCATGCCATGGCCAGTTATAAATACAGAATAAATGCAATAAAGATACAGGTGCCAGATACCATATACATGAAAAATCAAAAATTTACGTATTCCGGGAATGGGGAGTGACATCTCTACCCTCCTTAGAAAAATTTCGTCCTCGGAATTTCAATAAGGCTAGTTGAGCACGCTCTCAGACCACGAAATACACTCATGACATTTAGCAAGCACAATTATCAAACAACATATGGCACATGAACAGTTTAAGAAAGCAAGAATAATTAAGTAAGAGCACAAACAATAATCATACCCCAGAAGGAAATGATCGGAGACATACGAATAAAATATGTTTCTCAAGTCAGGTAGGAATTCGTCCTCGAGGTCCTACACTGACACCCAAAGTGGACAAGGGTCAATGCTTGAGATAAGTCGGTACCAATGACTAAATCAAGAACGAGACTCTGCCCAGGACGTACTCTCAAAATCAAGACACATGATGAATATCACGTATCACATGATACGAGAGCAGATGAGTGAGACGAGAAAGTCACCTTCACTCTTCGAATATAGAACTCAAGGAATTATAATGAATAATACTGAAATCTTACCCACAATCTGACCGCCTTCGGCCAACATCTGCTCTAATACTCCAAATTCTTCTTGCCTCTGTCCCGGCCTTTCCTGGCCCTGCTGCCCAACCTGATGTTGTGCTTGTCGGTACATCTGAGCTTGCGTCAGTAATGGGCGCTGGGCTAGTGGCCTCACTGCTAGTGCTGGTCCTTGATACGGTGTTACCTCTGGTGCTGGCAACGCCGGAAACTGTTGAGCTGGCCCTCCTGGCCTCTGCATCATGGGACAATTGGCAATCCTATGATCTGGACTGCCACACCTCAAGCATAATCCATTAGCCGAACGACACACATCCCTAGTGTGCCCTCCCTTACCACAGTAAGTGCAACCCACTGGTGCTTCCTGACGCTGCTGTTGGTTCTTCTGTTGCTGCTGTCGAACTGGTGCAGTCACAATTATCGTGACTGGTGCTGCATCACGAATACGGACGCCAGGTGCTGGTGCTGACGTCCGAGGTACTGCTCCTCCCCCAGCACTCTACGTATGAGACCTCTTCTGGCCCCCAGTCCTTGTTGATAACCTTTGAATAGTAAGCTCGTGCCTCCGAGCCGCCGTCAATACTGCATCGAATGTCTGGTAGTCGTGCCCCTCGACCAGCTGCAAAATCTCTAGGTGAAGTCCCTGCTGGAACCTTATTGCTCTCTCTGGCTCTGTCGCCACCATCATCCGAGCAAACCTACTTAACCTGCAGAACTCCGCTACATAACCATCCACCGTCTTACCAGCCTGCTTGAGACTGATAAACCTCTGTTGTAGCTCATATCGCGCTACCACGCCAAAGTACTTGGCCTTGAATCTGGTACTGAAGCTATCCCAGGGAACAGGACGCCTCATTCCAACCTCTTTTGATGCCCACCAATCGCGGGCGAGATCCTGAAGTAAAAGTCTGACCTGGTCAACCTTCTCTTCTGCTGGAACCTTTGCTGCAGTCAATATGGCCTCTGTATCCTGAAGCCAAGCATCCGCCGTAATGGCATCCTCCGTGCCGTCAAAATATCTCGGGTTAAGTCGACAAAACCTTCCGGACGCTCCTGAATCATTCCTGACACTTCTCTCAAGGGCTAATTGCAACCCCTGATTCTGTAGCACATTCTGTTCTTGCTGTCGGGTTTGTTGTTGCTGTTGGGCTGCCATCTGGCGTTGCTGGGTCTCCAATAACCCTCTAATAATTTGCAATAGTACCGGCGCATCTAATACTACTGGTACTACCGGCATCACCGGAGGTACGGGATCCTCTGGCCTCTGCGGCTCAAATGGCTCATGCTCGGTAACGTTCTCGATGGGAATCTGTCCAGGTAGAGGGGCTACCCCTTGCTGATCTCCAACTGGTCCCTGATCTACTGGATTCTCTCCCATGCCGGCTCCTCCAACAGCCGAGAACGATGCACCCCTAAAGGAAAGGATACAATATATCAAAAGACAGGACGGGAAGGAATCGAGGATGGTAATCATGTTAGCAATCAAGGTAGGAGAAAGAGAAGACGAATCAGGAGATCAAGGGAAACATGTTTTGATTGAGACTCCTATAATCGCAACACCCCACAAGTCTGAAAGACAGACCTGCATGGGCCACCACTAAAACCTTGTCACGCCCCAGTACCGGAATACCGAGACGGACTAGGCCAGCTACACCGTATGAGGAATATAAACGTCATACGGCGATCGTGGCTGTCAAGAGACTAGGGGGTGCATGCTACAATCAGGTCTCCTATGGTCCCACAGAGCATCTATGTCTCAATCAATCAAAACAAGAAGCAGTAAATAATGATCATATAAGACAAAGCAGTAAGGCGTCTCCGACGCTTCATCAGAATGATTCATGAGTCTAGCTATACAAAATGATGAGCTAGTCCTGAGAGTCAATAGTACATAACTATAGTCAGCTGCAGTCTGATTAATTACAATTATGCAAAAGAAACTAGTATCCAGAACTGCCGGCTAAACAGGTGCCGGTAGCTAAATGCCAAGTACAAAATAGAAGATATCAGAGCGGTGAAGAAGAAACCCACTCATGGTCCCTGGCGCCCATACTCCTGGTGTGCACCATTGTTCGGGTGGAAGGCTGGATCCTCTGGAGCTGCTACGAGATCTGGCCAAACAAAACCAGCGGGGTCAGCCCCGAATAGCAAGTACCGCCAAAGGGGCACAAGAGTTCAGATTAAAAATCCAGTTAATAGAATGATTGATAATAGTAATACTTATGCTACTATCATAGGGTAGCGCAACATCCTCGAACCCATATGGCATCCTTACAACCAAACAAGGACAAAAGGTGTCGCATGGAGTCGGGACGTGTCGTACTCTATAACCTTCCCATAAGTTAAAAGGTAGAAACAATAAAATCTCCTGATCGTGACTTCGGCCGATAGCCTATCGTAGCACAATAACCAACCCAACAATCAAACAAGAACATGGGTTGGATCATGTACCATGATAGATCATGTTCCTCAGTCATTCACAGAAGTAATACTTCACAACCAGAATAAGTCTTCCGCTCATAACTTCGGTCCACAGCCTGTCATAGTACGATAACCAACCCAACAATCAAACAAGAACATGGGTTGGATCACGTACCATAATAGTCCGCTTCCCTCAGTTATTCGCGAAAGGTAAATAGGATACAAGCAAGTCGTTTTCACGGCCAATCAAGTCTACGAGTTTCTAGTGGGACGAGGTTATTCTCGCGTCATGTTATTTCAAAATCCTCATATCGTATCTTTCCAGCAAGGCTAGCCAACCCAGGGGTTCGCGTAGACAGGTATCATTGAGCACAGGTCCCTCGTGAGGCCACCTTGCCAAAATATATAATATATAACAAGAATTAATCGGATACAGTCATCCACTCGTTGCGGATGATACAGTATCCGTGGAGACCAGCCGGCGCGTCAAGACAATATCTCAAGGCGGCTGGTATAACACGATCTCGGGATTCTGCCCTCCCCATGCATCTAGTATATTTAGTTGCCTAGTTTAACCCTATCTTGATATTGGAATCACATGTCGTGGTCACATGGTCATCCTCCTATATGTCGTACTATAGTACGTGTACTCCAAGAGAGGATCCATGTTAATCAGTATGTCAACATGTTCTACCCTCCTTAGTGTAATGCATCATTGCAAATATGCCACGTGGAGTTACGAGTCATTTGTCGAGCATGAACAAGAACTGGGACATTCAGGTACAAGTATCAGGCAGGAACACTTTGTTCACCGGGATTACATTAGTGCTCATATCATGCTCAGGACAAAAGGCGTAAGGATATATAGCATACACAGACATTTACATATATATATTTATATAATATAATATATACATATATAAAAAAATATAAGGTATAGGGGAGTCCAGGTCAGAGCGCGCTCAAGTCGGACTACGCTCAGGTTAGCCTACGCTCAGGTCAGCCTACGCTCAGGTCAGCCTACGCTCAGGTCAGCGTATGGAAGACATACGCTCCCAAAAGGCAGCGTATGGACTCCATACGACTCCTTGTCACACAAGTGAGCGTATGCAAGACATACGCTCCCAAAAGGCAGCGTATGGGGTCGATACGACTCCTTGTCAAGCAAGCGAGCGTATACGAGTCATACAGAGCGTATGCGAGTCATACGCTCCCAAAAGGTAGCGTATGGGGTCGACGCACGCGCAGCTCAGTGGCACAAGCTAAAAAGCTCGTGCACTGCTCACTGTCTTCTCCAAACAGCAAGAACTCCATAGGTTGAACCCAAGCTTCAAAAGTCCATAACTTGGTCAAAATAAGTCCAAATCCAACTTTTTAAAGGTCAAAATTGGGTAGAACAAAATTCTCTACAACATGGAACCATCAAAACTTAAAAACAAAGAAGTTTGATAGATCAAAACCACCAAAATCCGAAAATGGTTAAAACTTAGATCTACAAAAATCAAAGCTTCAAAATGGAAAAATTCAAGTTCTAAACTAGTATAGGATGAGAAGAAGAACATATTTTGACAAATGATTTTGTAAGAAAACATGAACAAAATTTATGGATCCATCTCTTGAGCAAGTTGGTACTTGCCTTGGTTGGTGGAGGAAAAGAAATGAAAAGAGTGAATGAGGAGAGAGAGTGAGGAAGAGAATATATATAGGGGTTGGGTTGACTCAAAGAAACCCTAAGCTTAAGCATGCTCTTAACCATATGACTAATGACATGTTAAATGCTACATGATACAACTAATTAAATTAATTAAATAAAAATCCTAACCACAACACGGTTCAGAAATTCTATCATCGAAACAGTGAACCACGCCTACAACCAAACAAGGACAAGGGGTGGCACACTAATCCGCGACGAGATACTGTTCCATGCCATGGCCAGTTATAAATACAGGGTAAATGCAATAAAGATACAGGTGCCAGATACCATATACATGAAAAATCAAAAATTTACGTATTCCGGGAATGGGGAGTGACATCTCTACCCTCCTTAGAAAAATTCCGTCCTCGGAATTTCAATAAGGCTAGTTGAGCACGCTCTCAGACCACGAAATACACTCATGACATTTAGCAAGCACAATTATCAAACAACATATGGCACATGAACAGTTTAAGAAAGCAAGAATAATTAAGTAAGAGCACAAACAATAATCATACCCCAGAAGGAAATGATCGGAGACATACGAATAAAATATGCTTCTCAAGTCAGGTAGGAATTCGTCCTCGAGGTCCTACACTGACACCCAAAGTGGACAAGGGTCAATGCTTGAGATAAGTCGATACCAATGACTAAATCAAGAATGAGACTCTGCCCAGGACGTACTCTCGAAATCAAGACACATGATGAATATCACGTATCACATGATACGAGAGCAGATGAGTGAGACGAGAAAGTCACCTTCACTCTTCGAATATAGAACTCAAGGAATTATAATGAATAATACTGAAATCTTACCCACAATCTGACCGCCTTCGGCCAACATCTGCTCTAATACTCCAAATTCTTCTTGCCTCTGTCCCGGCCTTTCCTGGCCCTGCTGCCCAACCTGATGTTGTGCTTGTCGGTACATCTGAGCTTGCGTCAGTAATGGGCGCTGGGCTAGTGGCCTCACTGCTAGTGCTGGTCCTTGATACGGTGCTACCTCTGGTGCTGGCAACGCCGGAAATCGTTGAGCTGGCCCTCCTGGCCTCTGCATTATGGGATAATTGGCAATCCTATGATCTGGACTGCCACACCTCAAGCATAATCCATTAGCCGAACGACACACATACCTAGTGTGCCCTCCCTTACCACAGTAAGTGCAATCCACTGGTGCTTCCTGACGCTGCTGCTGGTTCTTCTGTTGCTGCTGTCGAACTTGTGCAGTCACAATTATCGTGACTGGTGCTGCATCACGAATACGGACGCCAGGTGCTGGTGCTGACGTCCGAGGTACTGCTCCTCCCCCAGCACTCTGCGTATGAGACCTCTTCTGGCCCCCAGTCCTTGTTGATAACCTTTGAATAGTAAGCTCGTGCCTCCGAGCCGCCGTCAATACTGCATCGAATGTCTGGTAGTCGTGCCCCTCGACCAGCTGCAAAATCTCTTGGTGAAGTCCCTGCTGGAACCTTATTGCTCTCTCTGGCTCTGTCGCCACCATCATCCGAGCAAACCTACTTAACCTGCAGAACTCCGCTGCATAACCATCCACCGTCTTACCAGCCTGCTTGAGACTGATAAACCTCTGTTGTAGCTCATATCGCGCTACCAAGCCAAAGTACTTGGCCTTGAATCTGGTACTGAAGCTATCCCAGGGAACAGGATGCCTCATTCCAACCTCTTTTGATGCCCACCAATCGCGGGCGAGATCCTGAAGTAAAAGTCTGACCTGGTCAACCTTCTCTTCTGCTGGAACCTTTGCTGCAGTCAATATGGCCTCTGTATTCTGAAGCCAAGCATCCGCCGTGATGGCATCCTCTGTGCCATCAAAATATCTCGGGTTAAGTCGACAAAACCTTCCGGACGCTCCTGAATCATTCCTGACACTTCTCTCAAGGGCTAATTGTAACCCCTGATTCTGTAGCACATTCTGTTCTTGCTGTCGGGTTTGTTGTTGCTGTTGGGCTGCCATCTGGCGTTGCTGGGTCTCCAATAACCCTCTAATAATCTGTAATAGTACCGGCGCATCTAATGCTACTGGTACTACCGGCATCACCGGAGGTACGGGATCCTCTGGCCTCTGCGGCTCAACTGGCTCATGCTCGGTAACGTTCTCGATGGGAATCTGTCCAGGTAGAGGGGCTACCCCTTGCTGATCTCCAACTGGTCCCTGATCTACTGGATTCTCTCCCATGCCGGCTCCTCCAACAGCCGAGAACGATGCACCCCTAAAGGAAAGGATACAATATATCAAAAGACAGGACGGGAAGGAATCGAGGATGGTAATCATGTTAGCAATCAAGGTAGGAGAAAGAGAAGACGAATCAGGAGATCAAGGGAAACATGTTTTGATTGAGACTCCTATAATCGCAACACCCCACAAGTCTGAAAGACAGACCTGCATGGGCCACCACTAAAACCTTGTCACGCCCCAGTACCGGAATACCGAGACGGACTAGGCCAGCTACACCGTATGAGGTATATAAACGTCATACGGCGATCGTGGCTGTCAAGAGACTAGGAGGTGCATGCTACAATCAGGTCTCCTATGGCCCCACAGAGCATCTATGTCTCAATCAATCAAAACAAGAAGCAGTAAATAATGATCATATAAGACAAAGCAGTAAGGCGTCCCCGACGCTTCATCAGAATGATTCATGAGTCTAGCTATACAAAATGATGAGCTAGTTCTGAGAGTCAATAGTACATAACTATAGTCAGCTGCAGTCTGATTAATTACAATTATGCAAAAGAAACTAGTGTCCAGAACTGTCGGCTAAACAGGTGCCGGTGGCTAAATGCCAAGTACAAAATAGAAGATATCAGAGCGGTGAAGAAGAAACCCACTCATGGTCCCTGGTGCCCATACTCCTGGTGTGCACCATTGTTCGGGTGGAAGGCTGGATCCTCTGGAGCTGCTACGAGATCTGGCCAAACAAAACCAGCGGGGTCAGTCCCGAATAGCAAGTACCGCCAAAGGGGCACAAGAGTTCAGATTAAAAATCCAGTTAATAGAATGATTGATAATAGTAATACTTATGCTACTATCATAGGGTAGCGCAACATCCTCGAACCCATATGGCACCCTTACAACCAAACAAGGACAAAAGGTGCCGCATGGAGTCGGGACGTGTCGTACTCTATAACCTTCCCATAAGTTAAAAGGTAGAAACAATAAAATCTCCTGATCGTGACTTCGGTCGATAGCCTATCGTAGCACAATAACCAACCCAACAATCAAACAAGAACATGGGTTGGATCATGTACCATGATAGATCATGTTCCTCAGTCATTCACAGAAGTAACACTTCACAACCAGAATAAGTCTTTCGCTTATAACTTTGGTCCATAGCCTGTCATAGTACGATAACCAACCCAACAATCAAACAAGAACATGGGTTGGATCACGTACCATAACAGTCCGCTTCCTCCAGTTATTTGCGGAAGGTAAATAGGATACAAGCAAGTCGTTTTCACGGCCAATCAAGTCTACGAGTTTCTAGTGGGACGAGGTTATCCTCGCGTCATGTTATTTCAAAATCCTCAGATCGTATCTTTCCAGCAAGGCTAGCCAACCCAGGGGTTCGCGTAGACAGGTATCATTGAGCACAGGTCCCTCGTGAGGCCACCTTGCCAAAACATATAATATATAACAAGAATTAATCGGATACAGTCATCCACTCGTTGCGGATGATACAGTATCCGTGGAGACCAGCCGGCGCGTCAAGACAATATCTCAAGGCGGCTGGTATAACACGATCTCGGGATTCTGCCCTCCCCATGCATGTAGTATATTTAGTTGCCTAGTTTAACCCTATATTGATATTGGAATCACATGTCGTGGTCACATGGTCATCCTCCTATATGTCGTACCAATGTACGTGTACCCCAAGAGAGGATCCATGTTAATCAGTATGTCAACATGTTCTACCCTCCTTAGTGTAATGCATCATTGCAAATATGCCACGTGGAGTTACGAGTCATTTGTCGAGCATGAACAAGAACTGGGACATTCAGGTACAAGTATCAGAGCGCGCTCAAGTCGGGCTACGCTCAGGTTAGCCTACGCTCAGGTCAGCCTACGCTCAGGTCAGCCTACGCTCAGGTCAGCCTACGCTCAGGTCAGCGTATGGAAGACATACGCTCCCAAAAGGCAGCGTATGGACTCCATACGACTCCTTGTCACACAAGTGAGTGTATGCAAGACATACGCTCCCAAAAGGCAGCGTATGGGGTCGATACGACTCCTTGTCAAGCAAGCGAGCGTATGCGAGTCATACGCTCCCAAAAGGCAGCGTATGGGGTCGATACGACTCCTTGTCAAGCAAGCGAGCGTATGCGAGTCATACGCTCCCAAAAGGCAGCGTATGGGGTCGATACGACTCCTTGTCAAGCAAGCGAGCGTATGCGAGTCATACGCTCCCAAAAGGCAGCGTATGGGGTCGATACGACTCCTTGTCAAGCAAGCGAGCGTATGCGAGTCATACGCTCCAAAAAGGCAGCGTATGGGGTCGACTGCGCTGCGCTAAAGAGCACGCGCAGCTCAGTGGCACAAGCTAAAAAGCTCGTGCACTGCTCACTGTCTTCTCCAAACAGCAAGAACTCCATAGGTTGAACCCAAGCTTCAAAAGTCCATAACTTGGTCAAAATAAGTCCAAATCCAACTTTTTAAAGGTCAAAATTGGGTAGAACAAAATTCTCTACAACATGGAACCATCAAAACTTAAAAACAAAGAAGTTTGATAGATCAAAACCACCAAAATCCGAAAATGGTTAAAACTTAGATCTACAAAAATCAAAGCTTCAAAATGGAAAAATTCAAGTTCTAAACTAGTATAGGATGAGAAGAAGAACATATTTTGACAAATGATTTTGTAAGAAAATATGAACAAAATTTATGGATCCATCTCTTGAGCAAGTTGGTACTTGCCTTGGTTGGTGGAGGAAAAGAAATGAAAAGAGTGAATGAGAAAAGAGAGTGAGGAAGAGAATATATATAGGGGTTGGGTTGACTCAAAGAAACCCTAAGCTTAAGCATGCTCTTAACCACATGACTAATGACATGTTAAATGCTACATGATACAACTAATTAAATTAATTAAATAAAAATCCTAACCACAACACGGTTCAGAAATCCTATCATCGAAACAGTGAACCACGCCTACAACCAAACAAGGACAAGGGGTGGCACACTAATCCGCGACGAGATACTGTTCCATGCCATGGCCAGTTATAAATACAGGATAAATGCAATAAAGATACATGTGCCAGATACCATATACATGAAAAATCAAAAATTTACGTATTCCGGGAATGGGGAGTGACACGTCATCAAAATAAATTGACTACACGACCCAGAAAGTAAATAGTACTGCTTGTTTAAGGAATGCAAATAACAAAATGAAACAATTTGCATATCTTAATGTCAAAACCTCCTATGTAGTCACTCGTAACTTTAGTATATCAGTAAACTATCAGTCAATTGATATTACTTTGAGACTTTGAATCTTTATCATGATGTTAATTAATATAAAAATGGTTAATGATAAAGCAACATTGTATAACCAAGTTATAAAACTACAAAGTCACATCAGGTCTTCAATAATTATAGAAGTGACTTTTACAAAAAAAAGCAAAAAACTGGCACTTGAGTTTCTGACAAAGGAAGTCATTTCCT
Source organism: Iris pallida (assembly GCA_029216955.1). Lineage (NCBI taxonomy): Eukaryota > Viridiplantae > Streptophyta > Magnoliopsida > Asparagales > Iridaceae > Iris > Iris pallida. Next base: position 11,852,364 of record JANAVB010033817.1, on the reverse strand, counting down.
TAAAAGCCCGACCAAATGAGAGAGAACAATAAAAGCAAATCCTATATCAACAATATAAAATCTCCTTGGTGAATTTAGCCAAGCAAATCCTATATCAACAATATGTAAATGTCGACCTTGTATCAATTCTACAGTTATTATAGTTTTGATCATGTTTTTCAGTCCTCAGTTCCCTACAAGTTCTACAAGTGATCCTCCTAGAAATCTTACAAATCCCATAAGTCCTATAAGCTATAAAAATTCCAGAGTAAAACAGAGAAAGTAGAAAGAACAAACCCTTTCTTGGTGGATGATGGCGATCGTATGCTGATTCTTCCTCGGTGGATGATGGCTTAAACCCTTTTCTGTGATGGCTACCGTACGCCGATAGCGTTCGTACGCAGATGGCAATCTTCAAAACCTTCCTCGATGGCGAGCATATGCGAGTTTGATGGAGAGAAGAAAATTGAAGGAGCATACGTGGGTTTGATGGCAAGACTACGACGAGAGACAAATTAATGACTTGGAGGGAGATGAAAATTTTGTGAAATATGAGAATGGGGAAAAGGATTGGAAAGTTTGGAACGTTTACGATTAGGTTTGGTGATTTTTTTCCTTTGCTTGGATGTTTTATTTAGCAAGCACGTGAGATGCACATGGATGTAATCCCAATTTGGAATACTACAAAAACGTATTTGAATAAATATTTTTTCTAACAAATAAAATAAAATATATTAGGAACATTTCTTCGATCCGGAACATATTTAATATGTTCCCGAACCTAGGAACAAAAAATAAGCGTTCCAGATTGAAAAATACAGAGCGTTTCTAATTTGCCATTTTGGTATAGTGTTTACTAATGTGAATTAGTTTTATGTAATATAACTGTTGCCTCTTTACTAATGAGAAATTACTAAGATTGTAGCGCACTGTTAATATTTACTTTATAATTTCTTTGCTTAATTTACATCTTTACAACAAGAAAAAAACTTAAAGGTAAGTCTTACAAAGAATTGGACGATAATATGGATGGTGCTTATTTGGAAGTTTGCAAACAGCTGTTATTGCAAACAAATGTTATTAGAATTTTCATGAATAACGGTTGTTTGAAAATTTCTAAATAAGCTGTAATAAAGTCCTGCAAACTATGATTGATGTTGAAATGGGATCTACAATTATTCACAATTTTATATTCGGTAAGATTAGTTTAGTGCTTATATATGCTTCTTTTACTTTTTTTGATTGTTTCTGTTTCCTATGTTGTTATTTTACTTTTCAATAATTGTTTACTTTTTTTTGATTTTTTTGTTTATTGAACTTTTAGAACACAAACTTGTTTCCATAAAATTGAAAAAGAAAATCCAATCTACTATTTGCTTATTAGATTCAAGCATGTTTAGATGGAGATAAGATTTTTTTTTTTGATACATTTAACATAAAAATCGGAAAAGATCAAAAGGAAAGAAAAAATTACTATTGTGTTTCACAGAAAGTAACATAATGCTGCAGATTGATTTTGTTGCTTTAGCTTGTGTTTAATTGTTATCTTGTTAAGAGAGAATATTATTTCGAGAATAGTCATTGCGTATGGTTAGGATACTAGTTTTACCTAGTCTATAGGAGAATTCATAGTTTGTAGGAGTCATGGTCAGTGGGTTTAACCAGACTATTCCGCAAGATCTACAGAAGCGGTGTTGTGCTTGCTTGCAGGTCAAATTTTATTTTTTCTATTTAAGTTGTAATCTCCTTCAAAACTATCAAGCACCCAACAATAAACAATTTGTTTGGAAATACCTTATTGCTAGGTGCCAGTCTTGCCAACGCTATTGGTCAAATTCTGTAGATAATTTTTTTCTTACTAGATTAATTGGTCACATGCACATACATATATTTTATTTATTTTGGAAGTGGAATGAATCCACAATTTTAAGTGCCAACGTTTCTTAATTATTTACAAAGCAACTCAAAAAATATTAACAAGTTCATCTTTAATTTACAAAACAACTCATAAAGTATCACATTTACAATATTGTTCATGACATATTTAATGTTCAAAATCTTGAAGTACTAACCATTTTAAAACTTTACAACGATTCTGGAGTCTACATCATATTGCATCGTTTATGTAATATAACATTTGTCTCTTTACTAATGCGAATTAGTTTTATGTAATACAACTGTTGCCTCTTTACTAATGTGAATTACTAAGATTGTAGCACTCGAAGAACGAAGAATGTAGATTATATCACAAGCTAAATGTTGTTAATATTTACTTTGTACCTTCTTTGCTTAATTTAGATCTTTATAACAAGAAAAACTTAAGGCTAAGTCCTACAAAGAATTGGATGATAATATGGATGGTGCTTATTTGGAAGTTTGCAAATAGCTGTTATTGCAAACAAATGTTATTAGAATTTTCGTGAATAACAGTTGTTTGAAAACTTCTAAATAAGCTGTAATAAAGTCTTGCAAACTATGATTGGATGCTGAAATGGGATCTACAATTATTCATAATTTTATGTTCGGTAAGATTAGTTGAGTTCTTATATATGCTTCTTTTACTCTATTTTTTGATTGGTTCTGTTTCCTATGTTGTTATTTTACTTTTCAATAATAATTTTACTTTTCTTTCTTGTTTGTTGAACTTTAAAACACAAACTTGTTTCCATTAAAAAGAAAAAAATCCAATCTATTATTTGCTTATTAGATTCAAGCATGTTTAGATGGAGATAAGATTTTTCTGGATACATTTAACATAAAAACCGGAAAAGATCAAAAGGAAAGAATAAGTTACTATTGTGCTTCACAGAAAGTAACATAATGTTGGAGTAGATTGATTATGTTGCTTTAGCTTGTGTTTAATTGTTATCTTTTTTTGGAAAAAGGTAAATTTTATTCCAAAGGAAAAGCCATAATCATACAACATATAATATGAGTGGGACTCCCACTCATCACTCAACCATTCTCTATAGCATTTACATCAAACTCGATGTTATGGAGAATGCCAACCGGAGGGGTGACCAATCCCTCAAAGATTCGACGATTTCGCTCCCACCATACATGTCAAACCGAAGCAGCCAGGCGAACTCTAGCTGTTCGGAACCAGTCCTGACCTCGACCCCTGCTATCTCGTATCACCGAGATGATGTCCCCAATACATTTTCCTGAGGCGCACACTCCCAATACCCGATTCTGTTCCGACCAGATCTGCCATGCCAGATTGCACTCGAAAAAGATATGCTTAATAGACTCAGGCTCCAGACAGCAAAGCACACATTTGGGATCCGGAACCGGCACTCCAAATGAACTCAGGCGATCCATCGTCAAGAGGCGACCCAGAAGAAGCTTGTAAACACACAACTGCATCTTTCTGGCCAGACCCTTGCACCAGACGAACTCGTAATCAGAACTCAGAGGGAAGGTGCGCCGGATAAGGTTGTAGCAGCTGCGGAATTGGAACTCTCCCGTGCCCGAAGATGCTCCAGTCGGTTCCCAAATCCAACGATCCGCAAGCAAAGCCGGATCAATGACTGTAGACATAATGGACCCTCCCAGCTCCTCAGAGTACCGATATAATTCCGGCCTCCACTCTCCATCTCGTATGATGCGACTACACGTCAGGCCTCGCCTGTCCTCCTGGTGAGTCGGAGATCCCCTGATGTCTAGCAACGAACGCCGATCTATCCAAGGGTCCCGCCAGAGGTCCGTACCCGACCCATCCTTTATGACCCTCCGGATAGCAGACTTTAGCACTCCCCTGTGTCGCAGGACAGTCTTGAACGTGACAGAATGGTTGTTATCAAGAGTACACGTCCAAAAATTGCCCTGCTTCACGTATCTGTTGTGCATCCAGGCCGCCCAGAGAGACCCCCCGCTGATGAATTTCTAGGACAGCTTGAGTGCAGAGGCCTCCCTAATCTCCAGCAACGGCCTGAGCCCCACTCATCCCTCCTTCCTGGGACGACAGAGCTGCTCCCACGAGACCGCATGCATACCCCCCTCCAAAGGAAATCAGCACAGAGATGCTCCACTCGCTGAATAGTGGCCACAGGAAGGAGGATGGACTGTAGCCAAAAATAGGCTACAGCCGAGATCACCGATCTGACCAGCTCAATGCGATCGCCAAAAGACAGACCGGTTGTTTGCCAACCTTCTACTCTCCGCTGGACATACTCTACCAGGCTATGGCAGTCCTGATCCCGTGCATAATTGACTGTGAGGGGCACTCCTAAGTAACGTACCGGAAGATCACTCCTCGCGATACCCAGGACACCTGCCCGCTCCTCCTTCTGGGAACACCGGAAACTGAAGTAGACCTGAATCTTATCCATGTTCATCTGGAGACCCGAAAAGGACTTCAAATCTTCCATAATACCCGCAAGCGTCTGCAACCCCTCCGTCGAAGGCTGGATGAAGACTAGCAGATCATCAGCATAAATAAGATGGATAACTGGGGGATCCATCCTCCGAAACAGAGGCACCAGCCGTCCACGGTGCACTGCCAGGTCCATCAAACAAGTAAAGTATTCCATAACAAGCGTGAACAGGTAAGGGAACAATGGGTCACCTTGCCTAAGCCCACGGTTGCTCTGGAAGTACCCATAAGGAACGCCCTGAATGAGAACCGAGAAAGAAGGGGACGTGATGCACTCCCTGACCAACGCAACCCAGTGATCCACGAATCCCATAGCGGACATCAGATGGCAGAGGAAGTCACGATTGACCATGTCATACGCCTTCCTCAGGTCCAGTTTAACACAAGCTTTCAGACCTATTTGCTTATTAGATTCAAGCATATTTAGATGGAGATAAGATTTTTTTTGGATACATTTAACATAAAAATCGAAAAAGATCAAAAGGAAAGAAAAAATTACTATTGTGTTTCACAGAAAGTAACATAATATTGCAGATTGATTTTGTTGCTTTAGCTTGTGTTTAATTGTTATCTTGTTAAGAGAGAATATTATTTCGATAATAGTCATTGCCTGTGGTTAGGATACTAGTTGTAGCTAGTCTATAGAAGAATTCATAGTTTGTAGGAGTCATGGTTAGTGGGTTTAACCAGACTATCCCACAAAATATACAGAAGTGGTGTTGTGCTTGCTTGCAGATCAAGTTTTATTTTTCCTACTTAAGTTGTAATCTCCTTCAAAACTATATAATTGAAGCATATTCAGCCATCTCCTTTTGTCATTCAAGTTGAAGCTTCAGTTTTGTTCAACATCTGGTATCAGAGCTCCCTACTAGGGCCTGAGGAAAATCCCGGAAGAAAACAAGTTAGCTTAGATATGTAGCACTCAAAGGTCATGGCGTCTGTCGACGAGGCGAAAAGCTTTGTACAACCAGTCATTCCACGTTTCAATGGTCACTATGATCACTGGAGCATGTTGAGATGGATAATTTGCTACATTCAAAGGAGTTTGGCATCTTGTCGAAAACACGTGTCTTTGAGACTCCATAAGGGAGAGATGACAAAAGTAGAGACGTATGGTAGAGACATTTTGTTAATTCTTTCCTTATTTGCTTGATCCTAATTTTGTTTCGTATTTGGTATGGAGTGTTCGACCTAGTCATAGGTCCTTACTATCTTTTGCCCTTAAAGACTTTACTAGAACCCCGTGGACGAACTTCTTAGTGAAGCTAATTAGGGCCATTGTATGATTGTGATATTGGGATGATTAAGGGTGTGTGATCTCTTAAAGGTGGTATGAGTGAAACATCTAGGTTAAGTATGATAGAACGACTATGTTTGACTATAGAGCTTTTAGGAAGATGATGGCAATTAATTGGACTTGAGGACTTCAAGGGTGATAAGGTAGTTAAGGACGTATCACCTACGATAGGTCACTGAAATCGATGTTTTACAATTTTCTAAAGATAACAATTAATTACAGTCGTGGGTGAAAACATGCTTGATGGTTAAATAGTTGATGGCACATAATGGGTTAACTACACATCGATTATCAATTATTAGTACGGAAGTTTAGATGGAAATGTCAAGAGTTTAATTTTAAGAATATGTCTTCGATAGACCTAGACTACAGACTACGATGACTACGATGACTAGGCTCTAACGACCCTTTTAACTAAGTTATTAGTATGGTAACGTAGCAGTCCATAAGAACCATACTAAGTGGTGTTTGGAAATCTGAAATACAAGGAGTGCAAATTGGGAATAACGTTGCATATAGAACTGTCAAAGAGAATCTTCGAGGTTTAAGTCATCAAGGGACATTGATAGTAGGCTTCAAGTTTCATTAATGATGATATAATTTGATTGCATTTGTAACTAAGAGGGAGTAACGAGATAGGTAGATAAAAGATAGAGATCAAAGTTGAGCCATGACTGAAAATCCTTAATAAATCTAGGCTATAACCTTGGTGAGCATATCCAATAGTAATCTAAAACCATTATTCTTGTGGTTCTTAGTGACCTAAAGGAATAGTAACAATGGAGCAATAAGAATCATGAGATAAAGGACTTAAGTTGAAGAATACATATCGAAATAATGATGGATCTTATGATTGTCGGAGATCCTTCCAGGTTTAAGTCGTTAATTGCCTACCAACAAGATATTATGAGATTGGAATTTGGGATTTGAAAATTTTGCTAAATTACAATGACTATGTGACGATGAACGTGAGATGAAAGCTTAAACTCGAAGAATAAAGACTAAATTGTCGGAACATTAAGCACCTCTAGAGAGAGGGTGGATAGAGTGTGTGTGTACAGCGAAATAAAAATTACTTCTAAAAACTAATTATGACAGTACAAATAAATGCGTAATATAAATAAGTTCAGAGAAGCAAACACAAACACCAAGGTTTATATTGGTTTTCTTCTGAGATGACTAGTCCAGTCTCGAGTACTCTAGCTCGATGTTGAATTCACTATCTTGTAAAATATAAGCTTTGAATCCGAAGCGCTTGAAGTTACTTACAACACATACTTTTTATTCGAAGAGCACTACTTCAACTTGCAAGCCTTTAATCCGAAGGACTTGTCGACTTCAAACAAGATAAAAACAAACTGGTTTTCAAGTCTTCTTTACAACACAAACCAACTTCTAGATCGAACCGAACTGGCACTTGCTTGGCTAAGAGTCGTAAAGGCTTAGATAGGAAGGTTAAGTAGCTCTGGAACTCCTAAGGAATAGAAGAGAAGAGAATGATATGAGATGAATAGAATGAAGAAATCTCTTTTATTTATAAGGTTATGGAGAATCAAACTCGGGCAGAGTTCGGTTTCCTAACGTTCATAAATTCGAATGTTGGAGCCGAATCTACAGGGTGACCTAATCCAATGGGATACTGGGTCAGGAGAGAACCGAGTTCGTTCCGAGTTCAGCCAGAACTCGGTCCAAGTTCGGTTGTCCTGTATTCAGGTAGATTTGTCTCTTTTTGAGTGGATTTTGGGCTCTTTTTTAGTGGACTTTTGTTTGACTTTATGGACTGAATGAACATGAATGATATAGGCTTTATGTAGGCTTTTTGGTGGAGTTTATGAAAAGCTAAGCCAAGGGTCAACTCAGTCTGTTGTACAAATTGTTTAGACTCAAAGAAATAAACATAAAAACCAATAGCCCTTTGATGACGGCTTTCTTCTGATATTTGAGCAGACTTGAAGACGTCTTTTTTCTTGACCGCGGTAGTCCAAAGATAAACATATCTGAAAATTTGAATACCTTTCGGGGGCTTCTCCCCCGCCCCCACAGGGGACGCTATCCCTCGACCCTTCTCCGCTGACCAAGCAGTGGAACCCCCAATTGCGAGGCCTGGATAGGTCGTTGGACGGTTCAGAGAAATCTTCTTGTATAATGCCGTCTTTGGCCCATTATTAATTGTTCATTGCATATGTCCTGGTTTGATCATGCTTACTATTTGTCTACAAGTATATGTTAGGCAAACAAAGTAGTATAATAGTATGATAAATTTAATGAAGAGACAATGCCATGTTTAAGTAGCAACATAATAATGATTAATGAATATTAGTGACATCATTATGTTAAAGTTAATTGATTAGATATTTCAAAAATATGATACAATCATTAGGCTAACATAACTGGTAAAAGGCTATGGTTACTGCGACTAATGGTTGCACATGAAATTTCGAGAACAAAATTATTCTAAAGAGGAAAGGATGTGACCCCCCAAACCCCCCCCCCCCCCCTCCCCGCGAATTTTTGTTTTAACTAAATGGGTTTATTCGTGTTGTTTCTATTCTAGTTATAAAATATTTTCTTAAGGAACTTTAGTTAAAAAGGTTTTTCCTATCCTCTCTTCCAAGTAGGGGTGAGCATTATTCGGTTTTGAACCCAAAACCGATCCGAACCGAACCGAATAAGAGATTTGGTTCAGTTTTAAAAAAAAAATCGGTTCGGTTTCGGTTTTGAAAATACTAAATTTTCTTATTCGGTTTCGGTTTTGGGTTTCGGTTTCGGTCCAAAACCAAAAACCAAATAAGAAAATTTAGTTTATATATATATATATATATATATATATATATATATATATATATATATATATATATATAATAAATATATCTAGATATATTTAGTTATTATATATATTAACAAAAATAAACTCAAAAACCGAATAAACCGAAAATCGAACCGATTTAATTCAGTTCGGTTCGATTCGGTTCGGTTATTGACCAATTCGGTTTGATTTTGGTTTTGCATATTCGATTTGGTCCAATTCAGTTTTCAGTTATTCGATTCGGTTGGAACCGAATACTCACCCCCTACTTCCAAGTATTTAGCTAACCCTTTAGTTATATCTAAATAGACTAAATTGTTTGGGCCTGTCATATTATGTATATCTTGGGCATCTAAGCCATATTGTCAGTTGGGCTAGCCCCATCCACCAATCCCCTTTTCCCCTCAACAACAATATACCCACCCGCAAACACAACAATATCACCTCCAAACAAACACCTTAAGCGTGGCATCTCTGGAGCATACCTACTCCCTGCCACACCTACCAGAGCAGCGCAGAGCAGCCCATCAATCCATCAGTACCGCCTTCTTGAATTTCAACACAACCTACGCCGCGGCCTCCTCGTACATTTTTCCACTTGCACCGCCTCCGCCGCTCCGGTCGAACACCGCGACTGTCTCCCTCAAGCCGGCATTCTCCACCGCTCGTCCAGACAATAAGACCCCGTCTCAGTCTTCTTCTCCGGCCAGGCCGCCGGAGGAGAAGAAGGAGATCTGCCGGTGCAACGTCCAGGCCGGACTCCACCAGTCCACAAGGGTCGCCCTCGCAGCCCACTCGTCCGACTCCCGGCTCCGACGCTTTCTGCCTCACCCTGCGCGCCGCCGCCGCCGCGGCAGCTGGTGCAAGTCGAGGACGGGCTCCTCGACGACGGGGAGCCGTGCGCGCGGCCTCTCCACCGGCGAGCAGTCGCCTTCAGAGGAATCGCATGGCCGAGATCCACCGTTGAAGAAGAAGAAGAAGGAGCAGCTGCAGGCGCAGATGAGAATCGGCAGCAGCACTCTCGCACTATCCCTATATATACATATAGGTAAATTACCTATATTCCCCCATTTTCTATTCTCTGCATTGTATATGTGATATAAATTTTATACAATGTTTATTTGTATGCACATTTTTTTTTTTTTTGACATCAAGTCGATGCAGTGACCAATCAGAATTTGCTGCAAGTGAAAGTAAAATTCGGATGGTATTGAGCTTAGCAACAAGAGCGAAGGTTTCAGTGTAGTCGATCCCATAGGTTCGTGTAAAACCTTTGGCTACCAACCGCGCCTTGTATCTTTCAGTAGAACCATCAGCATTATATTTTACAGTGAACACCCATTTGCACCCGACAATGTTGTTGTTTTTTTTCCCTTTGGCAGCTCTACCAAACTCCAGGTATTGTTTCGTTTACGAGCACACATATCTCTTCAAATAGTGTAGCTTTCCATTTAGGAACAATCAATGCCTCCTCAATCGACCTGAGAATAAAAACACTAGAAGATGAGATATTGGAATAGGAAATAAACTTGGAAATGTGATGTTCATTACACGACCTAGTACCCTTTCTAACTGCTATTAGCACATCTAGATCAAGATTAGGACTTGGTTACTTGACACATTTGGCAAGTGAGATTTTATCACCGGCTTGGCTTCTTGACTGTGAGTAGGATTCATGATTTGTTTATTTCCTTTGGAAGACTTTTCGTCTAGAGTAGACATCTAACTCTTGTTGATTAGGCATAGTTGATTCTCCCCTTGTTTTCAATACCGGTACAGTTTGTTGATTATTGAAGTACTGATTGGGATTGAATCAAGGATAAGTCCTGTTGGGTCAGCTAAATCTGTAACTGGATTTGGCATGCTAGGCACACTCGGAATGGTAGGTAGTGGATGTATGGTAGGATCTAAACCGAGTATTAGTATGTCAAGGGTGCCCCATGAACCACAAGCTTCCTAATCACGAGTCTCCCCCTGAAGCATAGTTGGAGAGAAGTAAAGGGTATCTTAAAAGAATGTGACATCACAAGAGACATAGGTTTTCTTATTTTTAGGACAGTAGCAACGATAATCTTTTTGAGTTGGAGAGTAGCCAATAAAGACAGTCTTGAGAGACCGGAGATCAAGTTTATTACAATTGTGACCATGAACGTGAATAAAGGTTGTACACCTGTAAGTTCTCAAGGGAAGAGCTTGATGTGTAAGTATGTAGATAGTTTTTTGTGAGAACGAAGAGAGGAGTTTCAAAGTTTATGGTACGATTGGGTAGACGGTTTATGAGGTAGGTGGCGGTTAATGTAACATCTCCCCGTAAGTATTTTGGGACATTCATGGCGAACATAGAGAGCACAAGCTTCTTCCAACGAATGATGATTTTTTTTCTTTCTGACACTCCATTTTGTTATGGAGTGTCAACATATGGAACTTTGATGAATAATACCATTATGCAACAGATAGCCGTCTAAGATACAATTAAAATATTTTCGACCATTGTCAGTTCTTTGTACCTGAATTCTGGTCTGGAATTGTGTTTGAATCATCTGGCTGAAAGTTTTGAACACTAGACATGTTTCTGTTTTTCTCAAAGGAGGTAAACCTATGTAGTGCGTGTATGATCAGCAATGGAGGTAACATACCACTTTTTGCCATATGAATGGTGATTTTTGATGATCCCCACATGTCACTATGGATTAATGAAAATGGTGTGGAAGACGTATATGGTTTTGGAGGAAAGGAAGCTCAAATGTGTTTGGCATTCTGACATATTTCACATTGAAAAGAAACTGAATCTTTATTATCGAATAAAGATGGAAACAAAAGTTTCAAAAGAGAAAAATTGGATAGCCAAGTCTTTCGTACATAATGTTACTTATTTTCTTAGTACTAGAAACAGACACAAAAGCAATACCGGACACAAAAGTTTGTTGACTCTTCGTATGATCATCTTAAAAGTAATAAAGTACATCATGAACCCTAGCACTGCCAATCGTTATCCCCGATGATAGTTCCTAAGATTGACATGACAGAGACATGAATTTAGCAACCCAATTATTATCACGAGTACTTTTGCTAACAGATATCAAATTGCATTTTAATGCAGGAATATGAAGTACGGATTTAAGAGCAAGATTCTGAAACTTTGAATGGTGCTAATCCCAGTAACAAGAGATAAAGATCCATCAACAATTTTAATAGTAGTATGATTAGAACACGTAATGTCATATGGTTGGAGGCACATGGCATGAACCTAGATTGGAGCCTGATGACGAGGTGGTATGAGAGAGGTTAGAGGAAGGCTAACTTAGAAGACCACAAATATGCTCAACTTTCTCTTTGCTGAATGGTATAGAATTTTCAGTATTGCCAACCTTGTCATGGCTGGATTAGGTCTGATAGGCACAACCATCGACCTGTTTTCATGGTACCCAATTGTCCGATTTTTTGTGAAGTTGCCAACATTTCTCTCTGGTATGGCCAGGACGACTATAATGATCACACCACGGTCGGTCTCCTCTTTTCTTCATGTTTGGATCATGGTTAGGTCGGCCATTTGAAGAAGAAATATTGGACACAAAGACTGATCCTTCTGGTGCTGATTGGATTGATGGTGCATTATTAGTTAACATCACTTTGCGACATCCCTCCTCTCGACAAACCTCAGCAAAGGCTTCCTCGGTAGAAAGAAATGGTCCTTGTGCCACCACCCGTCCTCGCACCTAGTCTAGATTATGATTAAGGTCAAGAAAAAAAAATCATACACATGTTCTTTTTTACGATTTCGTCGTTGTTTGACAGTACACATAGCGCTTAGTGACTCATCTTCAAGAAACAAATTAAGTTTCTACCAAAGATCTTGAACATCAGAGAAATATTGAGTGAAAGAGTTAGATCCATGTTTCATCTCCTTCAAATTGGATCGAAGTTCAAACATTTGGAAAGCGTTTCCAAGACCTTAGTACATCCGGCGAGCTGTATCCCATACTTATTTGGCTGTTTTAAAGAAGAGGTGCCGACGGTTGATTATGGGCTCCATGATATTAGTGAGACAATTGAGAACAATGGAGTTATTGTCCAACCATGTTTTGTGCGTGGAGTTAACTGCGACAAGGGCTGGAAGTTCGTCGGTGAGATAGTCTAGTTTGCCACCACCACATATAGCTATCTTGACGGATTAACCCATTGCATGTAATTATTGAGACAAAAGTTTATGGGTTGTGATATGAAGAGAACTAGTCTCTCCTCCAGGAAAAAGAGTAAGAGAATGATATTGGGTCTGTCCGGACTTAGTAGAGGTGGCATCATTGCCGATCATGAGAATAACATGGCTGCTCAGATACCATAAAATTTGGGATGAAATTATTTTATGCATTATGTAATCAAAGGGAACAACAAGCATATATAAGATGAAGTAAAATATAAAAGTAAAACAAAAATTTGTTTACAACATATTTTATCAAAACTGAAAATCTGTTACAAACATAAAATCTGTTACAAAAAATAGATTCTTCCAATTAATAAACAATAAAATCTAAATCAAATGAAGTTACTAAATCCAATCAGATTTGATTTGATCTCTTCAACAATGCTAATTTTGCTCGACATATTGGTACCCAATCCAAAATCTTGGGTAGGGGCAACTCCACGACGAACACGTCCAGGATGCTCCAGAACAAAATCACAAGCTATTGCATTATTCGGAGATGCAACCCTTGCATGTTTGAACTCACCGTTAGCCTATGTTGCACGTCTATGTTGCACGGATATGAATTTGACATGACACGCTTCAGACACAGACAATTATGGCCCTAGTATTTTGGTATCATAGTATATTTCGGAGTGTCCGTGATATGTCTGCTATGTGTATCCAACACAATACGGCATGGATTTTGCACTATTTGTGCTTCTTAGCCATCATCATCATGCTTCTCTATAGTTTTTTTCCTAGGACTTAAATTCAATAAACTTAGATTGCTAATGTAGGTGCCAGTTGCATATCATGAAAACTTCAAATCTCATCATGTCTCTTTCAAATTCCTACTAGAAATCAATTCAATAGGAGAGCTAAGATTACCATTAGTCAAGTTTCGTCAATGATATTGTTTCAAATATTAAAACCTTGTCACTGTCACAATCCAAATGCATAGATTCAAGACAATCTTACTAAGTCATGACTATTACATAAATTGATAACAAAGGCTTTTGTTATAGTGGGTGAGGATCCATAGATTTATATGATGATTGTTAAGGCTAATTAATGTTAGAGTTTATTTAAACTTGTTTTTTAGGTGGTAGACTTAATTAGTTATCAAACATTGAAGGAGAATGGTTATTAATCAAGGTTCACAGTATCGGTATCGGAATCGGTATCGGACTATTCCTATGAGAGTTGGTATCGACGATATCGGTAGTATCGGCGGTTTCGGATCGGAGTATCGGATCTTTTGGTATCAGAAAACAAATAATTATTAATAATTTATTTACATTAAAAACATATATTTTACACATTTAGGCATAATTTTAAGTATTTTCAGTGTTATTTCTCAGTAGTTTTGAAACTAAATGAAATAGTAGTCACCCTTACCGATTGGTTTACATACAATAGATTGATTTTCTTCTTTTACATGCTTTACCAACCTTATTATGTTTTAAACCCTTGCTGATTTGTATTTTTTGTTTAATTTTCTTTGTCGAATTGACCGGAAAAGAGATTCCCAATGTCAGTATTGTTCAGTATCGGATTGGGACGTGTGAAACCGTATCGGTATCGACCGTATCGGGTCGGTATCGGCCGATACTTTAAACCATGTTATTAATCCTATATGCGTCAAGACTATAAAAGAAGATTCAATACGGAAATAAGGAATTGTACACTAGAGTGACTAAATCATAAACAGAAATCCTACAACATGTGACTGAAATTTAATCTTAATTATATTATGTATTAAAGGCTTTCTCCATTTCTCTCGTATCAATATTCTTCTCACATTATATCAAACCAAGTCCATCTAAAGGAGTCAAAATCTTACTGCTATTGTGACAACTAGTACTACTAGTTTGTGACCGAAGTTTTTCGTTGTTAAAAACCACAATCTGATTGCGCAAGCGGAAGCGACATGGAACAACAATATCCTTATGACGACAAGCAAAATAGCAAGGCACAAATAATCGACCTAATAGCATACAAGAAAACACAATATTTAACATGCTTTGGTCAAATCCAACCTACTCCACGGGACAACGAGAAAAATTACTTTTTTGAAACAACAAAAAACCTTACAAGGATTACCCGTAGCAAGTAACCCTCCCTCCCTCCCTCAACGAGATTATCGACGAGCTCTTTCCTCCTTCCTGCTGATGACTCCCATAATAGCCTCCTTAGGAAACCCTAAGAGCTCATTTCTTGCTCTTAGCACACCAAAGCCTCAAGCAACAAGCCAAACTTTTGCCAAGCTAGCCCTAGGCTGATGGGAGTCCTTAAATAGGATCCCCAAATCTCAACCTAAATTAGGAGCAAACCGAATCTTCCAAACCGAGCCCTTAGATCTGAACCGTTCATAAACATGAGCAGTCCCTGACCCAACGGTATGTGGGCAATATGCCGCCGACATACCCCAGTATGCCAGAGTGAGCTATAAAAGTACCCAAAAGTCACTGGACAAATTTTGCACTTTGTCGCCTTGATACACCATGTTGTTTCAAGCCCTGCAACGCATCATTTCGACTTCTTCTAGAGTTCTCCGACTCCTTGAACGGCATCCGCAGTATCCCATAGATGAACACGAGACATATCCAACATTTGCCTTTTAGTCTTAAGATGCCCATCTCACTCCATTGGCAAAATTGTTGAATACTCTTAAGATATGATATATTAGCAGTAGGGAATTTGAAATACTACGACAGACATACTACACAACATGCAAAATCCAAGTCAAATTGATCTTTTAAGTTGTAACCGGAACAAGAAACATCCAACTTCCTTTGTTCACAGCAAAAAGTTACAAATGGCTGCCAAATTTTCATGAGCAAGCTATTACCCCGTATAATTATTATAAAAAACAACATATAAAGAGTTTGCAGGAGATTGTTGAAGATTCTTAATGTCACTTGCTTTGCTATTCTTTGCCCACTTTTGTATGTGTATCATTTGGTAAAGAAAGGAAAGCAAAGCTGCACTCTGCTATGATCTTTTCACTTGGCCACCAAACAACATTTTTGACTTAACTACTAGACCATGAAGCTACTAAGAAATCTCTAGAATGCAAGTCTTACAACCTAAGTACCATGTCATCAAGATATGGAAATCATAGGAAGGAGCAATATGGGATCATATTGGGGGAGTAAGTATTCTTAGTTAGGATCGAAGGAAAAGGTCACAACCTGGAATGTTTTAGTATGATACCATTAATCAATCCAACCCCTCCCATTTAATCAGCTCGACATAAAATTGATATTCAAGACTTCAAAGATATTGCCTCTAAAAACTCTCTCTAGGCAACTTTATATCATGTTCGTCAACTTTATATCATGAGAGGTGAAGTCACCAAAGAATCAATTGTTGCAACCAGATAAAAGAAGCATGTTATGGCACAATTTAGAGAACTTGATTCAAGTATTACAAAAAACTCAAGTAGGATAAAATTGATCTTTGATAACCATAGATGTAGTATGAACATTGTAGATCCAAAAATTTGACCTAAGTCTACATTAACAACAAAATTCATTTATAAGAATGGACAAAATTCTTAATAAGAAAGCAAAAGTCATATAGCAAAGGAAATTTAACATGGCCAAGGAGTAAACAAAATTAAAAGAATAACAGAGAGAGATTTTTTGTTGTTGACCCATGACACATAGTTCGCTAAGTATTTTTGGAGAATAGGTCATCTTCAATTCAATTCTTCTATGAAGAAAGATAGGGGAATTACCTTGAGGAGGAATGATATTTGAGGACAATGAGCAGTAAAATGGTTTTTTAATAGGTTTTTGGGGTTATTTCGAGTGGAAGGGCTGAGAGCTGTCATATGTGATCTCAACATTTAGGATTTGAGACATTGCCAACTAGCCTCAAATTTTAGGGTTTAAGAAATTGCAAATCAGCACCTAGGTAAACTAAATTTAGACCGCCAAACTATGGCGCCTAAATAAAAATGAAAAGCAAAGTTAAAAGAGGGTTATCAAATCTAGTACCATGTTCCAAAAATTCAAACATACATAAGAAGAGGTGGTTTTGGGAAAACCGTCCCTGTTGTTTCACCTATACAAGTTGTTTGAATTTCCGACTAAAATTTATATTTGTATTAACTTAGAGGCAGTTTCAAAACTACCTCCAATAAACTGCCTCAACTTCCGTAAATTTTTTGTAGTGCAATCGACATTGTACACTTTCTTATGTATAGTTTATTCTTTACACACCCGCTGGTTCATAGTTTCGACATGTGTATGATGTTTTAGAGAGTTCTTATTGAATCAATTTGGGTAGTGACCATGGACTGGTTTTGGATCCAGTCTCAATCATAATTTTTGTACCCATTCAGGTCTTCAACGAAATACTCTATCCCATCATATCCCATCATAATAACAGTAGTTGGTCATTTAGTTTGAGAAATAGAGAAGTTAAACATATGTCGCAAACTAGTAAATAAATGATCTCCGCTTTTTCTCTGCTTCTAGCATGATTCATTTTGCATGTGTTTTATCTTTTTTTTAACTTTGTCTTTACTTTCTTTAGAAAAGAGAGGAGCATAATACATGTACTTCACTATTGTTGTAGAGGGAGGATACAATGGAGACCACAATAGATGGGCATCTGAAAGCACAGATGATAATGGTGGTTGTTCAATTGTTTACACCCTCTGGTTCGTAGTTCCTACATGCTTCATGTCCTAGATGTTATGGATATTGATAGTGTGAGTGTCATTATAACTGCTATTTGAGTTTTATTCTCCATAAAATAATGTAGAGTTATTATTGAGTCACTTTGAGTAGTGGCTATGGACTGCTTTTGGATCAGCCTTTAGCTTAAGTTTTGTAACTATTCTGATCATTTGTTCAATAAAATACTTTATCCTGTCATCCATTGATAAGAAAATTTAACATATATATATTTCGAGAAGAATATTAGTTGATTAATTAGTTTGAGAACCAGAGAAGTTCAACCTATATCGCAAATTAGTAAGTAAATAATCTCTGTTTCTTTTTCTGCTTTTAGCATGATTCATTGCACATCTCTTTTATCTTTTTTTAACTTTGTCTATCTCCTTTCCATAAGAGAGATGAGCGTAATACATGAATTTGCTGCGGAGAAGGTTAGAATGGAGACCACAATGGAAACGATAAATGCCTGAAAGCATGGATAATCATGATGGTTGTTTAACTTTTCAATACAGGATCGAATTTGCTCTACAAACATATTCTCAATCGTGGTTGTTTCATTGTTTCAGTTCTCATTTATGGGAACATTATGGGGCACTCTATGTTGCTCCCCTTAATTTATTTTACGAGATTTTTATCGCCTTAAAGGCTATAATATCTCGTAAAAACAGAGTAAGGGTAGCAACGGATGGTGCTACTATAATATTCTGATACGTGAGAACTGGAACAATAAAGCATCCATGGTTGAAGATCCGTTTGAATAGCAAATTTGATCCCGTGTTGTACAGTTGAAGAACCACCATGACTATCCATGCTTTCAGGCATCGTCTTCATTGTGGTCTTGTAACCTCAAATAATCGTAAAATTTATGTATTTTGTTCATCTCTATTGAAAGAAAAGGAAGAAGATGAAGTTTAAAAAGATAAAAGACATATGCAATGAATCATGCTAAAAACATAAAAGGAGCGGAAATCATTTACTTACTAATTTTCGATATATATTGAACTTCTCTAATTCTCAAACTAAATATTACTTTTATTCTCAAATATATATGTTAAATTTTCTTATAAAAGGATAATGAGATAGAATATTTTCGTTGAACAAATAAACCGAATGGGTACAAAACTTATGATAGAGGCTGGATCCAAAACCCGTCTTTATTCACTATCAAAATTGACTCAATAATAACTCTACATTATTTTGTTAGAGTTTAAAACTCAAATGAGAGTTTTAATGACTCTCATATTGTCAATATTCAGAATATGTAGGACATGATATGCATGTAGCAACTATGAACCATCGGTTGTATAAACTGAAGTAAGGAAGGCCACTCGGTGTAGTGGTCGTGTATCCAGGTGGAAGCTTCAATCCTCTTGACCTTGCTGATGACCCGGAGGCTTTTGTTGAACTCGAAGTGAAGGGGATCAAGATTGTCAGACTGGCCATGTTCTCTATATTCCGTTTCTTCATTCAGGCAATTGACTGGCAAGGGGCCATTGGAGAACTTGGTTGAGTACCCAACTGACACCGTCAACAACAATGCTTGGACTTTTGCCACCAACTTTGTCCCTGGCAAGTGAGTCTTCTAATCTTCCCGTCTAAGATTGGGTTTTAGTTGCTTCTCCAGGCCTGTGATACTGAAAGTAGAGAATTTGTGGAATATTTCTTAGAAGATTTTTGTTTCAATGATACCAGTTCTCTACTCCAGGCATTAGTTTTGATAATTAGCAATGAACATGAAGTTACTAAGGAAGCATCACCAAAATCAGTCTAGCAATAACCTATTGATTCCTTTGATGTCTTTCAACTCTTCAAAAGCTCTTTGAGGTTCATTTCCCCACTGAAATGAGTTCTTCTTGAGTAAGTTTGTCAATGGCCCAGCAACTGTACCATATACCGTATGAACCTCCTGTACTACCCTGTAAGCCCTAAAAAACCTCTCAACTGTTTGATATTTTTTGGCACATGCCATTCAATGCTGGATTGAATTTTGTCTTGATTAATTTCTATTCCTTTTGCCGAGATCACATGTCCCAAGTAATCCACTTGCCTTTGAGCAAAGTAACATTTGCTTCTTTTCACTCTTAGCTGATTGATTTCCAACAACTCAAAAAACCTTCTCCAAATGATCATGGTGAGAAGTTAAGCCTGGACTGTAGACTAATATGTCATCAAAAAATATCAATACAAATTTTCTCATACATTCCTTGAATATAGAGTTCATCATTGACTAGAAAGTAGATGGAGCATTTATGAGCCCAAAGGGCAAGACTAAGAACTCATAATGCCTTTCATAGGTTCTAAAAGTTGTTTTATGGATACTTCTTCAGCCATTCTGATTTGATGATACCCTGCCCATAAATCCAATTTAGAAAAAATATTTGGGCTCCATGTAATTCATCAAATAATTCTTCTACAAATGGGATGGAAAACTCGTCCTTCACTGTGTTTTGATTTAGAGACCTATAGTCTATACACATTCTCCATGAACCATCAGTTTTCTTAACAAAAATCACTGGTGAAGAATATGAACTGTGACTAGGTCTTATAGTTCCAATCTCTAGCATCTCCTGCACCTATCTTTCTATCTCATTTTTATGCAAGTATGGCTGTCTATATGGTCTACTACAGACAGGAAGTGAACCTGGCAATAGAGGGACCTTATGATCATAATCTCTTTTTGGTGGTAATCCTTAGGCTCTGCAAAAAGTTTCTCATAATGACCGAGTAATCCAGCTACAGCTACTTCTCGTTCTTTGTTTTCAGTTTGTCAGCAACCTTCTCCAGAACATAATTGAATCAAAAACATTTCTGGCTTCTGTCTCATGTCTTTGGTAGCAAATTCTCTGTGTGAACAACTATAACCTTGACCCCTTGAAATTTCATCTATCTTACCTGGACTTGGGTACATGTGTCACGTACGGGTACATATCCAAGAGTCGGGTCCTTCAAACTCATAATTGAAGGACACACAGACTCGGCTAAAAAGGATCCAATTTTTGGATACGGGTACGGAAATATGATTAAGGTTTCATAAAAAGACAACCTGTAATTATAATAATTAATAAACTTTACCGAACTAGTTGAATAAGTCCCTATGGAACCGTCCCTTCAGCTCCCCTACTACTTTACTACCAGTCTACCATATTAAAATAAGCTATCTACATCACTACCACATTAAAATAAACTATCTAATTCACTACCAGTCTTTCGATTGTCACCATGAAGGATCCGATTGTCACGATGGAGGATCAGATACGGATGCCATATCCATACCCATGTCCTATCGGGTTGACACGGGTACTTCTCCTTAAAGTGGAGAGTCCGGGTAACAAAGAATTTCATTACCTTCCCTTGCTCTTCATACTCATTGTAAGAGCTTTAAAGTTCCAAATAATGTCCCCCAAAGTACTAAGCCAACTGGCCTCTCACCAATTAACATCCAGTGACAGGAAGTTGCAGGAGATCGACAAAAAAGTTTGTACCATGACACTCAATTTGTACTCCTTTACATAGTCCCTTACTAACCAACTTCTCATCGTTGGCCACCATAACTTCAAAAGACTTGCTCTCTTGTACTGGAAGTCCTCTTTCACTGAAGCTAGTATCAAGAAAGTTGTGAGTAGACCCAGAATCAATGAGTTTCATCACTGGTCTGCCCTTCGCAGCTCCTCCCATCTACATAGTAGAATGATGGGAAGTTCCAGATAATGCCTGAAGGGAAATCTCAACGAGACTCTGCTGAGTGTTCATAGAAGAGTCAGGTACCTCTGTGATGGGTTCTTGCACACTTTGACTCTTCACTTTCATCTTTTTTTTTTGGAAAGATGGTAATTGTGGCGAACGCTCCCACCGGGAATCGATCTCTTGACCACTCAGGCCGCATGCATCTCTCTTAACCACTAGGCTAGAGGTCACTTGCGACTCTTCACTTTCATCTTCTGCCACAAGCATATATAATCTTTTTTCCTTGCATCTATGGCCTTCTGGTCATTTTTTATCGCATACAAAACAAAGCCCCAAGTTTTTTCTTCTAACTAATTCTGCTGTTGATATGGTGGCAGGTGTGGTGTTTACACTACCTTGAGTTTTGTACTCTGGGCCCTGACCTGGATTTCTTTTTATTTGAACTTGCCCCATGGAAGCAGCAGGTATTACTGAGCTCTGGCTTTTAGAAGTGTAAGCATTTGATCTATGAGTCCTCCTGATTGCCATTAACTTGGCCTCATAGAGTTTGGCTACTTGTATTGCAGCTGGTAAGCTAACTGGATTGGCTACAAGCACCTCATACCTCACTTCTTCTTTTAACCCTCCTATGTACTGACTTACTAAACATTTTTCAAGATATCCATGTATTTTCTTTGATAACCTTCGGAACTGCATAGTGTAGTCTTGAACTGTTCCCTCCTGCTTTATAACAATTTGGGATCTATGACATGATCAGTAAACACTGAGGGGACCAAACTCCACTCCGATGGCTTGGGAAAATTCTTCCCAATTCATAATGCCTCCCTTGATTTTCATCACCCAATCAAACTAATATGCAGTTTTGCCCTTCTTTTTTTTTTTTTTTTCAATTAAAAGAAAAATAATCAAACTTAAAAGAGAATGTGGTTGCTGGGATTCGAGCCCAGGTCTTCACGGCCACAACGTGAAATTCTCACCACTAAACTACAACCACCATTTTTGTTAAATTATTTGTTTTTTTTTTTTCCTTCTATGAACTCGAAACTATCAATTTTCAATTAAAACAAGGTACATCTATTTGATGATAACATTATCATTATCCAAGAAGCTGTCCTTGCCATGGAAGAGGAAAAAAAGGAAGAGGTGGTCTTCATGGTCTTTCCCTAAATTTTGCAGACAATGCTGTTTTGTCATCTGTTTCCAAACCTAACTCCTATATCTTACTGATCTGTAAGATCAGTTTTGCCCTTCAATTGTACTGAACAGAGTTTGATTTTATCCCAATCAGGAACACTGTAATAGTTGAAGTAACGGGTAATTCTCGTCAACCATTCCTCTACATCTGTTTCCCCATCGTAGTAAGGGATCTTGTTTCTGACTCTAGACTGTCCCCGTGCTGGGTTCCCTGAATATGCAACGTGTTGGTTCCCTCCCTATATGTGCAGGAGCGGAGAACAATGGTGAATGCAGCTCTGGGGAACTAATAGGAGTGAACCCAGAGGTAGCTCTAGTGGCTGACTTAGTTGTTGCTTGACCATACATGGGAGGTTCAAAAGCTCTCAATGGACGTTGAACAGTGGTAGCTGGATTAACCTTTGGTGGAACATATGGAGGTGTATACTGAGTTGGAGTCACCATTGGAGAAGAAAATTGAGATCCAAAATTAGGGTTTAATTGGACAGATTCGAATCCCCTTCTTGATCTCGACTATTCCTACAACTTATCGAATTTGATGTTCAGGTCGAGAACATTACCTTCCAGATCCTAGACACTTCCCTCCAAGTTCATGAGTTATGTGTTCAGGTCGAGAACATTACCTTCCAGATCCTAGACACTTCCCTCCAAGTTCATGAGTTATGCCCTCCTCCGTCGATGACCGGTAATCCCCCGGCTGAGTCCTGCCGACTACCATGGCTGCTCGAGCCTCTCCCGACTCGACTCGAGCACAGGCTCGAGTGGCTCTGATACCAAATTGTTGCAGCCTCTTCCTGTCAAGCTAGGATTTGAGTGATTTCGAGATGAATTCACCATGATGTTCAACAATTTGGGGAAGAACACAGAGAACAGGGGGACATTCTAGGGTTTATTTGAATTGAAATGAGAGGGAAATTACAAGTAGAAAGCTAAGTATCAGCTAACAGTAAGCTAAAGTAAAACTAGTGATTACAAAATTTTACATCCTCCTCTTTTAGGCTAATTATAAGTGCACAGCCTTTTTTACTCGGGGCTGTCCAAGTGACTGTTTTCCATTATTTACAAGTTTGCCACTGAAAAAATTATTCAGGGCTATCCAAGTGGTAGGTATAAAAGTTAACTCTTAAAAAAAAAATTTCTTTTCTTCCTCACTCTCCATTCTCTCTCTCTCTTTCTTCTCCAAACCCTAGGTCTGGTCCCCACACTTTTTTCAACCCCACATTTCTCCAAACCCTAGAAGATTCTCCAAGGAACATTCTTAGAATATTCGGTACTTTATGCATAAAGGACTGCCACAAAGTGCGGCAGTCCTGTGTTATACTTGCTGTACAAGTGGACTGCCTCTCCTTATGGCAGTCCTAACAGTACATAGGACTGCCAGAAAGAGCGGCAGTCTACTTGTACAGCAAGTATTACACAGAACTGCCGCACTTTGTGGCAGTCCTTTATGCATAAAGGACTGCCACGAAGTGCCGCAGTCCTGTGTTATACTTGCTGTACAAGTGGACTGCCTCTCTTTATGGCAGTCCTAACAGTACATAGGACTGCCAGAAAGAGCGGCAGTCCACTTGTACATCAAGTATAACACAGGACTGCCGCACTTAGTGGCAGTATTACACAGGACTGCCTCTCTTTCTGGCAGTCCTAACAGTACATAGGACTGCCAGAAACATGGGCAGTCGTCGTCGACTCGAGAGGAACTGACTTGGGTTGTTCGAACTAAATTAATAGGATTTTTTTTTTTTTTTTGGGGGGGGGGGGGGGGGAATTGACAACTTTAAGTATTAGGTTTCTTACCTTGATTGAGAGGAACGTTTGCGTGCCATCGTAGGGAGAGATCGTTGAAAAATGGTGAAGACAAAGGAAATGGTGGAGATGAGGATCGAAACCCTTACCCTGACAATTGCGTAAAACAAATGGAGAGAGAGGAGTGGGAAATCGTGGAGAAGAAGAAGAAGAAGAGGGAAAATAGGGTTTGTGAAGAGAGAGAGGAAAAATTTGAAATGAGAGTGATTTTCGGGTTTGGGGGGGCTGTGGGGTTTGGACAGCCCCCTGAATGAAAACTTTGGACAGCCCGAGTAAAAGTTCCTCAAAGCCTGGCTAGCCCTAATCCTGGCTAGCTCCGAGTAAAAAAGGCTGTGCCCTTATAATTAGCCCTCTTTTATTGATCCCTGCTATTTATATGGGTGCAGGTACTCCTCTGATGTACTAGAACATTCTGGCTGATGTGGCAAATCTGAGCTGGAGAAGTGGTTATGGCGGTTAGCTCAGTAATCAGTCAGGAACTTCACTCTTCACTAATACAGTTAGGACTGTATCAATATTTGAGCCTTGAAAACAAGTTCAGAGTTGGTAATTGAACTATATTTGAGCCAGAGAAGATTGATCGACTCGTATTATTCCTTCTTGATTGCTGTTGCCTATGCAGTCCATACTTGTGCTTTCAAAGTTCCGGGAACTATATCATTAGTTTTAGACCACCAATTGACTGATTAAAATTTATAGACAACTTACAAACATGAAAGAACAAAGAAATATGTGAAAATTTCTAGGTTCCTTCACACTTCACCACCGTCGGGAAAAGAAAGTGAGGCATTATCATCATCCACTCCTCCACAACGCAAAAACAAAACCAGCAGCTCCCCAACAGCAAAGAAGACCACCTGCAGGACCCTCAGCACCCCAATCACCGCAGTGGTGTAGCTCACGAACCACAGCCCGACGGAACCGTCCCTCCCCGACAGCACCGCCACCAGCCCCTCCTTCCCAGCCGCCACGACGAGCGGCTCGACGTCGTCCCTCAGCATCCACAGCCACAATGCGCCGAAGGCGACCCCGACCGCCGCCCTATCGGTCCTGCCCTCGTCGGTATCGACCCCGAAGACGGTGTCATCCACGACGGGCCTCACGAACACCCTCGACCAGTGCAGCATTGTCTCGTACAGCCCGAGAAAGAACACGGCACGTCCAACCCACAGCGTGTGGCTGGTTCTGGTGGTGGTCAGTTCGACGCCTTCGGCGATGGTCAGCTCGATGCCGAGGCAGACGCAGAGCTGGAAGGTGCAGAGGAAGGACCATACGATGGCGAGGCGGGGACGGAGGAGGTGGCCGGAGAGGGAGTAGAGGAGGGAGGAGAGGGAGAGGAGGGAGACGAGCGAGCGAAGGAGGACGACGGATGGGGGAGGGATAGAGGGAGACGGCGACGAGTAGGTGAGCCTGGTTAGGAGGAGGAAGGAGAGGGGGAGGAGGAGGGTCAGGAGGGTGAGGGTGGCTGTGTGGAAAGAGTGCTTCAGGAAGAGACTGGTGGTGTATTCTTCCATTTTTAGTCCCATATCTCGCTTTATTCTCTCAATTTTTGTTTTTCTGCATGGTGTGGGATATGAGAGAGTTTTTAAGTAGAAGGGGGATGGAATGAAGAAATGCTGAGAGTCCGAGGGTGCTGTGCACGATTTTTAGCAGTTCTGATGGTTGACAATTACAAATATGCATTAGCTGACAAACCAAATCGAGACAACTTCTGTTTGGTGGTTGTCATGTTTGCCATTATAAGTTTTGTGAGCCAGTTTTGAATGTTAGGAACAACTATTGAATAGACAGTCTAGTTGAAATCAGTCTACTTATTGGTAAGGTTCCCAGAACCAGAATCAGAATCAGAATCAGGACCTTAAAAATAAATGATGGATGTCAAAGAACAGGAAAGAAACAATTAAAGAAAAAACAGTATGGAAGAAAATTGTTCCTCCACCCGCCTCAAGTATTCACTTTCCCTCGTAGTACAAGAAATTAGGACTAAACAATCATATTCAGACTATATTCCTAACCTTCCAAATATGGAATTTTTTTTTTTTTTTTTTGTGGGGGGTTAAAAATTGTAATTTTTCAAAGGGAAGAACAGAGTCCCTTCCTTTCCGCGAGCCAAACTAGCCCAAAAAAAGGAAAGAGCAAAGATTAGGGTCGTCTTTGTGTTTGATTGTAGATTTCCGAGATGATAAACCGAGTAGAAGAATAACAAAGAACTAAATCATGAAAGGTTTATGCTTTGAGTTACATTTTTCAGTTTTGATATCCATCCTGATGACCAATTCAGAAAGCACAGGATGATTCTAGTTTCTCTACCAAAGATGAACAGAGGTGATGAAAAAAAAATGGTGACAAAACTGTGTTCAGTAACACCATCTGCTGCTAGTAAGAGTTTGTGTATCTTCTGAATAGTAGTGAATTGAGGGATGAAGAGGTGTTAACTTGCAACATCTAAACACCAACTAAAATCATAATTACTTTCTCATGCAAATGTAGAGACAAAAGCATATGAAAGTAAGAAAAGAAAGATGAATTGCTATGCAATTGAACACTAAAAAAATTATCAAAATTTTGGTTTACAATGGGCAAAAAGCTGTTCTTGTATAAATAAAATATGGCCATGAACACTTTTGTCTGGTTAATCAGATTGTCCACATTTCTAAGAGATGCTAAGCACTTAAACAATACAATTGGTAGAACCACTTTAACCAAGGCATGTTAAAGTAGATCAGTTCACAGAAGCAACAGCACCTTCTTCCTCGGTGGCTGGCAATGGCTGGAGAGCTTTGAGAGGATTAATGATTACTCCATCAATCAGGCCATATTCTTTCGCTTCTTTTGCGCTCATGAAGAAGTCACGATCCGTGTCCTGGTTGATCTTCTCTAGACTTTGACCGGTATGGTAGGATAGGTATCCGTTCAAATTCGCTTTGTGATGCAACATCTCATTCGCCTAATGAAATTAAAACCAAATTTTCAGTTTTTAGCCGGTTGCTAGGGAGGCCAGATAAAACTTGTTACAAGATCGTCAAACATGAATTTCATAGGTGAATCTTTTCTTGGTCAAGGAAAAAGCTGCTGCTTGTGTGGCAGGATTTCACCTCACACTTTATGTGGTGGTTACTTAATTGTCAACTCTACTGGACATCCAAGAAAGCAATATATAAGGATACTAAAGAACATACATGGGAGTGAATTCAGATTTACCTGGATATCAATATCAGTTTGCCCACCCTGAGCACCGCCAAGAGGTTGATGAATCATTATCCTGGAGTTTGGTAAGCTATACCTTTTCCCTGCATTATTTAAGAACAGAAGAAACATGCAATTACCAAAATCACTGTTGTTAAAGGCGCCGTCTAGGCGCCCAAAAGACAAGAGGCGATGTTTCACTGCCTAATCCAAAGACATACGAGGTACCTTATCTAGGCGACGCGTAGGCAAGATTATGTGAATGGGTAAAATTAGGCGAGCCTAGGTGCACATCTAGGTGTGTTGGGGTAAAGTGCATATAAATCCCCGGGTTATTTTGTATAAGGGTACTAGGTTTATGATATAATTAGACTTTGGGTACTGGGTTTGTCCGTTTTAGAGTTTGGGTACTCGAATTTTTTTAATGACACAATTTAGCGACAAAAGTGGACTTTCAGTGACGAAATAAGTCTTTTAATGACGAATGTTTGTCACTAAAATGTGTCACTAAAAAGTTACAGTACCCAAAGTCTAAAACGGACAAATCCAGTACCCAAAGTCTAATTATATCATAAACTTGGTACCCTTATACAAAATAACCCTAAATTCCCCTAGATCTACGAAAAATGCAATTAAAGACTCCTTAATTTGAAAGACCAATTACGTTTCAATTATGCTCAAATGACCCCTTAATCAAAAATTTCTGTTAATCGGTGTTAAGTCGGACTGTGTTGACCATTTTATCCCTACCCCACTCTCTCTCCCCCCCCCCCTCTCTCCGGTGGTGGGGGCGAATCGAGCGGGTGGCCGCAAAGAGGGGGGGGGGGGGGGGGGGTCGGGTGGCCGCGGGGAGGAGGAGGAGGAGGGAGGCGGGGAGGAGCTGGACCCGTGGAGGAGGAGGGGACGGGGAGGAGCTGGACGCGAGGAGGAGGGGGGCGGGAAGGAGCTGGACACGGGGAGGAGGAGGAGGGGGGCGGGAAGGAGGAGGAGGGGGGGCGTGGAGGAGCTGGACGCGAGGAGGAGGGGGGCGGGGAGGAGCTAGACGCGGGGAGGAGAGGGAGGGGGACAGGGAGGAGGAGGAGGGGAGGAGGGTGGCTGAGGGGAGGAGGAAGGGAGGAGGAGGGGGCTGCCACCAATGGAGGTGGGGTGGGTGGTGAGGGAATGGCGGGGGGTGAATAGGGAAGAGTGAAGGACATTTTGGGTATTTTTTATTTTTTTATTATTTTTTAAACATCCATTAACGACCAAATTTGACGATGTGTAACAGTAAGGGGCATTTTGATCGGGTCATAAATTTAGTGAGGGTCTTATTGCTTGAGTTTTCTAATGAGTTATTTTGCTAACGAGGCAAATCTAATGAGGGTTTTGTTGCACTTTACCCAGGTGTGTTGGGTATTTTATTTAAATTTTTGTTTGGGTTCTTTTATAAATTTTATGGACTTTTTATTTATTGATTTCTAAAGTTGCATACTTAAATTTTAAAGGCCCAAATAGAGTTTTTATTTTTTAAGTTTTCACATTATAAGTTACTATTAAATAGACATAAATAAAAAAAGGGAGAATATTGATGAACAAAATCTATCAATTAATGAGGACAATTTTTATTTTCGATGATAATATTGATGATAATGTTTAGGACAAAGATTTCATCTTCGATGATGATATTGATGCTAATGTTCATGACGAACTTTTCGATTTTGCTGATGAAGATGAATGAAGGATGATGAGTAGGAAGAAAAAGGATTCGTTCAATTATTTAAGGAATGTGGAACATTGACTCGTTGGTCATCTTATATTTGTTTTTCCATTTGAACAATTTGTCTTCTATCTTATTGGCGTATGAGTGATCTTATTGTTTTGTGTTTCATAAACTATTTTGTAGTCTTGTTAAGTTATTTTCTTGTTTTTTATTTGTAATTTGGTTTTTTTTTCTTTAGTTTATTGTCTAAAAGCTTTAAATTTGATGGATTTTTAGGGATACAAGACAGATTTGGATAGATTAACATGAGCTACAAAAGTGACAACTGTGTTATGAAAAGAGAATTTGAGAAACTACCCAGGTGGCGCTTCCCTTCTCTGGAAGAGGCCAGGCGCGCCTAGGCACTCCCAGACAATGAGGCGAGGCAGATCGCCTAGGAGTGCCCAGAGTTTTTTAAAACCGGAATGATATTTTGCCCGCACCTAGGGGTGACCGTGCTGGTCCGCGCCCACGTGGCGGCCAGCCATTGGCCCCCCTGCTAGCATGTGCCCACCCCTGGCCATGGGACCAATGGTTGCACGCCACGTGGCCGCGAGCCGGCGCAGTCACCCCTTAGGGGCGGGCAACATAGTTGTGTACGTTTAAAAGACTTACCAAATATAACCATCTCCTAGAAAAAGGAAAATTACGAAACAGAAAAGGTATTTCAAATCGAGTAAATCTTAGAGGAGTACCTTTAGTGCCAGCACTTAAGAGGAAAGCTCCCATACTGTTGTCAAATAGTCAAAAGCAACAATCAGGGCAAAAGTCACTGATTAATATACATTTTGAACAATTAAAACAAGGAATACTGAACTAAAAGACAAGAAGAAAGGAATACTGAACTACAAAGGCAAGGACCTTGTTATGCAATGGAAGCAAATTGTGACAAGACATTAAAAACAACAATTCATCTTTAGCACTAATTAGGACAAAAAGCGCACACAAGTGTACTCAGGCATATGATCCAGTTCACAACCGTTTAAAAAAGACCAGATGAAGACCGAAGAGTGAGTTCTACTCTTTAACTATCCAGATTTTACATTTCAGAACTACATCTGTTAATCATTCAAGCCATCACAATATTTTGGGACAAGCCTTTAGCTTCTTTCCTGTTGTATTGTTATTTATCCATCCCCATTACATCAAAAACACACAAAAAATACATATCTATTTTTTTAGACAAGGTCTACAAAGTGAGCTCCACAAAATTTGACATAATAGCCCCAGAGAAAAGAGATACATGTGGTTAAGGTTACCGTTCTACTAAGCACAGTGAAAAACTAATTGGCCAATCAGTCTACATGGCATTGTGGCAGGCACAAATATATCAAGTCTTCCTGTCTACCATCTTGATGAGCATTGTTAACATATACCTACTCCTCCCTTTGGGGTTAGTGTTGTAATATCACATTATTACACACGATAGAATCATGGCATCAGTTGCGGCTAAAATAATAGTCAATAAAGAATGTGACTGACACTCTAGAACCAAACAGAAGTATTACAAAAAGAACAATTGAGTAAATTAAGCAGAAAAGGAAGCAATGCCAGTAAAGATGAAATATCAAAATGAAGCAGCTGATTGTTACAAATTTGCAGGTAATATAAACACAAAGGAGGCTTTAGGTGAATTGGTTTGAGTTGGGAATGCAGGCACAAAATAAAAGGGTACCTAACGGGTAGAGAGGGAAGAAACTAGCTGTAAGCTATGGAAACAGTAGGTAAGGTTAAAAAAAAGCATAGTTGCAGTATCGGCCAATACCGATATGAGTCAACTGTATCCATCGATTTCGGGATGTCCCGTTCTGATAGTAGCCGATACCGATGTTGATGCTAAATAAAAATTGAATGAAAAAACAAAGTAGCATGAAAAAATAGTGACACCAAGATGTTTCGTTTGCGCCAAAAAATAGTGTAGCCATTACGAATTGTTGAATTTATATATGTATATATTCACAGCATTGTCCATCTTAATTACATTCAAAACTATTTATTATCGTTGGAGTATGTCTAAATGCAAGTAAAAAAGCAATAGCATCTATTGCGGGTGAATGATTCGGTAATATTGAATGTTATTCGGTTTAAAACTAAAGAGAAGTAATAATTAATATTATGTCTAAATGTATCAAATAATTTTCTAACTTCTTAAAATCCTTTTTATCAATTTTGATTTTCCGAAACAAAGAACCCTGATACTCCGATCCAGAACTGCCAAAATTGTCGATACTGATATTCATAGGAAAGGTCCAAAACCAATTCCAACACTGTGTAACTTGGTACAAAGGTCCCCATTACCTAATATTATTATAATTTTTAGCTCTACAGATAACCATATTATGATTCAGATGAAACATTAATCACAAATAACACCCCCAATAACATTTAAGCTTCCTACCAAATTTGTTTGGTTTAATAACTGATGGTATGAATGTAAGCTCACACACACAAGAGAGAGTGAGTTCTTTCATCAGTCTCATTTTCTCTACACACATTGTCCTTGGACCTAGACATTGCTCACTCATTCTACATTTAGCACCCACAGCATTTAACAGGAAGATATATAAAACACCTAACTACAACGAATTTGGCCTATTATACTCATAAACTCAACTAAAAGCAGTGTTCTAAAATTCTCTAGGCGGATTCGGTGCGGAGGAGGGGCGCCTTGCCGCCTAGGCCCCGAACAGGAATCAGGGTTTTTTCTTTCCTCTCCTACTCCTACTCTCTTGTAACAGCTTATATAGTATTAATATCATAATAAAACACACTTAATAAAGAAATCATCAACAGTATCCACAATACAATTAAGCATCAAAAATCCATAATACAAATTTCAAGTTTCAAATTTCAATGTTCTACACCCAAATCCAATCTTAATCTTAAAATCCAAACAATATATCCATAATACAACTAAGCATAAAAAAATAAAAAAAAACTTAAAATCCGAACAGCCGCACAAGCCGCCGAACATGGGGTTTCTGGTTCGGCCTAGGGCCACCTAGGGCCGCCTAATGCCTAGACGGCTGCCTAGGCCGATTTTAGAACACTAATTAAAAGAAAGATAAAACTAGAATGTATCTGCTCTACAACAGTCATGAGTACTGTATTCTACTACTAAAGACACTAAAGTGCATAGTTTGCATCAACATAAATTTGTATTACTAAATGATTTACGAAACTGATAATGCAGAAAAATAGAATCTACTTCCAAATAACCTCTTTAACAAAGCCCCATCAGTAATAAAATGGAGGTAAAGTTTCAACCAGAAACGTTTAGGTAGACCACAAACGACAGAGTCCTTAATAAAAGACACCACATACATTCCCCAAAGAAGAAGAAATATAAATTAAACCTACTATGGTAACCCATTAGTGCAAGGTCGAAACACACCAGTTCACCACATAATAAAGCAGAAGGATAAAAAAAGCACATGATACCAAAGGTGCAGAGTTTATGTGCAGATTACAAACACATGAATCTCTGAAAGTTCATTACACATGGTGTTTTATGGCCTATTTACAAGTCTCCAACGTCATAGGTACATGGCCAATATGAAGCCTCCATAGTACTCAGACCTCAAAGACATTTAGGGAGTTAACTGGCTGTGAATATCAGATTTAGAGCAGAGTATAGAAGTCCTGCATACTGCTTATTAGACTTGTGCATAATCTTTTAACAATACATGTTCCCGTATATCACATTGAATAACAACACAAACAGTGGAAACATTTGAAAATTCCTTTACCTGGCTGCCAGTCCAACACAAACAGTGGAAACATCTGGTCGAATGTGTCTCATAGTATCAAATACAGCCATACCTAAAGTAAAGGACAAAAATCAATTGTTATTTTTACAAATACATGCAATTTTGTGTTAATTGAACCTCATTGGGAGCAAAATAAGAAACATGTTGTTACCAGCAGTCACTGACCCTCCTGGCGAATTCACATACATGACAATATCCTATCAAACAGACAGATTTGTAATCAGCCAGTCATAAATAATGCTCTAAGAATGGTGTGTGTTTGCATTCTAATAAGAAGATGCAATGGATATAATAAAGTACTAAATAAAAGGTTTATGAACTCTAAACATCTACTATCGCTAGTAGGAAGGGTGTGGAGTTTGCATATACCATCAACACACTATATGATCATTAGTTCCTCAACCTTATAATGTGAATCCTAGTATTGCTTCTGAAATGTTTATATATGCTAGATGAAACTACTGATATTCATTCTTGACACTAAATTTTTTGACAATAGAAGTCACAAAAAGCCTTTGCTGATGCAAGAAGTACAAATAAGGTGAGTACCTAGTTGAAGCAGGGCGCTAGTCACATCACTAACTAAAGAAGTCTGATACTAGAAGTTCAATGAAGGAATTAATAACTAATGGAAAAGCTTCATCATATTCATCTGTAAGTATAGCATTACATGTATACAGCTACATAAATGAGGATCAATTCTGAATCGCTAACTAAAAACTGAATGAAAAGTATTAGCTATTACGGTAGTGACTACTAATTACAAAAATTGAATAACTAAAAGACTAGCAACCAAATATTGACTATTTCATAAGCTATAGCATGCAACTTACAAGATGTCAACATCAAACCTTAAGTTGCCTATTGGATAAGGAATTGGAGAACTCAGTATTCCGGTCAAAGAAAAAAAGGAGTCCTAACTCAAAATGCAAGAATTATTGAATTCCTCAACTACTTCCTGCCAAATGACTCTAATTTTATTGTCCTTGTATCTCAAAATTAGACCTCTAAGGGAATCCCAGTGAACGAGGCTCCTGCTTATGTTATGTAGGGTCATAAATTAGACTTCTAATTCCGCAAAATTCCACCTCGCTGCGGAACCAAGGAGCAGACAAAAGTTGAGAAGGACAAGGAATTAAAAAAAGCTTGCCCCAACGAAGAAATTATTATCCTTGCATCAAAATAAGCAAACAGAATAAACTGACTAAACAACAAATCGTAATACACCATAAAAAAATTTGGGGCGTACAGACCCTATATGGTAATTTTACTTTATTTCTTTGATGTAAAATTGAAGACATGTAAACAAAATGGCAATTTCAAGTATTCCATATAGGGTTCGCACGTTCTTGTTTTAATGATATTTCAAAATTCCTAAATGTCCTTAAGCAAATGCTATGCTATGTTATATTAAGCGTGAGGCGAGGCAAGGTGACGAAGGTGGCGCCTCGCTAAGCGCGCTTAAGCGGTGCTTAGTTAGCACTTCACCCATTTTTACCCATGGAGCCTCCTACATGTAAAATACTCTATATACACATAAATTTCAATTTTTTTTCATACAATACTACTAGTATATGCATAAATAACAATACCAATTATCAATCAAACAAAGTAACAATATAAATACTAGAATCAAAATGCAAAGTCATCAAAATAGTCATCAAAATACCATGGTCAAAATAGTCAACAAGCCACACAATGCATACATACTACGTAGTCATCAAAATACCATTAAACATAAAAGCTAGTCTCCAAAGTTCCTTTTTTTTCAGGGTCAGTTTTTTTCGATTTTTTTTGAACCAGGGCATTTTTTTCAGCTCCTAACACTAGGCGAGGCGCTATTAAGCGCGCCTAAGCGACGATCGCTTTTCTGGGACGAGATTTTCCTAAGCGAGGCGTCCAAATTCCAGTTTTCGCTTAAGCGTCACTTAAGCGCGCTTTTCACAACATAGATGCTATGTTATGAAGATTTCATCAATTACAAACACCCACTAAAGTTCATCAATGACAAACACCCACTAAAGGCTTCCTGATTATTCCACGTGACTTTTGGTATCAAATTGTCTCCCTTAACTTCAAAGAAAGCAGCAAATGCTTCAGCTAGAAACTGTATCCTTTGATATTGTATCGGGACTAATACATGTCTTGAAGAGTAGATTACTTAT
This sequence comes from Iris pallida, assembly GCA_029216955.1. Taxonomy (NCBI): domain Eukaryota; kingdom Viridiplantae; phylum Streptophyta; class Magnoliopsida; order Asparagales; family Iridaceae; genus Iris; species Iris pallida. Next base: position 11,817,490 of record JANAVB010033817.1, on the reverse strand, counting down.
CTTCATTTTATGCATTTATTGTTTCTAGTTAAGGTTAGTGATATCTATTCATATACTTTGTAGTCCTATAAATATTAGCCAAGAGACATAATAAAATCTTATCTCATTCTAGTAAATATTCTTTATTTTCTACATGGTATCGGAACAGGGACAACCCTTGAACTTGAATATTCATCTCCACCTACCCTATGTTATCTCTCTCTCTCCCTCCCTCCTTCATTTTGCAGAGAGGAGCTCCTACTCCACTTCTCTACTTCTTCTTCTTCTATCATCTACTTCTCTTCTTCTTCAATCATCTAACCAAATACTAGAAATTCCTCAAATTCCAAACCTAACAATCTGCCACTCTAGATCTACCCAACATCCGGACATCTCCACCATCCCAAGAGCCCTAATTCCTTCCACCTCTCACCTCCATATGAACCCTCGTCGAGATCGCCATTCTCTTTCAGGTCAAACCAGGAGGCCATCTCACCTCTTGTCGTCGCTTGAGCACTACAAACATGGCCCCTGCTCGAGCACTTGACCTCCCCGTGCACCACCAGAACTCCTCCAACAATCAGCTTTACAGATCCGTCGTAACCAACCATCTCTAGGTCAATCCTTGCCTGGGCGTCAGCATGCAATCACATGGCTTGGTCGTCGACTTTCTCCGGCACCTTCCCTACGACCAACAAGACGACAAACCTCCTCCTCGCACTTCATCGACTCCGTTGTCCACTCAATACTATGTCGCATCAGCCTCGACATCAACTTCCCTCTTCTCCTCACCGCAACTTTCATGTATCCAGATCAACACTTTGTCACATCAGCCTTGACATCAACTTCCCTCTTCTCCTCACCGCAACTTTCGTACATCCAGACCTCGTCGCCAGCTTCTGCGTCCACATCTGGACTCAATACTCTGGTGCACACAACGTGTCCTATTCGTGGATAAAGACTTTGATTCCTTGAGCATGGCCTCTATGTTTTCTTTTTCTAATGCAATGATTCTCCTTCTCCAGCAACAACTTCATCGACGTTTGTGTTCTTGTCCTCCTCTAGTGGACACAACGGTGGACACAACGGTGTATCGGATATAGTAATCTATTTCGTATATTGGATTCTGTGATTTGTGTCGACACAGTTTGTTAGACACAGATATTGTAACCGGTTTGGTAGTTCATTGGTGGACATGTATCGGACACATTTTCTCGTGGAAACATTGTATCATGCTTAGTTCTAGTTCTGATGGATACCTTGTGTTGGTCTCAATTATAGTGGACCCTGGATGTGTCGGTCTCAGTTATGGTGGACACGTCTCACTTTCTTCTCTCTTATTTTGTTTTTGTTTTTGTTTTCTTTTTCTTATTTTTGATGTAAAGACTATAATGTAAAATATAAAACAATAGGGGGCTCCGCCCCCAACCCTGGCCCTCTTAACTACGAGCAGGACAGTCAGATAACTTTGTGTTCCCTTTCTCCTGGCCGCAACTTACTCGACTTGGCATCTCTCTCACAGCTCACTACTTGGTATTGCTTTCGTTTGTGCTTCTCTATGTTCCAAGTTGTAACATTCATGTCCAACTCATGGGAGATGTTGGACTCTATCCATCTGTAACATGTTCTTGGCATCGCTATCCTTCGCGATGACTACTTGATTTGACTACTCTCTTGGCCGAATGTCTTCATACGCCAGCTTTTGCCAAGCTCTTTTTCGTAGGCCCTAGAAGGTTGCAACTCATATTCTTTGGTAATCTCGTTAGATGTTTGTTTCAAAAAAAAAAAAAAATCAGTTGCGAAGTTCGACTCTTTTTTTTACCTCCTGTGGAATGTCTTCATTTTCGAAGCCCTACCTCTACTTTCATATGATTTCCAATTTCTCTTCTTTTTCAGTGCTTCCATGTTGGACTTATTTTTATCAAGTTTCAGCTTGCGAGGACATGTTAAAGAGTATATTAGTTATCTTCCTTCCATGCATTTACTGCTTTATGTATTTTCCATTTCTAGTTAGGGTCATTGATGTATTTTCACATGCTTTGCAGTCCTATAACAAGTTAGTCAACGACACAAAATGCACTCCAGAAGCAAAGGGTCCACATCGTCGAAGTACCAAAAATAAAATCAAATAACATATTAGGACCAACAAAAACATTTTAAACATAACCAGATAAACTAGCAGAGCATCCGTCATCAAAACTAACAAGAATTTGTATTCTCTCTATGACGCTTTTAGTAAAATTTAGTTTTTCAGTTCAACTATTCCAATTTTGGCAACCGTGGAAAGGGTCACCTCCCTCCAACTTGTATAAAGTAAGAGCTATCTCCATACCTCCCACTTATATATATATATATATATATATATATATATATATATATATATATATATATATATGGCGCATCTTTTCTTGGATGCATCCAGAGAAAGACGTCTTCGACTACCAAGTCCTATATTGACCAATAGCCCTGATAAATTCTTATCCCATCCTAGCAAAAATGTATACAATATATAAGATATTCCCTTAAAATATTAGAGATAAAAAATCTACAGAGTTCTATGAGTCCTATAGAAATTGACTAAATGGTGCATATGGAAAATCAATGACAAAAAAACCAATAGTCTTTTGTTTAAGCATAAAGTTCCCTATATCAAATAATACTAAGAATCTAAGATAGCAATTCTACGATTTGTACATGTTGCTTACACCAAATAGTACAAAGACAAGTAAAACATAAATGACATACAATACATATACAACAACATTATCTTAGGTAAAGGAAGTAGATATAGGTTTCAACCTTACAGCTAGCCAACCAATTTTACTATGGAAGACAAAACATGCTTGGCAACAGTATCGTAGGTAAAGAACAAGTAGTACATATCACGTTTACTACAAAACCAAAAAGTGAATGGAGTAGGAAAGTGTAGACGCTCATAAAACCATCATGTGAGACAGAAGAGGTTTTCGAAGGTGAAGGAAGTAGGAAAGCACACTTCAATGCTAGACCAGGAAGAACAAACACGCAAAACAAATGATGTTTGTGCCTGCATACCACAGTGTCAGACAGACGTAGTGGACGTGGCATGGACACCATATTTTGAAAAGCGCACTAAGGCGAGCCTCGGAATGAGATTCACAAGGCTCATCTCTCAACACCTCAATGTAGGCCGAGCAAGGCTGCCATCATGATGCTCACGACTCACATTCCCTCTCGGAGAGGCTCAAGCCCATTTGAGCCTTGTCTCATACATATTCTACTTTCTTTTACTGACATAAGTACTTAAATTCCATCTTCTTTTTAATTTGGATTCTCGGTACTGCTATTAGAGTGCTAGTATGTTATTCCCTATTTTTCACGTGAACAAAAACATTTTTAAAAAAAAAGTAATATTATTGTGTAAAGAAGAAAGTGATAAGTCATCAATAATTTAGTGTTTATTTGCTTGCAACTAATATTTATTACATATATATGCTTTATAAATAAATTTGACATAATCTTGAATAAGTGTGTGCATCGTCTTCATGAGGCTCACGTCTTCGCCTTGCGCTTTAGTCCTAAATATTCTTTGTTCCTTGTGCGCCTTTAGTTACTATGATGGACACTCCAAATACACTGAATTAGGTGTTGTATTCGTCTTGCTTCATTGAACCATTCATGTCAATGCAACTTAGTTGCCAGACCACCAAGTGAAATGTCAAATTGAGAAGATGTGCAACTAGAAAGGCTTTGGATTCATTTGTTTGTTGAAAACATAACTGTGCTCAAGTCAATATTCACAAAGTTTGGTTGGATAGACATAAAACTATATTACAAAGGAAACATGCTAAGGAACCATCAATAGTCATATTACTCTAATACGTGATGGCAGGGTCATGATGCGGCAAAGTTATTACAACATACTAAGCCATGTTGCACAAATACGACACGATGCGAACACAACACCAACTTTGGATTGTCCTATTGTGTTTTGGACAGTCCCTTCCGTGTTCAATACTTGCCCAACAAGACAAGATCCAGACAAGTTACCGATAAACGCATTACATACCTTTCCCTCAGGCTGTAATTATAGAGAGAGTACAAAATTCAAAAGTAAAGCTTAAAAATCGAACAAAATCAGAACATGTAACAGAAAAGGACCTTGGTGGGATCAAGGGCGTCCAGATAGAGGAGCTGGGCAACAATGATGTTCGCCATATCGTCATCCACAGCGCCACCGCACCGAATTATTCTCTACAACAACAGAAACAAAGTTTTAAAACACAAAGAAGCTAACCAAATAAAACCCTAGAAATCTAATCCAACAAAATGGAATGAAAGCAGGAGTACATGCTGGAAGAGCTGGCTGATGACGCTCTGGAACCGCTCCTGGACCATCGGCGGTGGCCCCTGCCCGCCCTGGGCCCACGCCGGGAAGTACGGGGACGACGGCGCCAGCACATCCTCCCTGAACAAAAGAACGAATGGTTGCAAACAAAAAAAGGTCCAAAATTTATGCTTCTTTTGTGAATATTGGGGAAAAGAGAGGGACCTGATGGACCAGAGGCCCTTCCTCTCGGCGGGGATTGCTCTGGTTGTTGTGAGCTTCTTGTTCTTGGAGGAGGAGGAGGCGAGGGAGGGAAAATTAGGGTTTTGGAGAGGGAAAGTGAGGGGTTTGTTGGAGAACTTTAGGGTTTTTAGAGAGGAGATTGGGGATGCTGCGACTGCTGCTATTGCCAATGTTGAGGAATTCGCCGCCATTTCTCCTCCAATTTCTTATCCACTCGCTCGCCGGAAAGTTTGGAGGAAGAGAGAGAGAGAGAGATTGGATGGGTTTTGGACTGGAATGTCTTGAATAGTTTAGACGTTGGGCTGAATTTGTTTTTTTTTTTCAGTTTTTTCTTTTTTTTCCTTTCTTTTTTTCCTAATTTTGATAAATTTTGAAAATACATATACTAATCTGTTTTGGGACAAAATTTAGGTCGGTTTTTGTTTGGGTTATATAAATTGCATAATCAATTAAATTTTGCTCGGTGGAAGTTACGTATTAGCTCAGTCAACGGACACTCCTAGTCCTAAGGGGGGATTTAGACCATTTTTGGTAAGCATGGAATTAAAATTTGGAAGAAAATACGAACACTTTATATTTCCTTGGAAATATTTTTGCTTTTTTTCTGAAAATATTGGTGGGGGGTACATTAATTATAATTTATTTTGACGGTAATACCAATGACATCAATTGAATTTAGGTAATAGTAACATTAAAAAATTAATGAAAGAATATTTATGAAAAACTAAACAATTTAAGATTCAAATTCTTGTAGGAACCAAACATGAGAATAAAAAAATTAAATTTTTCGGACTACATATTTTCAACATAATCAAATATGGGTACAAGAATATTGGACTCCTTTCCAACGAGAAATGAATGAAAAATTGATTACTAGGGATACCAAAACCTCAGCCAAACGCCCACTAAAAGGTTAACATTTTTACATATGTATATTCCTAAAAGAGGGGAAGCAGTACAACGTGGCACAGTCCATGTCTTTTTCGTTTTCTTAATCATGTTGGCATTCTACGAATGGCCTGCAGTGATGCTTACTATAGGCTATAATGTAAATACACAGGACAGGTTCCTTTCAGAGAGAATCTGCAGGTAATTCATGCGTACAAGCCATACTAATCCAGAAACAATTCCCACCACATGCCACAGCTAAAACAAGAGAGGCACCTTTCAATGTCCACAGGAGCCCCTCTGCTCCACGGATCTTCAATTGACATAACCTTCAAAGTTCAAAGGAGTCGTCTGGATTGAGAACACATTGAAACCACGACAACCAAGGGCTCAAAGTCATCGCTCGCGATTAAAGATCAAGTAATCAACTTGCCAGAAATCACTAGTAGCAACAATGTTTAGACATCAAATTTCCCCAGTAACTAAAAAGGGATTTAACTTACAAGAGAAGAAGATACAACTGAATACTGGAATTACGATCATACTGGGAGCCGATGTTTCTGCCCTGACACGTAGGAACTAACGGCACCACGTTCTTAGGGTTACATCGACGGAAGGTTAGACTCTAGATTAGACTACAGATAGGCTAGAGGACACGAACAAAACAGATGAAACAAACACATCATCTGTCCTGCGCAGCTGCCCTCATGAAGTTGTCAAAGGGGCTGGCAGGAGGCAACCTCAGGACATGTGCCTTCTGCTCCATGCTTAAAAGTTCCATCTGCATTGATAAGGATCATTAGCAGCGCATTAAAGTACCTCAAACTCCATACACCGAAAAGACTAAACCGCGACAAGGGTATGTAACGAGAGTGCACATACTGCAATCTTCTGGCTCACCTTCCCACTAGCTGAGTGATTGTCGATGCAGGGAGCTGAGAGAGGATCATCAGGCATGGTGTCTTGACCACTAACCAGCCAGGCTGAGAGCTTCTTCCTCGCAAGGGATTCACACTGGCTTGTCATGGTGCCATAAGGGAGGGGCGATGTTGAGACAGATGTCCCGGCCACCTGGCCAGCTTCATGAAGTGCCTGTTCACATGCACAAATAGGCATTGTATGAACAAAAGGTAACATACAACAGGGCATCCGATTTCCTTTACTACAGTTGAATGTTTCATTTCAAAACCAAATATTGACGTCTCTATGTTTTTTTTTTTATTTTATCTGGCTCCAATATAATGAGATTAAACAATTTCACACTTGCATCCATACCAGATGCAGTTTTTCATAATCTAGATCCTTGTTCCAGACACGTGACACCTGTCAGATGCATGGACATCAGAATTGCATCAACTAAACCTTCACAAGGTGACACGAGGAATCAGTGGAATCGATACAAAATGATCCAGGAGGACCGTCATTTATGCAACTGCTTTAACTTTGATGTGTAGGAAGAAGTCTATAAACACTACAAGCTACTCAAGGGACTCTCAGGGTTACTAAGAAGCAAGGCGAGAGCGCAAATCACAAGTGCAGTGCAATCCAGCACCGATGCACCTTCATTCGAAAATACATAACTCAACCTACATAGGTCTAACACAAAACCAAAAGTTCTGGAAATCATCACTTCATGAGATCCAATCATTCGATGGGACAAAAAAAGAGGTGTAAGAGGACCAATATGAAGCATCCAGCACAGTATAGTTTATCTGAGAGAGAGACTAGTTGGTAGAATGACCAGCTGACCCATATTGTATGAGACCAGGTGGATTCGAAGTTTTGAACCCGAGCTTAGTGCATGTCCAAGGCTAAATTTAGGATATTTGGACTTTTGTATATAATGTATTTATTTAATCCAAGGGTGGAGATCTATCCTAGGACTTAGGACAATATAAAGAGGATAGTAGTCTTACTCTTGGGATTCATTACGAGATTGGGAGTTTGAAAGGCTTTTGTAAACCCTACTCTTCTTTTAAAAGGAAATAACGGGATATAGTAAAAGTACTCAGAGAATTTCTACCCTCCAAACCTAAATTGGTTTCATTTTATTCTCTTTCTCTATCGATCAAACCCCCCCCCCCCCCCCCCCCCCCCCCAAACAAAAAAATAAAAATAAAAAAAATAACCCACCGGCATCTTTATCTACCTTTTTGGAGATCCATCTCCCTACTTTGGTAAATCAGAATCGGATTGATATCCGAGCTTGGTACTAGAGCTCCAGAACCGGACCTTCAAAGTTTGAAGAGCTTGTTTTATTTTCCAGACCTACAACAATCGTCAACACTAAAAGATCAGTCCAACACGGTGACAAACATTGGAAGACTTCAAAGATGGGCAACAACAAGGACTTGGAAACAAGGATGTTACAACTCAAAGTGGCAGTCAAGACCATGGAGAATATTGCAGTACATCTTTCAACAACTCATAAAAAATCCAAGCTGACAGACGATGGAGGCTGCAACTAATTCAAAAACTGTACAGGACAAGATAATTCGGGGTCCTAGAATGAATCAGAAAACGAGGAAGACAATCAACACCAAATTCATCTTCCAAGAAGACTGTGCAGCACTAGAAAGTGGAAGAGAAGATTGATTGACCACATATCATAACGCAGTTGATGCAGACAAGGTTGATTTGTGGACAGATTGATCAAATTGGTGTAGTCCATGTCTCCATGTTCTTAGCATGTCGTTGTGTATCCGTGCTCGTGCAAAGTAGTGTAGAAGTCACCATATATGAATGGCTCATAAGATCATATCTTAAGTAAATAAGAGAATGGTCATTTGTTATTGTTATGTACAAGATTGTTTCTCATCAACAGTTTTTATGCTCATAGTGTCAAAATGTGCGCCTCCCCGTGCCCCTCTACCCCCCCCCCCCCCCCCCCCCCCCCCCCCCCGGGTCACAAAAGTTTTCATGCAACAGCAAAGGACTGTATGTATGGCCTCAAAGCCACCAATTTCAAGCTGTGAGCATGGCACACGTATTAAGAGAACTAAAAACAAAGAACCTCTATAATAAAGTATAGGGCCTTGACACACGTATTAGGAGGATTTATACAACAAAAAAATCAAATTAAATGGTATTATGAAAAAAGAAAACCATTATGACATGTATCTTCTCAAAAAGAGTACCTCTCCACGACTGTTAGTATGTGTAGTTCCACTCACCATGAGACCGGAATTCTTATACAGTTTGAAGGACTCAAACATAAGATGTATAGTAAATAAAAATAACATAATTAGAACTTTATTTGAGTATCTAACATTAACAACCAATATGTATGACAGACAAAGATGGAAATCTTACCGATTCTAGCAATTGCCCAATACTGATGACTTGGGGCAAGGATGAGGAAGTAGGATTCCTGGATATTGTACTTGGAAGATCAGTGGCAGGAGATTGACTGACAATGTCACCATCTATTGAAGAAGTCCTTGAAACTTCCTGAAAAAGGGCAATTAAGAATCGTTTGGAATTTTGATAAACAAAAACCACAGAAAAAAAAGAGAGAAGGATTGTTGAACAACTAAAATATTCACGCATGGTCAATTAGAAGAGTCTGTCCAGTGGTCACTGAAGAACAAATACCAAAATTTTCATACTAACTTCAGGTACAAGATCAAGAACTTGAGAACTTCTACGGTTGTACCAGCATTCTGCTAACATATGTCTAATCCAAGAAACTTAACACAGAGTAGAGCGGTGAATGGTATAATAAGACTGTAAACACGAAATAACATACCTCATCAAAAGAAAGTGATTCTTCAGAAATATGAAGATATTGAAGGTTTTCCCAGTCAAGGGTTGGAATCGAACCATATAAGGTCCCAATCTCAGGGGTAAAAGTTTCAGAAAGTTGCTTGGCTAGCTCATCCTTTTCCAGCTGAAGGAATAAGGAAAACAACAATAAGCAGTGTAGAGCTCTTGCATTCAGCCAACAATTTAAATCACCAAATCTACCAAAAATCTATATACAAAAAGGTGGAATAGAAAAATAACCACACCCACTTACACTGGTTAAACTTGAAAGGCCTTGGATTATGATATCAAATAGATGTTTATAAGATCCAAAGACTAGATTTCTCATGTCGGTAAGTGCAGAAGTTGCAGCAAGTTGGTCCGTGTCAGAGCCAAATTCTTTAAATTCTGATTGTGTTCTTAAGTATATTTGCAAATCATCACCAACAAATAAGTATGGGTCAACCTGAAAAATATAGATATATACACACAGGAACAAACATCCTATTATCTTTATGCAGCATATTCCAGAGCATAATGCATGCAAAAACCGCTCACAAAGTGCATAGAGCATGGAGTTCCGATTAATTTATTTCACAAACAATGAAGAAAAGGATAAGCTATTTAAAATGCACATCCTAAGAACTCACATCGAGAGAGATCAAAAATTTAAGTGAGTCAGTCAACTCAGTGATATGAAAGACTTTTCCTGCAAAAGCTAACATACCAACTGCCAATGTTAAACGAGATCTCTGGCATGAAGGAGACAATGTTCCTGTCAAATAAAGGTTAGTAAGTATGACTTGTTAACAATAAGGGGTTATCAAACATCTGGAGAAAACAATCTGAGCCTTCATAAATAATGTAATCAATCCTACAATCCATACCATTAAGGTCAAGGGAGGCATTGATTAGAGATAATGGAAGCTGGAAGAAGCTGACAGTATTGCTGTCACAAGATTTCTGCAACAACCAAATGCAAGCTAATAAATAATATAAACCATGTACAGATCGTACGATATATATATATATATATATATATATATATATATATATATATATAAGGGTGAATTTATTCCTCGCATATAGCGAAAAAGGTATTAAAGTACAACATCACAACTTTCCATGCCCCAATAATACTATTATGGGGCCATTACAGATACATCGAATTCTATATTATGTAGAATTCCAATAGGGGGGGTAGTCAAGCCCTCAAAGATACGTCTGTTCCGCTCCTTCCAGATGTGCCAAACAGACGCAGCAAGACGAACTCTGGCTCTTCTAGCCCACCCCGGATCCCGGCCTCTGTGATCTCGGATCCAGCTGAGAATGCTCCGGATGTCTCGGTCCACCCCAACTCCTCCTCTCAGCTGTGCACACTGCTCAGTCCAGATGTGCCAGGTCACCGGACAAACAAAGAAAAGATGCCCCATAGATTCATTTTCCTCATTACATAGCACACATTTGGCATCCGGGATCTGTATCCCAAACCGGAGGAGTCTGTCTCTCGTCATCAATCTACCCCGGAGAAGACGATATGCACATAGTTGCATTTTCCGTGCAACGTCCTTGCCCCAAATGAAGTCCACCTCCTCATCCTGGTCGTGGTGGGTCCGAACCAGATCATAGCAGCTACGAAAGCAGAATAGACCTGACCCGCTCCCCGTACCTGGGCCGACCCAGCTCCATGTATCCTCCGTCTGGCTAGCGTCAATGGTAATCAGGTGTATCTCTGCTGCAAGCTGGGCAGTAAATGGGTAACCCTCTGGCCTCCAAACTCCGTCTCTAATGATCCGACTGCATGTGAGCCCCCTTCCCGCTTCCCTGTCCAGCTGCCCTCCCAATATCTCGAGAAGGGATCTGGATCCCAACCAAGGGTCCAGCCAAAGGTCGGTAGTCGTCCCATCCTTCATGCGCCTGCAGATAGCGGTCTGGAGCACCGGTCTACATCTCAGGATGGCCTTAAACGTGACCGAGAAATTGTTGTCTATCCTGCAGGCTCAGAAGTTGGTCCTCCGTAAGTATATGCAAATGACCTCTAGCCTAGTGGTTAAGAGAGATGCATGCGACCCGAGTGGTCAGGAGTTCGAATCCCAGTGGGAGCGAGCGATTCCAGAAACTATTTACCTGGTTCCAAATATATATATATATATATATATATATATATATATATATATATATATATTCAAGACTGTCCTGAGACACAGGAGGATTCTCAAGTCTGCTATCAGGAAGGTCATGAAGGATGGGTCAGGAACGGACCTCTGGCGAGATCCTTGGATAGATCGGAGCTCGTTATTGGACATCAGGGGGGATCCGACTCACCAGGAGGACAGGCGGGGACTGTCGTGTAGTCGGATCATTCGTGATGGCGAGTGGAGGCCGGAGTCCTATCGTTTTACCATGGAGCTGGGAGAGATCATTAGCACTGTTGCCATTGATCCGGACTTGCCTGCAGATCGGTGGATTTGGGAGCCGACTGGTGCGTCCCCGAGTACTGGGGAGTTCCAATTCCGGAGTTGCTACAATCTCATCAGGCGCACTTTCCCTCAGAGTCCTGACTACGATTTTGTTTGGTGCAAGGGCCTGGCAAGGAAGATGCAGCTCTGTCTTTACAAGCTCCTATTGGGTCGCCTTCTTACTCGAGATCGGTTGTGTTATTTTGGAGTGCCGGTTTCGGATCCCAAGTGTGTGTTGTGCGGGGTGGAGCTAGAATCTATCAGCCACATCTTCTTTGAGTGTGATCTGACTTGGCAGATCTGGAAGGAGCAGAGTAGAATTTTAGGAGGTTGTGACTCCGGGAAGAGTACTGGGGACATCATTACGGTGATCCGAGATAGTAGAGGTCGAGGGGAGGACTGGTTCCGGACTGCCAGGGTTCGTCTGGCTGCTTCGGTTTGGCATGTCTGGCGGGAGCGAAACCGGCGGATATTCGAGGGACTGGTTACACCTCTTGTGGGCTTGCTTCATAACATCGAATTTGATGTAAATGTTATGAGGTCTTGAAGAGTGGGAGTCCCCACTTTGACTGTATGTTGTACGATTACTGTGTTACTTTGGAATAAAATTTACCCTTTTCCAAAAAAAAAAAAAATATATATATATATATATATATATATATATATATATATATATATATGCAAACTTAAGTAAATGTCTTGAATAGGCCTCTCTCTGGATGGTCCCAGCAAGAATAACCTGGCACTGGACATTCCTGGCCAAGCCAGATCCACAGTGTCCATCACAGTGAGAAAGTGGTCAGGCCAGATATATTGGTGCTGGCCAGAAAGAGAAGGGACTGGGAGCTCGTCAGCCGTTGTAGATCCCTCTGCTGCTGCTTCCACGACCACTTTGGGAGAGTTTGGGTTTCCTAGTCATACACATGGAGGTGTATTTTGGTCTTTTCTTAATGCTTTTGTCAAAGAATTAAAAGCGAGATAAGTGATGTAAGCGTACTGATAGAGGGGATAATCACACAAACTTTAGGGATGTTTCCTGTAGTTTTCTCATGTATACAACCTAAATACTTTTAAAGCAAGAATGCAACCCTCTTATTCTGCATATGTTGTACGTTTATTATATTGCATTTGCTGTGTAGAAGTTAGATTTTCCAGAAAAATAATGAACTATATATATTCACTGCTCATGTAGATTCTTTCTTTAGTAAACAAGGGAGTGTTACATAGAGAATATCATATATTATACATAATGTTCCATTCAACTAGTCCAAAAGCCTCACCTTGAGACGTGAAGAGAGAAGTGTCAAGCTGAACGAATGAGATATTGCCTCAAAATTTGAAGGCAAGTTATCGGGTTGGTTAGCTTGCATCCAAAATGCAGACAGTAATTGAGCAGTTTGCTCTTCACTTAGTATAATAACATCGGTTTCCTGTCCCAGCAAAAGAAGATAAATATTATTAGATTGCCAAACAACCAGATCACAGTTACGAGCTAGAAAGCAGAACTCGTCTCAGACTCACATCATATATAGGATATCAGACACAATAAAACTAGTATTCCAAGATAATGACATGAAGATGTAATGCAATTGGTTCAATTTCAATAAGTAATGACTAGACCACACAATACTTACTGCTTCTGGAGAACTGGTAGAAGTGACAATCCTGTCCATAACAGAGAAAGTTAATTTATGAAAATACGGTGAAGCTTTCCAGGCCCTTCCATGTTTCACCTCTTCCTCATCCATATTTTTTGTTTTGATGTCATTATTAGCACAAGTTTCATGCTTATCTGCATTTAAACATTCTTTTTCCCTTCGCAGTTTTTCAAGAAGGGCAGTAGCTGAAGCAAATGCTGATGTAGATTTCGACTGCCACTTCCTAAGTCCATATAAATACTCTGATTCAAGTCTTGGATAAATGGGTGATCGCACAAGGATAACTTGAAATATGCGGTGAGCTCCTCTACGTGTCTCAACATCAGAATGTATCATAGCCTTTAAAAGTTGCAATAGTAGAGCCTCTGGGAACACCTATGCAGCATATTAACAAATGAAGAACATCATATGCCTGGCTTACACAAACAATAGTCGAAGAAGACAATAGGAGGCTTCAAAGATATCTCGATGAAGATAATCAGTTAAAAGCATGTGTTATACCATTTATCTATGTTTGGCTTCATGAACTTAGCTGACATACACACAACAGTACCCGATATCAGTCAATACAATTGAAACATGGATGATACATTCTAATGGATATCATTGTGGCACATAGACTGAAATCTTTTACTGATCAGGATCTATGAAGGAAATTACAAGTATGACATGTCGTGCATAATCTGGCAGACAAATATGGAAGTAAAGATCTGTTCCACCAAGGCAAGGAGACAAATGAATTAAATTTAATTATTTAATATCAAATGTGAGCATAGCTATTTGATTTAGAGATGATGGTTAGCAAGGGATAAAATATATAGTAACTAAAACGGAATAACAGCAGTAAAATTAAGTATCACCAGGTGTATGACATTTGTGTTTGATAAAGTTGTAGTGAATTTCACTCATAAATAAACGAAGGTTTTAAATTTCAAGTCATAAAATAATACTTGACAGATCCAACAAATAAAGTAGAAGCAGCATGTTGGTTCTGTCTGATTCTAGAACCTTTCAGTCATGAATTTGGCCAAAATACTCGAACATGTGACAAACTATCAAGTTGTGCAAGTTTAAGTGGACAAAAGGGGAGTGATAATGCATGGGCTGGGGTGGAGAGAGAGCGTAGAGCAGGAACATAAGATAGAAAAGACAGTGGCAGTGGTTCAAAAAAGGGAGTGTTAATGCAAGGGTTGGGGTGGAGAAGGTTCAATAGTGTAGCAAGCCTCATCCAATAGTGTAGCAAGCCTCATCTAAGGTTCCAAATAGCGGCTCCTATAATACAAAAAAGACATTACAACATTCAAATAAAAGTTACCCTGAGGAGGTCAAAAAGCAAACAAAATTCAAATACAAGTAGGCAGCTTAGCAGCAACTGCAAAAGCCGGTTGATTCATAACACTATTGGTGATCTGTAGTCAGAATAGATGTGGTGATAACTTTCTTAAAAACAGAAAGCTAGGCCTTGTTCACATATCCTTAAGAATGACGTCTACTCTTCTACTTAGGATGCCAGTGCCTCATATTTTGCTGCAGAGATGCATCCAGATAAAGGATAATTTTCTAGTATTTCAAGCTCAAGCTTGCAAACTCTATGTTCTTTCGCTTATGCCGCTAAGAAAACTAAATTCCGAACACAATTCATAATATAACTAATCGGGAACCATGAACTTATTATTTCTAACATCAGAAAGTTTTCTCTGGGGATTTCAAGCTAGAAACATACAATTAAAATTATACCAACATTGAAGAATATCTAAACTGACCAATTGTGAACATGAATGGACAGACGTCAAAGAGATGATATGAGCTAGTATCAGCAGAGATCCAATAGTTGCCCTACAAGCAGTTGCAGTAGCTGGCAGCTTCTCCAGCGATATTGCCATCAAATCATAAAGTGGGTACGCATCACCAATCTAGCAAGATAATTTCAAATATATTCTATTCAGAACAAATAACAAAACTAGAAGCTGGTAAATATGTTAAATCACACTCATCACTCAACTTGGCTAAATAATATTCAAAATGAGAAAAATATCATAAACAACATTTGGTAATAAGTAATTAATTTGTACAAGTCCAAGGACATACCCCTTTAGCAATCTCTAATAAGCAATCCTCGATAGAATCTTGAAGCGTGATGTTCCATTTGGACTCTTCTAGCCCAATTGATTCAATGGTGGCCTGGAGACTTTTCCTCAAATGCCTGCACAGGTCACTGGCCACTCCAATTTCAGCAACCACAGCTCCTGGTCTTAATTGACGAACCAAAATAGTGGCAATCTGAACCATATCAGATTTGATTTGAGGGTCGTGCAGCACATTTTTATGGTCCAGATGACGAATGATAGCAGCTAAAATCATTTGCTCATTTCCTGAGAATATAGATAGGTAAAAATACAGTGTATCAGATGTGCTTTAAATCATGTTAATTTCTACAGAAGGATATGTAAATTGAACAGAATGAAGGGTTCTCACAGAATGAAAGGGCAGAAGATCGATATATCATATATGACAAGGTTACAATAAAGGCCTATGATAGAATAGAGCACATCTATAAAATTTAGGGTTTAAAAGAGTATATCTCACATAGTAATGTAGAAATAGTACAAATTACAAGGAAATGGCACACTTTGAGGTACTATTCAATATAATGTTAGTCCTTTGAACTTAAGATTGCCAACTGATTATCTTATAAGTACAGGCAAGTACAAGAATAAAGATTGTTGGACACCATAAAATAAATAATAGACAATGTTCCAACCACCCGTGCATGAAAACTCAACGGCTAGGGCACCGTGCGGACGGTCGAGGACTGGCACCATTCTACCTCGGGTATAAACGACGGCCGACCACGCGGCCCGTCGTGCAGCGCCGTAAGGGCGTCGAGAAGACGTCGTATGGGCGTCGTGCCATAGAACGGGTGGCTGGGCGGCATCGGTTGTCGTAGGCGTCGTGAAGACGTCGGAGGCGCCTTCGACGTCGGGGGCGAAGCGAGGCGTTGAGTTGCGGGAATTGAAAAACGTCATCGCCGTCTCGTGGAGCTCTGGAGCGTGCGGAGTGCGCGGGATGTGCGTGTGGGGCGATGATGACAAAGTCAGTGCGGACAAGATCCGCATGAAGAGTCCGAAATGATATGACGACTGGCTAAAAATCGTGTGCGGGGAGACACGATTTAACTGAGCACGTGCTGGTTTATATATATATATATATATATATATATATATATATATATATATATGAGGAAGGATAGGCATCCCCACAATTTTTGCATCCCCATGCATCCCCATGTTCACATCCGTTGGATGTGCTTTAAGTCATCTAATCTTAACCATTGGTAAATCAACGGTTAAGATTAGATGACTTAAAACACCATCCAACGGTGCAAATAGGGGGGATGCACGGGGATGCAAAAAGTGTGGGGATCTTGATCCTTCCTCTATATATATATATATATATATATATATATATATATATATATATATATATATATATATTTGAAAAAAAGGTGAATTTTATTCCAAATGAAAAACCATAATCTTACAACATACAAACAGAGTGGGACTCCCACTCATCACTCATCAATTCTCCATAGCATTTACATCAAAATCGATGTTATGGAGAATGCCAACTGGAGAGGTGACCAGCCCCTCAAAGATCCGACGGTTTCGCTCCCGCCATACATGCCAAACCGCAGCAGCTAGACGGACTCTGGCTGTTCGGAACCAGTCCTGCCCTCTTCCCCTGCTATCTCGGATCGCCGTGATGATGTCCCCAACACTTTTTTCGGAGGCGAACACTCCCAATACACGATCCTGCTCCAACCAGATCTGCCACGCCAGAGTGCACTCGAAGAAGATATGCTTTATAGATTCAGGCTCCAAACCGCAAAGCACACATTTGGGATCCGGAACCGGCACTCCAAACGAACTCAGGCGATCTCTAGTCAAGAGGCGGCCCAGTAGCAGCTTGTAAACACACAACTGCATCTTCCTGGCCAGACCCTTGCACCAAACGAACTCATAATCAGAACTCAGCGGGAAAGTACGCCGGATAAGGTTGTAGCAGCTACGAAATTGGAACTTCCCAGTCCCTGAAGAAGCTCCAGTCGGCTCCCAAATCCACCGATCCGCAGGCAAAGTCGGATTAATGACAGTAGACATAATGCACCCACCTAGCTCCTCAGTGGACCGATAAGAATCCGGCCTCCACTTCCCATCACGAATGATACGACTGCACATCAGACCACGCCTGTCCTCCTGATGAGACGGGGCTCCTCTGATGTCCAACAGCGAACGCCGATCAATCCAAAGATCCCGCCAGAGGTCCGTACCCGACCCATCCTTCATGACCCTCCGGATAGCAGACTTGAGCACCCCCATGTGTCTCAAGACAGTCTTGAACGTGACTGAATGGTTGTTGTCAGTAGAACACGTCCAAAAACTGCCCTGCTTCACATATCTGTTGTGCATCCAGTCCGCCCAAAGAGATCCCCCGCTGATGAATCTCCAGGCCAGCTTAAGCGCAGAAGCCTCCCTAATCTCCATCAACGGTCTGAGCCCCACTCCTCCCTCCTTCCTGGGACGACAGAGCTGGTCCCAGGAAATCGCATGCATACCTCCCCTCCAAATGAAATCGGCACAAAGACGCTCCACTCGCCGAATGGTGGCCACTGGGAGGAGGATGGACTGCAGCCAAAAATGGGCCACAGCCGAGATCACCGATCTGACCAGCTCAATGCGACCGCCAAATGACAGACCTGCCGCTTGCCACCCTTCAACTCGTCTCTGGACATATTCCACCAGACTGTGGCAATCATGATCCTGCGCATAATTGACTGTGAGAGGCACTCCTAAATATCGAACCGGAAGATCACTCCTCGCGATACCCAGAACATCAGCCCGCTCCTCCTTCCGGGTGCACAGGGAGCTGAAGTAGACCCTACTCTTATCCCTGTACAACTGGAAACCCGAAAAGGACTTCAGATCTTCCATAATAGCCGCAAGCGTCTGCAACCCCTCCATCGAAGGCTGGATGAACACAAGCAGATCATCAGCATAAATAAAGTGGGTAACTGGGGGGACCATCCTCCGAAACAGAGGTACCAGCCGTCCACGGTGCACTGTCAGATCCATCAAACAAGTAAAGTACTCCATAACCAGCGTGAACATGTAAGGGGACAATGGGTCACCTTGCCTAAGCCCACGGTTGCTCTGGAATTACCCATAAGGGACGCCCTGGATGAGAACGGAGAAGGTAGGTGACGTAATGCACTCCCGGATCAACTCAACCCAGTGTTCCGCGAATCCCATGGCGGTCATCAGATGACAAAGGAAGTCGCGATTGACCATGTCATATGCCTTCCTCAGGTCCAGTTTTACACAAACTTTCTCCCCACGGGTCTGCTAAATCCCCTCACCATCTTATGCGCCAGGAGGCTATGCTCTGCGATCGACCTCCCCTTGATGAACGCAGCCTGATTCTGAGATACCAAGTCCTGCATGATCCCCCCCATCCGCCGGCACATAAGGTGCGTAATTATCTTATAAAGATAATTACAGCACGCAATAGGTCTGAAATCAGCCAAAGCAGTCGCTCCCTCCTTCTTCGGCACCAGGGTCAGAAAAGTGTGATTCAATTCTTTCAGAAGCTTCCCGTTGGTGAAGAATTCCTGGACCACCTCCACTACCTGATGCTTCAGAATGTCCCAATGTCGTTTGAAGAAACCACTGCTGAAGCCATCCAGACCAGGAGCCTTGTTGGGATCTGCCACCTTGACAATAGATTCCACCTCCTCCAGAGTAACAGGGGCAAGATGAATACTATTTCCGTATGGAGTCACCAATCTCTTCGTAACAACCTCTGGGAACACGAAAAGGTAGTCAGTCTGAAAATATAACTCAGAGTAGTACCTGACAGCCTCGCCCTGGATCTCAGCCGGCGTCCCCAACAGAGTGCCATCTGCATCAAGAAGCTGGGAGATGTGATTCCGATTCTGTCTAGTCCGGATGACATCATAGAAGAACTTGGAGCAACGGTCGCCATCCTTCAACCAGGAACATTTGGCTCTCTGGGCTGAGCTAATCTCCTGCTGTAGCCTCAGGATGTTGACTTCTCCGATCAGCTCCTTCTTTCTAGCCGTCAGGTCCCCATTCATCATGTCAGCTTGCATATCCTGCTGCAAGGCCCGCAACTCCACCTCCTTATCTTCTAAGGTGGACTTGGGCAATCCCGTCACCCACTTCCTAAGGGCTCTCTTCGTGGCCTTGAGACGACGAACCAAACGAAATTGAGTCGTCCCCTCCTGGCCACTGGTAAGCCCCTCAGCGACAGCCTCCAGGTAGCCCTCCGAAAGATACCAACTGTTGTTATACCTGAACGGACGGGCCTTCCCAAGAGCCCGAGCAGTGAAGCCAACCCTGATGGGGGAATGATCACTCGTCCTAGCTACCAGACCCTCAGCCGATGTGTTGGGAAAGTGGCGGAACCACTCCCCATTGCCCAGAGCCCGATCCAGCTGACAAGCAACCCAGTTATGAGTTGCTTTGTTGTGCCAAGTCCAGATGCAGCCTGAGCGAGACAGCTCCCGAAGCCCCGCAAGCAGGAGGCATCTCTGGAAGTCATAGAGGATAGAATCTGGAACCGGCCGACCACCCAGCTTATTCCCTTGGTGCAGAAGGGCATTGAAGTCCCCAATCAAGAGAAGAGGAAGGCACGACGAGTCAGCAACAGATGCAACACGGGAGATGTCGCTCCATAGGGACTCCCGTCTCCTTCTGTCGTTGTGGCCGTAGACAGCCCCCAGCAAGAACCGGAAGCCACCCTTGTTCACGAAGGAGATGGCAATCAACTGGTCCGTCATCAAGATCAAGTCTCCATCCCAACTCTTCAAGTTCCAGCGAACCCAAATCCTGGCCATGTCACAAAGAGCCAGGTTGTGCAGTTGGGCCCAATGAGAAGGGGTCCGTCGAGAAAGAGTCTTCTCACCTTTAATTTTGGATTCTAATAGTACAGAAATGTCACATTTCTCTCTGTGGAGCACCCCACAGATCTCTCTCCACCTCCCTAGCGAACATGCCCCCCTCACATTCCAGGCGATAATGGCCATTAATTAATTAGAGGTGGGGTCCCCCTGTAAAACTCCCGGGTCGGCACCTGGGGAAGGTGCCGCATTCGTCGCTAAGGAATCCTCCTCCATCCCAGTCGGAGCCGCCTGTTGGGGAGCGACCTGAGATAGCACCAATGCCCAGGCAGGGTTGTCAACACACACCGCCTCCTATCTGTCTGTAGTATGTCCCACCACCATGGAGGGGCCATCTCTCAGCAGGCCGACAGCCCGTCTCTTCCTACAGTAAACATGCCCTCCGGACGATCCGCCCTCCCCTCGTGCCTCCTTCTCCGACGCCACCATACCTCTAGTAACTATACTACTCAGCCCCTGACAAGTAGACATCACCCCACCCGTGGGTGCAGGCTGAGTAGCAACAACGAGGCTCAGACCGCCGTCACTCACATGATGAGTAACCTCCTCCTCCAAAACCTCCGCTCCGCTATCATCTCTGAAATCCATATCGCAGGGGGCTTCTGGATCCACACTAGGGTGGATAATAGGCTCCACTGGAGGTCCAGCCTCCGAACAAGCATTGGCCAGATGCCCGAAACAGGAACAGCGTGAACAGGTAGGTGGAACCCATTCGTACTCCACCCTCTGGGTAAGCACCTCCCCAGAAGGGATCTCATATTCCACCATCTTCGGGAGCTCCCCACCTGCCCGAATCTCCACGAAGATCCTAGCGTACATCAACCGCGTCCGAAAGGCAGTAGCTTCATCTGCCTTGATCGGGGTGCCCACCAAGCTGGCCAGCCGCATCAACAAAGGTATGCTCCAAAACCGGACCAGGAACTCAGGGAATCGAATCCACACTGGGATGGCATTGAGAACTTCCCTCTCACAACGCAGCTCCGGAGTCCACTCCTTGAGGATGATCAGTCTACCGTCGAACGTCCAGGGGCCCCCTTGGAGGATCCTAGCGACATCCTCCGCCAGTCCGAACTTCAAATAATAGAAACCGTTCTCGCGAGCATAGAACTCCATACTACTCTTGGGCTGCCAGACACGCACTGCATAGCCCCGGATCTGTCCGTAGAAAGGCTTGTTGCCCAAGACATACAGGACTAGGGTATTCTTCCAGTATGCTGTCACCTTCTGGATCTCCTCCGCAGGAAACGAGGCCCGGAAACCCGTCCCAGCCTTGATCGACGGAACGTACTCCATCGAAGTGGGGGTTTTCGGCCCCACAGGTTTGCAGATCTCGGCCCAGGACCTTCCAGCAGGACGGGGGTTCGTCCCAAGAGGCCTCGGGGCAATCACCGGACGAGGAGTCACAGATCCCGGGGCATCCAGATCCACCACCTTGCTCTTCCCCTTGGCCGCCGCGGTCGCCTTAGGCCGCCAACCCACCGATCGCACAGCAGACACCCCCGGACCCCGGCCAGATGGCCGAGACCCTGATCCATTCTGACGGCCATCGGGATGGCGATCCCTAGCCTGACCCTGTCCGCCTCCCGTCTTCCCCCCGGTCTTCGCCACACGACGGCGTGTAACCGTCGTCCATCCGCCTCCCTCCGTTTGGCTCCCCAAAGATCCTGAGCCTGCTCCGAATTCAAAATTAGGGGCAATGGTGCCGTCCCGCAAATTTCGATCCCCTTCCATCAACGGAGTAAACCTCTCCGCCACCTTAGGAAGGCCACCCGACCCCCCTGCCTTTGTTCCCGACCCCCCTCCTACGCCGGGGGGGGCGCCGCTCAAACCCGACGCAGGGAGACCGCCCGCCCCCCATTTTTCCCCGCTGTCAACCCCCCCCAATCGCCTGGGGGGGCGCCACCACCCGCCGACAGCCTAGGACTGTTCGCCGCCGGCCCAGGCCCCCCCCCTCGTGCTCCGCCCCCCCCCCCTCCGCCTGGGGGGGGGGGGCGCTGCCTATCGCGCTGTGACCGGGGGGTCCGCCCGACCGCCCCGACTCCGCTCCCAAACCCCCCCCCCCCACCGCCTCGGAGGGGGGTTCCTGCCTTGCCGGAGGTCCTCCCCCCGCCGGCGAGCGGATCGGGCGGCCGCGGGGGAGGAACCCTAGGCGTGCCGCCTGTGTCGCCCTGGTCGCCCGCGTACACAGCCATTTTCTTATTCTATATATATATATATATATATATATATATATATAAATTAGTAATATAAAAAAAAACCAAATAACATATATATATATATATATATATATATGTATATATATATATATATATATTATATATATATATATATATATATATATATATATAAATTAGTAATATAAAAAAAAAACCAAATAACATATATATATATATATATATATATATATATATATATATGGGATCATTGTCAAATTCCCTCTACGTCCCTCTATGTCAGTCATTTCAACTAAGGCTCATGACACATGGCACTAGAAGCACTTACAAATCCTTCCTCACAACTTCAATCTATCACTAGTCTCCCACTCCTCAAGCACCTCTTTTTATAGACCCCACTCTTTGGAGATCTCACCCTCACCATCAGTTACTAAAAGGTCGCCGTCTTTAGTTGTAATGCCACTACAACTTTATGTACTCTTTTCTCATCATCTCCTTTCTAGTTCTCACCATATTCTATCTCACTTGCCTCCCCAACATTTATCTACTTTAACGGGCCTTTAGGAACCAATATTCTTAAAAACAATTTTCCAGGCTGCTTGTTCTTTGTTGCTACCATCAGTTATGTCTTCATTATTTCTTCGTTTTTTTTGAGAGAGAAGCCAAACATCTTACAGACAGAATTTAGAATACAGTCATACACAGATAATCAACACAAGAACATTATTTCCTAGTTAATAAACTGTGAAAAATCATTATGTTTCTTAAAAGGCAACTACGAAGTACGAACATAAATGGAAAAACCCTCCTCATTTTCTATGCAAAGCTACTTGACCATTACTAAAGTATTAATTAGTGCAGATTTACAGTTCTTTATGGTTGACTAACGTGAATAAGCATAGCTACTGAGTTTTCCTCAAACGAAATGGTTTGAGACGCAGTCAAACTAGCTTGCTCCAAAACATAGCCGATATGAAATTCACGTAATCCACAACATAAATGGCCATTAACCTACATACAAGTGCAATCAATGCTTGGGCTGGCTTTAGATCAATTTCAACCCTAAATAAAGAGACTCAAAAGCACAGACAATGCACACTAGTTTACTCAAACACGCAGAGAAGGGTTAAAAGCAAGATTTGTTCTACAGGTTGGAGTCTTAACTGATAAGATCCAGCCCAAAACAAGGACTTCCTCACTAGTCCTAATTCCAAGTTTAAGTGGTGCGGGAGACAACATGGTCATTGGTATTTAGTCATGCAAAGGATGCAACTAACAAGACAAACCTTAGAAGCCAGAAACTCCTAGAAGGTCAACGAATCTCAGTAAGAACCTCGATTCGGCGGTTCTTACTTTGGAGCTCGTTGGGAGCTCGCTTCCCCGATGAGAGGAGCTCGTTTCTCCGGCAACGGGAGCTCGTTTCTCCGGCAACGGGAGCACGTTTCTCCGACGACATGAGCGCTTCCCATAATATGACCATAATTTTAAAAGATGACAAATTTTCGGAAGAAACTTATAAGATTTTTAATACACGTTTATCAAAGTAGCAAAAAAACTAAAAATTATTTACTTTAACATCATAAATAATCAACATGCGAATGATCTTTCTGTAACTTTGAAGTAAACTTTGTAAATTCTAATAAATATTAAGATATTTATAAGTTTTGATAACAATAATTAACAAATATAATTTTTTATTAGCACACGCTCCTATCACGCTCCCAACTTTAGACTCTTCTAACTAGTCGCGTTCCCCCGCCCCCGCTTTCGCTTCCAGCTTCTAAGAGAGACACTACGAACAAGTCCACTCTCATTTTTCAGTATCTATGGAAGGCAAACATTACCATAAAGCATGAACATCCCTTGCACAAAGAGAATAACTGATATCTACCATAAAAAGATGCTACCACAATACACATTATTAATAGTATATACTTGTTTAGCACGAGATTTAGTTACATTTACAAATATGAAAATAACAGCTTTACAGATGATGTGCCTACCAGAGCTTTCGACCAAGTAAGACATCTCAGATAGAACATGCAACGCCAAACCCCGCCGTGTAGCCCAGTGCCTTCCAGTATCAAAATAGACAAATATCGGATCCAAAACACGACGCAGTGTTGTGCTTTCCTTGGCAAGTTCTGCCAATTTCTGGATACATATATGAGACCAAACAACTGGATTTTCACGCTCTTCTCTGCAGGTGAGGAAAAATAAGTATCAATAAAGAAAACAAGAAAAGGCAATATCTTAGAATAGTTAAGGTGGACAGTTCTTGTTTGTTGTTTTATTCTATGCTCAAGATAATTAATACAGCTCTTTGAGATCAATTCGAAATGGGACAAGTTTGCTATGGGTACAAATGTAATTATAAACCAATAGTTGGAAACAGCATAAACATGGGGAAAAAAAGGATGTCGAGGAGGGAGAAGAACAAACAGTATAGAAGGTCAGCAGCTTATTGATGAAGATGAGATCTACCTAATTTTCATATATTTAGTTACATATGGGGGATAGAATCTCTTCATGCTTTAAAACTTAATATGAAATTAACACTGTGTTTGGGAACATTTTTGAGGAGGGAAAGAAAATTTTGAGGGGAAAGCAAATGGAGGAGAGAAATGAAAGTAAAGTTAATTTTTCCTTCACTTGTTTGGATGACCAAAACGTAGAGGAAGGAAAAGTTTAAAAATAATATTTTATTTGTTTGTGGAGAAAGATATAATTACCATTCATTCCTTGATTTTTTCAAATCATAAATGATACTAACTTTTTTGAAGGGTAGTTGGGTAATTTCTCCCACGATCCTCTCAACTCTCTCCATTTTCCTCCCACTTTTTGGAGAAATTTTTTTGAGTGGGATCCGCATGAATTTTTCTCCCAAATTCCTCTCCCTCATCTTCCCTCCCCCTTCCCAAACACCACTACTTTTAATTTTCCCCTCAACATTTTCCTTCCCCCCATTTTCCCCTCTTCCCAAACAATACCTAAGATAAAATTCAATTTTGACAAGTTTAGTATATAAATAAAGCACATGTCAGTTATTCAGTGTAAGAAATTTATTTCAGCATAAGATACTACGTCTTTATGTATGCACATAATACGAGTCGCTATGAACTAATAGTCTAGAAAAAAGTAAATATATTGTGAAAATTCTACACAAGTCCCTAGTCTACAAGAGAGCTGCAAATTTACAGAAATAAAAATCCTAATCACCTTGTAAGCATAGAAGAATTCCTCGTCTCTGGTCTAGGCATAATGGTGATAGCGCCAGAGCTGACATCATTAGCAATATTTCCAACGCCTCTTCCTTCGCATCTAACAACTTCATCTAGCCAGTTATGGTGTGCATCACGCCTTTCAGCATCGGCTTCAAAACGTTCATCTATTCCGTAATTTTGCAAGATGGCGTGAATAATCTGAAGCATATCTAAAATTTATAAGAAAAAGATCTCCAACAAAAAAGCCAGCGGCAACAGGCAAGTAAAGCAAGGAAACTTTCTAAAAGAAGGAATGGTATGAACAGAAAACATATTTCTGAAGCACTTGCATATCAGGGAGTCATAATTGCTCCCTAAATGTTAAAAGGTATGAGCACACAGCACTCACAAGAATAATAGGTTTCACCCACGTCATAAATAATAGCAAACTTCTTTTCACCTATTGCAAACTTCTATAACAATTAAAATATAATTCGTTATGTTAATGAAGTTGAAGATACATGATTTAGAATGCTATTGTTAAGTATAGTTCGTTGGTAATATTATATTTCTTATGTAACTAACGGGATCCGAACATGCAACGGAATGCAAAAGCTTTGTTTCGATTCTCCCGTATAGTATCTCATATGTAAACTCTTTGTGACTAATTATGTGGATTTACTAGACCATTTGAAGATCGTCGTAGCCGATCGATCAAAAGGTATAGATAACCTATTAAAGGGTTCGCACAAAACATTGTGTGTTTCATTCTATCAATTAGCAACTCGAACCATGGTCAAGATCATCTATCGCATCGTAAAGGTCATTGAACTATTCGACAATCATTTAGATGACACGAATCTAATTCATGATTAACTTGCAATAATTATCGTATGTTTCGACATTCACTATGCAACATGAATTGTATCCAAATAATATCATGAAATCTAAGAAACATATGCTAATCATGCAATATGTGAATCATATTTTAATCAAAGTATGGTTAACTGTATACCTCGTTTGACACAAGCCTCACACATGTTTGGCCACTGATTATGACCCATGTTAGAGTGGGTGGGGTTCCCAACCTATGTGGAGAATACCCCGGAGTGCGACGATCGTCATCCGTGTCGGAGAATCTTGGGGAGTGCATCCATCGCCATATATTGCAACATATATGATAAGCAAATATATGATTGGATTTCCATCTTTGAATTTGATCATATATTTATGATTGGATTTTTTATATATTGGCTTTCCATATAATTGGACTTCCAATTTATGGCAAGCCATTTATGATTGGATTTTCATTAAATATATTATTGATATATACTGGACTTTCCATATATAAATTGGGCTTCCATATATAGATTTCCAATCTATGGTAATTCTAATCATGCACAGATTTATAAAAGGTTGATCCAACGGGTTTATGAAAGGTCGATCCATGCAAGTTGATAACAATAACATCAAAGGGTTGCAACTTTTAAGAGAGAGAAAGGGGATTGGAGGCTATTGTGAAGGAGACATCGTTTCGGATAATTCTTCTCGCCATCTCGTGTTCTTCGGAGTCTATAATCGGATTTTCTTCTTTCAAGGAGCTGTGATGATCCGCTTATGATTGGTAAGAAGCTTGTAAGGAGTCGATGTGTCTTATTCCAATAGTGGAGGTTTTTCAAGGTTGGACTCCGGTCGTCTTGTGGTTTTTCTCATCTTGGTTTTCCACGTAAAAATTGCTTTTGTGTGTGTTTGGTTTTTCGGTATGATTGTGGCGTTTGGTTTTGTGTTCTTTTCTTCGGTTCTCACACAACTTCTTGGTTTAGGAGAACGGTTTTCGCGTTTCGTTCACGTGATATCAGAGCATTGGTTTTGTTCTGGCTGATACCAACACGTGGTATCATAGCTATTAGTTGGTGTCAGGTTTGACAATCAAACCAAGGAGAAAAGATGAACGTGAAGCCGGTGCGCATGGTGAACCTAAACGGTACCAACTACCACTACTGGAGGAGCAAGATGAAATACTTGATGTTTGTCAAAAAACTGCATCTTCCAGTATTTGTTATTTGCTTTCGAGAGGCCAGTTGATAAATCTGAAGAGAACTAAAACTTTGAGCACATACAGGTGTGTGGGTACATCAGACACTTCGTTGACGCGAACGTGTACAATCGCATTGCCAGTATAGAGCACGCGAGGACACTGTGGGATAAGTTGGATTCTTTGTATGCTAAGGAGACCGGGGTGAACAAGTTGTTCATGGTCCAACAAATGATGGGTCTGCGGTACAAAGATGGTACGTCTATCACGGATCACTTGAGTGAGTTCCAGGACGTAGTTGATCTGCTAGCTTCGATGGGAGTCAAGTTCGACGACAAGGTACAGGGACTATGGTTGCTGTGTACATTGTCAGACTCCTAAGAAATTGTACGAGTGTCTATGATTGCTTCTGCTCCAGAAGACGTAGTCAATCTAGAGTTCGCCAAGAGCGGGGTACTGAATGAAGAGATACGGAGACGTTCTCAGGACACTTCATCCACATCTCACTTAGATGCGTTTGTTCCAGAGAGTCGTGAAAGGGGTAAAAGCATGGGTAAGGAGTAAAAACAAGGGTCCGACCGGTGGTAGAGACAAGAACAGGAGAAAGTCCAAGGGTCGGTACGAGAACTCCGAGTGCTACCATTGTAGCAAGAAGGGCCACATCAAGCGAAAAATTTTCGCTTGGACGAGAGGGAAAGGGCGATAAGGGAAATCAAAGCGAGAATACAACAATTGTCTCGACATATGGAGGCGATGTGATCGTTGTAGGTGATGAGGTAGTCATGAACCTCGTCTGCAATGATAATTCTTGGCTGGTGGGCTCAGATGCTTCAGCGAGCGTATCTCACAACAAGGCACTATTTGTCACTTACACAACAGGCAATTGTGGAGTGTTGAAGATGGGCAAAGAAGATATGTCGAAGGCTGTTGCTATTTGAGATGTGTATTTGAGAATAAAGACCGGTGCATTTCTTGTTCTCAAAGATGTTTGTCATGTTCCCGATATCCATTTCAACCTGATGTTGATTTGAAGGTTAGATGAGGAGGGATTCTTCAATCTCTTCGGGAACGATCAATGCTCTCCCTCGCCTTATACTCTCAATATCAGATGAGTTGTCTATGGATGAGGTTCCCTCCTGACGGTAGTATGGCTCATGCTCCCTAAAGTGAACATCCATGCTCACAAATTTCTTCTTTTCTACTGGACTCCAGAACACGTACCCCTTCTGAGTCGCCGAATATCCCACGAAGACACTTGACTGCTCTTGGGTCAAGCTTCCCAACAGAAGTTTTGTTGTCCTTTACAAAACATACGTAGCCAAACACCTTCAGCGAAAATATCCCACTATTATTTTCTTGCAATATCTCATATGGAGACTTCCATCTCAGTACCTTCGAGGACATCTTGTTGATTAGTTGAGCTGCTGTCAACACTGCATGCCCCCACAGACTCTGTGGGACATTCATGGCGATCATCATGCTCTTTGCCACCTCCAGAAGGTGTATGTTCTTTCTTTCTGTCACTCCATTATGTGCCGGTGTGTATGCACAGGTGGTCTGATGTTGTATCCCATAGGCTGACAGGTATTCCTCAAGTGCTTTGTTGGTATACTATATCTCATTGTCAGACCTCGGTACCTTCACCATTGTTCTATACTGAGTCTGGACATGTTTATGAAAGTCCCGAAAACAGGCAAAACTATCACTCTTATTTTTCATCAAATACAGTCAGGTGACACGAGAGGAACAATCAATAAAAGAAACGAAATACTTGTAACCATTCATAGTAGTTGTGGCACATGGGCCTGGCCCCCAAACATCATAATATATAATATCAAAAACAGACGGGCTCCTGTGGCCCGCACTAACATATGAGCTCCTAGTAAGTTTGCCTAAATCACATGCATCACATACTAGTTTCTCCTTATTTGCTTTTTCATAAATAGATGGATACAACCTACTCAAAATACCAAAAGAGGAGTGTCCCAACCGCCTGTGGTGGAGTATCAGTGTATCCTCGGCAGTCATCTTCGGTCCTCCCATTCATGTCCTCTTTTCCACAGACACCAATGCTGAATCCAGCCTTTCCCGATCCAGGTACCACAGTCCATCATGCCAAGTGTCAATCCCAAGTCTTCGTCCCGTCTTCTTCTCCTGGAATATCACCTTAGGAATATCAAAAGAGACAATGCATTTTAGTTGGAGGATTATAGAACTAATGACAAAAGATTGACCGGAAAAGGAGCATGCAAAACATTAGATAATCTCACTTAACATGTACAATCGATAATACCCTTACCGACAAATGGCTGAAAAGTACCATCGGCTGTTTGAACGTTGTCCACCGATGCTAGGTGAGTGTAGGAAGAGAACTCACTAGCATTCCCAGTCACGTGTCGAGACACACCCGAATCGACAATTCAGCCCGACGACCTAAGAGAAGACACAGATGCAAGGACGAGTGAGTCGTCAGTACCTTCCGATGGATGGGCATATATGGCAGTGTTGCCTCTAGCGAAAAGTGAGATGGACGCCTCCTCGGTCCCACTCCTCCTGTCTCCATCATGTGACGCTCTCTGCTTCCTTTTGAGTACCTCCAGCATGCCCAGCAGTGCCTGATCCTCCTCAGTATAGGCACCATCAGCTCCCTCCTCGCCATCTTCTACCAGTAGGTTCGTCCGATTACCTCCTCGACCACCCCATCGATCCCCACGGCCACGGCCACGTCCTCTAAACTGTCCACGTCCACCACATGAATCTCCCTCCTTGGGAGGTTTGGTGTAAGCATACCTCGGATGGCCCACCTCCCCGCAGTTGTAGCACTATCGGGACTCTCCCTTAGGTCTTGTGTCGCCTAAATTGGCAACCGTCAGTGCTGACTTCACTTCAGAAGGACTACTTGTCCATGCTTGCAGCTTGATGCGAGTCTCCTCCTGGATCATGGCCGAGATAGCCTCCTCAAGTGTAGGAATCTTCGATTGGGATAGAAGTAGTGATGTCCTCTGAGCAAACGCTACAGCCAGTCCCTTAAGAAACTTCATCATCCTCTCCTGCAGACATACATGTCCCTCCTTGCACTTCGGGTCCTCGCAGCTCACCCGATCTGAGGAGTGATCGTAATCCAACCACAGACGCTCCAACTCCATGGCATACTCCGGCACCGTCTTCTCCTTCTGTACGGTATCGTCAATCTCCCCCTTTATCTGGAACACCCTCAAGTTATTTCCCACACCATAGTAGGTCCTCCTCAATTTCTCCTACACTTCCTTCACCATCTCAAGGTCATCCACTGTGGCGGTGATCGACTGGACTAAAGAATTGAGGAGCCAAATGTATATCACCATATCAGTGGACTTACACTCGTCGCGTTCTGTCGAGCCCTCATCCGGCTCTATCTTCTCTCCTAACAAGAAACCCTCCAGGTTCTTCCCTGCGAGGGTTCTTTTCACCCGTCGTAACCAACTCACGTAGGTGGCCGGTCCATCAAACTTCATATCGATGGAGGGAAGCTCCAACTTTGCCGGTGTTCATGCCGCGCTCTCACCGGCCGACAGTTTCATCAGCTTCATCAACGTTGCGACCTCCGCAGAGTCCAACTTCTTGATGATCTCCTCCATCGATCCTCCTCTTCTCCGATAATCCGATCACCTCACATCCGTCCCACGATTCGCGTTCGTCCTCTCCGTCCTCTCCTAGACCCGATCATGTCCCTCCCCCGTCGGATCTAGGTCATCGATGTCACCGTCCGGAACGACCCGCGGGAGATGCCGCTTCGCGGTGATGGTGGCAGCGGCGGGCGAGCGACGGTGGTGGTGGGTGAGCGGCACGGTGGCGGTGATGGCGACAACGACGGTAGTAGCGTGGCAGCGGTGGTGGTGGTGGTGGTGATGGCGGCGGCTAGGGTTAGGGAGTGGGGTTGACGACTAGGGTTTGGGAGTGGAGGTGACGGCTAAGGTTTTGGCTCTGATACCATGTAGAATATTTAGGATTCATAATAATGTTTATTGATCATATATTGGCTATATATAGCCTTACAACCCTTCATCTTACATAAAACTCCTTAATACATTCTAATATACCAACAGCTTGACCTCAGTATCATTTAATCAATCAAAATCTTATTCCAAATAGTATTGAGATATGAGTTGATTTGATTATATCCTAATCTAAACAGGACTAATTAAATTCTCGAATATTGGTTAGGAGTTGCACGAGTCAAACTCCAACTCTAATTGGTTTTTGAATTAGTTCGATCAAATCAATTAACTGTAGGATTCAAATATGATTCAACCCCATGAACCAACTCTTTGTCCAGACAAACCAAGTCTGCGTTCTTTGATTGGATTGGAATCTATTGTGTATGATTCATTAGGCCCAACATCAAGATAGATCGTATCTGACTTCCATCAACTAGATAACATGTCGGTTGACTGGAAGGTTGACTAACCGATTGATCGAATCTCCATCTTATAAACCAAGATTGACAACCATTAGTAGTATGTCGGCTCAAATGCACTGGTGGTACTCCAACTTGGGGCACTTTAATACTGAACTACTCAATGTATAATTCGTTACAATAAAATGACTAACGTTCAATTAACAAATAAAAAAGTACCTTCCGTCCCCTTTCGTCCAATCCTTCACAGAACGTCCTCTAGCTCGTCTTCCGCTCGATCAACTTCGACCCCAGCGTCGTCTCGGTGGCCGCCTGCGTCGGCCGCCGCCGCCGCCGCGCCATCGCCAGTCGCATCCTCTGGCGCGCAAGCTCTGCCTCTCCTGCGCCCCCCGTATGGCCTCCGCCCTCGGCTTCGTCGCCGCCGGAGGCGCTGTCGGCGTGGGCGGGGGTTGGCATGCCCTCGCGAAGCTCCTCTTCTTCTGTTGCGGCTCCGCCGTCAACATTTTGTGAAGAGATTAGATGTAAGGGGACGACAGGTACTTTTTCTATTTGTTAATTGAACGTTAGTCATTTTATTGTAACGAATTATACATTAAGCACTTCAGTATTAAAGTGCCCCAAGTTGGAGTACCACCAATGCATTTGAGCCGTAGTATGTCATGGGTTCTCATATGGTGTAAGGATATAGTTGCACCCCTAAGAACATTTCAATGTTCAGTTACCGTGTAATAAAATCTTTATGTCAAGAAATCAAGACAATGTCCCAACTAGATTTGGGACATGGATATGAAGTCAAATTCACTAGTGTCTAGCAAATATGTATCACTACCAATTAGTCACACATCAAATGATAAACAATAAAAAAAAACACTATATGTTTTCATCTCATCTTATACAAGAACTTTCATAAGCATAAAAATATAGGATCACGTAGGATATTGCCTCGTAAGCATGTTCTAGGAGTGACAGATCTAATATTGACCACTCATTATCTCCATGAACAATAACTAGCTTTGGCAAGCCATAGTTAGGACTACAATTGAGTAATATCAAAATGCAATTACATGTCAACAAGATGCCATGCGGAACCCCCATTGACATGTTACTCTGTTGGGGATTCCCTAGTCAAGTCGTTCAGTGAACTTATTCTATAATAAGCACACATGCTTTCACTTAAGTGGCACTAGTGACTTGTGAGATTACTAACACTCATAATATGAGTAGGCATAGTTTACAAGTCTATCAGGATCAACTATTGTCCTTATAGTGATCTAATGTCCTTCATAGTGATCCTATGACTGTAAATATTTAAGAATGAAGCTTTTTCGGATATTTGGATCCAATTAGTGTAATCGAATCACAATTCCATAATTTGTCGCTTTCATTCTAAGAACTTTATCAAGTTGCTTCAAACATTATGATATGAATCGTGAAAGCATGATAAATATGAAGTGTCATAGTAATAATAATGAACATGTTAAATGTCAATACATGAAGTGATATATGCAATTAAAACAACTCCCAATTGGCTGCTATGGCCATATCATTGTAATTTTATGCATTGGTGATGTCACTAGTAATGTCACGTGCTAACTATTGTATAGTTGTCCACTTTCGTTCTTATTGCAGTTTATTTTTCTTTAAGAGAAATTTTGAGTCGCACCCCACTTGATTTACCCAAATTTAAGGTGCACCTCACACAATTTCCATAATGCAAGACACCCCCCACCTCCTTGTTGGCCATCACCCCTACCTCCTTGTTGGCCATCACCCCCACCTCCCTGTTCTTCCTTCAGCCTCTGCCTCTCGAAAGCCTAACCCTACCTCCTTGTTGGCCATCACCCCTTATCCTAACCCTAGCTGACCCACTGCCACCCTTGATATAATCCTAAAAACTAACACTAACCTTTCCCAACTGTTCTTCCTTCAGCCTCTGCCTCTCGAAAGCCTAACCCTACCTCTCCTTCCCCAGCTGAGCTGCTGCCATCTTAACTCTGCTCAATTTGCACTTGCTTATGTCCACCCCACCTGCATCCTTCATCCAGATCTGATCTCCCTGATGTGCCACACCTCTCCGCTGTGTGTTGTCTGTGTTCCTCTTCATCTGAACCCGACTTTGCTCGTATCTCAAATCCACACCCTCACCTAACTGATAACTACCTGAAGCAAACTAATCCCTACACCCAGCCTGACAACCAACCCTGCTCCTTATTACTGCACCCATTCGGGCCTGCACTTTCACCTCCGTCATGCAGCCCGCTCCACTAAACCCACACCCAGCTTCGACCTGCGCCTGACCAGAATCCAACCTGAACCCAGTTCAAACCTGAACATGTTGTAAATCTAACCCCGGTTCCGGATCATTACCCATCACCGAACCCAAATCCGACTTGCACCCATCTCTAACAGTTATTAAGTCACGATTTATAGTTAACAATTCACAGATTTTTGCTATAAGTCTCAATTCAAATAACATTATAACCACCAACCACTGCAAGAGTTTCACCATTCATTGCAATTTGGGGTTAACATGACCTGTAATAGCATTGGAAATAAGAAACTGACGGATATGGGCAAAAGTTGTAGCAAGCATATATGCAATATGTAAATGCCTTACCATAACAATGTAATTGCAAAAAAATCAGCATTCATAATTAGTAGATAATTAAGCATCATAGGCACACTACGCACTACTTTATATGTTCCACAAGTGAGTATAGATAATAGATTCACATTCAATCTGAGACCAGAAAATGACGCCAGAAAAAGGAAAGGCTGGTAGAGAAAGCCTTACATTTTTTTTTTGAGATAATCGAGTAAACATTTAACCTAGAATAGCTAAATATCCAGCCATTTTATTAATAATACCAAAAAAGCCTTACATATAACTCAACAATAATCGTTCTAAGAATTTATTTAGTGGACGCGTTTCAATAATTAGGCAATAAAAGGATCTAAAGGAACTAATAGTGAATTCCACTAACACAATCCACAGGACATGATATGGACACAGCAACATGGGAAAGGCACTGATTTCGGCATGGTATATAGGAGAATCTTGCAACACTTATGTTAAACAGTAAGAAATTAGAAAATAACGATATCAAAGAGCAGGGATTAGAGAGCTGAATTTAGAAGTGTAGCACATGAAGATGAAATGATCCAATACCAGGCTCCCAACTTTACGTTAGAATATCTGCATGTTACAATTACCAACCCTATTCTGATAGGACAAGATTTAAACGTTCATCATGAGGTCTGACAATAATATCTTCGTATAGCTTTGTTTTCTTTTGTCCATTCTTGTAAGGAAAGGACCGTATAGTATATACAAGGAACAGCGTGAATCAGAAAATGAAAGACATTATGAGTACTACCATTCTCTATACAATTTCTAAGTTAAAAAACTTTACATACCAAAGTTTTTTTTTTAAATAACTTAATAAAAACATGTGTTACATATATTACCCACCTCATCAAAATCAGCAAAAATGTATGAATACTCTGTCATAAACCAGACCTGCAATGGGAGGAATAATTGCTATCACACTCAAAACATGATCTCAAAATATAGATTAAAAATGCTATACAGACACGAACGTAGGTACTGAAGCAAAAGTCCCGAGGAGGTACTTATTGCATATCCAAATAAAATTAGAAGGGACTACCATTGATGATAAACATTCTAAACTTGCAGCCCGCATTGTCTTGTGCTCCTCTCCTTTCTCATTTGCCAGCATGCATACTTTATGAACCAGGCTCTCAATGTTACGAGCATATGTGCTGTCTGCCTGTTGACAGACTAATCAAGCATTAGAAAACCTAGTCACAAGTTTCTAATCCATACTCAAAATAGCTACACTGCTATAACTTTCTCATAGAATTTAGAAGCAACACGGACGAGCCAACAAAACTAGAGTGACAGGTAAGTACCAAAGGTTCAAAGATATTACATAATAGAACCTATCAGTAATATTGTGTTCAAAATCACCTGGCCATAGATTAATCTAGTCAAAGTCTGGCATCCAAGAATTTGCATTGAATGCTGCTTATTATCAAAAAGTTCACTAATAACGTTGAAAAGGCTGCCAGCAAAATATGCCCTGCTCAAAAAGAAAGATAAAAGAAAATAAGATGGCAGAAAGAACATAGATTCAAGAACATATTCGGAAAAAAAAAAAAAAAAAAAAGGACCTTCGACCATAACATATGAAGGAATGAGGCAAAATTTGAATTCTCGCAGAGTCGTTCAATAAACGAGATAAATGGAATGGATTACTAGAAGTTAGTAATGCAAGCACAAGAACGTATTGAGGTTATTTACTTGTTGAAGATATCTAATCTTTACTAGGTTTCGACACATTTTTTTCTAAGGCTTTTCATAGTAGTAGGTATCATCCTATCGAAGGTAATACAAGGATTCATATAAGAGCCTGATGTATGTAAACAACCAGATCAGTTAGCATTGTTCATGTCCTTAGGATCAGCTGCAGGTAGTTCAGCGTCACTCATCCAAGTTTCCATGTCATCAATTCCGCACTGTGACTCCTCCCACTTCTGCATTTTCTGAAAGCAAAACCCTGTGAATCCTTGTATTGCTACCTTGGTGGGCACTCACTATTTTCTCACATTTCTTGCCTTTGTGGGTGATCTAACCAGTGGAGATTCTGCTATATGGGTGGGTGATCTATCACTTCCTCTCTATTAGCTGGGGTTAATCAGTTAAAGCAAAGCGCATTGATGGACTCACCCACTAATAGTAGTAATTTGACTCATCCGTAAAGCATATAAAGAAAACCAATGGATGAGAACTACAAAGTAACCGCAAGATCACTAGCATTGTAGATGCTATTTTAGTTAAAGCTCTCGATTATTGCCAACATTACAAATTTAATTAATTGAAACTAAGTACTCTTAGTCTATATCATGTGTATATCTCATCTAAGTGATGAAATATACAAACAAATATGCATGGAAACGAATATGTTGTTTTTAGTTGGCATGACTAATTGTTTGTATTGTACAGATGTGCGTGCACGCCCTAGCCTAACGGTTGGGATGGGCAGCCGCCAGTGGGGAGACCCAGGTTCGAGTCCCCCCTTGGGCGCCGGCTGGGTGGCTTTGCCATGGGCGTCCACACACGCGCTACTGTATTCAGAAGTTGATCCTTTTCAGGGACAATAAACTAGAAAACAGAATAGATAGAAACAAGAGATCAAAAGTTATAGTCAACTATATTTTTATTTATAATCTATCAGAAAAAATAAAAAATGTAATGGGTAACACAAGAAAGAGTCTGATTGGTGACTCGGACATTGTTTTGGGGATCCCATTGTTGTCTTCTTCTTCTTTTTTTTCTTTTTGTGTGTGTGTGTGTGTGTGTGTGTGTGTGTGTGTGTGGGGGGGGGGGGGGGGGGGGGGGGGGGGGGGGGGGTGTGTATAATAGGAATGTTACATAGAGAGTTTCCATGAGTCGCATGATTCTTCAGTTGCATATCTACTCTTAAACAAAATCCATTTAGGAATCGTACTCTCATTGTGAATTGACATTTTTTATGTGGTTATAGACATGGTGAGAAGAAGAGACAGTGGCTAACCCTATTTTTGGAGAGAAGAACAGATCAAGAGAAAAAATCCATCATACCTCCCAATTGGAGAGTCATTCTTATTCTAATGGAGTAGAAATCAAAGACAACACTACCATCATAAACCCTAGAATATCAAGCAGAAAATCATGCAGAATATCAATATACTGGTCGACACTGACTAGAACTCCAGTCCTCATCTGGTCCCAAATTTGGGTCCTATTTTTCAACATGACTAGCGATACAAAATGAGTTTAGCCATGATTATGCAACCATATCATGTCCCCTATATGGTTCCTGGTTCTTGGACCATGAAGCTATGATTGATGTATGATAAAATACAATCAAACTAGATATTCACAATAAACGAAAAATTCCTAATGTATTTGTGAGTTTGGTCAGTTTCATGCAACAAAATATGCTACCCTTATATGGGATCCTGGTTCTGGGCTGTGAAGCTATGACTGAGGCATGTTAAAACTGCGATCAAACTAAGACTATTACTATTATTAATTATAAACATGAGTATTAAAAAAATTGAACCTCATTCTGGTCAGGAAAAATAACTGTCGATGATCATAGTAAGGTTATTTTTTGTCCATGGACCTATGACAAAACATATTCGATTGGTAGATAGATGATCAAGAAACTATAAATTAGTAGACAAGATGGTCAAACTTACATCTGCTCTTTACAAATGTAAAGCAATTTACTGTAGGTTTCAGTAATGATTTTGATAAAGTTGATATGCTCAGCCCGTAGTTCCTTGTAGCTCCTTTCTTCTAGGAACTTTGCAATCTAATTCAGGAAACAGAAGATCATTAATTTTCATAATAAGACATTACCAAATAAAAATGTCCCAGCTCCACTACCTTTGGGATGCGAAATGGATTCTTGGCAGCATATTCGCAAAGCTTTATAATTTTTCTTTCATTTGGAAGATCATCCTGTATAAATAAAGGGACAGTTATGCCAGCCTTCTAGATGCTATAAATACAAAAAGAAGAGAAGGTGCAGATGAATTAAGGAATCACATATACATTAATGCATCGACATAAGATGGTGTCTTTTATGCCAATACGTCTACCATCACTACCATAATAATTCAAAAGCTAAGTCTCAGCTGCAACTGATCAAACTGCATCACATGACTTTGTCATACCAACTACGGGAACAATGGTAATTTATGTGGCCTAAATGTATTCCAAAGTTAAATATACTCACTCTTTCAAGAACATGTATGTTTCATTTCCCTCTTAATTTTCCATAGATGTGTATATATACTACGTGAAACAATTGAAATAAGGCAAGTGTTTGTTAAGGTTAAAGACTCTTTATTAGTGTTTATATGTGAAATTAAACTATTATTTGCATTCACATGCTGCTGCACTACCTAATACAGTATTTTACTACCATTAGTAGTGTGAACCAGGACTATGGTTACCTTGAATGTCAAACTTTATGGAAGGATAAACGAAAATGGGAATGCGGAACGCCACTTTGTATGGAAAGAGGAATATCGTAGTGTTAGGCTTCTTTGGGACGCTTAGATGGAAATCATGGTATGAAGTGTGTGACAAGGAGTAATTTTCCTTGATTTACAATGAGGGCAGGCTTCTCGATTGCTGCCAATCACGTGCACGATGTAGTTTTCTCAATTAATGGTAATTGTGCTACTTTACAAATCAAATCAATCAGATGTATGTGAGAAGGATTAATTTCTTTGTCTTGAGTTTGGAATTTCCGAACAGTACATTTAAATGTTTCAAATGTTCCACAATTTCAAAACGAAATTCGTGGAATGCAAATTGCTAGAGGGGTTTGGCTTATTTATGGTAACTCTGACCAAGACCCAAAAGCTCTTGCAGTCCCTTAGATATGAGTCTGATGCATCAAGTATTACAAGGAAAAAATTATACAACATTTAAGTGTGCAGAAACTAAATGTCGCAAGTTCATAACATGTCGTTACAATAGCAAGAGCAAAGCCAATATCCCATACAAATGGAATTAGTTACATGCAGGGCCGGCCCATGGGCAAGCTAAACAAGCCCACTGGCTTGGGCAACCCCCCATTCACAGGGCAACCCCCCTGGTGGGCTAACAAGTAGAGAGTTCTGCCTGGGCCTGCTGCTAACAAAAATCTGTGTTGACAAAACACCAGCGGCAAAAAAAAGCCAGCAGCAGAAGTCAGGTCAGGGGTTCTCTCCCCATAGTCCCTATTATTGAGTTTTTTAGGGTTTGTTCACTAAAACTCGGGACCGAAGTCCCATGGCAGCTTCAGGACAGGAGCTCCTTCGGTGCCGACACAGCTTCCTTCCGCTTCTTCGTTGAGGTTCGTAACTAATTTCCAAGTGAAGTTCGTGTTTTTTTTTATTAGTGCCCATTGCCAATTTAAGCAAGCTGTGCAATAAAAATCAGAACTTTGTGCTTGGTTTCAAGTGAAGCTTGTGTTTTTATGAGCTGCCATTACTAATTTTGATAGAGTTGTGCAGTAAAAAATCGAGATTTGTGGTTGATTTCAAGTAAAGTTTGTTTTTGTATGACTACCCATTCCTAATTTGATCAAGTTGTGCAGTAAAAATCAAAACTTTGTTCTTGATTTGATTTCAAGTAAAGCACATGATTTAGCTATTGCTATTTGCTAGCTTCAGTTCCTATATAGGCTATATATGTTTGTGGAAATTCCTCTTCCAATAGGAAAGTCATCAACCTAGGATTTTTCTAATCGGAGTAAGATCAGTTCCTATATAGGCTATATATGTTCTTGTTTAATGCAAAGTTGAGAAGTTGTTAGGATAAAAACTTGATGGAGCATTGCACTAAACTAGAACTTTTTTTAACACCCAACATTGTGATATAAATGGAAAAGGGTATCATAACCGGACATACTTTTTTGTGGTTATTTTTGTAATCAATATTTTGTGGTATAGATCAAGTTAAAATCACAATGTAATCTCGATTTTACCAAAAATAAATAAATTATCTATATGTTTTTATTGTAATTATTTTTTCAATTAGGGTCAAGGGGCAACAAAAATTAGCTCAGGCTAGGGCAACCCAACCTCCCGGGCCGGCCCTGGTTACATGAACTCTCTTCTTTCATTCAACTCTATTACGCCTAGATGTATAGCTTCTGCAATATTAGCAAATACCATATCCTTATATATATACTGAATGATCCATGTTTTTTTATAAATACTCTATACCCATAATCTTAGCATCTCCTTCAACTATGACTGTCACCAGATGCATCTATCGCCCTTAACTGTACAGAATCAACCCATATCAATGATTTTCCCTAATCTTATCGTAAATATAAGCCAGCCATCTTTAACTTCCTATGAATGCACTCATCACTTATTCTTCATTTGTCAAAAGGGCATTCTTGTTTATTTTGCTTGGGCTCGGACATAAAGGAACTGAAGGGTATTGTTGCTTGATCAAATTCTGGGGGTATTTGACTACGGGGAAGGTACTAGCTAAGAGAGAGTCTCGGATGGAAGAAATGACGGAACATATGCAAATAGGGATGCCGATGCTGCTGAAGATATCAATGTCGATCTAAATAATATTCTTGCAGCAAGGGCTGAGGAAAGAGATGAAGATGAACAAGTTCCAGCTAAGTTTGAAGCCTGCTCTGTTAGTTGAAGATCCATTTCCATGTGGCAATGTATTCCAGCTGAAGCTTCCATGACAATGGAAGCTATTGATGATGACCCTGTAAGTCCACTGGTACTTCCCAGAATGTTATAACCCAGGGGAGGAATCCCAACTCCCCTGTCGTTCCTGTTCTACTAAGTTTTCGTCGTACCTTCTGCTTAGAACCAGATAGGAAGTTGTTAGGACAGAGTGATGTAAAATATGATACATCTGAGACTGCTATGACCGTTATTCTGCAAATGAGGCATGCCGCTTCATATCCCTTAGGCATCGTTTGGTTCGCGGAAAGGAAAGGAAATTGAAATCAATTCTTTGCTTTTTCCTTTCCTCTAGGAGATTGTAATTCCCATTAATTTCCTTTCCGGTGTTTGGAAAGGCCCGGGAAATTGGTTGGGAAAGTGAATAATTGGGGGTGGAAAAGTGAATCCATGGGTTGAGTGAGGGAAACCTCCCCCCCCCCCCCCCCCCCCCCCCCCCCAATTTTCCTTTCCTGTTCATTTCCTTTGGCATCCAAACACAGGAAATGAATGACTTTCCTTCCCCAAGGCCCTGATTCCGCGAACCAAACATGCTAGGGTTTAGGCACACGCCTTTTAGGCTATTAAGGCACAGTAAATGTTTGTCCGACTTGAATGACTATGTTATAAGTGCAGTAGCAAGTGCAACTGGTGCTGGAGAAGGAAGAAAGAAAAATAGCGAGTCTCAAGCTAGAGGTTTTAGCTTGGGGAAGTGCTTGATATTTATAGTCCTAAAATTTCCATAAATATCACATCCTACAAACCTTTTTTGTCTCTCCCATTATCCACGCTCTATAATAAGTAATGACGAGCCAAATTTGACATAAATATCACAAGATAGTGCATGTTATATGTAGCAAACAAATATTTTCTAT
Organism: Iris pallida; assembly: GCA_029216955.1. NCBI lineage: Eukaryota > Viridiplantae > Streptophyta > Magnoliopsida > Asparagales > Iridaceae > Iris > Iris pallida. The sequence continues at coordinate 11,775,287 of JANAVB010033817.1, read as the reverse complement.
GGAGAACTTTAAAAAAAAAATTGCCTCTTTCTACAGAACAACTAGAAAAAAAAAAAACACATCATACAACATCTAGAGTCCAGAGTACCACTCACTAACAAACTACTGCAATCCAAACTAACTAAGCATCACATGACATAAAAATACAAAAAAAAGAACACATTTTGAACTAAAAACCACCCAGAAACCGCAAAAAAATAAACAATGGCAAACAAACCTATGAAAAACTAACATTAAACCAGGGAAGAATAGCACAAATTTGCCAAAACCAACACAAAGTACCACTCACAGCTCATAAAACTACTACTCTAGGAAGAAAAGAAAAGTAAAATTGCCGAAACGAAAAATGCCAACAAAACCTAATTATATAACCAACATGGATCGAGAAGCCGAAGCAAGAAATTCTCACGGGGGTCCTGGGGAAGATCTCGGCCAGCAGCTTCTTGTACCGCTTCTTCGGCCTCCGCGAGCTCGGCCGCAGCGCCGGGCAGCAAATGCACATGTTGTCGCACGCCGGGAACAGCTTCCTCGACAGGAAACCCATCGCTCGACGGAGAATCTGAAGATTCCCTCCCTCGACTCTTCAGCAGCAGAAGCCCAGAAAAGGAAATCGTCAGCACAAAAAATAAAAATTGGAGCTTTCTGTTGTTGGGGAGTTGGTGTGGGGAAGAAGAACTTACTAATAAGTAGAGAAGGAGTTGGTGATGGAACAGCAGCAGAGACCCCACGTGAAGTAAAAGAATAAAGGAGAGACTTTTTTTTTCCAGTCTCTTCTTTCTCTTTATTACAATTACAAATAGAATGGTTGGACAAATATGACAGGGAACTCCCTCTTTATAATTATATTACTCTTTTTGCTCTTTGTTTAAGAGAAGGAATATTATTGATTATTATTTAGATTGGATTCTAATCTACTATCCATATTAATATATTATCCTAGGATATTTAAGACTAATTTTGGTACAACTAACAACTAACTTATCTGCACCTTTTCTTTACAATCACTATTTTTAGACAACTTAAGGAAATGGTTTTTAAAAAATAGTTTCGCATCTTCTTCTCTTTTTGGAAAGCATGAACAATTGAATTAATATTTGAGCTTATTTTTTTTTAGATATTGAATATTCATACTAAACATGTTTATCCCTAGTTTTCAATTAGTCTTATTTCATATGGATATATATTAAAACGAAGGTAATATCACAACTTCATATCAAAAAAATACACTATCATAACTCGGTGTTATAGAGGAGAGGGAATCTATTTTTTGTCCAATAAAAAACTATAAGAACCGAAAGGGAACCATAAATAATATGTTCTTTTTTATTATATTTTATATTATTCTTGTGTTAGGACAAATGAACCATTACCATTTCACAAAGGAACTTCAATGAATGTTGCAAGCCGAGCCATAGTTTTGGAAAAAAAATTATATTCTTTACATTTTGGATTCGAGTACTTTTGTAGGGATGTCCTAAAAAACTAAATTTTCTTGGGACGATGCCTCTTAGGACAGTATTTCGTGTGCGACTTTTCTGGAGGCTGGTAACATTAACTTTAATTTTATTTTGTTTATAGATTACAGCAGGCAAAAAAAAAAATATTTATAACAATCTAAGAGTTTATTATCAAATTACTCTTTAAACCAAGTGTAGTCTGTGTACACCATCTAATTTTGGGGTATTAATCATTTTATGCTTGTAGCAAACAGTAATTTTGTTTGAATTACACTTACTGTAGCAAACAATATTTTACAGAACAAGTTTTTTTTAACTTTTGGAATATTCTATATCTATAGTAGCAACACTATACTGTAGCGAAATATTATTTTATACTTGTTGCCATCATCGCTTAATTATTGTAGCAAATACAGAACAATATTTGTTTTGACATCACTTACTTGCTAACAAACTTGTTTACTGCCATAATTTTGTTTGAATACAATTAATCCAGTTGCAGTCACACACACACACACACACATATATATATATATATATATATAGGGTTAATTAGTTGTACCCCCCTATGGTTTGTACATATTTTGGTAACTGTTCCTGTTGTTTTAAAAATAAAGAACACCCCCCTGATTTATAAAGTTAATTAGTTGTACCCCCCTGGTGCATAGAAGAAAATGAGTGAAAAATTAAGCAGACAGGGGGGTGTTCTTTATTTTTGAAACAACGGAGACAATTACAAAATATGTACAAACCATAGGGGGGTACAACTAATTAACCCTATATATATATATATATATATATATATATATATATATATATATATATATATATATATATATATATATATATATATATATATTAATTTTGCTGCCATACATAAATATAAATTTGCTTATATTGAATGTTTGTTAAGACAATCTATTGTAGCATAAAAATATTGCTTGATATTTATATCATCATTGACATAGTGATAAATTATTATAAAATAATTATTGATATTTATTTATAATTTTAAATCTCCTTGGGTGATGTCTCGTGATTTTGTCATTTCCTGATGTGTCAAATGGAAACAGCAAATTATAGAAGCTGCAAAATTGTTCCATGGGTTAAAAATGGGTCCTACTTGTACTAGGCTTCCATGTCATGTCCTACTTACCAGGACCAAGTCAATGTTAAGTTTAAAAATGCAGATTCTTTTTGATGAAGTAAAAAAAAAATAATAATAATAATAATAAATATATTCCGTTCTTCACTTTATGGGAACATAGGTCAGAATAGCACCAGTCTTCCTTTGACAATCGATACCCACTACCTAGAAGTTAGTGATACTAGTAATACCTCTTTTTATCTTCAAGTAGTGTTACTTTGCCTCAAAGTAGGTAAATAATAATGATCCTTTATGCTTAACGAATATCCATTCAAATATTTTCTTTAACAATTAATTAGCTACTCTATATACAAAAATTAAGAAATAAATTTTCTCCATCCTAATATTTCTTTAGAGATCTAGTAATTTATGAGAGAGTGAAACGTGTAAATACCATTTTAAAGTAAATTTTATCATTAATATGAATGAGTCTTGGAAAAAGCAAAAAATACCTTTAACCTTTTTTTTTCATTCAAATTGAACGTACAATTTTAATTAGTATAGGTAGATAATGACATTTGGAATAAAATTTATACGGTGAAACCATAAAAAATTTCTATTATATAGGAAAGATGGTTGATAAGTCACTAGTCGCAATCCCCCATGAGTGAGATATCTCAATTGTGTGGGCATTTCCTAGCAACCAAAAACAAACTTCCAAAATTCGAATTCATGATAATTTTGATGCTCAACTTATCCAATCCCATTCGTTGGGAATGAGCTCGAGAAAACTCCACTTTACCTGCTGCAGTTGAAGTTACAAACAGCAAAATAATATCTGCGATAGAGCTACACTTGCAGGTCCCATCCTGCCATTGCCATGCTAGGCTTGGAAGCAAGCAAGCAATGGAATGCCAGAGGCATTGCATGTGGCTAGCTCATCATAGCTTGGCTCAGGTGAGAGAATATTAAGGACTCAACAGTCCCCTCCACAAGTAAACAGACAAGCATTGCATATAAAAACACCATTAAAGTTCAAAAGTTCCGTCAGCAACACACTTGAATCCATATCATAGATCTCATTCTCCACTAGGTGGGCAAGGCACTCTGAATCTACTAAATCACTAAACAAACTCCAGCTGGGAAAGTAATTAAAATCCAGCGTCCCGAAGTCATTGATTGCTTATTTTTACATCATGAAACCAGAGTTTTGACCTGGACTTTTTGTCTCCCTCCACACCTATTCGAATTATGCAGTACAGTTCTCCATGGTATGGCTACAAACTTTGGGGGAGGGGCACTGCTTTCGACATAGCACACATTTCTGTCACATGCCAACTATAGTTGGTTGTAGCAAATTTTGTTACGAAAAAATTCTTCCATAGCACCATCGGATCCTCGTTCTCCATTCTCCATTGGCCTGGATGAACGGGCACTCGCTTCTAGAGTCCTGGGAGGAGAGTACTATATACTGTTCGAGTCTGTCAACTGCAACTTGCGAGCCAAAAAAATCAAAACGAGTAAGGCCTCAAATATTTATAAGAGAAAGTTTGACTTGCCCCCCCCCCCCCCCCCCCCCCCCCCCCCCCCCCCCCCCCAAGGCCCCAACCCACCCACCCACCACACACCCACAACTTTGTTTACGACATTTCAATGTACACCCGACTTTTTTACAGTAATGTAGGAAACCTAGTAATGTAGGAAACCTTTCACTTTTGACGAAACCGTCTATTGACTGACGGTCAACTCCTATGACAAATTTTTTGACCAAAATACCCCTCCTTTCATTGTCTCCTACCACGAGACCCCCCCAATCCCCCGCTCCATTCCCCCCCACCCCGCAGTGCGTCTCCCCGCTACGCTCTCTCACCTTCCCCTCTTTCTCCGCCCTTTCCTCTTTCTCCGTCGTTGCCGATAGCAGCGGAGGCGCGAAGACAGCTACAACAGCAGCAGGGGCGTGCGCGCCGTAGGCGAGTGCTGCAAGGGCAAGCTCGGCTGGGGCGAGCACGGCGGGGGGGCACAAGACAGGAAGGCGGTGGTGGCAGCAGCAGAGGGGTGGAGGCGCACGTGACGGGGCGAGCTTGGCGGGGGAGCGCACGACGGGGGCGAGCAGAGGCGGGGGCTTGCGCGGCAGGGGCACGAGCAGCGGTGCGCGCTGGGGGCACGAGCACGCATTGTGCTGTGGAGAGGCGAACGACCTGGGGGTTGGGGGGGGGGGGGGGGGGGGGGAGGGGGGGGGGCAGCGACGGGGGTGGGTCTCGGAGTAGAAGACAACAGTGGGAGGGGTATTTTCGTCTTAAAATGTGGGCTCTAGACGGATTTCGTTAAAAACGGAATCGACTTACACATTATAGTAAAACAGTAGTGTGCACCCTTAAATATGATGAATAAAATGGGAGGCAAGTCAAAATTTCTCTATTTATAAATAAGTGTTCTTTTGATTTTAGTGGGTACAAAAGAAATAGAAAGGCTCATATGTAACTTACCATTTCCTGTAGCAGTATTTTGGCCGCAGGGTATTAAGTCTCTCCGCATGATCGGCTGGAATTTCCAGCAAGAATACTTCCTCCCATAGCCGTCGGAGCTCTGTCAGATTCAACAAGCAACTATGAGCACACATTCAGCAGAAACACTTCATAAATTATTATTTTTAACTTTCGTCTTTCCTATTAATATTTGATGCAAACACTACTGTACATTAGATTAAAATGTGGTTCCTAGAAAAGCTTCCATGCAGGAAAAGATAAGATTCAATGGTAGCGTTTAACTTACCAGAATGGTCTGCAGCAGAGAGGCACATAACTATCATGTCAAATCGTGGGACTTTGACCATATTCTCTAAAATGCTAAGAGCCAATTCACTGTCGTCCCTGAAATAAATAGAAGGTACCTTTTTACGTCAAATAATACAGAAAATTGTATAGGAAGCACCAAAGTTTCTATTTATTATGTAAAAGACGCAAAGTTTCGAATTTTTTTAAATTCAGTCCCAATACGCCTAAAATAGAGCGTAAAAATATGTTTTGATGATTTATGCCCTAAAATAGTGTAGATTGCATCTTGATTATTTATGCCGTAAAATAGAGCGTAAATTGAACTTTTTAAAACTCGGCGAGCACGGGGTGCTGTGTCAGGAATGGAGGCAGCGGTCTGCTGTTCTCTAACTACAGGGAAGGCCTCGACGTGCCGCAAAAACTGTCGGAAGCACGCCAAAGGCTGCTGTGATGTGGGACTGTGTTGCACCTTGCTCGAGCGTGCTTGCATGGAGCCTGCACGGCTGTGTTGGAATAGGTTAAGGTGGAAGGAGATTGAGTGAAGGGAGATGATGGACTGATGCTCTCCTGTGTCGGTCAAATTTGTTTTAAAACTTTCACTTTTTTACGTCCTAAAATAGGGAGTAAATTGATATGTAATTTGATTTACACCCTAAAATAGGGCGCGAATTGATGATATTAATTTTTTAATGCTGGTCAGAGATAGGATTAGTATTTATGCCCTATCTTAGGGCGTTTTGGGGCTGCATTCACAATTATCGAAACTGTGTCTTTTACACAATAAACAGAAAATTTGATGCTTCCTATAAAATTTTCTGCAAATATTATCATGATAGAATGTCATAAGAGAATACTAGAACAAAGAGGACTCACTTGAAAAAAGTGGCTGTGCACTTGATAATGTCAATCAGCATAGGAGCAGATAGTGCATTTTTGAATATCTGAGGTAAGCTAGCTGGTGGTATTGCCTAATGACACAATTAGTAAATGAGAAATATTCGGAAGCAGCAACAATAACAAAATCTTTTGGCCAAGTCCAAATACTAAATATAAATAATTCAAAAAATTTATTGGTATCTAGAGAATATTATCCACAAAGGAAAAACCTTCAACAAATGAGCTTGCTTTTCAGATTTAGCTGAAAGTGCTCTCCATGAAACTTCAAACTCGTAAGCGGATTTTGGTGCCGGAATGTCCTTTACAACAGTGGCCATGACTCGAGAAGCAGCACGAGATGCAAGATCCTGAATTAATGCATTTACATGTTTGGAGCGATCAACAACCTGCGTATAGAATAATGTGGAATGTCACAAAACCATTAAACACCTGTGGAGAAGGATCATCAATTCTTCTAATGTAAAAAATAAAATTCATTATATTCATGAAATAACTAGTGGATCCATGTCGGTCACTACTAGACTAGTCCCATAAGCTGGTAGGAAAGATATAGTCTCCCGCTTGCAGGTTGCAGTTTGCATAGTGCACAATAATGAAAGTTCATTGGATGACTGATGAATAATATACAAGCTGGTAGGAAAGATATACTCCCGCTTGCAGGTCGCAGTTTGCAAACTTTGCATTAGTGTACAATAATAGAAGTTCATTGGATGACTGATGAATAATATACAAGTTTCTCATTTATGATCAATATATGAATAAACTTTTGTGTATAATGATTTCTCTCCTTTACAGGAATTTCATATGTACATCACATCCAATCATGTTGCTTGTGCACTATAAAAGGTACAGACTCCAAAATTGACTTTATATGTATTCCTCCTCTCTGAGTATTTCTCTCTTTCCTTCTTAGTCTCTTGTTTAGTCTCACACTGGATAGACACCAAAGTGAGGAGTCTTATCCTCTCCTATAAATATGTACTCCTAATGATATCAATCCTTCCAGAGTATTTGAAGAATGATTTAGATGACACGAATCTGTTGTTCCCTCTCCTGTAAATATGATTCCAATTATTATTCTCGTGTTTCCTCTCCTATAAATACATAATCCTAAGTTGCTTTCCTGAGTTGCCCTTATTAGTCTCTTTGAGTATTTCAGAGTTGATTAACAAAGGAAAAACCTTCAATAAGTGAGCTTGATCACTTGTCTCCACAAGCTTATATTTGTTGCTAATGAAGACATACTCACATATTCTTGGTTCTGTTATATCAAGTTAGAGCATCCACAGTGGGAGAGATTTCAAATGCTACAGTTTGACTTTAGTTAAATTTTATAGCACTTGAAGGCAGCAGTGAGCACTTGTGCATACTTGAAAATTGCTAGAAAGCTAACAGACACTCCAGATTTTGAGCGTGTCTTAATTCCGCTACATTAATTATTGGGCCCACCAAATCAACCATTCTTACCAAACTGGAAGAAAAAAAAATAGAGAGAAAAAAGAGGGAGAAAAAATTCTTACCAAACATGGAAGGAAAATAAAAAGAAAAAAAAAGGATGTTAATTTGGAGTATTTATTTGGAATGTATCATTGTGTGGCAATATCAAAGTAATAATTTATTCAATTTTTAATAATTTGGAGTATGTATTTGGAGTGTATCCATCACTTCAGTCGGTTTTCTAGTAGAGCCCCTTATAAGCTAGACTTCTCTCTATTAGTCGTTTTAAAGAGGATCATAGTTGTTCAATAACTTTCCCTTTGGCAGGGGCATAAAGTGGATGAATAGTACCACTTAAACATACCACAGTCTACATTATTTCATGATTCATTGGCATTTTTGGCTTGGCCGTCCTCCTCTTCTCATTCTCAAAAAGATGCTTGCTGAGTTATACAGTTATACTTCACTGATTTTATTTGTGAGGCGTGCATTTTGGGGAAACATCGTTGCTCTTCCTTCTCTTTAGCTTCACAGAAGTGATTCTTATAAGCTTCCAAGTCTATTTGGTCTCTATATTGAACACTATTCTCGCATGACTTAGCTTTCTTACTTCATGATCATTATGAAATACTCTTAGTTTTAGAATCTTGCAAAATCAAATAAAAAATCACTGATACCACCATTAAAACTCTTTGTACCGATAATGTCACAGAATACATTAGTCAAGATTCTAAACACCTCTGCAAGGACTTTGTACCTTCTAGTTCTACCAAACTTTGTCCTTGTGTATTCCTCAGTAAACTGGAGTTGTCGGACGTAAAACATGGCACTTACTCAAGTTGACAATCTCTTCTGTTTCAACTGAATGTTCCTCGAAGCTATTGGAATTTTGCTTCTTACTTTATTACCTCATCAATTACATGCCCTCTAGTCTCCTCAAGAACCACACACTATTCTCTATCTTCCCAATCAAGAATTGTTCTCCTTGTCACCTAAAATGTTTGGACTCACTATGTTCAATGTCATACCATACCCTCCTTGGGCAGCTACATATGTTTTTTTGTTACTCTTCGTACCTAAAAAAGGTATGTTTGTTATTCACCGCCAGAGCACAAAGTTATCACTTCGATCTATATCATTTTCCATGAACAACGGTTCTTCTCCTTACCATACCATCTAGAGCTTCTCCTGATCCTCCAAGTCCCACCCTTAAACCTAATTCTCCACTTACCACTATTCCCACTGAACCATTCACCTTCAAAATTCAAGGTCTACACTTGTAAGAAAAAGAGACCGTGCCAGCAGGAACATGGGGTCCCAGCATTCATTATTCTTTGCCTTGCAGGCCCGATGATTTCTCCACTACAATGTCCAAAATCCATCTTATATTATGAGTCCTTTTGTTAACTTTGTTTCTTATTATCGACTCACTTATTAGGCACTTCGACATCCTAATCGGAGTGCTGCTATGGATGAGAATATATAGACTTTAGTTCAAAGATACATTGGATTTTGTCACTCTACCCCAGGAGCATTCACGCGTCGGTTGCATGTGGGTGTTCACTATATAGCATAATCTTGCTGGTATTATTGAGCACGTAAAAGCTTGTTTTGTTGCCAGGCTCTACTCAGCTCTACAGGAAGCAGCAACAGAAGCTCCTTTTGAACGCAACTCCCATCTGCTTTCAAAAATTGTCCAAACATAGAACTAGCTTTTCAAATTCTTTCAACAAGCTGTTACCAAACAGCTTTGGAAGTTGGAACTGCTTTTAAAAAAAAATAAGTAGAAAAAGTCATGATAAGCCTCATAGTTCTCTCATCTTCAATTGCAGAGTGTCACTTCATCAGCTTGACATTAAGAGTGGCGTTTTCAATGGAGATATTTATGAGACAGTAACACATCAACCTCCTGGTTATGAGAGTGAGGGAAAGCACCTAGTCATCACTTAAACATCCATATCGGCCTACTTTTTTGATAAATATCTCCTAAACATATAAATCCTTTGGTTACATTAAATACCTTCTTTTGCATTACCTTAACATTACTGCCATTGGAAATTGATGTAACACTATCATGGGTGTCGTTCATTGTTTGATCCCTGCTTTTGACTCCTATACTCGTATGATTGCTGTCCACCTCAGTCACAGCAATAAGAGGCTTACCAGTAGCTTTCCCATTACTCTCCTGCAAAAACATGATTAGTAGACATTTAATAACAGAATACAATCCATTACTCTCGTAGATAAGAAAGAAATGCAATTAAGACTGGTAGACAAGCAGCCTGAGTTGTATCTTCATGGACGATTTAGAAACATGTGTCAATCTACAATGTTTTGAACATATTGTGCATATGGAAATGGCAAGTTGGAAGGGAAACCTTTAACCAAACTTTCAGGGTTGACAGAAAGCAATAATGCCTCTGCTTTTTTACTATTATTCACTTTCCAAAATATAACTCCTAACTTTTGGACCATTCAATATACTTTTACTAGTACCAAATAATTATACACCTCAATTTTTCATTGCTAACTTTCTAGAAAACAAACCAAACTTTTTTAGTGGAAACCTAGTTTCCTCTAGCTTCTAGAAACCATAATAATCAAGATTTTTCATTTCCAATTGACAAACACACCATAGTGCAAAAGACGTAGAAGCATTAACAGGCTGAATCGGCTAATGGGACCTAGGGTTCAGTAAAAAAAGGTTAGACACAGGGCCTAAAAGCTATGCATATGTCCCTGGACTACATATTCAAACATGGAAATAGTTATGAACCCAGCTAGGCCCCCAACTCTGATGGAAATATAGGCTTCATGGCCCATGCCTGGCAGAGTTCATCAAAGTATGTTCCGACCGAATGACTGATAACCATATTGATGGCAGAGGACGAGATAACATGAGCACACAGTTTCAGCTCTCACCACATCCACCATCTGAGGCACACTATATGGTCCACACACATGCACTTAGGGATCCTATAATGAACCTGGGTCACTCTTGTCACTCTTGTGTCTTTTGTCATCAAGACATGGACCTAAAAGCATGACAAAAAGTACAGGAAACACATAACAAGTTAACTTCCTTCTCCATGATATGAAACTCAAGGTCATAACTTGCACTGCACCTGTGGCATATTGCTTTCAGGAATAAAGCATAAAAGGTAATCAAAGTTTAAAAGTTATCTCACAGAATCTGCATATGCCTTATTAGCAAGGTGTCTCGGACCCTTCCTATCAGCATTGAGGAGTGGGGGTCGGGGTTTCTGTAGTTTTTGTGACGGTTTTGGTCAATATTTAAAACCTTGCTTATTGAACAGTACTGTTGGTTATTATAGCTTCTACCTTTTGGAGATTACTTGATATGGAATGAGCTCCTTTAACACCTTTCGTTAGCATGTCTGAATTTTCAACTTTTTGTGTTCCTTGACCAGAACTTTTTGGAGGTCCAGAATTCGTTTTCGCAAGTTCCTGTATCAAAAAATTTAATGTCACAGTAAAGATACTTCTAAACTTTTACAAGACGGTGATCTTCAAATAGTGCATATAGAATGAGACTGAACACATGTCAAAAAGTAAACAAAGTCAATTAACTAGTATAAACAAACTTCACATACAAAAAGCTGTGGCAGAAACTACTCGATAAAAAGTTGGAATAACAGAAAACTGTCGAACTGATAGGAAAATTCATATATATTACAGTTACGGATTTGCTCAGTGTTATTTAGTTTTCAGAGCTAAAAGACAACAGTTACATAATATTTGTATATGTAGTTAGCCAAATACCATTATGAAGCTCCATAAGCAACTACTAATCTATTCGAGGTACATAGTGAATGAAGTTAACAAGTGGGTACGATCCTCACAAGTTAGAGGGGGCAAGTAGACAGTTACTAGAGAGAGAGAGAAATGACTACAGCTGGATGGTACAAACTTGTATTATAAGATGACATTCAAACTTACTTCCCCATAATGGAGTCTTCTTGCTAATACGTTGAGTTGGAAGGGAAGTAATATTCCCCAACGAACATAGAAAGCAACCACCATAATGACTCCGTATCAACTATCAAGCTCCAATAACTAACAGGGCCTTGCTTGGAGCTTCAAAGTTTAGGACAGAATAAACTGCAACTAAGACCCTGCTCTCAAGAAACCTTCCTCCTCAATGACTTCTTCCGGACTTGCCAACAAGTGCCCATGAAAGCAGGTGGCCTTTATCAAAGAATCAAGTGTTAGAGACAACAGCGGCTTGGGGCAGGAAGATTGATTGACGCCAAAAGATAAGATCTACATTTCAAGAAGGGAAATCGAAACTGCTCCGCTCAAACGCTGGAGCAGAAACCACTTCTTAACTGAGGCACCTAGCAAAAATCATTCACATGACAGCAACCACCACCATGGGACAACTAGAAATGCTAATTCAAATTTTTATGCGATTGCTAGGTCTAGATACACCGGAAAAAAAGGTACAGAGACATTTCTAAGGACAAGATAGAAATAAGTAAATGGCAAGCAGATGTGACATAAAATAATGCAAAATGATAAAATTTTGGATCAAAAAGAGGTCTCAGGTCCAACCATGGTCCATTATAACACTAGGAGTTGAATACACTACCAGTTACAGAGTTACATTACCTTTCTAGAATAATCTATTTATGTTAATAATCATATCTTGCATGGAAAGGAAAACAATACAAAACAATGTGGACGTGGCACCACGGAGTGCACACTGACTTGGCTTATCTTAGTGTATTTTTAGAGTGGTCAACCGTGTCTGACGTGGATACAGCAACAGTATTGGAGTGTCAGTACTTCCTAGTTCTAGGATAACCTAGCTTTTCCTTCCTTTAACTGAACAAATCCACTCATTGATACTATATCTCACCTGGCTTTTTCACTTGAGTTGTTCAATCGACATTACCTTGTTCGCTTGGCTTTAGCTCATCTTTTTTACCATTTCTTCACCTCTCGAAGTAGCAATCAGAATGGCAATGAGAAATTTGAGCAATAGTAGCCTCGTAGGTGCAGGTGTCTTCTCTAAATCCACTCATGTCAGCAATTTGTCTCAACTTTAGTTTTGGAAATGGTATCTAGAAGGGACTTGATACAGCTGAATGACAAATGGGGATAAAGTTTTTTTTTAATGTGGTGAAATTCTGTGTTACCACTATTATATTGTAGATAAAAATCAGCCTAACACACTATATTCCATGCATATACTTCCACAAACCATCAAATAACTTATCTAGTCAGTTAAATGGAATTTCAATATAAGCCAATTGCACATATCTATGACATAATCAGATATATATATATATATATATATATATATATATATATATATATATATATATATATATATAAACTTATTATTATCAGATATTCACATCATTTATCAAATTTGATGACTAACCAGAATGCACAACTCAATCAAGAAGCAACATCTTGAAATCTAGATCTTCAACTAGCAATAAAACGGTATAAAATGTCCTCACTCAACTAGACATCTGATAGTAAAAGGTAGTTACTCTTGCAAGTCCATGGACTTTTTTTTAATTCAGACTCACGCACGTAGAAAACAGTCCACTTATTGTTGGAGCCATTACTGGAAATCCAGATAATGTTTCTTAGTCTGCAAACTACCTTTATAGCGTTCCAGAAGCAATAAAGAGAATCATACCTGCTAAAATTCTGTTAGTTTTAACACTTTTACCCTTGCCTTTCCATATATGAGTTGGACTATTCAATTTAAAAAAGCAGTTACATGTCATACAAGTACAAATTACTAGAAAATTTTCATATTCAGTAAACTTATTTTCTTGCACACTGAGAACAATATAAATTTCTCCTGTAATTTACCCCATACTGTTTCGATAAATTTTGAACCAGTGGTGAAGGCACCAATCTTTTAAAAGCCACCGAGTATATCATTTAAAAGAAAAGTTATAAACTTTGAAACGTTGAAGAGCCCTTTCATGAAAAAGAACTAAAAATGCTCAAAGATATGCTTGGATAACAAACTAACCTTTTCAAGCAATGTTTTTGTCTCAGTATACTGCTTCCTGAGCTCTTGATTATTAGGCTCTAGTCTTATGGCAAAATCAGAATCTGCAACCATTGAGTGCCATTACATTCAGTCACAGTGAAAATTAAGACTTGGGTGAACTGTGATTGATGAGAATAAGAGAAGATGCATCATATAACACACCTTCCATGGATGCTTTAAGCTTTCCAAGTTCTTTTCTCGCTGTAGCTCGGCGTGAGTATGCTTTAACATAGCGATCATCTAAATTTAGGGCTTCTGTACAGTCACTCTCAGACTCTTCAAATCTAGCGAATTTACTCACAGTAAGAAAACCATAAGGAATTCAAGGCAAGTGTAACAACAACAGATGGAGAAAGCTAACAGTTGTAAAACGAGTAAAAATAGCTCGTAAGCAAAGAGAGTTCAGCTACAATATACAAAAAAATCTCCAGGAGTAGAAAGGTCAATATGGATGACAGCTTCTCCCCTGACTACATGCTACTCAAATTAAAGCAGACATGCAACTGCCATATCTTAATTTTGCTTTTAAAAAGAACCCTTCATAATAAATACAATGTGAAAGACCACTCAAAAAGTAAGATGCTTGGTTTCAAGTTTTAACTGTTTCTACCCTATTTGAATAATAGAGAACTCCTCAAGCAAATATGATGTAAGAAGCAAGGACTAAGACCAGTCATGAAAGAGCAAAAGAGGAAATTGGACTATCAAATGAAGCTCACTTTTTGACTTTGAGATAGGCCATAGCTCTATTTGCAAAAGCAACCGACGTAGGAGATAGTGCAATGCTTCTTGAATAACAATCAATTGCCTCGAGGTACTTTTTCTGCTTAAAATACTCATTTCCCTGCAAGACAGAAAAATGAAAGCTACTTAGCTCTACATTCTTCGGCTATAACATTATCAAGTAGGAGGTTACAGGATAGTAGAACGTACCAAGTCCTTTTCTGTAGCAGCATCTGGTAAAGTTTCATCATTCAAGAAACTACTAGGCAGTTGTGCGACTCCTGAATATCCTTTTGAGTACAATCCGGAACTCGTATTTCCTTTGTTCTTGACTTCAACTGCAGGAACCATCCTCGGCGGTCCTTTTTCTTTATCCATATTTTTTGTAGACTGCAATGTCGACATCGAAAGAAGCCTCGCTTAAGAGTCGTCTAGGAGGGTGCCAAACTCATGTCAGATTCAATTCGACACAAAAATGTACTAGACATGGTTCAATTCGTGTCAAGCTCAAATCGGTACGTCCCCCAATGAATTCTTTCACTGATTCGCCAAAGACATGGCTGGAATTTTTGGGGACACACCAGATTCATTAAAAAATGAGGGAAAAAAAAAAGAATAGCATAACTAGCTTGACGCCAGTGTTCTAAATTTTGGCCTAGCCTAGACGGGCGCCTAGGCGCTAGGCGGCCGCCCTTCGCACCGGAAATCCCAAGTTCGGCCTAGCCAGGCGCCTATTCGACACCTAGGCGGGCCTATTCGGCTCTGTGCGGTTGTTCGGTTTTTGATTTATTTTTATTTTTTGATTTTTTTATGCTTAGTTGTATTGTGGATATGTTGTTTGGGTTTTAAGATTGGATTTAGATTTTAGAATATTGAAATTTCAAATTTCAAAAAAAAATTGAATTGTATTATGGATTTAGAAGTTAGAACATGTTTGGATTTCAAATTTGTATTATGGATATCAAATTTCAAATTTAAAAAAAAATGTTTAACCGCCTAGGCGCTAGGCGACCCTCCGTCGTACCGATTCTGCCTAGCAAAATTTAAAACATTGTTTGACGCCACTCATTCAGTGCCTCTGGTCGATGCCCTAGCTAACGGTAGTGGTGATGGGTCAGAGAATAAGATAATTTGGTAGGGGGTAGGAGGGGTAGGGGTGGGGGGAAGGTTTATAAGGAGAATGGAAACCATGACCCAAACTTAAGTTATGACTTAAGTTCGAGATTGAGTGGACCTGATACATAGTTATAACTTAAGTTTGGTTAGGGGTTCTCCTCTCCCTCCCTCTCCTAATTTTCAGGTGCATTTATTTCTAACTTTTCTTCTTTCAAAGGGGCATCATTGGCTTGGAATTTACTTTTGTTTTATGATTCCTCGTCATGTACTACTTCCTAGTAATTTGGGGTCAATTGTGTCATGGGATTATTTTTTGGTGGTTTCTTAAACACATGGCAAAAGATTCTAACTTTTTGTAGTGCGTATACTGCAGTGGCGTGTGTCCTGATTTTGCAAGATTGATCGTGTTGAATTCGCCTCGTGTCTTGTTGTCGTGTCTAAGTCAGTGCACCACAGAGTATTGGTAAGTATTAAAGCGATATACAAGTTATCAAAGTAGATTTTCAAGATAAAGAAACCACTTAGGCCCAAGGTTGTGAAAAGCGCTAGGTACTAGTCGGACGGGCACCCGCCGCCTAGTGCCTAGCCCGCCTAGGTGGTCGTCTAGATTTAGGCGGTTCAAAAATAAATAAATAAAATCCAAAAAAATACTAAAAATTGCAGAAAAAAATCCATAAAATCCCAAAACGCATATAGTCGGACGTCGAGGGGTCTAGACGGACATCGGGTGGACACCAAGCGCCTAGCGCCTAGGCGGACGCCTAAACCGCCTTTTAGAACAGTGCTTAGGCCCTAAACCTACTTCAAAGCCTTCATCCGAATATTTTGAGGAAGCTATCTGAATCCCTTTCTTCCGTTCGGCTCTGTTAAGGACCATGTTCTCTGTAAAATCAACAAAAAAAATATCACGTCCCGTATTCAAAATCAACATTGACGTCATGATCACATCCCCAGGCTATGCGCCAAATTCGCGATTGTCGCCCGTAAAATAGAATAAAAAATACAAGGAATTATATTTCATTTATACAAAATATATCTATTATACAGCAACCATTTTCTAAGAGTACATTGTCTTACAAGTTTATTACAACAATATAATTTACATATGACTGTTTACAAAATATTGCTGGACATCTCTTGATCTACATAGACTATTCCTCGACATTGTCTTCGTCGTACAGAGGTAACGTCTCGGCAGGAACACCATCTTCCCCTAGTGAACAAATACTAGGTCGTTTAGAAACGACAAGCAAGTCCTCGGCCAAAAACGGTTAAAGAAAATAAAAGTATGATAAGGAATGAAACATAATGGTTTTTCGTTAAAGGAAATAGGAAATGCAGTTTTATATTATTATATGAATATCCTTTTTCCATTCAACTAAGTAATGTAAACGTCCTGTTGACTCCCTTTAATAGGAATAAGTTTCTTCTAGAATGAAATGCAAAGTTTGGAGGACTAATCCTAAAATGCAATGCAATTTTGGAGAACAACCTCCTGAATATTCATCTAAATAGTTTCTCGTCAACAATCCCGTATACCGGGGATCAGGCTGTGATTTGATGGCACGGTGCTTAGGATCCGGCCATGCGCCTCCCTTGGGTTTATAATATTCATCTATTCAATGTTACTGTCAAAATATATGTAAAAATTCCGCGCTTCCCTTGAGCTTACAATAAAAAGTTTGCCTCCCTTGGGCATAAATTGAAAGTTGCCTCCCTTGGGCATAAGTGAGCTAAGCCTCACATACTCGATTCGTATGGCCCTACGAATGAGCTTTAAAAATATTGATCAGCTTTTTGTTTATAATTATGTTGCGAAACTTTTTAGTGATATTCAAGTTGTTCTCCCCCGTCCAATGCTTTATAGTTGTTAATTAATTCTAAGAGGATTTTCCTAGAAAATTTTCAGGTTTATGAGAATAAACTGATTTCTCTAAAAGTCTACAATTTGGCTCTTGGAATTTCCGAAAATTTCAGCAAAGTCTCCTTTGTATTTATAGACTCCAAAAATTCACAAGAGACAATATAAGATATAAATATAACCCTGGATTCGCCGACGACTTCGGTTTTACCTTAGCAAGCAAGCAAGCAAGCAAACGATTATACATTTTCCTTAGCAAGCAAGCAAACTATTTTGGATTATTAGCAATTTGCTTTCCCTAAAACTTGCCAAGTTCAAAGAAAATAAGGTTGTTAGTAATATCATGATATCAACTCCTATTTCAATTGATATTACATACAAAGTAGGTCTAAATGACCACTTTAACTCATGCTTATTAAGTGCTATATTTTAACTTCTTGGGAATGCAAAATGAGATTTAAATATGTTAATTTAGTGAAATTTCTAATTTGGACAGAATTAAAGTACTAGGATGAATCGACAACTTATCAATCCCATATATTGAAATTAACCCAAATTGTAGAATTCATACTAAGGAAAGTAAGTTTTAGATATAGATTTAATAATAAAGATGAATTGCATATTGGTTGTGTTCCCAAGTGGCACTAAGATTTATAAATGTCCACAAAAATTCGTGTGTTGTGTCCACATATCGCATCAAGGTATATATATATATATATATATATATATATATATATATATATATATATATATATATATATATATATATATTTACATTTATGTATTTCATGCATACATAATTAATTCATGGATTATATATATACACAACTTTATATATATATATATATATATATATATATATATATATATATATATAAGGTTTAAAATTTGAAGTGTCCATTTCATGCATACATAATTTGTAGTCACAATGCATATATAAATAATATATTAATTTAAGAACACTTTCAATTTTCATTTAACATTAATCCCAAGTTCACACCTATAGAACTAGGAAGGTAAAAATTAATGTAGTTTTGCCCCTTTTTAAAATAATAAATAAGTTGAGTATCCTAAATTGAACCAAGAATTGTAAGAGTTCATGATATATATAATTTCATGAGTTGTGTCCACACAATGTGTCGAAATATGAGTGGATATATAGCACATAGGTGTTGACACACATATATATAAATATATCTATATATATATATATCAAGGAAAACATCATTCAATATATATATATATACATATCTATAACGAATTTAAATTCGAAATATTTATTCATGATGTGTCCAACACTCGTGTCCAACTCATACACATACATATATATATACATCAATTGCATTTATGAGTAAATTTCTACCAAGTTTATGTCAAAGATTCACATTACTTATTTTGTAAAATTGAATTTATTCATGAATTTCTATAATTTCCAGAATTATAATTAAACTATATTACTCAAGAAAATGATTAGAAAGCAATTTTCAAGGGAAAAGAGGTAGGAGGACTTGCCTTAGTTCCTTGATTTAGACCTAGCTTTAGCTTTTCCAACTTTTCCCTAATCATGATTCAAATCAAGGAATTTGAGGTTATATACATATAATCCATTTTGACCTAGATTTGGAATTGAAAGAGGAAGAAAGGGAAATGAGTGGTTCTCACCTAGGTTTTGGGAATGGAAGAGGAGAAGAAGAAGGAAAAAGTGCTGGAGGTGGTGGTGGCCGGCGATGGGGTGGCCGGCGGCGTGGTCGGCGGTCGACGGCGGCAGCGGGTGGCCGGCGGCGGGGCAGCGGCAAAAGTAACGGCAGTAGCAGCAGCAGTAGTAAGAAGAGGGAGGAGTTAGGGAGGTGGGAATGGAGGAGAGTGAAGGAATTGATAAGGAGAGGGAAGAGGAAGGAGAAGAGTGAGTGAATGAAGAGAATGAGGTGGCAACCCTTCTCTTCATGCATCTATACACATGTCATTACCATGCCACCTTATCCCTAAATGTCTAAATGATGACACCTAAGCAATTGAGTTGGTGATTCATCAATACACGTGTCATTACCATGCCACCTTATCCCTAAATGACGACACCTAAGCAATTGAGTTGGTGAATCAAGTAGGTAATTACAAAATTTTCCTAGGGGTCCCAATGTAAAATATATATGTATGTAAAGAAAATATATATTTTAAATAAAATTATTATGATTATCATTACCATCAATGAATAAAAAGTTAAAATTGCCCTCTCCTCCTCATGCAAGAGGACACCTATCCTTCCTTTATGTAATTAAATGACACATGGATGCATATGTGTCCAAATAAAATATGAAATAGCACAAATTGTCTAAGGATATATTTGCAAATTATTTTAGCAAGTTTTTAAATAAGTACCTATAAGGACTTTATTTATAAAATCAAAATATAAAATACTTATAATAAATCTTTTTTAGAGCGTAATAATGAAAATGTTAGGAATTAATGTGGTTTACGGAAAATAAAATAATAATAATAATAATAATAACTAATTCAAAGAATGTATTTTACCCAAATATCGTATTGTGAAATATGACTATGACAAAATATATACTTATTTACAACTTAAATCCACGTAACATTTAAAGGGAGAAAAAAAAAACTTAACCTTCTTTACAACTTCAATCCAAGTTTGTTGAGACCTGCCCAAAGTTCTAGCACCTTCAAAACATAATATAAGACTTTTTCTCATCTTATCCTCAATTAACACCACCTCCAGTGGTAAGTCAATGGAGCTGGTTACAACTCTTAACCTCCTTCACAACAGCAGCGAAGGAATGCATTTCATCAAACGCTTGTCCATGACACCGTCATTAAGGATCCCAAAAGGATAGCAAGGAGGGAGGGGAAGTCCGGAAAAGAGAACAGCTAAAGTCTTGCAAGATGATCCCTCATCATCTATCTTCCCATTTCCATGTTAATTTAGCTTAAATGTAATTATTGCATTATTAGGAGATTCTCCTTTGCTTAATTTTCTTGGAAATCCAAATCTTAGCCAAACACCCCTCCCCACTTTCTGCATGAGATCCTCAACTGAACCAAGTTCCCCGATTCCTCTCCTTCCCTGTCGCCTCTACAGTTACTCCAAACCACTTCTCCTCTCCTCCTGTTCCTCACTCTTCCCATTCTCGTCATCCACTTCACTTTATTTTCACCATTCATCCCCTCCTTCCTCCTTCACAGCCCCAAACCACCACCATAACCATCATTCTCATCATCACCTTCACCATTGAGCCTCATCGTCGATCGAATCGGCTGCAATCTTGCAGCATTCCACCAATCCCGACCCCTCGTCACGTAGAGTCGAGAACCTTACCTCGACGTCGATCCCTGATCCAAACTTGACTCTGACCTATTGCGACATCGACAACAGTCATCGTCATGACTCCTCCCCTGTACTACTGAACTCGCTGCTGTCCAATCCTGATAACCCACACATCCATCGGGTACCACATCGTCGACCGACCGAGCCAACAGCCTCCCCTCTGCTTCAACTTCTTCTACTTCCTTTTCTTCTGGTGTTGCTGCTGTTCTATTCCAATCGGACTAGACCAGAGCCAGTTCAACTGAATCAGACGCGGTTACAGTCGTTATTTCAACATTTCGGGACTCTGTTTGGAGCCCGAATTCGACGTTCCTCGCACCGTTTCTTCGGTGGGACCTTAGAGTAAGTGCATTAAACTTCTTTCATTGTTATTATGTTATTGATTCCAAGACTATACCCTAGGCTCGAACCCTAGAGCAAATTGGAATGACATGTTAACAAATTGAACTTATTAATTAATTAATGCTAGTGAGTGACGTATATTATTGTCGTTGTCTTGCTCTTACTTTAACTTGCATAGTGTGTATTATTATTGTAATAGCATGCAAAACCATAATATTGACAATTATGCTAGAAATCCTAAATAATTAAATTCTAAAAGTAGTTTTGAAAATAATGTTGAATGCTCCTTTATAAACCTACATGACATGCTATATGAAAACAATAACAATTGATAAACAAGAACGATAATATGGACCCACTGACATGACTCCTGGACAGGTAGTTGCTTAGCTACCCCAGATTAGGTATGTGTGCTTGAAGCCATGTTCACCCACTATTCTCATGATTACTTAGCCTTGCGGTTGGGTTCAGAATTAAGCACCGAACCACTCATTTAACCAGTTCCAGGGCAGGTATGAGGTAGCTTTCAAGGGTGGATATTGTGTGACATTTTCGTTCTCAAATACCATAATAAACTGTAACACACTTTCAAATAATAATGATAATAATAAATCGTTAATAGTATTATTGAAGTTCCTATCCCATATTGTAATGTAGTCTTTTTGCCTATTACTAGTATAAATGCACGTGATTTGCACGTATTTCATAGATTATTATCAAGAATACTAAAAGGCTGTTGTAATTATCCGTATCTTTAAAACTACTTAGGAAGACTAAAAGTCTATTTAGGAAGATCAAATAACACCTCTCGTAATTACTCAATTGTCCCTAAACTTTAATAAACCATTTTAATTAGTAGACATATGCAAGGGTATATTTGGAAATAAAAGTTCCATGGTGAAGCTCAACTTTTCCCATTATATAATAGTATAGATATTTGTCATATTCATGCTCCCTGCACTTTCCTTCATTTTGTCACTTATTCTTTCGCTTCCGTTCAAGGTTAGAGAAGAATCACGAACCAGAGTTGCCATTGTACTGACACCGGAGATCAGTCTTGATGACTTGATATCATTCGACTTAGGACAGAGAGACTTTCCTGCATTTCAGTCATTTCCTATCATTTTATTTCGTTCATGTTTTTAGTCTTTATCGAACTTGTAATTAATTTCTCGATTCTCAGTGACTCGGTTTATTTAAATTATGTGGACATTTTTTTTCCATTCAATAAATCTATTTTCTCCTGTTCTACAATATTGTTCTGCAATATAATTTTACAGGTAAATATGTATTTAATTAAGAGAGTCTGTATTGGATATACACCAGAAGCTTAGCTTGCCATGCTATAGGTTTATACCTTTATCATGATATATCGATGGCTTTCGTCATGTGGCCTTCTCCTGTGTTTTGGGAGCGAGACGTGACATAAGCTATAGACGCATTCTACCTTGATTAGGCAAACAAGCTATTATTTGATTAATCATAGCCTTCATACAAATGTGTTCCTAGCCAACAACCTCAATTTTTAACCATGCAGGTGCCAAACTTTCCAGATGATAGCATCTCCTTGGGGCTCAGCAAGTTGGAACTTGCCGGCACGCAATGACCCTAAATGGCATTTCAGAAATTGAAGCTATCTTCCACATCACCTATAACGAGTCCAGAGACTGAATGATATGGTGAAGAATTCTTGAGCTCTCTCAGGTAGTTCTACATATTTCAGAGAGCTTGCTAGAGGTTCCAGCCTCCAAACTTGGCTTTCCACCGTCAATAAAGCCTCGAGATTGTTGTTAGCGACTACATTTTGGAAATGTTGAGATTACTTCTAGATGATCAGCAACTACATTTTGGAAATGTCGAGATTGCTTTTAGATGATCACAATGTGAGATTGAAAGAACTAAAGAAGCAAAACATAAGGATACTAACCTATACAGTGGTTCTTAACAAACAAGCCCTGTATATAGGTTCAAGGCCAATTGTATATTGGGATAGAAACATAAGAGGCTAGCTACTCTAGACAATGTGGAACAAAAGAATCATAGACGAACATAAGCATACAAACCATGACAACAGCACTATTCTTAACACTTGCTTCCTTTAAACCATAGTTTGCAGTATCGGCTAATACCGATCTGATACAGCCGATACCGATACAGTTTGGCATGTTCCGATCTGATGCCGATACTGATTGATACCGACATTGACGATCTCTTTCCCAGTCAATTCGGCAAAGAAAATTGAACGAAAAAGACTGGAAAGCAAAGATGTAAAATCATAGCAAGATTGGACTATTATTTCATTCGCTTTGAAAACTACTATGAAAAAATACACAAAATACTTAAAATTGTGCCTAAATGTCTGAAATATTTTTTCTAAATTTATTAATAATTATTTGCTTTCTGATACCAAAAAATCCGATACTCCAATCCGAAACCATCAATATTGTCGATACCCCCGATATGATACTCACAGGAAGATTCCTATACCGATTCCGGTAAATGATACTGCGGACCTTGCTTCAAACGTCTTCACAAATTCCCTTTTGACTTCCTTCTGATTATTTTCCAAGTTGCTTAATTCTCATCCAAGATGCCAAAAATTGCAAGCAGAGCTACTCAAAATATTTATTGTATTCAAAGCCCTACTATCCAATTTCCTACAAATGCCCTAAACCGATATGCCCCTAAATATCAACATGAGTTTGGTCATCGGTTTCGCGATTCCCACTACTTCCACTTGTTTTTCCTCCATTGGTTACTTACTCTGGTTCGCTCGCAAATGCACATACTTTATTAGCTCAAACACTAAGCCGTACACTAATCGGACCGTGCAAACAATTTAGGGCACCAACTCAGAATCGATTCGATTACATCTCTGGAAATTACTAAATTTGCAAACTTCAATCTAAAGAAGCAGCTAGAAAGGAACAAAATTACCTTAATTTTTCGGTCTTTCTCATCGACCAAGTAGTCCCAATCATTCAATTCCTTCAAGAACCTTTAAAACCCTGCAATATTTCAAAAATATTGGGAGAGAATAGACAAAGTTAGCATCTTTATTAATGCAATTCTCATCAAAACTTGGGACTAATTCGCAAAAAGTAGACAGAAGGGGAAGAGAGGGATACCATGGAATGATCGCGGTCGGCTTTTCCGGAAACTCCCGCCATTAGGGTTTCTGATGACGATGAGGAAATTTTGCTTTAAAATAGGGGCTTTTTTGAGAATTCGAAGGGTTTATTATAGACTCGACTGTTCCGGATATATACGCCTTGTTTGTTCGCGGAAAGTAATGGGAATGATCATTTTCCGTCACTTAATTTTTTCCCCTTCGACTCTTTTAACCCTCAAACTAAGATCCTTAGGTCTTTGGTTTGCGGAATCACGTAGTTAGAAAAGAAAGTTATTGTTTTTCTATATTTGAATGTCAAAAAAAAATTGAAGAAGAAAAAAAAGTAATTCTAAATGGAAGAAAAATTAGAGAAAAAATAATTACATTCATCCAAACAAGTACTCACTTTCCTACCTTCAAGTACTCACTTCATTTTTTAATTTATTTCATATTTCCAAACATGTTGTTTAGTGATCGATTGAATGAGAGAAAAATTACATCTAAATATATGGCAAGCGGACAACGTCGAAAAAAAAATTCAATAAAAATTGTAATTTTTCAGAGGAAACAAAATACTAAGGAATTGATTTCCTTTCCATTACTTTCCGCAAACCAAACAAGGCCTTAATATATCCGGAACAATCAATCCAGCTTCTTCCTCCCCACCGACCCGACTACTCTATAATAAACCATGATTGGTTTGAGGGGTGGGGTTTATGAGAGAAGGCTAAGTGGAGATTTGTTTAACCATCTTTCGTTTCTTTTTTAACCCCCAAATCGGAGGGTCAACGAGGAAAATTTAGGAGTTTTGTTTCAAAAGTCATAAATATATCTTATTTGTTCAATAAAATATTTTTTTACTCTACTTTTTCTTGTTTTCAATATGTTGCTCCGTAGATTCCTCATTTGCGAACATACTTTAACAAGTTCTAATTAAAATTTCAATCAAATTTAATTTTATAAGATATGTAATAAGGATATCTGGTAACTATTATATTTTTATTTATCCTCCACTCTCAAAACCTCAAATCCAGACAACACACCCACTTAACTCTCCCTCAAATCCAAGCAATGTTATATGTATTGACTCAACTCCCCCTCACTTAACTTTGATTATTTTTTTTCTCCTCAATCCAAGACCCTGGGCTTGGTTCAAGTTTTTAGATGGTTGGAATCTTTTTTGGATTTATTATCCATGTTTGGTAAGTATAAGTTATCTATATTTGGCAAATGTGGGGATAGAAATTGGGAAAGAATATAGGGACTTTAGATTAGAGGTGAGAATTCCGTTTATTTGGTTTCAACCAATTCGAGGTAGTCAAAACCGAAATTCTAAAAATTTAAAATTGAAACTGAACCAAATTAGCCAGAATTAAAATCAAAACAGAACCGAATAATCAATTCGGTTTGTTCAATTTAATGGGTCGGGTCCAAGTCCAATGTTGGGATAGCGGTTAAATTATATAAAATATTTTAATTTTTATACACACATTTATTGTATTCAAAGTTGTGTTCAAAGTTGGACTAATTGTTAAATTATCAAAGTTGGACTTCAAAACATATACATATAATTATTGTTTTCAAAATATACACATTTTTATCACAAAATATGCATAAAATTGAGGGTATTTACATAGTTGTATAAGTCTTAATCGGTTTTCGATCTTGGACCGAGCCTGAAAGCGGAAATTGAAACCGAAACCGACTAAATTTTTTTAATATTTTCAAAACCGAAATAAAATCGTTTTTTTTTCAAACCGAAGTGAATCTCTTATTCGGTTACATTACGTTACGTTAGGTTAGGTTTTTGTTCCAAAACCGTAATGCTCACCCCTACCGTTTAGATTCCCACATATTTAGTAAAGTAAATCCCCAACCCACCCACCCCCCCCCCCCCTTCTCGAAATATTTTTGCTTTGCAGGAAATGTTGTTTTGGTGCATTAGTTATAATTTGTTTTATGGTAATGCCCTCAATGACATCAGGTAAACTTAGGTAATAATAACATAATAATATTTATAAAAAACTAAACAAATTAAGATTTCTATTCATGTTTAAACCAAACATGGGAATGAAAAAAATTAAAAATTTTGGCCTACACATTCCCAACATAACCAAACATGATATAAAAATGTTGAATTCATTTTCCATGAGAATAGAATGGAAAGTTGATTTCTAGAAATACAAAACCTTCATCCAAACGTACCCTTGTGGGAACGGCTGAATAGGTCTGATCCATTACTACCAAATTATCATAGTTTGTACCGTACTCTTTGTTTTGTTTTGTTTTGTTTTGTTTTTATAAAATAATTTATATTGATAAAAAGTTGTACAAAATAGAGGTTAGATAATGAGGATCCAAAGATGGACTTTGTTTTGGAACCTGTTTGATTGTTTGAAAATGGAATATGAAAGTGTAAATGTAGATTAATTTTAAGTCACTTTCATACTTCAAATTCCTGGTTGAAGATGGAAGAGAGGACAAGAAGTTTTAATCATCATTATTTTCTAGAAAAGGTGCTAGATTTGTGCTGTGAAGTGAGCAAAAAATTTAGATTTGGTCCAAAAAGAGGCTAATTCAACCGTTTTGTTGCAACAAGGAGAGTAGGAATAGCCACTTGATGAAACAGGAACACTAAATTTTGTGTGACTTCACTTTCTTATTTTGGCATCCTTATTTTTTAAGAATAATTTGAACTTCACAAGTGACAAGACCCAACCTAAATATTGCAATAATATATATTTAGTCAGTACCTTAGTTGTTTCATGAGGGACAAAACACCACCTAAACCAAAAGCATCTGCCTAGTTAGACTAGTATTGGTGCTTAATCAATTTTCTTTTTGACTAGATTAAATGTATTATGATCATAAGTACATAGCTTGGTCTTATTAATTTAACTCCAAAAAATTGTCTCCATTGCTCTCAAAATATATAATAGTACCAAAAATCTACTTTCACTATTGACATATTTCTGGCTTCATCCCTTGTCCAAATGGATCTTTTGGCACAAAATAGATTACAAAATCTATATTATACATTGTCATGTTGTTCTTTTCTTGATCAACATTCACGCCTGTGTTGGCTGTGTGTGTGTGTTTCCACACAGCATTTATGCAAAACTAATTTCCTCATTCCTTTAGTCCCACATCGGCTGGGAGGCACTTCTTGTGAATGCTTTTATTAGCTTTCACTCCATGCTCCTTTGCGATCTAGTGGGGGGAGCCTGTGGGCCACACGCGCGCCGCCGCCGCCGCTGCCCGGCCAGGTTCGGCGTGCGTAACGGGCACGGGCGCCGAATGCCGATCCGATTTGCTCTTCGGGTTCGGGCTGAGGTCCAAAACTCCTTTTTTGCTATTTGTTTTATTTCTCATTTCTTTGACTAATTCCTCCGTTTTTTCTGTACACGTTGGAACTGTTGGGTTGAGGTCCGTTTCTTTTGCTCCCAATTTCTGCACGTCCACACGTTCCTCCGTGGAGTTACCAACGGATAGAACCTTTTGCTACCTATATATTTCAGTCTCATTTCTCTGAGAGACACACAAAAAAATTACCTCTTCTCTCGCTCTGCTGTTCTCTTCTCCGGTGTACTCTTCCTTCCGCGTCTGGGCAAGGCTAAGGGCAGTGCGTTCAGCGCGACTTCCCCATAGGCCGGTAACTTTGTTCTAATTTATTTTATTTTCTTGTTTCAAGTCTGCAGAAATCAAAGTAAAAAGAAAATTCCGACTACAATCTAAGAGTTGACACGTTTACTTTAGTAATTTTCCTAAAACTTAGTTTCTGCAACAGAACTTTTTAATATTTTCTGTTCAGTTAACACACGAAATTTTCCTTAAGAAATTTTGGTTCTGTTAAGCCTTTCTGTTCTGTTAACGCATTTTAAAAAAAAAAAAAAATTGTTCAGTTAACACTCTTTAAGGTTTTCTTAAGGCTAACTCTGTAGTATATTCTTCAGTTATTGGTAATGTGTTACAAAAGTTTTCTTTAACAACCAAGCTACAAATTATTGATCATTATATTCTTCCGTTACTCTGCTAGAACTATTACCAATTGACACCTTTGTTGAATGCTTAGTTAGAAAACTTGGTATCTTCAAGGGATAGTTCTTTGAACCATTATCTCTAGAGCCCCTGTCACATTTTTTGAGTAGTTGCATTATTATTCTTGCAGACTTTAGACTGCTATACTTGTCACCATGACTGAAAAAGACGAGACTTCTACCGCTAAGCCAGCCAAGTTTGATGGCACCCACTTCAAGAGGTGGCAGAGTCAGATGAGATTCTGGCTCACCACTTTAGGACTGATGTCAGCCATTGATGGCTCCACACCCATCATCAATAATTCTGACGACACTGAGTCTGACATAGGAATGTCCAAATCCTCCGATACCTCCAAACCAAAAACCCCTAAGGATATAGACTTTCACTGCTTCCATCGAATTCTAAGCGCTTTATCTGATTCACTTTATGATATATTCTTTGAATATAAAAGCGCTAAAGAACTTTGGGATACTTTAGAAGATGAATATGCCTGTGATGATGCTGGAATTGAAAGATTCACTTCTTCAGCATTTAATATGTATTTCATGGTAGATGACAAACCCATGAATGAACAAATCCATGAATTCCAAAAATATGTGAGGCACATTCAAGCTAAAGGTACCACCTTCTCTGCTGAACATAAGATAGCTTGCCTAATAGATAAGCTCCCTCCTTCTTGATCTGATATAAAAAGGGATCTCACTTATACCCAAGGTGACCTTACCTTTGCTGAAGTCTTGAAGAAAATTAGAACTGAAGAACAGCTTAGGCTAAGGTCTAACCCTAAGACTGAGACTAAGGCTAAGGTAAACCTAGTAGAGTCACCCCCTCATAAACCTAAGCCTTGTAATCCTCTCAAACTCAAGAAGAACTTCTTCAAGAAGAAGCTTAACTTTCAGCAGAACCACAAGAACCGTCACCACCAGCAAAACCACAGACCTAGAAATGTCAGTCAGACTCAGGTTCAACAGAAATTTTGTTTGGTGTGTGGTAGAACAAACCATCTATCCTTCAACTGTTTCCAGAGGAAGAAGGAACCTATCAAGACTCCCTATAAGGGGAAAGGTCCAGCCAAACCTGAAGCCAACATGATTCTGAATGGATCTTCTGTTTCCTTCAGGTCTGTGACTTACCAACCTTTAGTTAATATTTCTTACCATTCTGATGACTGGTGGTTGGATTCTGGAGCTAATGTTCATGTTTCATTTGATCGCTCCTGTTTTTCAAACTATCAGGAATCATGTGGAGGAGGCATAACCCTAGGAGATGGCTCTTCGGCACAGATTGTAGGAAGAGGAAGAATAGATCTGAAGATGACATCAGAAAAAATTCTGCCTCTTCATGATGTTCTTCATGTGCCGACTGTTAGAAGGAATTTAGTTAGTGGCTCCCTTCTTGTAGCATCTGGATACAAGATTGTTATGGAAGCCAATAAAGTTGTTTTTTCTAAGAATGAGTCCTTTGTTGGAAAAGAATTTATAAAGGATGGTCTTTTTATTCTCAGCACCATTAATAAAATGTCAGACCCTTCTCCTGTTATTTCCAATGTAGAATCTTCTAATGTTTGGCATGGTAGATTAGGGCATGTGAACCTGGGTTCCCTTAGAAGGATGATGAACCTAAATCTTATTTCCAAGTCTCCTGTGGATAATAAAGACAAGTGTGAGATCTGTGTTCAAGCCAAACATTCTAGACTACCTTTCAAATCTGTAGAAAGGAATTCTGATATTCTAGAACTAGTTCATAGTGATGTCTGTGATTCAAATAGGGTTCTGACTCGAGGCGATAGGAAATACTTTGTCACTTTTATAGATGATTGTTCGAAGTATTGCTATACCTACCTTCTCAAAACCAAAGATGAAGTTTTAGATAGGTTCAAGGTTTACAAATCAGAGGTTGAAAACCAATTAGAGAAAAAGATTAAGATCCTTAGATCTGATCGTGGCGGAGAGTATACCTCAAACGATATGACCAACTTCTGTGAAGAACACGGAATAATTCATGAGGTATGTAATGCCTGTGTTCGTATTGCGTATTTTTGGAATACGTGTACGTATTTTATCTTGTGTTGCATTTCCTTGGCCATGGTTCATCTCGGTTCGGGTTGGCTTGGTTCGGTTTTGGGGTTGCTTTTGGTTCATCATGACCCAAAGGAAAACCCCCTACCTACCACCACTTACCCCCATTTATATCCCAACCACCTTTCTCTCTCCTCATAACTCAGCATTTATTCTTCTTCTTCTTCCTCCACCCAGCGTAGAGCTCCACTTAACCCCACCGGCAAGTGCAACTTGCTTCATGGAGGAACTCACATTTTATTGTTTCATTTTCTTCTCCATACGATTCTAAGTCCCTTTAGTACTTAGTGTTTTCAAATTCCATGGCTCACTTCATGCAGATCTATGTTTATTTCATTTTCAGATTTCTTGGTTTTGATCTACTACAATGGCTTGTTTTCGAAAACTAAGAGTTCCATGGAGTAGGCCTCATGACTTTACACAAGTTTGGTCTTGGGATGGTTGGATTTTACCAAGTCCTGGCCGAGATGGAGTTTACCAGCTTTTACGCATGGTTGCATTGACCGTGTGGAGAAGATGGAGTTTTATGCCCACGCATTGCGTGCTAGCGTATTCATCAGCTTTTACGCCCACGTCTTAACGTGTTAGCGTAGTTCACTTTTACGCACACGCATCGCGTGACAAGCGTACCTCATTTTACGCTGCTTGGATTTTACGCTCGGGGCTTACCCGCTAGCGTAAAATCGAGCTAGCGTAAAATCGAGCTCTGTTTTACGCTGAAATGATTTTACGCTCGGGACTCTCCCGCCAGCGTAAAATCCTGCTAGCGTGAAGCCTTGCCAGCGTAAACCCTTGACCCGAGCCAACCCTTGCTAGCGTAAAAGTTATGCTCAAGTGTTCCTCGTATGGAATCTCAATTGCAGAGAGTTTTACGCACGTGCAATCCGACTAGCATAAACAACCCCTCCCGCATGCACCTTGCTAGCGTAAAGCTATCTTACCTTGCTCTTTCCCGCGTAGTACTGTTTACGCTCGGGTTTGATTGGCCTAGCGTAGTAGTACACGCGTAAACTTGGGTTCCTATGGCGTACACCTTTACCTTTATTGTATATTTTTATGCCCATTTTATATCCTTACGCCTTTTGTCCCGAACTTGATAATCCCGATTTGATTGACATGATTGAAATGATAATTGTACCTGGCATGGTGTGACCAAGAACTGACATGCTTGATAGTGGCCCGCCATGGTGCGCTCCTGACATGATAACTTGACCTGATAACTTGACCTGCTATGCATGACACGACAGTGACCCGTAGTGGTGCACTCTTGACAAGTATCCTGACATGCTTGATAGTGGCCCGTCGTGGCGCACTCTTGATAAGTAATAATGATAATGATAGTGGCCCATCGTGGCGCACTCTTGACAAATCAATTCATTGGCCTGGACACCATGGATGATTGTGCTTGTATAAACTACTAGTCCGGTTGTGTCTTGCATCATGTCTAGGGCATGATCCCTGAGTACCACGGTCAGGGATTCATACTGAATCTGGCTAGGTTAATGACTAGATTGATCAAATAGTTCATGGAGAATTTCCCAGTTACCTGTTGCCCCTTTGGTCCCGGCCTTATATATATATATATATATATATATATATATATATATATATATACTTGGGATTTGTTGTTATCCGTCGAGATGAGCGCACTTCCAGCCCGCCGTCGAGTGTGGTACCTTAGGACACATGTATCTTACTACAGTGTGTCTGCTATATCATGCTATCTTTTCTTTTTCTTGCTGGGATCACTCAGGTAGTAACAAACAGGTAACCGGACTTGGAATTCTCATTGCATCTTGCTAGTAACTAGGCCTGTGATAACCCTAGTTAGTTAAAGTATCAAGCCGTACTTATTGCTTGGCCGTGAATGATTGGATGGAGTCTAGTCTTGTCTTGATCCTGTACAATATTGTTGCATGTCCTGATTTCTTATTTTTACCTTGCCGATAAATGGTGGGAGAAGCCAAGTTCTGTTCAGACGAAGGGTTACAACCCCGGTCCTTGTTTGGTTTACGGGTTGTAACCTGGTTATCTGAATAGTCCCATGGTTATCTCATCGTATATCACATGTCATGCTTGATACGTTTTACCTTACCAACAAGATTTGGAGACGAAGTTCTATTCAGGTGAAGGGTTACAACCCCGGTCCTTGTTTGGTTTAAGGGTTGTGAACTGGCTACTTGAATGGTTTCTTCATACTCGGTTTGCTATTGTTATTCTTTTAATATCAAGCCTTTTCACTACTGTCTTTTATGTAATTATATTCTTGTGCTAATTGCTGGTTTTAGTTCCTAAGTAAAGTCTCCTTTGTGGCACTTGCTCTTTCTGGGGTCTGACCCAGCTGGTTTTGTATGGCCAGATATCGGAGCAGTACCAGAGGATCTACCGGTCTTCCAGTCCGATGGTGAACACCAGGCGTAACCAGGGCAACGAGTGGGTTTATTTTTGCTCTTCCACTCTATTGTAAAATTATTTTTTTGAGGCGTTTAGCCGCCGAGCACCTATTTAGCTCGTGTACATTTTACTTACTGTCTGCCTACGGACTGTAACATGATTGGCAACCTAGGGTTGATCATGTATGACTAAACTCTTGCTAGTCCTAACATTTTGTAACGACTAGCTTCATGATCAGCTGAATATGTAATATTTGGGACGTCTTACTATTGTATATTTGGTGATCTTACATCTTGTAACATTTACTTACTTGCTTGAGATTGAGATGTCACGCCCCAGAACCAGAATACTGGAGAGCGGGGGCAGACATAGCCAGCTACGTATAATGAAATGGAATCCACTCCACTATACGGTCACGGCTGTCTAGATATATGAGGGTTTATCTACAAGCCATCAGTCTCTTAGGGTCAATAACAAGCCTAGTGTCTCAATCACAAGCAAGTAAATAGAGTTACAAGATGTAAGATCACCAAATATACAATAGTAAGGTGTCCCAGACATTACATATCCAGCTGATCATGAAGCTAGTCGTTACAAAATGTGAGGACTAGCAAGAGTTTAGTCATACATGATCAACCCTAGGTTGCCAATCATGTTACGGCCCGTAGGCAGACAGTAAGTAAAAATGTACACGAGCTAACACTTGCTCGGCGGCTAAACGCCTCAAAAGAAATAATTTACAATAGAGTGGGAGAGCCAAAAATAACCCACTCGTTGCTAGGATTCCGTCTAGTGGTCACCATGTGGCTGGAGATTCGGTAGATCCTCTGGAGCTGCTCTGGTATCTGGCCATACAAAATCAGCTGGGTCAGACCCCAGAAAGAGCAAGTGCCACAAAGGAAGCTTCACTTAGGAACTAAAACCAGCAATCAGCACAAGAGTAATAATATATATAATAAGAGACCGTAATTTAAGAAAAAGCATGACAGGTGGATATAAAAGACAATCTTGTACAGAATCAATAAAAGACAGGACATATTGGAAAAGCATGACAGGATGATATACGATGAGATAACCATGGGACTATTCAGATAACCAGGTTACAACCCGTAAACCAAACAAGGACCGGGGTTGTAACCCTTCGTCTGAACAGAACTTGGTTTCTCCCATCATTTATCGGTAAGATAATATAAGAAATCAGGACATGTAACAATCTTGTACATGATCAAGACAAGAATAAACTGGTAAACTTCATCCAACATTTCACGGCCAAGCAATAAGTACGGCTTGATACTTTAACTAACTAGGATTATCACAGGCCTAGTTACTAGCAAGATGCAGCGAGATTCTTCTAAGTCCAGTTACCCGCCTGCTGCTACCTGAGTGACCCCAGCAAAGAAAAGGAAAAAGATAGCATGATATAGCAGACACACTGTAGTAAGATACATGTGTCCTAAGGTACCACACTCAACGGCGGGCTGGAAGTGCGCTCATCTCGACGGATAGCAACAAATCCCATGTATATATATATATATATATATATATATATATATATATATATATAAGGCCAGGATCAAAGGGGCAACAGGTAACTGGAAAAGTCTCTCCATGAACTACTTGATCAATCTAGTCATTAATCCTAGCCATATTCAGTATGAATCCCTGACCGTGGGAAACCAGGGATTCATGTCCTAGACATGATGCAAGACAAGACGGGTTCATTTGTACAAACACAATCACCCACGGTGTCCAGGCCATTTATTCTTGTCAAGTCACGTTAGCCGTCGCAACAGCATTACGAGAAATATATCATGTCAGGTTTATCATGTCAAGAGTGCGCCACGGCGGGCCACTATCAAGAATTATCATGTCAAGTTATCATGTCGAATTATCAGGTCAAGTCATCATGTCGGGAGTGCACCACGGCGGGTCACTATCAAGTCATGTCATTTATCAAGGAGGAGAGAAACTTGCACAATTAAATAATAATATATTAATATTATATATATTCTTGAAGCCAAGGAGAAACTCTACAACTTTTATGTTGGGAGTGGAAAGAAATTCTGACCACAATTAATACAAATAAGACATTTAAACAATCAAAGTGGGACCCATGTGGTCCAAAAGTGGGAGAACAAACGTGCGGTCAAAGAGAGTGGGAGGCCACCCATGCGGCCAGCCAAAGCTTATGCGGCCAGAAAATAACTAAAGGGGCCATACGGCCAAGATTAAATGCTAACAAGTAATATTCATGCAGTGAGACAGAGAGTGGGAAGACAATAAATGCGAGCTTCCACTCAAGCAAAGGAAAAGGGACACGTGGCCACTCAAGTACAGAAGCCATGTGGGACTCAACAATTAATACAGTATGAAAAGTTTACGTGGCCAAACAATGATTACATTATTCATAGTATGCCATGCGGCTCACAAGTGCATTAGCATATGCGGCTCACTATATAAAAAAATATGCATTAAATATACCATTCCTGCTCCTATGCGGCTCACTACAAAAAGGGGCCATACGGCTCATAAGCATCCAGATGCTTAATACAAATGCTTCATGCATGCAAGCTAATTCCTAAGCTACATGCATGCAAGCTACGTGCTTGCACAAACAATAGCATTAAACATAATTATTAAAGCCTTAATTGCTTAAAGCTTTAAGTAATAAATGCAAGGTCTAAAATGTATAAAGCATTAAATAATAAAGTAGGGTCTTAAATGCAAAAAGGCATTCAACCATTAGAGTCTTATGCGGCTCACCCTTTTTCCAAGGCTTAAACCAATTCATTAAAGCATAAAAAAATATTAATTTACTAAGGACTTAAGTGCATTAAGCCTTAAAGCACAGTACTTGAAAAAAAGCCTTATAATACAAGGCCTTATGGATAAAGCATTAAGTATTAAAGGGCCTAAATGCATAAAGCAATTAAGTTGCTTAAGCCTTCAGTAGAGTATGCATGCGGCTGTGCATGGGTTTTAATGCATAATTACATGCATTTAATTGCATTGAGTTGAGGAGAATGCATGCGGCTGTGCTTGAAAAATTGATTAAAGCAAATGCTATGCGGCTAAGCTTGGAAAAAGCATGCGGCTCTAATGATTAAAGCAAATTGAAGCAAATTGATTAAATGCATTCCTCCAATGCCCATGCGGCTATGCATGGAAAATATGCATTCAAGAATGAATGCATTAAATGTATTCCTCCAATGCCCATGCGGCTGGCTCTAATGATATGATGCATTATTATAATGCTTAGAATAAGCATGCGGCTAAGTTCTAATTCCATAATCCATGCGGCCAGCAAATTTTGTAAGGCCAGGCTAACGCTTTAAATAATGCTGTGGGTGCCAGCATTAAATGCTAAGCTATGGTAATGTTGCCAAGCATTAATGCTAAGCTTGCTCCCACGTGCATGCATTTAATGCTAAGGGGGCCAAGCAATTATCTTCATGCGGCTGCAAGCAATTTCAAATGCATAGAAAATTAAATAATACAATTTATATAAAGCCATGCGGCTCATTCTAGTGAATGGCCATGCGGCCAGAGAACTGTTACTTCTCCACTGGTCCGAGAAGAAAAGTCATGAAATCCATGGCTTCAAAGCTCCACAAATCCTTCATTCCAAACCCAAATTCGAACTTCCATAAGTCAAAATGGGGTAGAACAAAATTTTTTACAACATGGAACCATCAACTAGCAAAAATATGCAAGTGTGATGGATCAAAAATCCTGGAAACCGAAAATACCACAAAACTAGATCTACAAAATTTAACCATGGAAATAAAAAATGCCAAGTACTAAAGTGGTTTAGAAACACATGAGAAAGACAATGGAACAATAAAAATGGACTTCCTCCATGAAGCAAGGTGCACTTGCCTAAGCTCTCCACTCTCTCTTGGTAGGTGAGTAAAGATGGAGAAGAAGAAATGAGTAATGAATAATAATGGAAGAGAGAGAGTGGGATAGATATTTATGGTGGGAGTGGTGGTAGGTGGGAGTGGTTCTCCACATAAAACCAAACCAAGCCAAACCCACTAAACCGAACCAAACCAAGCCAAGGCAATGCCATGATGAACCATGCTAATGCAACATGCAAAAATAAAATCCAAGGCCAACTAATTATGACAAACCAAAAATACGAGCCCGAAATACGTACACGTATTCCCAATACGTAATACGAGATATGGGCATTACAACTCTACCCACCTTAAAAGAATTCTGTCCTCGGAATTTAATCAAGAGGCTAGAGATGTAAGGACAAGCTACACTATCACAAACCATCTATAACTACCAACCAATCATACAG
This sequence comes from Iris pallida, assembly GCA_029216955.1. Lineage (NCBI taxonomy): Eukaryota > Viridiplantae > Streptophyta > Magnoliopsida > Asparagales > Iridaceae > Iris > Iris pallida. Next base: position 11,738,276 of record JANAVB010033817.1, on the reverse strand, counting down.
TCATTCATGCAAGCAAGGATTCGAAGCGTAAGGCATAAGGAAGATATTACGCCTTACGAGCCAAACTAGTCGGGATAACGCGATCGGATATCATCTTCACGCTCTCACGTTTGACTCTCCCAAAGAGGGATAAACTCAAGCAACACAGACTAAACAGATAGCCTGGCTCTTGAGGGTCTATCTCTTCGGTCAAATATGGACACGGGCCTCTCCTCATACGAAAAGGTTGGTACCAATAACCATTTTCGAATGATCTAGGATATGGCTCGGGTCCGGGACATACCGTCGCATTTAGGATACAGGAGATACATCATGTACCCCGCATAATGACGGCAGGAATGCAAGACAATATAATGCAGATACCTCTCTGCCGATTCTGGACCTGAGCCTGGGCTAGAGCAAACTGCTGAGGTCCCTGCTGCTGGAATCTCCTCTGCCTATACTGAACTTGCACCTGTGCATACTGCTGAGGCCTTTGCTGCCGAAAAGCTTGGGCCTGCGTCGGCAACGGCCTCAGGGATGGAAACTGCTGCTGGACTGGTACTGGGGCTGGTCCCCTAACCGATGAACTGGTCATGGCTGGTGATGAGTCAGTCCTGAACGGGCAGGACCTTACCTTGTGGTCCGACGCTCCACATAGCAAACACAATCCTCGAGCCTTGCGACATTCTGAAACAACATATCCAGGCTTCCCACAATGAGAGCAGCCCATTGTGGAAGACTGCTTCTGCTGCTGAGAATACGTCGGGGTTGAATGTTGAACCGACGTAACCGAAGCTGTCCTTCTCGGAGCTCCAATGGTCAAAGCCCTAGCTGCCGGGACTGGGGTTGACGACTGGTTCATCTGGCCGCGAGATCGCTTTCGACCTCCGGTCCTGTCACTGTTCGCTGCACTGTTCCCATGATGTCTACCTCTGTCCAGAGCATCTGCCACCGCCTGACGCAAAGCGTTTCCTCGAGGATCCTGCGATGCAAGTAACTCCCTGATAAGTCCAACCAAGGCTTCATCATCCTGCCTGGGCTGGCTGAACTGGTGGCTCTGGACCCTCAGTAGGCATAACTCTAGAAGCTACACCGGAATACTGGACTTGATATCCTGGGTGCTGCTGGTCCACAGGAGGTGCTCCGCCTTGCTGATCGGCAGGGCCAGGAACAATATCGCTGAAGAAAATGACATAGAGAACAATAAGGAAGGACCAGGACAGATCAAGGATTACAAGCATGTGATCAGGACAAGAATTTCAGGAATCAAGAGGATACGAGCAGAGATCAAGGGCGAATACTGATTGAGACATCTATTCGGTAAACCCTCACATATCTTGATTTACAAGACCTGCATGGGCCACCACTTAAACCATGTCACGCCCCAGAACCAGAATACTGGAGAGCGGGGGCAGACATAGCCAGCTACGTATAATGAAATGGAATCCACTCCACTATACGATCACGGCTGTCTAGATATATGAGGGTTTATCTACAAGCCATCAGTCTCTTAGGGTCAATAACAAGCCTAGTGTCTCAATCACAAGCAAGTAAATAGAGTTACAAGATGTAAGATCACCAAATATACAATAGTAAGGCGTCCCAGACATTACATATCCAGCTGATCATGAAGCTAGTCGTTACAAAATGTGAGGACTAGCAAGAGTTTAGTCATACATGATCAACCCTAGGTTGCCAATCATGTTACGGCCCGTAGGCAGACAGTAAGTAAAAATGTACACGAGCTAACACTTGCTTGGCGGCTAAACGCCTCAAAAGAAATAATTTACAATAGAGTGGGAGAGCCAAAAATAACCCACTCGTTGCCAGGATTCCGTCTAGTGGTCACCATGTGGCTGGAGATTCGGTAGATCCTCTGGAGCTGCTCTGGTATCTGGCCATACAAAACCAGCTGGGTCAGACCCCAGAAAGAGCAAGTGCCACAAAGGAGGCTTCACTTAGGAACTAAAACCAGCAATCAGCACAAGAGTAATAATATATATAATAAGAGACCGTAATTTAAGAAAAAGCATGACAGGTGAATATAAAAGACAATCTTGTACAGAATCAATAAAAGACAGGACATATTGGAAAAGCATGACAGGATGATATACGATGAGATAATCATGGGACTATTCAGATAACCAGGTTATAACCCGTAAACCAAACAAGGACTGTAGCGCCCCGCTTTCGATAGGCGACGGAACTTCATAATATGCTAGCGCCGAGTCAGATCGGCCGGGAACTTAGATGGCCATCTGACTCGATCGCTAAGCTTGGTAAACGTTAACGCTTTGCGGCATCGATTCAAATCGATTTGGACGGAAGTTACGAGAATCGATCCAACTAATGGAACGACTTCTGTTGGAATAAGTCCTAGATGCAGCGGGCTGCATCTCGGCGAGTGAGCTCTCTATAAGAGTTCCTTCGACGGGACCGGACCGCTGTATGGTTTTCTTGGAGCTTTGCCGCTGGGCTTGATTGAAGTGCTTTCGCGTCGTTTTCATGGATGCAATTACAAATTTCGATGCAAGGGGAAAAGAAGGAAATCTAACAAAGTGTTGGTGCCATTACAGGAGCTCGCGTAACTAAGGATTGACGTTGCGTAGCGCTTGGACGATCGACACGAAGCAAAGTAATCGGTGGGTGATTCGGCCCCTTCTTTTCTACTCTGTCCCGCAAACTTATTCCTTGCTTCGAATTCATTCAAATCGAACGATGCCAAGTTAATTGCATGCCAATCCACTAAGTCCAAGAACTCGGGAAAATGTATCGATTTAGAGGAATTCACTCTGAAAATACAAGTCTATCACATAAATCAGAAAGTTTAAGGTTCTAGTAAAAAGATAGACTATTTTACGTGCTGTAAAATATTATAAAACGTCGATCGTGGGTTATGATGCCTCGAACAATTTGGTGCCTACGGGACGCTAAATCGGAGTACGACTTGGGGAAAATGAAACGTTGCATGAGTTAGGGGAAATGATAATGTCGTTCAATACTGTCCGCGCTATACAAAACTGGTTGCATATATAAACTGTTCACGCATTGGCATGGTCATGGACAGCTTGTGCACAAGTTGATATTTTCCTCGAATCGATATCCAGGGCATCGGAATCGATTCGACCTAGGGGGAATGATTAATCGTGCTTCGGCACTGATGCATTTCGGATCGTCTGTCAGGCTTGCAACCTAGACTGAGCGAGCCGAAATGCCATTGAGATAGTCCCATGTGATGTGTAACATCAATGACCGCATATAAGATAGTAGCATGCTCACCTATTGTCTTATGCAGGTGTAAATATTATCTCTGTTTTCATGCAGGGACGAACACGGCCGTGGTAAGAAATATGATAAACTGCTATGGTTCACTGTATGCTTCATTTCTCAAATGGCTATCGAATATGAACTGAATTCATTTAGTTCTAATAGAAAGACAACTCTAAAGCATGCCTACCATAACAATCAGAGTCAGTTTAGACGAGTGGGTTCGTCTCGTCCACTTAGCAAGTGTGCTAATCCCATTCCCCCAATTTTTCCAGGTGCGACGGGCGTTCCCAACTAAACTGCAGCTGGAGTGCGGAGAGGCATTTTGAAGCTCTTCCTATGCAGAAGTATTTTGAAGCCAATTCAAGTCGACGGCTTTGTATAAAGGGGCGAATGTATGGAACGACAAGCGTAGTTCAGGCAACTTGTCGAATGTATTTTCTTTCTGTTTTTCAATCAATGTAGCCGCAACGGCATCCAATGTAATTACGACTTGCACTTCGTTGCAAGCTATGAATGAAATGTATTTCTATCTTCCTATACTGCGTCTTATATTCTGATGTGATTTATGAAGTTTCGACTTGGCGTATTAATATCAAAATCAAAAGATAACCAATTGAGAACTTATCATCTTGCCTTGCACGAGCGCAACTCCAGGCTCATGCGGCATCACGCCTTAGCGAGGACGATCGAATCGGCAAAGTAACACCGGGGACGAACGGTTTGTCGACTCGGGACATGACAAATTGGTATCAGAGCACTGTTATGTTTTCTCGGATTTTCGAAAGAAGTTTCATTGTTGGAATGTCCGTTGCGATGGCTTGATTGAATGCTTGTCGGCATGCTGCGTGAAATACAAGTTCCATACAGGTAAGCCCGTAGATATTTTTGAAAAATACTAACGGGTTTATACTGTTTGTAGGAATGACTAAGCGAGATAAAAAAATCGCCGGCCCAACAACCCAAACCGTAGATAGTACGTCGAGCACAAAAAGCACTGGCCCTAGCAAGACGACTATGGAAAAGATGCTACAGTTGATGGAACTGCAGCAGCAACAGCTTCAGACACAATTCAAAGCCCAATTTAAGGCGCAACAAAAACAGATGAATGCCCTGACTCAGATAGTGAGCAGAATGGCGGGCGATACCAAGACGACGGACGAAGAGCCCGAGGAAAAGCAAGGTGATCAAGAAGAAGACGAGGAGGAAGATGGCTCCCCGCAAATGATGAACTCTCCTTCCATGTTCAAAGTGAAGGAGTTTCGCAAAATGAATCCGCCGAAGTTCAACGGCCGAGCAGAGCCCGACGTGATAGTAGGATAGCTCGCAGAGATGGAGGACTTGTTCGATCTCCTCTGCATCGAAGGGTCCCAGAGGGTGGCCTGTGCGGTGCTGCATTTACAACTACGAGCACATGACTGGTGGGCGACGAAGAAACAAGAGATCTGTGAAACCGATTCCAATAAAAAGATTTTTTGGGAAATGTTCAAGACAGCCTTCCTTGAGCAGTACGTTCCTCGCGCCATCCGTCGACAGAAGGCGGATGAGTTCATGATATTGAGGCAGGGGAATATGAGTGTTGAAGATTATGACGCAAGCTTCTCGAAACTTGCAAAATTTGCCGGCGCCTTCCTGCCTAACAAAGAAGAATGGTGCGAGCGTTTTCAGCAAGGCCTCAACGAAGAACTGCGTAGGGACGTCATGAACCAACGATGCCGAACTTATCGTGAATCCTACGAAGCCGTACTTGATAGCGAGCGGATCTTTGGCCGTATGTCGCAAAGGGCCGTGCCTGTCGTTCGTAACAACTTCAACAAGCGTCCTAACGACGCCGGGGGATCGGGAATATCTAAACGTCCGAACACATTTGATAACCGGGGCAATGGCGGACCACATTGCAGTAGATGCGGTAGGCGTGGGTACTGAACCTCCGATTGCTTGACAAGAGCCTGCTTCAAGTGTGGCGAGGTAGGCCACATAGCAACGTATTGCCCGCAGAAAGTTCAAAATCAACATAACCTACCGAGGAACGTCCCGAATCCGCATAAAGCGCCGACACTGCAAGGCGCAAATGCGGTGCCCGTCAACCATCAGAACCAACGCCATGGAGCTCAAGGCCGAGTTTATGCCTTAACTCGGGACAAGGCGCTTGCGTCCGATACGGTTGTAACAGGTATATTACTCTACAAAGATATACCTGCTCGAGTATTATTCGATTCGGGTGCGACGCATAGCTTTATATCTGCTGATTTTGCGAAAAAAATAAAATAACCATGCAATCACTAGATATAAATATTAGCGTTAGCACTCCGTCGGGAGTCGATATGCCCGCAAACTTTATTTGTAGGGATGGCCACATTTGCATCGGAGGAAGATATCTATCCTTGGATGCCGTCGTACTAGACATCAAAGATTACGACGTAATCCTGGGCATGGATTGGTTGGGCGCTTGTCGTGCAACGATAGAGTGCACAGAGAAGAGAGTGGTGTTTCATCTTCTTGGCGAGACAGAGTTCTCCTATTCGTGCGGTACGGTCTCGAAGACAGCAATGATGGTGTCGGCAATCTCGGCGAGGCGTATGCTGCATTCCGGCTGCGCGGGATACTTGGCATCAGTCCGAGACACGCGGAAGGATAATACAAACACCATACAGACTGATGTTGTGGCAGATTTTCTTGACGTTTTTCCTGACGAGATGTCAGGGATGCCGTCGAATCGAGAAATAGAATTCAGCATCGACACCTTTCCGGATACACGATCGATATCCAAGGCGTCTTACCGAATGGCTCCAGCAGAACTGAAGGAGCCGAAGGTGCAATTACAAGAGTTGCTAGACCGCGGATTTATTCGCCCTAGCGTCTCTCCGTGGGGTGCTCCCGTATTGTTCGTGAAGAAGAAGGACGGGTCGATACGGCTATGCATCGACTATCGTGAAGTCAACAAGGCGACCGTGCGGAACAAGTATCCTTTGTCGCGAATCGACGACTTGTTTGACCAACTGCAAGGCACGGCAATATTTTCAAAAATCGATCTTCATTCAGGCTATCATCAATTGAAGATCAAGTCCGACGACATATCGAAGTCTGCCTTCCGCACTCGATATGGTCATTACGAATTCCTCGTCATGCCGTTCGGTTTGACGAATGCCCCAGCCGCGTTCATAGATCTGATGAACCCAGTCTTCCGACCTCAAATTGATAAATTTGTAGTCGTATTCATCGACGATATCCTTGTCTACTCAAAGAATCGTGAAGAACATACGGAACATTTGAAGACGGTACTGCAGATTCTGCGTGAAAACAAATTGTACGCCAAGCAGAGTAAGTGCGAGTTCTGGATGAGTAGCGTGACATTCCTCGGGCACGTAATCTCTGCCGAAGGTGTCGCGGTGGACCCAAAGAAGATTGATGCGGTGGTGGATTGGAAACGACCTGCCTCGGCTAGCGACATACGGAGTTTCCTTGGCTTAGCGGGCTACTACCGTCGATTCGTACGAAGCTTTTCAAAACTAGCGTCGCCTCTGACATGCCTCACCCAGAAGGGAGTAGTATTTGAATGGAGCGACGACTGTGAATCCAGCTTCCAAGAGTTGAAGCAACGGCTCGTCTCAGCTCCAATCCTTGCACTTCCAGACGGTCCAGAAGGCTTTTAGATATTCAGCGACGCGTCGGGAACTGGCCTCGGGTGCGTACTCATGCAAAGAGACAAAGTCATCTCCTACGCTTTACGGCAGTTGAAGCAGCACGAGAAAAACTACCCAACGCACGACCTAGAATTGGCGGCGATCGTCTTTGCATTGAAGTTATGGCGGCACTACCTCTATGGTGTGGCATGCAGAATCTACACAGATCACAAAAGTCTGAAGTACTTATTTACACAACGGGAGCTCAACCTACGACAGCGACGTTGGCTCGAACTCATAAAAGATTACGAGCTAATGATCGAGTATACACCGGGCAAGGGAAACGTGGTGGCCGACGCACTCAGCAGAATATTTATGGGAACACTGGCCATAAACAAGGAGATAAAGCAAGACCTTGAAGCGATGGGTATCGAACTCGAAATTGAGTATCGACACCTGTACCTAGCTCAACTGAAGTTAGGATCGAGCCTGCTTAGCAAGATAAAGACCGCACAGGGGGACGACTCATTCCTGAAGAAAATCCGTGAGCTGATTTCAACGGAAAGGGCGACTGACTTTGCGGAAGACAGAGACGGGACGATACGACTAAAGGGAAGGCTCTGCATTCCTAAAACTGCCAAACTCAGAAAAGAAATTCTGACGGAGATGCACTATACGAAGTACTCGTTACATCCTGGAAGCACCAAGATGTACAAGGACTTGCGCACAAACTTTTGGTGGTACGGCATGAAGAAAGACGTGGCTACGTTCGTATCGTAATGCATGGCGTGTCAGCAGGTGAAGGCGGAACACCAACGGCCAGGCGGCGAGCTGCAGAACATCCCTATTCCCGAGTGGAAGTGGGACAATATCTCGATAGATTTCATTGTAGGATTTTCGAAGACGCCGCGGGGGAATGACGCGATTTGGGTCATTATTGATAGATTGACCAAGTCGGCTCACTTCATCGCAATTAAAGTAGGATGGAGCGTCGATCGGTTAGCACAAATCTACGTCGATGAGATTGTTCGACTGCACGGGGTACCGGCCTCTATAATTTCGGACAGAGACAGGCGATTCCTATCGCGTTTCTGGACGAGCCTTCAAGCGGCGATGGAGACCAAACTGAACTTTAGTTCGGCGTACCATCCCCAAACAGACGGTCAGACAGAGAGGGTCAATCAGATCTTAGAAGATATGTTGCGTCTGTGTGCGATCGACCTAAAGACTAGTTGGGATACGCATTTGCCGCTTGCGGAGTTTGCGTATAACAATAGTTATCAGTCGAGCATTCAGATGGCTCCATGCGAAGTGCTCTACGGAAGGAAGTGTCGTTCGCCGATATACTGGGATGAAGTCGGAGAGCGACAAGTGCTTGGATCGGAACTGGTGGAGCAGGCCGTCGAAAAGGTTCGCTTGATTCGAGATAGACTCCGCATCGCGCAAAGTCGACAAAAGAGCTACGCAGATCTTCGTCGACGTCCGCTAGAGTTCTTGGTCGGGGACCATGTATTTCTGAAAGTAACGCCCATGCGCGGTGTGATGCGGTTCGGTGTTAAAGGCAAGTTGAGCCCGAGAATTGTAGGCCCCTTCGAGATTATTGAGCGAGTTGCGACGGTTGCTTATCGGATCACACTACCTCCTGCCTTAGCTGATGTGCACGATATTTTCTACGTTTCACAACTTCAAAAATACGTGCACGATCCAAGTCATGTGGTTAGCTTCGATCAGTTGGAGCTACGTACTGACTTGTCTTACTCGGAGGAGCCTATTCAAATTTTGGACCGCAAGGAGAAGGTGCTGCGAAATCGGTCGATGTCCTTGGTCCGCGTGCTTTGGCGGAACCATTCAGTCGAGGAGTCGACGTGGGAGATGGAGGCAGAGATGAAAGAGAAGTACCCCGCGTTGTTTGTCTAAATTAAGGTCAGACCCTTGTTCTTAAGTTTCGGGACGAAACTTTTTCTTAGTGGTATATTATGTAGCGCCCCGCTTTCGATAGGCGACGGAACTTCATAATATGCTAGCGTCGAGTCAGATCGGCCGGGAACTTAGATGGCCATCTGACTCGATCGCTAAGCTTGGTAAACGTTAACGCTTTGCGGCATCGATTCAAATCGATTTGGACGGAAGTTACGAGAATCGATCCAACTAATGGAACGACTTCTGTTGGAATAAGTCCTAGATACAGCGGGCTGCGTCTCAGCGAGTGAGCTCTCTATAAGAGTCCCTTCGACGGGACCGGACCGCTGTATGGTTTTCTTGGAGCTTTGCCGCTGGGCTTGATTGAAGTGCTTTCGCGTCATTTTCATGGATACAATTACAAATTTCGATGCAAGGGGAAAGGAAGGAAATCTAACAAAGTATTGGTGCCATTGCAGGAGCTCGCGTAACTAAGGATTGACGTGGCGTAGCGCTTGGACGATCGGCACGAAGCAAAGTAATCGGTGGGTGATTCGGCCCCTTCTTTTCTACTCTGTCCCGCAAACTTATTCCTTGCTTCGAATTCATTCAAATCGAACGATGCCAAGTTAATTGCATGCCAATCCACTAAGTCCAAGAACTCGTGAAAACGTATCGATTTAGAGGAATTCACTCTGAAAATACAAGTCTATCACATAAACCAGAAAGTTTAAGGTTCTAGTAAAAAGATAGACTATTTTACGTGCTGCAAAATATTATAAAACGTCGATCGTGGGTTATGATGCCTCGGACAATTTGGTGCCTACGGGACGCTAAATCGGAGTACGACTTGGGGAAAATGAAACGTTGCATGCGTTGGGGGAAATGATATTGTCGTTCAATATTGTCCGCGCTATACAAAACTGGTTGCATATATAAACTGTTCACGCATTGGCATGGTCATGGACAGCTTGTGCACAAGTTGATATTTTCCTCGAATCGATATCCGGGGCATCGGAATCGATTCGACCTAGGGGGAATGATTAATCGTGCTTCGGCACTGATGCATTTCGGACCGTCTGTCAGGCTTACAACCTAGACTGAGCGGATCGAAATGCCATTGAGATAGTCCCATGTGATGTGTAACATCAATGACCGCATATAAGATAGTAGCATGCTCACCTATTGTCTTATGCAGGTGTAAATATTATCTCTGTTTTCATGCAGGGACGAGCACGGCCGTGGTAAGAAATATGATAAACTGCTATGGTTCACTGTATGCTTCATTTCTCAAATGGCTATCGAATATGAACTGAATTCATTTAGTTCTAATAGAAAGACAACTCTAAAGCATGCCTACCCTAACAATCAGAGTCAGTTTAGACGAGTGGGTTCGTCTCGTCCACTTAGCAAGTGTGCTAATCCCATTCCCCCAATTTCCCCAGGTGCGACGGGCGTTCCCAACTAAACTGCAGCTGGAGTGCGGAGAGGCGTTTTGAAGCTCTTCCTATGCAGAAGTATTTTGAAGCCAATTCAAGTCGACGGCTTTGTATAAAGGGGCGAATGTATGGGACGACAAGCGTAGTTCAGGCAACTTGTCGAATGTATTTTCTTTCTGTTTTTCAATCAATGTAGCCGCAACGGCATCCAATGTAATTACGACTTGTACTTCGTTGCAAGCTATGAATGAAATGCATTTCTATCTTCCTATACTGCGTCTTATATTCTGATGTGATTTGTGAAGTTTCGACTTGGCGTATTAATATCAAAATCAAAAGATAACCAATTGAGAACTTGTCATCTTGCCTTGCACGAGCGCAACTCCAGGCTCATGCGGCATCACGCCTTAGCGAGGACGATCGAATCGGCAAAGTAACACCGGGGACGAACGGTTTGTCGACTCGGGGCGTGACAAATTGGTATCAGAGCACTGTTATGTTTCCTCGGATTTTCGAAAGATGTTTCATTGTTGGAATGTCCGTTGCGATGGCTTGATTGAATGCTTGTCGGCATGCTGCGTGAAATACAAGTTCCATACAGGTAAGCCCGTAGATATTTTTGAAAAATACTAACGGGTTTATACTGTTTATAGGAATGACTAAGCGAGATAAGAAAATCGCCGGCCCAACAACCCAAACCGTAGATAGTACGTCGAGCACAAAAAGCACTGGCCCTAGCGAGACGACTATGGAGAAGATGCTACAGTTGATGGAACTGCAGCAGCAACAGCTTCAGACACAATTCAAAGCCCAATTTGAGGCACAACAAAAACAGATGAATGCCCTGACTCATATAGTGAGCAGAATGGCGGGCGATACCAAGACGACGGACGAAGAGCCCGAGGAAAAGCAAGGTGATCAAGAAGAAGACGAGGAGGAAGATGGCTCCCCGCAAATGATGAACTCTCCTTCCATGTTCAAAGTGAAGGAGTTTCGCAAAATGAATCCGCCGAAGTTCAACGGCCGAGCAGAGCCCGACGTGATAGTAGGATGGCTCGCAGAGATGGAGGACTTGTTCGATCTCCTCTGCATCGAAGGGTCCCAGAGGGTGGCCTGTGCGGCGCTGTAGTTACAACTACGAGCACATGACTGGTGGGCGGCAAAGAAACAAGAGATCTGTGAAACCGATTCCAACAAAAAGATTTCTTGGGAAATGTTCAAGACAGCCTTCCTTGAGCAGTACGTTCCTCGTGCCATCCGTCGACAGAAGGCGGATGAGTTCATGATGTTGAGGCAGGGGAATATGAGTGTTGAAGATTATGATGCAAGCTTCTCGAAACTTGCAAAATTTGCCGGCACCTTCCTGCCTAACAAAGAAGAATGGTGCGAGCGTTTTCAGCAAGGCCTCAATGAAGAACTGCGTAGGGACGTCATGAACCAACGATGCCAAACTTATCGTGAATCCTACGAAGCCGCACTTGATAGCGAGTGGATCTTTGGCCGTATGTCGCAAAGGGCCGTGCCTGTCGTTCGTAACAACTTCAACAAGCGTCCTAACGACGCCGGGGGATCGGGAATATCTAAACGTCCGAACACATTTGATAACCGGGGCAATGGCGGACCACATTGCAGTAGATGCGGTAGGCGTGGGCACCGAACCTCCGATTGCTTGACAAGAGCCTGCTTCAAGTGTGGCGAGGTAGGCCACATAGCAACGTATTGCCCGCAGAAAGTTCAAAATCAACATAACCTACCGAGGAACGTCCCAAATTCGCATAAGGCGTCGATACTGCAAGGCGCAAATGCGGTGCCCGTCAACCATCAGAACCAACGCCACGGAGCTCAAGGCCGAGTTTATGCCTTAACTCGGGACGAGGCGCTTGCGTCCGATACGGTTGTAACAGGTATATTACTCTACAAAGATATACCTGCTCGAGTATTATTCGATTCGGATGCGACGCATAGCTTTATATCTGCTGATTTTGCGAAAAAAATAAAATAACCATGCAATCACTAGATATAAATATTAGCGTTAGCACTCCATCGGGAGTCGATATGCCCACAAACTTTATTTGTAGGGATGGCCACATTTGCATCGGAGGAAGATATCTATCCTTGGATGCCGTCGTACTAGACATCAAAGATTATGACGTAATCCTGGGCATGGATTGGTTGGGCGCTTGTCGTGCAACGATAGAGTGCGCAGAGAAGAGAGTGGTGTTTCGTCTTTCTGGCAAGACAGAGTGGTGTTTCGCCTGTTTCTATTATTCATGTTCCTGCTATTTCAATAAACTGTGATAATAAATCTGTTATAGAACTATTAAAGCATGATTCTGTGAATGCTAAGATGAACAGGCACCTGCAGCTGCGCTTCAAGTCAATCAAGAGCCTATTAGGCAAATATGTGATCCTTGACTATATAAAGTCAGAAAAGAACCTTGCAGACCACTTGACAAAGGGTCTGTCTAGGACATTGATCCTAGAATCATCGAGGGGGATGGGATTAAGCCCATAAATAAGTCACCAGCAGTGGCAACCCAACCGAGTCTGACTGGAGATCCCAAGAAGCCGGTTCAATGGGTAGAAACAAGCTGAACTTTGGTGACTTTTATGGAACACTGACTTAGAGATTAAATTCTCATAAACTAATGCCCAGGTGGCTGTACGAGGTTGTACAATGATATCCCATCCCTATGGTGACAGTGTTCCAGTGTGATCTGGTTAGGATGAGTTTTAAAACTCTTAATAGGTCCAAGCATTATTTTGCGGGGTTGACTCCGATCACCAACCCTTGGAGGACTTACCTATATAAGAGGTCGTGAAGGCCGCGACTACGAGACAGGGCGATCTCAGACAACTCTTATGAATTTGGTATAAGTGCGCATGGCCATTCAAAGCGCCACCCGATAGACCCAAGAACCTCTAGCGTACTATGTGTGCTAATCTCTGAATCTGGTTCAAGAAGTCTGATTCAAGGCATAGTCCATCAAGCACTTCTTCAGATAAAGGATTAGTCACTACGTGAGATTCAAGGCTGCGGTCCATCTCATTTATGCATAGTATACTCTTGCCCAGATTTCTCTATCACTAATTTTTGTAGTTGTTATCTTTGTCTTCGGATCTTGGTTTTGGGGGGGGGGGGAGGATTGTTGGCTGTGTGTGTGTGTTTCCACACAGCATTTATGCAAAACCAATTTCCTCATTCCTTTAGTCCCACATCGGCTGGGAGGCACTTCTTGTGAATGCTTTTATTAGCTTTCACTCCATGCTCCTTTGCGATCTAGTGGGGGGAGCCTGTGGGCCACACGCGCGCCGCTGCCCGGCCCGGCTCGGCTCGGTTCGATTCGGCGCGCGTAACGGGCACGGGTGCACGTCCACACCTGCGGGCGCCGAATGCCGATCCGATTTGCTCTTCGGGTTCGGGCTGAGGTCCAAAACTCCTTTTTTGCTATTTGTTTTATTTCTCATTTCTTTGACTAATTCCTCCGTTTTTTCTGTACACGTTGGAACTGTTGGGCTGAGGTCCGTTTCTTTTGCTCCCAATTTCTGCACGTCCACACGTTCCTCCGTGGAGTTACCAACGGATAGAACCTTTTGCTACCTATATATTTCGGTCTCATTTCTTTGAGAGACACAGAAAAATTACCTCTTCTCTCTCGCTCTGCTGTTCTCTTCTCCGGTGTACTCTTCCTTCCGCGTCTGGGCAAGGCTAAGTTCGGGTCGATCTCTCGACGTTGTGTGCGACAGCGAGAAGCCGGTGATACCGGGGGTTTTACCACTAGGAGAATCTGAGAAAAGTCTGCACATAAGACCTCGGATCAACTCTTAGGACAGTGCGTTCAGCGCGACTTCCCCATAGGCCGGTAACTTTGTTCTAATTTATTTTATTTTCTTGTTTCAAGTTTGCAGAAATCAAAATAAAAAGGAAATTCCGACTACAGCTTGTAGTTCGTATTTAGCTGGACAAAGTCATATAAAATTGATGGTTTATATAGGATTAAATTGTTAGAAGAAACATGGAAGGATTATGCATAAAATTTGACCTTTTCCATATGATTTAAAAAAAGTAATTGTAATTCCCAAGGAAGCTTTTACAATGATTTTTAGGTTGGGTTACAAAATTACCCTCAATTTATTATTGTTTTTAAAAATAAAATTTATATCTTCCTTTATAAATTAAGGCCTGGTTTGGTTCGCTGAATCATCATGTTGGAAAAGAAAAGTGATTAATTTTCTATATTTGGGTGCCAAAGGAAAGTGATTTCCAATGTATGAAAAATTAGAGAAAAACGGTTCCATCCATCAAAGCAAGAAATTATTTTTTCACATTGAAATATTTATTTTCTTTTCCAAATTTTTTAGTACTTTCAAACATAAAAAAAAAATCAACAAAATTTATAATTTTTCAAAAAAAATAATTAAATAATTGATTTTATTTTTCTTCCATTCCGTGGACCAAACGAGGCCTAATGGTGCCATGAGGCATGAACCCCCACAAAATTATTGCCCTATGCGTTTAAAGTAGCTATTAATCCAATGCATGCACCAAGATCCAATTAGCAAAGGAGCCATGGTTAGATTTCATTGGACACGCCATATAGCGGATAGAGAATTGGTAGAGGGGAGTCAATGTTGACTGTTGGTGGAGGATGAGTATAGATGTCAAGGAACACCTACATGATTTCTTTGGTATAATAAATAGCTAAAGCCTCTCTTTTTTATGATTTACACTTTTAGCATGCCAATCACAACATATTGGGAATTTCTATTTTTTTTCCTATTTGGATATCAATTGCCATTATTATTTTTATCTAGAAATTGCTGAGAAATTCAATTTCGGAGTTGGTTTTTATAAAAAATTCACCCGCGGGATGGATTTTATGAAATGTCCAGAATTATATATTTTCACGTTAAGTATTCCAAGATTCCCTTTAGATGTTCTGTATTTACAAAATTAATACCATAACTACCCCTCCGCACAAACTCATATTTGGATTGCGATTCTCGTCGTCGTCTTCTTCTTCTTCTTCTTTAAGAGAGAGATCTGAATTCCATTGTTCTCATCTTCAGCAGATATCGCAAAGATCGTTCGTAGTTCACTATGCTTTTTTTCAGTCGAACTCCGATCATCGTTCATCTTCTTCTTTTTTTTTTTATAAGAGTTAGCATCGTTTTGAAAGAAGAACGAAAACTCTTGAATCTTTATTCATGTCAAATTTCTTTCCACAAAACAAAAAAATAAAAAATTAGGTTTTTGTCAACTGTTCTCCGTCGATATAACACGGATAATAGTCATTCTCCTGCATTTTAACAAGGAAAATACCATTCTCCGTGTAAATTAACACGGAGAATGCCATTCTGACATTTTCCGTGTTTCTAACACGGAGAATGGTCATTCTCCTGTGTTTTAACATTTGAATGACCATTCTCCGTGTCATTTAGCACGGAGAATGGTCATTCTCCGTGTAATTTAGCACGGAGAATGCCATTCTCCGTACTAAATTACACGGAGAATGGTCATTCTCATACGTTTTAACACGAAGAATGCCATTCTCCGTGTAAATTAACACGGAGAATGGCGTTCTCCGTGTTATTTAATACGGAGAATGGCATTCTCCTTGTTTCTAACACGGACAATGACCATTCTCCTGCGTTTTAACACTGCAATGACCATTCTTCGTGCTAAATTACACGGAGAATGGCCATTCTCCGTGTAAATTAAGACGGAGAATGACCATTCTCCTGCGTTTTAATACTGGAATGACCATTCTTTGTGTAAATTAAGACGGAGAATGCCATTCTCCGTATAAATTAACACGGAGAATGTCCATTCTCCTGCGTTTTAACACTGGAATGACCATTCTCCGTGCTAAATTACACGGAGAATAACCATTCTCCGTGTAAATTAAGACGGATAATGGTCATTCTCCGTGTAATTTAGCACGGAGAATGGTTATTCTCCGTGTAAATTAAGACGGAGAATGCCATTCTCTGTGTTACTAATACAGAAAATGGTCATTCTCCGTGTAAATTAAGACGAAGAATGCCATTCTCCGTGTTACTAACACGGAGAATGGCCACCCTCATGCAAAATTAACATTCTTCGTGTTCTAACACGGAGAATGACCATTCTTCTGTATTTTATGGCCAGTTGAAACTTTGGAGGGCCATAACTTTTGACTGGGAGGTCGAAACGAGGTCCGGTTTATCGCAAAATGAGCGTATCTTCGAGGAGCCTGAGATTAACAGCTTCACCATTAGACGGCCTTCCAAAATTTTAGAATCGCAAAAAATGATGTTTGGACCTCCGTTTTAGCACTTTTGCTGTTTGTCTCGGTTTTTTCGAAATTTTTCAACGAGTTTTTAAAAATTTTTGAGGAAAAAACCTAGATTCGAAAGTGAGCAGCGTATGGAAGAAGATGAAGTATCGAAACGTTTTTTTTAAGAGTAGTTTCGTGGGTGTTTTCAATAAATTAGAAGGAAGGACAAAACGGTCATTCGGAACCCTCTTTATATATTTTTTTCTAATTCTGGGCAAGCGATGAAATGTTATTGCGCGGTGAGTTTTTCATAAAACTTTTTCATTTTTTTGGACATTTCATAAATTCTCCCTTATTTTTATTGTGTAACAAGATATTAGTTTAGACGGGGAGTGTTGAATAACCAAATTGACCTAATTTTATTTACATTGTGTTAGAAAGCAATAACTTTTTAAGTATTAAAAAATAAGAAACAAAGCTTAGCAAGTTTTAGCCTCACCATAAAAGCTTTGCCAGAAGAAGAAAATTGAAATGATGAACAAGAGAAACGAACAAAGAGGAAAAAGCGATGTGTCTTTACAAAGTTTAAGTGTCTCCCTCAATAATAAAAATATGGATACACACAGGGTCGGTCCGGAATAATTTAATGTCCAAGACGAAATCTAAAATAATGTCCTTTTCAAGAGATATATTGAAAATAAAGTATCAATTTTTTTTTTTAAAGATTTAATATTTCATTAGCACAAACATAACAATTTAAGTACAAGTGTCTTGATCACGTTTGAACACAATATCATCAAAATGTTCTACAAAATCAATAAAAACTCTTAGACACAAGAACCTAATAATGTCTTTGTAATGCAGCACCAGAGTCCAATTAAGACTCTTAGACAAAAGTAACCTAATATGTATTTGCACATAGACTTGTTGAAAAATGTGAATGTATATTTGTTATAATAATAATATTAATTTTTTTTTTTCTATCAACGAATCTATGAAAATGTGTACAAATCTTTTCATTGAAAAATGTGTACGAATATATTTATTGGAAAGGTGTGCCCTTTCCATCGTGTCTCTTTATTTCTATAAATACACATGTGTTTGGAGCATTCAATTAATACATATTGCATTAGTTAGTCTAAGAGAGAGAGACAACCAACGTTGCTTTGATGAGTTCCTATGGTGTGAAGTGCTGCTACCGAAGAAAAAACCGTTGTATCCTGAGAGACTAATCGCCATTAAACCGTAAGCACCAGTGCGGGACGAATATTGTCTTAAGGACATTGAACCAAGTTCAAGCCTCGGTATCATTTAATTTATTTTACTTATATTTTAATTTCAGAGTCTAAATACAGAGTTTGAGAATTTTTACTAACAATCTTAAGACATTTTTAATTTCAGAGTCTAAATATAGAGTTTGCAAATTTTTACTAACAATCTTAATCTTAAGACAATAAATTTTTTATAACTTTTCTACTCTGAGTTTGGTTCATCGAGTCAAACAGAAGATAAATTATATTTCAGTTTCGTAATATAATTGGCTCATTGTCTTCTGCTTTGATTTTTTTTAATTTGTGGTCGACTAATTGCATGGTAGTTCTTGGTTGGTATTTAAAGAATTTCCTCTAAAGCAGAATGCATGCAACATGCAACATAGATGAAGTTGTTTAATCTTATAAGCAGAATGCATGCGACATGCAATATAGATGAAGCTGTTTAATCTTCACATATGCGTGCTTTGTTGTTCTGAAAATTTTGAGTTCAGTAAATCAATTGCTGATAAATCTCTGATAGCGGCTTTAGTAATATATACTCTTCTATTTTATTTATATAAAAAAAACAGAATTTAACAGATCATATCTCAATTCCAATCATTTATATATTGTTTTCACTTACCGGTCTGTACTACTATTGTAACAGGAAAAAAATGACAACCATTGAAAACACTGTGATGATCAATTTAGGGGTGAACGTCGGTATAATCGGTCGGTATTTGATCGATTTTTTCGGTATTTTTTAAAATCGGTATTTGAAAAATCAATACCAATATCGTACCATTTAGAATCGGTTTTTTCGGTTTCGGTTAAATCGGTATTTGGTCGATTTTTGTTCGGTATCGATATTTTACCAATTAATATTTGATCAATTAACACACTTAATATTGTAGAACCTCTTAACCTATAATATATATTTTTTACTTTTTTGGAAGCATTAATTTTAAAGCCAAGCCTCTACCAACCAAACAATTAATCAAAATTATTAGAACAATATGTAACAAGCCGCAAACACCTAAAAATGAGCTTAAAATATCAAACGCGGTCTCTAAGTTTAATCTTTAGTATAAGTTTAAGTAACCAAAATTTACTTCAAAATTCTATGAGAACACAAAAACATAAGCTCAAAAGATCAAAAACTCAATTATTAACATTCTTAACATAAATTCAAGTCCACTAAAATCCATTCCAAGTTCTAGGAAACCAACCAAAACAAAGATAAAAATAAAAATAAATAGTGTAAAATTAATCATGAACAACATTAAAAAATGTGTGCGTGTGTGTGTGTGTGAATCGGTTCGGTTCGGTATTTTTGGTATGGTATTACACTCAAACCGTTACCATTACCATTATACCGTAATTTAGTCGGTTTGGCAATTCGGTATCGGTACATAATTTTGGTTCGATTTTTCGGAATATTTTTAATCGGTATTCGGTCGATTTTTCGGTATCGGTCGGTATTTGCTCACTCCTAGATCAATTCTACTCTGGTTCATATTAGACAAGGAGAGAAGCCGAAAAAGTTCAATGGAACCGACTTCAAGCGCTGGTAGCAAAAGATGGTGTTCTATCTTACAACTTTGAATCTGAGAAATATTCTAAATGAAACAGTCCATGTTCTGTAAGAAGGTGAAACTGATAATACTGTTATTACAAATGTTGAAAAGTGAAAACATGCAGACTTCTTATGCAGGAACCACATTTTAAGTGGACTGGACAACCATCTATGGAATGTTTACAGTCCACTGAAGACTGCAAAAGATGTCTGGGATGCTCTGGATAAGAAATACAAAGCAGAAGATGCAGGGTCGAAGAAATTTGTAGTAGGCAAATTTCTGGACTACTGCATGATTGACTCCAGATCAGTGGCAAGTCAAGTTGAAGACTTGCAATGTATTTTCCATGAACCGATTGCTGAAGGTATGGCCTTATGTGAATTGTTTCAGGTAGCTTCTGTGATTGAAAAACTTTCGCCTCTCTGGAAGGATTATAAGAACTATCTGAAACATAAACGTAAGGACATGCCATTGGCAGACCTAATTGTCAGGCTTAAAATAGAAGAGAATAACATGAGCACTGAAAAAATCTCTTCTATAGAAGCCAGGGCAAATGTCTTAGAAACAGGACAAAAAGGAAAAAAAAACGCAAATACATTGGAGGCTCCGGTCAAGGAACCTACTTCGGTCAAGGGAACTATAAAAAGTTTAAAGGTAAATGTCACATATGCAATAAAATGGGACATAAAGCTACAGATTGTCGTAGTCGCAACTACAATAATTACAACAAGAACAAGAACAAGGGACGTCCTCACCAGGCTCATATGTCTGAAGATGAGCGTCTGGCTAAGGGTGTTGACGACCTGGTTCTGACGGCAGTTGTTTCTGAAATGAACATGGTAGGGAGCAACCCAAGAGAGTGGTGGGTCAACACTGGCGCTACCCACCAGATATGTGCTGAAAAGGCAGTGTTCAATACCTACCAAAGCGTCGACCAATACGAGCAACTCTTCATGGAAAATTCTTCATCATCAAAGGTTGAAGGACAAGGGACGGTCATTCTGAAAATGACGTCGGAAAAGGAACTGAAGCTTAACAATATTCTGCACGTACCTGATATCCGAAAGAATATGATTTTTGGATATATGTTAAGTAAGCATGGGTTTAAATTAATATTTGAATCTGACAAATTTGTACTCACCAATAGTGGAGTTTATGTGGGAGAGGGGTTACCTCAAGGAGGGACTCTTCAAAATGAATGTAATGACTATTATGCCTAATAAGATGACTAATTCTTTTTATATCGTTGAGTCCTCTCATATGTGGCATGGAAGATTAGGTCATGTTAATTATGATTCAATCAGGAAACTCATGAACAAGGACTTAATTCCTAGATCTGCAATAGATTCAAATCATAAGTGTGAAATATGTGCAGAAGCAAAATTAACCCGTACATCCTTTCAAAATCCGGTTGAAAGAGATACCGGAACGTTAGATTTAATCCATACAGATGTATGTGATCTAAAAGGCATACAAACAAGAAATAGAAAAAAGTACTTCATCACATTCATCGATGACAGTACTCGTTATTGCTATGTCTATCTTATGAAATCAAAAGATGAAGCAATAGATATGTTCAAACACTATAAAACTGAAGTAGAAAATCAACTTAATCGAAAGATTAAAGTTATCAAAAGCGATAGAAGTGGTGAATATGAATCACCTTTTGCAGGATTATGTGCAGAACATGGAATTATACACCAAACTACTGCACCATATTTGTCACGTCCCGATTCCGTAGAATCGATAATCGTCCCCCGGGCGTGATGTCACGCCCCGCTCCCGTAGGAGCGATCGTCCTCGCTAAGGCGTGATGCCGCACGGGCCTAGGTTGCGCCCGTGCAAGGCCAAGTCCAGAAACGGCCGATGTGAGCTAGGCCGCAGAGTCGCACAGAGTGTCCTCATTTGCAGCGGAAAGTAAATGAACACAAGTAGAAGCGAATTCAAACTCTTTATTGATATTCAAGAAGTTTACAAGCGACGCTAGGCCGAGTTTATAAGT
Organism: Iris pallida; assembly: GCA_029216955.1. Lineage (NCBI taxonomy): Eukaryota > Viridiplantae > Streptophyta > Magnoliopsida > Asparagales > Iridaceae > Iris > Iris pallida. Next base: position 11,716,974 of record JANAVB010033817.1, on the reverse strand, counting down.
CTCTCAAGCTCTCTCTCTGAAACATAAAAGGCGTGCCAAGTGGCTTACAAGATGGAGTGATTCATGGCGATGTTCTGATACATTATGTCCTGTATATGGTGCTTCAGCTCCTTGCAACGCTCCAAGGCTCCAGAGATAGCTCCGCGCCTTAGCACATTCGAGGAAAGCTCCGTACCCGATGACGTCTCCTACATCCTGCAAGCAGACTGTGGGGTTATCAGTACATTGTTATGCACTGGTGGGGAGGCTAGCTCACCCACAATGCTATCATTACCAAACACGTTCCATTTACTTTTATGCACCGTCTATCATTTATTGTCTTTCTAATCTTGCCTTAGGATCAGTTTTATGGCATATTTCGTAACCTATCCCGTGTTGCCGAATTCAAGTGTCTGCATGGAAATGCATGCACGACTTACCCATACTTACCGTCCGGCCTTCCCTGTCCCAAGTAAACCAAGTTAGTCAACAATTCACATGTAGTAACTTAACGTGATTCATGTAAATATTCAATGTTAAGGGTGTGTCCCTGCCTCAGGTTCTAGCACGTCGCACGTTCTAGCACGTCGTAGGCATGTTCAGGAGTGTTACATTTCGAGCATGTTCAGGATGTTACATTTTAAGCATGTTCAAGAGTGTTACATTTCGAGCATGTTCAGGAGTGTTACATTTCGAGCATGTTTAGGATGTTACATTTCAAGCACGTTCAGGAGTGTTACATTTCGAGCATGTTCAGGATGTTACATTTCAAGCATGTTCAGGAGTGTTACATTTCGAGCATGTTCATGAGTGTTACATTTCAAGCATGTTCAGGATGTTACATTTCAAGCATGTTCAGGAGGCACTTCATTTAGTTAACTTAGACTACTTGTTTCAATGCAAGGACTTGCACGTGGATTGCCACCAGCATAGCCCACTTAATCTATATGCATGGGTCGCTGGCATCACAAGCCATTTAGGACATATCACTTGGGCATTCTCACCTATCGAAGCGTGATGGCTGGTACACCTTGATAGTCTCTTGAAATGCCTGGCCTTACGTCTCCTTGAGTGGCCGAGCCCCCACTCAAAGCAGCCCGTAAGCCCCATGTCTGATTCTGCCTAGGCCGGCCACGGTATTCCCCCCATCGCCCGTGCCGTTTGTCCACGACCATTTCGTATTGACTTATCATTTAACTTAACGGCTGTCTTGAGCCATAATGCGTTATCGACCAGGTTGGCGTCCGTGCAGCGCGGGTAGCGAGCCCCGTTGCACGTTCCCGTCATACCTGTCGCTAACCATTCTTTCATTTCTTATCTTTTATTCACTCTTTTATGTCTTTCTTTCACTTGTTCATACATTCATTCATTCTTCACGTATTCATGTCATTCATTCGTGGATTCATTCATTCACTTATTCGTTCATTTATTCATTCATTATGCAACTTCCCGTGCGGGAGTCGCCTTGGCGACCCATCGGTCCCGAAGTCTTCCAATGTTGCTGTACTCTACTCGGAACGACTATGTCGATAGTCTTCCACTTCTTTGTTGTAAACCGTTTATTGTTTCATTGTTGATTGCATAGGAAACTTGCATGTAAGCTTGTGCCTTAACACGAGCGTAGAGCGCGGTACGAGAGTTTCTATATTTGCCGAGTTCTTTTCCATGTTCTAAACAAGCATACAAGATAGGATTATTCCCTTAGCTAGGTGCATTGAGTCATTCATTTATTAGCATGCGCGTGTTTTCACCTAGCGATTCTAGCAATAGTGTCTGTATTGTTATGTGTCTAGGCTAAACAAAGACGGGTTCATCGGAGCCACCCACCTTAGCGATGTTCGCATCGGCCGAGCGATACTCCGAACGTGCCTTTGAAAGTCTAAGTCTGGATTTGTCTTGACGGGCCAATGTAAGCCTTGTATCGATTCTTCATCAGGTCGATGCCAACTCTTCGGGTCGACGGCTCGTTTGAGTCGTTGTACTTGCCGTTTGAATCGGCGTTCCGCTAGGGCGAAGCGGGTCGTTACATAATACACCACTCAAAATAAGTCTCGTCCTCGAGACTTCCTGAGTGCAGGTCATCCTACCGTTCCTTAACCCATGTCGTGTACGTATCTTAGACAATTTCTATCGAATGACTTTACCGCTCTATGGCATCGAACTATACTCGATACCCTTCCAAGTTCCGTGTCGCATACGTTTGGTCGATTTTATTGAATAACTTTTCATTCATTTTAGATTTGATGGTACTTATTCAATTCAAGCGTTTCTTCATCTTGGTTGCTATTTCTTCGTGTCATGGGACTTAAATGGTCGCACGAGGCACGTTGTAATTCGTCAAATGCGAGGGTCGTAGGCTAAGGCAAACTCACTTTCGTTTATCTCGGTCATCGAGATGACCCGATTCGCTTCTCAAGCGTTCTTGTCCACGAAATCAGTATGATTTCTTCTTAGCGGGGTCGACCAAGTCTAAGTAATTTTTGTCCGATTCAAGACCAAGTATTGCACTATCATCGAGTATATCTTTCTATCAATGGTTCAATTCGTTATACCAACTTTTACTTGCACAATATCGATTCCATACCATTCACTTGTTTAGGGCTAATCTCGTCGTCGTTCACGCACACTCTGCCTACACGTTTCTTTGATTCCGAGCCACGCTCGTACTAGTATCATTCCTTTCTTTTAATACGATTTCAAGTTCTCGACACTCTTCCATTCCTCAAGTCATGCTTGAACTCAACGTATCACTTGGCTGGATCGTGCACGCATTCCAGGCGTCCCCAAAATACATGCATTCAGCCAAGCCGCATGATAGAGAATTCGTCATTCTCACTCGAGTCACATCGTGCACATACTCTGGCGTCCCTGAAATATATGCATGTCAGTCGAATCTCGTGAGCAGGGTTTCCTATTCTTGCATCATTCAATCCATCCATGTCAATCCTCAAGATCAATCTTTTGGTTGCTAACAGTTGAAACAGGGCGTCTCGCCTAACCGCTAGGCCATTTCTCAAGGCTAAGTCAACGTCAGGATTGGAATCATAGTTCCTCAACAATAATACCAACACTGACCCCAATCCTAGGGTCAAACCAAAGTCGGTAGTACGGGGTTTTCTATCCAAGCTCGCGTCACTCAGATTTCTAAACATCGAGCACGATCACCTATTCGCATCAATGCATTCAATGCACGTATTCGAATCCATTCAAGTCACAAAGTCTAACCAATTCATGTATTCGATTACGAGGTCGTCTAGCTTTGATAATATGTTGCGCCCCAATCTCACGCGAGTCCGATTATCCACGGTGGTTCATGAATCACCATGCAACGCTCCCGCAGAATAATCATTCTCATCGGGACGTAACTCTTGCTTGCGTCTAGACTAATTCATTCTCGATACGCGGATTGGACCTACGCAATCCTCAAGTTCGACCGTCAGGCGCGCTAAGTTATTCTCGAGTCCACATTCGCGTCAAACCACAAGTCGATGTATCAAATTTGCCATGCCATGCAAGTTCGATCACCCCCGCTGTATGAATCACCATACCAGCGCTCACGTGGAGTGGTCGCCCTAATCGACGCGACGCATGTGCGAGGCTAGAGTTGCGCTCGCATAAGACAAGAATGTCGAAGTTGTGGTTATCGACGAAGCAAATCCAAACATTTTATTTTCATTCAAGCCACGATCTCAGTTCGATAGTCCATTTGTTATTCGTTCAACTAGGAAATCCTCAAGCCAAGTATATCTTTTCTTCGACACTTTTCAATATCCCGAGTATAGCGTCCATCGGAACAATAACATTTTGTACGATCGTCATTCGCCGAGTCAGAGTACCCCCGAGTTATCGTATATCGATCTTTGATACGCCTCAATACCATCGACGATATGCGTAACCTGACGATCTTCCTTTGCAACCAATTTTGAGTCGTGCGACTGATGCTATTGTCCGAACTGGATATTCCACAATTTTTTTCGATATTCAAGATCAAGTTCGATCGCTATTCCTCAAGCTCATTTCAAGATCGTTGTTCAAAACTCAAGTCACATTTCATTTGAATCGATCCGAAATCGTTCATGCGATCCTCTAAGTTTTCTCGATCAAGACCATTCATTTTCATTCATTGTTCTGAATCGTTTTCTCTTGCGTTGCCCATTGACAAGTTGTCCGAACGACATCTCGTTCGGGACATTCGAAGTCACAACCAACTAAGCGTGACGCGTTCTAAGGCTTTGTGCGATACCATCACTTGCCGATATACTCGTTCTATCCGTAAATCCTTTAGTCTTGCTCGAACAATTTCTATAACATCCATACACCACTCAGGGTTCGAGCCACTCGACTAATCATCGACACCTATTCTTATTCTTCTCCGGACCTATCACATACACCACTCGGGTTTAAGTCATTCTATCAATCTTCAAAAGTTCATTCGATTACCAATCTACATGTTCAATCCTGCGTTTGCCCGTTCCTCACAGTCTAAATCAATCTTCCGTGCATGCCTAAGCGTGAACTCGATAGCGTTTATATCGACATACACTCTAAGTGTAGCTTCGTTCCCGACCGAGCGATACTTGATATCGCTCGCAACTCGATTGCACCAAAAGTCGAGGTGCGCGACACGCGGACTAAGTTGTGCCGCATAACCATCTCGTGCGGACTATATTCCGAGTTTGCACGCTCAATTGCTAGGGTCATCGTAGGACTAGTTAGGCATGCACGCGACATGTTAACTTTAGCACGTGTTTTCATTCAAGACAAGTTGACACCGTTCGGCACAAAGGCCTACCGATGCATTCGGCGATAGCCTACTAATGCATTCGATTGAACGCCTGAACGAGCTTTCGAAAATATTAGACTTATTGTATGGAACATCCCAAGGCACAATGAGAGAGAGCGTACACTTCTTTTTCCAACGACGAGCTTTCAAAACTGAGAAATCGGTGTAAAGTCCAAGGACGTAAAGCCGTGCTCTGATACCAATCTGTCACATCCCACTCCCGTAGGAGCGATCGTCCTCGCTAAGGCGTGATGCCGCACGGGCCTAGGTTTCGCCCGTGCAAGGCCAAGTCCAAAAACGGCCGATTTGAGCTAGGCCGCAGAGTCGCACAGAGTGTCCCCATTTACAGCAGAAAGTAAATGAACACAAGTAGAAGCGAATTCAAACTCTTTATTGATATTCAAGAAGTTTACAAGAGGCGCTAGGCCGAGTTTACAAGTCTCTCAAGCTCTCTCTCTGAAACATAAAAGGCGTGCCAAGTGGCTTACAAGATGAAGTGATTCATAGCGATGTTCCGATACATTATGTCCTGTATATGGTGCTTCAGCTCCTTGCAACGCTCCAAGGCTCCAGAGAGAGCTCCGCGCCTTAGCACGTTCGAGGGAAGCTCCGCACCCGATGACGTCTCCTGTATCCTGCAAGCAGACTGTAGGGTTATCAGTACATTGTTATACATTGGTGGGGAGGCTAGCTCACCCACAATGTTATCATTACCAAACACATTCCATTTACTTTTGTGCACCGTCTATCATTCATTGTCTTTCTAATCTTGCCTTAGGATCAGTTTCATGGCATATTTCGTAACCTATCTCGTGTTGCCGAATTCAAGTGTCTGCATGGAAATGCATGCACGACTTACTCATACTTACCGTCCGGCCTTCCCTGTCCAAAGTAAACCAAGTTAGTCAACAATTCACATGTAGTAACTTAACGTGATTCATGTAAACATTCAATGCTAAGGGCGTGTCCCTGCCTCAGGTTCTAGCACGTCGTAGGCATGTTCATGAGTGTTATATTTCGAGCATATTCAGGATGTTACATTTTAAGCATGTTCAGGAGTGTTACATTTCGAGCATGTTCAGGAGTGTTACATTTCGAGCATGTTCAGGATGTTACATTTCAAGCACGTTCAGGAGTGTTATATTTCGAGCATGTTCAGGATGTTATATTTCAAGCATGTTCAGGAGTGTTATATTTCGAGCATGTTCAGGAGTGTTACATTTCAAGCATGTTCAGGATGTTACATTTCAAGCATGTTCAGGAGGTACTTCATTTAGTTAACTTAGACTACTTATTTCAATACAAGGACTTGCACGTGGATTGCCACCAGCATAGCCCACTTAATCTACATGCATGGGTCGCTGGCATCACAAGCCATTTAGGACATATCACTTGGGCATTCTCACCTATCGAAGCGTGATGGCTGGTACACCTTGATAGTCTCTTGAAATGCCTGGCCTTACGTCTCCTTGAGTGGCCGAGCCCCCACTCAAAGCAGCCCGTAAGCCCCATGTCTGATTCCGCTTAGGCCGGCCACGGTATTCCCCCCCATCGCCCGTGCCGCAGAATCCTTCCTCATGACGGCCACGGTATTCCCCCCATCGTCCGTGCCGTTTGTCCACGACCATTTCGTATTGACTTGTCATTTAACTTAACGGCTGTCTTGAGCCATAATGCGTTATCGACCAGGTTGGCGTCCGTGCAGCGCGGGTAGCGAGCCCCGTTGCACGTGCCCGTCATACCTGTCGCTAACCATTCTTTCCTTTCTTATCTTTTATTCACTCTTTCATGTCTTTCTTTCACTTGTTCGTACATTCATTCATTCTTCACGTATTCATGTCATTCATTCGTGGATTCATTCATTCACTTATTCGTTTATTTATTCATTCATTATGCAACTCCCCGTGCGGGAGTCGCCTTGGCGACCCATCGGTCCCGAAGTCTTCCAATGTTTCTATACTCTACTCGGAACGACTATGTCGATAGTCTTTCGCTTCTTTATTGTAAACCGTTTATTGTTTTATTGTTGATCGCATAGGAAACTTGCATGTAAGCTTGTGCCTTAGCACGAGCGTAGAGCGCGGTACGAGAGTTTCTATATTTGCCGAGTTCTTTTCCATGTTCTAAACAAGCATACAAGATGGGATTATTCCCTTAGCTAGGTGCGTTGAGTCATTCATTTATTAGCATGCGTGGTGTTATCACCTAGCGATTCTAGCAATAGTGTCCGTATTGTTATGTGTCTAGGCTAAGCAAAGACGGGTTCATCGGAGCCACCCACCTTAGCGATGTTCGCATCGGCCGAGCGATACTCCGAGCGCGCCTTTGAAAGTCTAAGTTTGGATTTGTCTTGACGGACCAATGTAAGCCTTGCATCGATTCTTCATCAGGTCGATGCCAACTCTTCGGGTCGACGGCTTGTTTGAGTCGTCGTACTTGCCGTTTGAATCGACATTCCGCTAGGGCGGAGCGGGTCGTTACACGTGATGCCGTGCGAACCTAAGTTGTGATCGCACAAGGCATAGTCATAAGGTTATCCGAAACACAACATCAAGTTAGAGTACGCAGAGAAATTAATTGACACATTTGAAATAGAAGTAGACTTTTCATTGATAATAAAACTTCATTTACATTGACTCCATTACAATTATTGTCGCGCGGGCTACAACATGACTCGACTTACAAAACGAACGCTGATGAGATAGTCGTTCCATACATTACATCCCTTTTTACAAGCAAAACCATTACAATTTCCACCTGCTATCGAAGGAAGTTGAGTCGTCATTTGTCTTCCTTTGTACTGAGTACGGAGTCTTCAAAAAGGATTTCAGAACAAGCCTTCAACACGCGGACGAGGCTTCAAAAGGGTTCACGTCGCCTTGAGTTTCAGGTGGTATGCCCTTCGTGGTTCGGGGTACCTACGTGGAGAGCGAAGAATCAGTATATTACACTTTGTACTAGTGTGTGGCTATTTAAGTTCCAAGCTCTCATTTGGTTGAAGAGTTTATATGACTTAGTTCATGAATGTTTCTAACCATCCTAATGAATTTCAAACCAGCATATGACAAGCATAATATAAATTACATTGGAACTTACCCACGGCAGACCGTGCCGCACCTTATGAAACTTACCATGTTCTTCCTTGTCAATTGTTATCATTTTCATACCAAGTGCAATATTACGTGTGATTGGTCACTGGCATAACAAGCCATCCTGGACGTATAGCTTCGTTAATCGGGGTCCTTCCAACGCGGGTAGCGAGCCCCCTTTTGCAAGTCCCCACTTAACCCGTGCTATCATCCAGCACAACTATACCATGTTTCCTCCTAGGCCGAAACGGTCCCGTGGCCCCGGGTTGCCGCTCGAGAAAACTATCGCCTTGTCGACAAGTTGTCCTTGACCGTACAACATCAAATTTAGTTATTAAGGTATAGCCTACATTCTCTTTGAAAACTTGATCATTTTATCGTGTTCGTGTCCTTGCATTTATTCTTTCATTCGCAACAACACTATCGATTTGCCTAAGAAGGGGTCGAGAAGAGAAGGGTCAGCCACTCACCTTGAGTTTACTTCAGGCAAGAGAACTTGTTGGTCGCGCTAGACCTCGCCTACGCGATTACCTGAAATCGCACAAGCAACCGATTAGAACACTGCATTATTCAAGAAGTTCGATAGGAAAAGCGAGTTCGAAATGCAAGTCATGAAAACTATCGAAAACATTCATGAAAACGCATTCAGAAAATAAAGCCAAAATCAACGCAAGCGGCGTGAAAAGCAGAGCAACGGGAGGTCTCTTCCGACTCAGCCACAGAGTCAATCCTTGAGGTGCAACCCATTGAATATGGGACTTGGTTTCGAAGAAGCCATTCCATAACGAGGAATGGATCTTAATTCAACCGTTCCCGTTCGATCGATTCGATCGATCCCGACCTATCGGTCCCAACCGAGTCGATAACGACAGTGTTCCTTTCTCGCGCACCCCGTGGACAGAGAACGGGACACGATTTAGGGGCAGGGCACTACAATATCACCACAATCTTATGGTATCGCTGAACGAAAGAATCGAATAATTAAAGAAATGATGAATTCTTTATTATTAAGTCCAGGACTACCAGATAATTTGTGGGAAGAAGCTGTACTTACAGCCAACTATCTTTTAAATAAGGTGCCCCACAAGAAAAAAGGATAAGACGCCATATGAATTATGGAAAGGAAAGAAACCTTCCTATAAATACCTGGATGTCTTGCAAAAGTAGCAATTCATTTGCCTAAAAAGGTCAAGATTGGTCGCAAGACCTTTGACGACATATTTATAGGATATGTTGAAAACAGTTCTGCTTATCGGTTTCTCGTACATGTCGGACATTTCGGAGATACATAATAATACAATTATTGAATCTAAGAATGCATCTTTCTTTGAGAATATCTTTCCATGTAAGAAGATACATGAAAGAGAAACATTAAAAAGAAATTATGATGACATTATATATACTGGTCAAAGTGATGCAGATAATGAATTTGCCGATAAGGAAGATGTGCCTAGACACAGTAAGAGGTCTAGAACATCAAAGACCTTTGGACCTGAATTAAAAAAAAATCAACTATAGCAAGACCGTCATTTTTTTCCAACATAACAAGACTATCAAACTATAGCAAGACTGTCATCAAATAAAATATTCTACACCTAGATACTAACTGAATTATAAATATCCAAAATTGCTAATTTGTCTTATTATGATATTATAGTGTATATATGTCTATATGAACATTGAACGATGTATCAAAAAAACAACTTTTAGACTTCTAGTGATAGTGGCATTGAGATATATACTGGCAAAACAAAAGTGGTGAAAATGATAATGTTAAAAATTTGAAGAAAATTACAGCATTCAAGTAGGTCTTAGGAGTGTTTCACTGCCCGCAAGTAATGTTTCTTAATACAGCAAAAGTCCTGCTACAACATAAATGTTGGTGACACAGACATTTGGTAGACCACAAGATCAAAATGTTAAACAATATTAAAAAAACATTAAATAGTGTTATTGAAAAAAGAATTTCTTAGAAATTCTAGTAATACAAATTCTAAAAAGATCCCCTGGACATTGCTAAAAAATAAGTTACCACCATAAAAAAGGAGTACTCATAGTAACTAAAATAATTCATCTAGCAACGTGCTAATTGCTAAAGAACCAGTGAACCACATATGCTACATCATTTAGTAAATAAAAGGGTCGAATATAATTGAAAAGAGAGAGACAATGGATAACATTTTATTTATGTCTCATATTAAAACAATTTACTACGGTATAAACAATAAAATACAACAGATGTTGATTGAAAATAATATCTATGTAAAAAGATTAACCACGATTGTTGAACACAACCTGCGGATGTACTTTATTAGCAAAACTAACCAAGGGCAAGCTGTCACGCCCCGCTCCCATAGGAGTGATCGTCCTCGCTAAGGCGTGATGTCGCACGAGCCTAGATTGAGCTCGTGCAAGGCAGTTTTATAACGGCCGATTACAGCGGCTGCGACGGGGTCGTCGCACAGAAGTCCCAAGCAGAAATATTGAACATGCAGCGGAATTTAGAAGCAAAACACAAGTTATTCAAAAGTGCTCTTTACTGATATTGAACAATAAGATTACAATGGGGCGCAAGGCCCATATTACATGTCTCTCAAGCTCACTTTTCTCTTATTTTACAAGTCACTCTGCTCTCTCTCATCTCTCGATACAATGCTTGGGCCAGTGGATGCTTCGGAAGACAATGTTCATACATTATGTCCCGTATAACTCTTGACTCCACGCGGCCGCACGCTTTGAATCGCCAAGGAACTCCGTACCTAGACGCATCCAAGCGAGCTCCGCGTCACGAGCTTCTTCCTGTTCCTGCACATGAGAACTGTGTGGGTGTCAGTACTCAACTGTACTGGTGGAGTGAGCTCCTCGCCCACCCATACAAAACCTACACGTTCATTTACTTTGTGCAGCTTAAACCCCTTTTGATTGTCTTTCTAGTCTTGCCTTAGGATCAATTTTAAGACAACGATGCCTTGGCCTATACTTGGTAACGCAATGACGGGGTTGTGCCATACTCTATTCGTGACTTTAACAAATTCGAGGCAGTGCTTCGCCAAGTAGAAACTTATGCAACTCGACCGTGCAAAACTTCCACCTGTTCTATGTGCCTCTAGGCTATTCTCGTGCCAATGACGTCAAGGGGACGGCTCGTGCTGGTCGTGCCAATACACTTGCTCGTGCCTTAGAATCGTGGCCGTACCTCCCAAGTATCAGCCAGACTTAATCAACTTGCCTTACGGCCCTTCCTGACTTAACTCGAGATGATGCCACATTCATGCCGAAGTACGTGTCCTTGCTATAGCCAACTCTTAGGCTCCATAATGGTGATACAACCGTGTACACCTAACTCGTGCTGATTCAAGGCTAGCGTTTGCAATAAGCATGACTTGTTAACCCAACTCGTAACCTGCTAGTACTCGTCGCAATCCAAAGACATACACGCGGATAGCCGCTCTTGCCGAAACATCTATATGAGTGGTCACTAGCAATGTCAAGCTATCCTAGATCTTTTGTATACGGTGACCATTCGCGTGGCGAGGTACGAGCTCCCACCGAATGACCCGCAACCTATATTGTAATGGTTCACTTCAATCGAGTCTTACCGTCGGTGAAGGCCGTACAATATATGTAATTCCTCCTAGGCCGACACGAACCCGGCGCCCCGGGATCGCTCAAAGAATTTTGCCCTTGCGCACAAGTTGTCCAATGACCATGCAAGACTCAACTCGATCTACCAAGTCCTTTCTTAACCATGACCATGCTTTTCCAACTTTCTATCGAGACTCCCAAGTAGCGGGACCGATTTCGCGTGCTTGCTTATCGAGACTCCCAAGTAGCGGGACCGATCTCGTGAATGAGACTTATCGAGACTTCCAAGTAGCGGGACCGATCTTGTGTACGAGACTCATCAAGACTTAGCGAGACTCCCAAGTAGCGGAACCGATCTCGGTGATAACTAGTTGCGTGGACTTCCTTTATCCATGGCACACTTTTCACTAAATCAACTGTGGCTCGTGCCTTGGACAGACCTTGTTCTCTAGGCGATGCTATCGCTCAAGTCACATACTTTATATGATGAGCCTTGCTCTCGAGGGACTATATAACCTGACAACCGCAGGCAACAGAGGATAGTGCTTGCTATGACTTCGATAGCCCAACAAAACTTATTTCTAACTTATTCGGGCATCGACTTGACTAATAAAGGCTATGCCAAGCCTCGCATCAAGAGAACGTGACGCGCACGCATTCGACTTGAACAACCAAGTTCTTGGGTGCCTAGACTTAAGCCACAAGCCGTGCAATACGACTTAAACCACGGGACATGCGAGGCTATGCCAAGCCTTGGACGACGGGACCATGCATGCTTTATCAATTATTCACACGGGCGACGCCTATAACTTAGGCTAACTCGAGCGTTGTGGCAACTTAGCAACTTAGGCCAACTTTCTTCTCCCAAGCCACGAGACGAAGGATCGAGTGTCATTTTGAAAGTACGCTGAGCAGACTTCTAAGCAAACCGTGGAACCATTTTTTCCATGTTCTAACACATTTCGACCCGTCGAGATTATTCCCTTAGCTATGTGGATGCGTCTCTTTTATTATCAAGCCTAACTTGTGCAGGTTGAAAACATGCAAGTTATTAGGTGAAGGCTAAGACGAGGCAAGTTCATTGAAACTATCCCACCTGAGCGAGGAGTCGCCTCGACCGAGCGAGTCTTCGAGCAGCCGTTGCAAGACTAAGTTCGAACGCCATCGGCGTTTCGATTTCTCCGATTGACTGTGCGAGACGGGGTACTACACAAGCAGAGGTCCTATACATTGTTTTTCGGCCATGGCCGCTTAGTCGGACTCCGATATCGTCGAATTTCTATAAAGAAATATAGGAGAAGAGATTGAAGCAAGAGATAATTAAAATAAAGGAAATTTTTTTTACCGTTGGCCGTCATCTGGAATCGGAAGCGATAGATAATTTTTTGAACTTTTTCTTCTCTAAATGGAAAAGATCCACGCGCAGTTGTTCCAATTCCCCAACAAACCTATTATTTATGGTGCCATATTTGTTTCTCATTTTTATTCTTTAAAAGAAGGTTGTCGACTGGACTTTGTAGAAGACGACATATTAAAAAAATTATGTTTTAGTACTTATGTTTAGTACAATTGTTAAAAAATTGGGGCACCTTGGATATTGGGGCCCCGGACCCAAGCCCCATCTGCCCCTCCTCTGGGTCGCCCCTGGATACATATATATATGAGAATAGAGGAAAGAAGCCTTTCAGGCTCAAAATTTTCACCTATCTATGCCAACAAAACATGTCAATATATAGACACCCCCCAATTGAGTTTAATGAGAATTATGGGCTAATTAAGTAGCCATAAACATTTGATCGTTCTAGTCATAAAAGTAATAAATTTTGTAATGGAAGGAAAGAAAGAGGAAGTTGGTTTTCTCACATATTATACAACAATCCCTCCCAAAAAATCTTGTTTCAAAAAATAGAGGTAAAATAAAAAAAAGAATAATAGTTAATTTCTGGGCAAATGAATACTATGCATAGATGAGATGGACTACAATATTGAATCTTATTTAATGACTATTGTCTTTGTCTGAAGAAGTGTTTGATAAACTAAGCCTTAAATCAGATTTCTTGACCAGAATATAGCACACATAATACGCGAGAGATTTTTGGATCTATTAGGTGATTTTTTTTGGTCATGCACATTTTTCTTTATTTATGAGAGTTGTCTGGATCACCATGTCCTATAGTCGCGACCTTCATAACCTCTTATATAGGTAAGTAATAAAAAAATTGGTGATCAATTTCAACCCTGCATAATCATGCTTGGACCCATTAGGAGTTTTAAAACTCATCCAAACAAAATCATCCTTGAACACCGTCATCACATGGATGGAGTATCATTGTACAACTTTGTACATTTGCTTGGACATTAATTATTAAAAATTTAATCCCAAGGTCAGTGTTCCATATTAGTCACCTAAGTTCAACTTGTTTCTACCCATTGAACCGACTTTTTGGGATCTTCAGTCAGACTCGGTTGGATTGCCACTGATGTTGACTTATAATTTTAACCCATCCCCCTCGATGATACTAGGATTATTAATTTTCTAAACTTATTCATCGTCAAGAGTTCTGCAAGGTTCTTTTCTGATTTTATATAGTCAAGAACCATATATTTGCATAATAGGTTTTTTATAACTTGATATGCAGCTGTAGGTACATGTTCATCTTAGAATTCACATCATCATTCTTTAGCAGAATGATTATCACAATTTATAAAAGAAATGTCATGTACAAAAACATGTATATAATATATATGCATAATATGATTTCTGAATCATTCAGCTTCAGCACAAGCTATGTTTAAATATATCATTTCAAATTCTACGATATTTCTAGCTATGATAGTTTGGACCTATCATCTTAGTATCTAAGTTGTTCTACATGTGAACCCTTATTTTCCTTTCATTGGATCTTAGCATTTTTTTAGTACTTTTATATCCGAAAAATATATATGTCATATAATATCTCAAAAAATATACTCAAAACTCTATGAAACCAACTGAAGTCCATTTCTTTAGGAGATTTTGATTTGACTAGGACAAATGTTTGCGTTACTTTTAAATCATACTTATGTCATCAAAATCATTTGGCATATGTGTGATTCTACTAATGGTTGGTATAAGCCCCAAGATAGTGAGCCAAAATCATATATGGCTCTGCCACCTTTGAAGAAACTATCATAGAGTTTTCAGCTTTGGTACTAGAAAACTCATCTATAGTGACAATGTGACAATCTAATGTTCTGCAAAAATAGAGTATCAAATTAACATGACAATCTAGAGTACCAGATCAATAGTTTAAATGATTTTTGATATCAAACTTAAGAGATCTTTAGTATATCAAGTGTTGATCAACTTGGGTTAGCTGTAGGAGTCGGATCCCAGCTAGCAGTGGTATGAAAAAACTTAAATACATGCAAAAGCCACAATCTACATGCAAAACGATCAAGAAAAAAAATCATTTAACATCACGATAGTCTACATGCAGAAACCAAGAAAGTTGACTCATAAACTTAAACAATATATTTGTCCAACTAAATTTAGAAACCAGAAAATTAATAGAATATGTGAGTCGAAAATTACCTTTTCACATGATCGGATCAATTTATGATTCTTGATTTCGGCTTAGTAATAACACTTCAGAAGAAATGTCATAGGTTATAATATTTTATCTACTAATCAAAATATTTTGAAAACAATGTCTAGTTATTGTAGATGTTTCAACAATGATTCAACAATATATATCCACTCTTCTAATAGAATTATTGTTTATTATATCTAACAAAATGTCACTGTATATAACATATTGACTAAAAATAATGTCATATTTAATAATGAAATAAGCAATAAGACAGTTGCATATATATATATATATATATATATATATATATATATATATATATATATATATATACACTAAAATCTAAGTAAAGCAAACTATGTATTTTAAAGTTGAAGAAAATCACACAGAGTTTGTGTAGGCTACAAAAGGAGACGAGGCTCTCAAGTCAGTGAAATTCTAATAGTTTGGATTACTTCTGGGAAGTGCTACAACACAATTTTGTTACAAACATCTATTTTGGGATTTCCAAATATAATCTTATATTCTAATTTATGGAGCCTCAAATAATGATTGCTAAAACATTGTGAGAAGCTAATAATAGAAAAACTAATAATATATATTAGACTGTAAAACTAAATCTTTGCACAAACTTGTATTTGGGAACATTTTTTAGGAGGGAAAGAAAAAATTGAGGAAAAATAAAAATGGAGAATAGTAAAAGGAATGTAAAGTTAATTTTTTTTTCTCCACATGTTTAGATAACCAGAAAGTAGGAAAAGGAAAAGTCTAAAAGTAATATTTTATTTGTCTATGGAGAAAGATATAACTACTATTTAATCTTTTAATTTTTCAAATCATAAATGACACGAAGGGTAATTGGATAATTTCTTCCACAATTCTTTCAACTTTCCATTTTTCTCTCACTTTTGGGAGAATTTTTTGTTTTGTGTGAGACTCACATGAATTTTCCCCTCATTTTTCCTCCCCTTTTCAAACACCAATAGTTTTAATTTTTTTCTCAATATTTTTCTACTCCCATTTTTTTTCCTTCCCAAACAATACCTTATGCTCATGATCACTAGAACATGTGCAAAGAATATGAAAGATATATTTCCATTTCATTTTGCTGATCACTTCACATTAGTGTTGCTTCGTATATCATTTCATTTTGGTATTTATAATCAAATTTTTAATCATAATAAATTAGTATATGTAAACTCAAGAGTGTTATATAAGACACAACAATATTATTGTAAACATGTTAAAACAAAACAACATATAAGCAGCCATTATTAACAGTATCTTCTAATTTAACAAAATTATATGAAAAACCAACTGGAAATTGCTGAGAAACCCAATTTCGGGGTTACTTTTTATGAAAAATTCACCCGCAAGATGGTGTTGGTGTTTTTGCCTTTGGACTAGAAAAGATAGTCCCACATCGGCTACACCAAATGGTGAATATCTCAATATAATGCATTTCTTGTGTTGAGGTGTGCACATGAGGTGTAGTGGGGCACAAGTTTGTGCCATGTGGAAGTATTTTCCTAGAAGGAAACAGGATTAAATCCAACAAGGATGCAAGTTAATTTTTGTTGTACGGACTCGGACTCGGACACGGACTCCAGGATGTCTCGTGCATGCACGGGAGTGTTCGGGAGGTAGCCGTGGACTGGCACACTTCTATGCTGATTGTGGGATGATCTAAAATATCAAACTCTATTTTTGAGTATTGGTATTTTAGTCCCACATCGGATAGGAGAAGAGGTGAAGTCTCAACTCCACTCTATAAATAGAGCCCCTTGGCCTCCTTTGAAAGATGCACCAAGAAGAGAGTTCAGGGAGTCTGTTAAGTCCAGGAAGCCCGTTCAAGTCTCAAATATTGACTTACGAGCGTTCCAGAAGTTCTTCGTGAACTTGCTGGTTCCTGGAAGCTGTTCGTGTTCGTGTGGGGCGAATAAAGCTTTGAGCAACGGTGGTTCATTCACCCCAGCATCTCATTTTCGCCTGTCATCGCTGCTGTTGCCTTTTACAGTAACTTCTTTTTAGAAGCTCTACTGCCGATAGTTGCTTGCACAAAGTCTCTTTAGATTTTTGTGTATTACGTAGAATCTTTTTAGATCCTCGTAATTCAGAATCCTCCAGGATCTCTGTTGCACATCTTCTTTAAGGTGCTACATTTGAAACGTTGTGTGTACAATTGTTTCAGTTTCAGAATTTTCTATCAAAAATTGTGCCTCGGTACTAACAATCTCAAAGCTTTATTGAGAAGATGGATAATTCTCGTGCTTCGCTCATCGATACCGGCTTTAATAAGTTGGAAAAATTCGATGGCGAACACTTCCAGATATGGAGACGAAAGATTACTTTAAATCTTCAACTCGTGAATGTTGATCACGTGCTGTCAGAAGAAGAACCGATCGTTCCAACCACTGGATCTGCTGCGGCTGTGGCCGCTGCTACGACCAAGCAAGCGAAGTGGAAGAGAGAAAACAGTATATGCAAACTACTGATACTCAATTCCATGGAAGACTCTCTGGCAGAGTCCTACTCCAAGAAGACATCTGCCAAAGAGATATGGGACTCCTTGGGAAAGCTCTATGAAGATGACGAGAACCGGTCCAAGATCTTCATAGTAGAAAAATACCACAAGTGGACCTTCGAAGACGAGAAGGCGATGCTGCCCCAAGTGAAGGAGTTTCTGAAGTTGCGTCAGAAACTAGAAGACGAGAACATTCCCCTCGTCGACAAGTTTGTCGTTGGAGGGATCGTCCCAAAACTTCCTACAGAATGGAGCAACTTCTATGCAAGGATGCATCGAAAGAAGATGGAAATTAGCTTGAAAGATTTCTTGCAAGAGATCCATGTTGAGGACGATATGCGCTCTCAACAGAAGATGGATACTCTGTCTAAACAACTGGCGAAGGCAAATCTGGACCAAACGAGAGAGTACCAGGGGAAGCAGGCTGCTTCTCATCGCAAAAAGAAGGACTTTACGAATCTGAAAGTGAAGGGTCCTGCTTTCAAGCAGCAGAAGTCCAAGTCCCATGTGACTTGCTTCAATTGTGGCAAGAAGGGCCACTACAAAATTTGAATGCAAGTCCAAGCCCAAAGAACAAGGTAAGCCTAGTAAGGTTTCTATAATTACTAATCTAGTTGCCATGATAGCACAGGTTGCAACTGTGGGGGCTGACTTGGACTGGTGGATAGACACTGGTGCGACCTGCCATGTCTGTTCAGACAAAGACTGGTTCGTCTCTTATGAGCCAACTTCAGAGAAGGTCATAATGGCAAACCAGGCACAAGCTGAAGTACTGGAGATCGGGACGGTGGAGCTGAAACTCACATCGGAGAACACTATGACGCTTCAAGGTGTGAAGCATGTTCCAGTAATTGCTAAGAACCTGATCTCTGGAAGTCTGCTCTGCAATGCAGGCTTGAGGATGGACATCAATGCTGGCCAGTTGGTGATGTCCAAGAAGGGTACATTCTTCGGGAAAGCTTTCCAAACTGAAGGAATGTACAAGATTCAGCTTGTTGTAACCCAGCATGATAATATAAATGCAATCACTTTTTCTGATTATTCTCTTGAGTTGTGGCATAATAGGCTAGGACATGTTCATTGTAAAAGGATTAACAGAATGTCTAGTCTAGGACTTATCTCCAAGTGTGGGGGTAAGGTAGAGAAATACGAAGTATGTGCTCAGACGAAGATCACAAGGAAACCCTTTCACAGGGTCCATCGAAGCACAGATCTTTTGGAGTTAGTTCACTCAGATATCTGTGACTTCAAATAATTTTCTACAAAGGTCGGGATGAAGTATTTCATTACTTTCATCGATGACTTCTCAAAGTATGCTTTCATCTACTTGCTCAAGTCTAAAGACGAAGCATTCGAGAAGTTCAAGGAGTTCAGGGCCGAGGCTGAGCGGCAAACTGGATAACAACTCAAAAGGTTTAGGAGTGATCGAGGCAGGGAGTATCGGTCTCATGAATTCTTATCATTCTACAAAGAACATGGAATCATCAATGAGACAACGGCTCCGTACTCTCCTCAATCCAACGGAGTAGCAGAAAGGAAGAACAGAACGTTGACAGAGATGATGAACTCCATGCTGTTGACTGCGGGTCTTCCAAAGTGTTACTGGGGAGAAGCTGTACTAACGGCAACGTTCATTCTGAACAGAGTGCCATATGCAACTTCCGACATAACTCCTCATGAACTCTGGTTCAAAGTCAGACCTAACTTGAATGTCATTCGAGTGTGGGGGTGTCTGGCTTATGTGAAGCTCCCGGATCTGAAGATTCAGAAGCTGGGGACAAGGACTAAGAAGGCGATCTTCTTGGGGTATGCTGAGAAGAGTGATGCTCAGAGATTCCTTGATATCGAGTCAAACCATATCATCGAATCTCGCGATGCTGAATACTTTGAAGACAAGTTTGCAACACACAAGAATATTGTTCTCACGGATCTTTCGGAGAATGATGAGGGTACAAAGCAGACAGAAGTCTTTAATGAACCAGTAGTCCAAGATGAAGCTGTCGTCAAGGAGACACCAGCTGAACCAGAACTCGCTGAGCCGTCAACTAATCGAACGAGGAGGCCGAAAGACTTCGGAGATGACTTCGTCACCTATCATATGGAAGCAGATCCGCTTACCTATGATGAGGCGATGAAGACCAGAGATGCTGTTTTCTGGAAGGAGGCGATAGACAACGAGATTGACTCAATCACCTCCAACAACACATGGGTATTGGTTGACCTGCCAGAAGGAGCAAGACCCATCGGATGTAAATGGATCTTCAAGAAGAAGATGAAAGCAGATGGAACCATTGACAAGTTCAAGGCCAGGCTAGTGGCCAAGGGATTTGCTCAGAAGCAGGGGATCGACTACTTTGACACTTATGCTCCAGTAGCTCGGATGAGAACCATCAGATTGTTAATTGCTCTAGCAGCAATACACAAGCTGGTGATACATCAGATGGATGTAAAAATGGCATTCCCTAATGGCGAGCTGACCGAAGAGATCTACATGCAACAACCAGAAGGTTTTGTCGTCAGAGGTCTGGAAGACAAAGTCTGCAAGTTGATGAAGTCTCTGTATGGTTTGAAACAAGCTCCCAAAATGTGGCATGAGAAGTTTGACAAGGTGATAAGGTCAAATGGCTACAGGGTCAGTAAAACAGACAAGTGTGTCTATACGAAGTTTGCTGACGGAAGAGGAGTAATCGTATGTCTTTACGTAGACGACATGCTAATCCTAGGTACGGATTTAAGCTGCGTCACAGAGACACAGAAATTCCTCTCGACCAAGTTCAGTATGAAGGACTTGGGGGATGCCGACGTAATCTTGGGGCTCAAGATCATCCGGACAGTCACTGGAATAGCGCTGTCACAATCTCATTATATTGAGAAGATGCTCACTCGCTACGGGTATCAAGACCTTCCTTTTATTGATACACCGTACCGGAGTGATCAGAAGCTGGAGCCAAATTCGAGGGAAAGCGTTAGGCAGTTGGAGTACGCTAGCGTCATCCGAAGCTAGATGTACGCTACTACTGCCACAAGGCCTGACATAGCTTTTGTAGTGGGAATGCTGAGTCGGTTTACTAGCAATTCAGGCGTTGAGCACTGGAAAGCTGTGAAGCGTGTTATGAGATATCTCAAGAAAACTCAGACATATGTACTTTTCTACAGCGGAGATCCGTCAGTAGTGGAAGGCTTCAGTGATGCTAGCTGGTGTTCAGATATGGAGAGCGAGTATTCCACAGGTGGATTCGTATTCGCCATGGGCGGAGTTGCTATATCGTGGAAGTTGAAGAAGCAGACTATGTTATCTCGCTCCTCCATGGAATCTGAATTCTTTGCATTGGATGCTGCTGCAGATGAAGCAGAGTGGCTTCGGGAGCTCATGTATGATCTTCCGGTGGTTGGGGCTCAGATACCGGCAATATAGATATACTATGACAACCAGGCGGCAGCAGCAGTGGCATCAAATGAACTCTTCAACGGGAAGAAGAGAACGGTGCGGTTGAAGCACAGAGCAGTACACGATCTTATCAAGAGAGGTGTTATTGCAGTGATTGATGTTCGGAGTCAGGAGAACCTGACGGATCCGTTCACCAAGGGCCTCAAGCGCCAGCTGGTCGATAACACAGCTTATAAAATGGGCTTGAAGGCATTCTGATATTGTGTTATTACATTCCTACCATAAAGTTTTATGCTATTAGTTCAAAGAGAAATCTACTAGGCATCTAGCTTTTGGTTCAAGGGAGGACTATTAACCAGAAGAATATCAGGAACGGTGGGTACTTGTCCTATGTGACATTGAGAGGTTACGGACCTATAACCACTGTTGTCTACTATTGTTTTCTGCGGAAAACGGTTTCTGTGGGAAGGTTGGCTTAAACGCCTTAATGAGTTCTCAGGCAGAGTGAATGCCTGGTGTGCTTTACAGGAAGCACGATAGAGCAGCACTACAAGGAGTGAAACTCCATGCTATAGTGGGGTGACTCCACCATGAGGTTCCCAGGTAGGGGTAATGCCTCGGCTTTGCAAGCCAAGTCACAGCGGCGTAGCACCGCAAATAGGCAGGTAGCCTAATGTTGTATGACGTAATTAAAGAGTTGTAGACAACACTACAAAGGGGAGGATGGACCCATGTTACAGTGGCACGATACCACGATGAGGTACCCAGGTAGGGGTAAAGCTTCGGCATTGCAAGCCATGTCGTTGCGGCATAACACCGTAAGGAAGCCTTAGGTTTCATGCTGGGTAGTTTGGCACTACAAAGAGGCTTCTGACCTCATGCTACAGTAGTATGACACTACGATGAGGTTCCCAGGTAGGGGTAATGTCTCGGCTTTAGGCCATGTCATAGCGGCATAGCACCGTAAGGAAGCGCGATGCTTCATGCCATATCTCTTTAATAAAGAACTCACCTATAGTGTATGGAAAGAGATATCAGGCCGTCTCTTGAGGGTAAACTTGTAGACACCCAAAATTATACACTGAAATCAGGCTGGCATAGGGCCTTCAATGTGCAGCCAGAAGCACAGTTGATGTCATTATGTGAGTTGGAAGAATTGCAGTTATGGTGCAGAATTCAAGGCTTAGTCCATTCTTGTATCATGCTGTTATTTAACCTATGCGGAAAGATTCAAGTCGTAGCGACATCTCTCCTAATGCAAGATGGGCAGTCACTGTGGGGAACGCTCAACCCATATATTGAGATATATGGGAGATTGTTGGTGTTTTTGCCTTTGGACTAGAAAAGATAGTCCCACATCGGCTACACCAAATGGTGAGTATCTCAATATAATGCATTTCTTGTGTTGAGGTGTGCACATGAGGTGTAGTGGGGCACAAGTTTGTGCCATGTGGAAGTATTTTCCTAGAAGGAAAAAGGATTAAATCCAACAAGGATGCAAGTTAATTTTTGTTGTGCGGACTCGGACTCGGACACGGACTCCAGGATGTCTCGTGCATGCACGGGAGTGTTCGGGGGGTAGGCGTGGACTGGCACACTTCTATGCTGATTGTGGGATGATCTAAAATATCAAACTCTATTTTTGAGTATTGGTATTTTAGTCCCACATCGGATAGGAGAAGAGGTGAAGTCTCAACTCCACTCTATAAATAGAGCCCCTTGGCCTCCTTTGAAAGATGCACCAAAAAGAGAGTTCAGGGAGTCTGTTAAGTCCAGGAAGCCCGTTCAAGTCTCAAATATTGACTTACGAGCGTTCCAGAAGTTCTTCGTGAACTTGTTGGTTCCTGGAAGCTGTTCGTGCTCGTGTGGGACGAATAAAGCTTTGAGCAACGGTGGTTCATTCACCTCAGCATCTCATTCTCGCCTGTCATCGCTGCTGTTGCCTTTTACAGTAACTTCTTTTTAGAAGCTCTACTGCCGATAGTTGCTTGCACAAAGTCTCTTTAGATTTTTGTGTATTACGTAGAATCTTTTTAGATCCTCGTAATTCTGAATCCTCCAGGATCTCTGTTGCACATCTTCTTTAAGGTGCTACATTTGAAACGTTGTGTGTACAATTGTTTCAGTTTCAGAATTTTCCATCGAAAATTGTACCTCGGCACTAACAGATGGATTTTATGAATTGCCCAGAATTATATATTTCCACGTTAAGTATTCCAAGATTCTCTTTAGATGCTCTGTATTTATAAAATTAATACCATAACTACCCCTCCGCACAAACTCAGATTTGGATTGCGATTCTCGTCGTCTTCTTCTTCTTCAAGAAAGAGAGAGAGAGAGAGATCTGAATTCCATTGTTCTCATCTTCAGCAGAGATCGCAAAGATCGTTCGTAGTTCACTATACTTTTTTTTCAGTCGAACTCCGATCATCGCTCTTCTTCTTCTTCTTCTTCTTCTTTTCCGACAATTAGGTCAATTATGGAGAGAAGATCTTTTTCTTCTTTTTCATAAGAGTTAGCATCGTTTTGAAAGAAGAACGAAAACTCTTGAATCTTTATTCATGTCAAATTTCTTTCCACAAAACAAAAAAAATAAAAAATTAGATTTTTTTCAACTGTTCTCCGTCGATATAACACGGAGAATAGTCATTCTCCTGCATTTTAACAAAGAGAATGCCATTCTTCGTGTAAATTAACACGGAGAATGCCATTCTCCGTATTACTAACACGGAGAATGGCCATTCTCCTGTGTTTTAACATTTGAATGACCATTCTCCGAGTCATTTAACACGGAGAATTGTCATTCTCCGTGTAATTTAGCACGGAGAATGTCATTCTCCGTACTAAATTACACGGAGAATGGTCATTCTCATACGTTTTAACACGGAGAATGCCATTCTCCGTGTAAATTAACACGGAGAATGGCATTCTCCGTATTTTTAACACGGAGAATGACATTCTCCGTGTTTCTAACACGGAGAATGGCCATTCTCCTGCGTTTTAACACTGAAATGACGATTCTCCGTGCTAAATTATACGAAGAATGGCCGTTTTCCTGCGTTTTAACGCTGGAATGACCATTCTCCATGTAAATTAAGACGGAGAATGCCATTCTCCGTGTTATTTAACACGGAGAATGACGTTCTCCGTGTTTATAACTCGGAGAATGGCCATTCTCCTGCGTTTTAACACTGGAATGACCATTCTCTGTGCTAAATTACACGGAGAATGACCATTCTTCGCGTAAATTAAGACGGAGAATGGTCATTCTCCGTGTAAATTAAGACGGAGAATGCCATTCTCCGTGTTACTAATACAGAGAATGGCCATTTTCCGTGTAAATTAAGACGGAGAATGACATTCTCCGTGTTACTAACACGGAGAATGACCACTCTCATGCGAAATTAACATTCTTCGTGTTCTAATACAGAGAATGACCATTCTCCTGTATTTTATGGTCAGTTGAAACTTTAAGGAGGGCCATAATTTTTAACTGGGAGGTCGAAACGAGGCTCGATTTTTCGCAAAATGAGCGTATCTTTGAGAAACATGAGATTTTCACTGTTAGACGGCCTTCCAAAATTTTAGAATCGCAAAAAATGATGTTTGGACCTCCGTTTTAGCACTTTATCCGTTTGTCTCGGTCTTTCCGAAATTTTTCGACGAGTTTTTGAAAATTTTTGAGGAGAAAACCTAAATTCGAAAGTGAGTAGCATATGGAAGAAGGTAAGTATCGAAACGTTTTTTTAAGAGTAGTTTCGTGGGTGTTTTCAATAAATTAGAAGGAAGGGCAAAACGGTCATTCGGAACTCTTTTTGTATATTTTTTTCTAATTCTGGGCACGCGATGAAATGTTATTGTACGGTAGATTTTTCATAAAACTTTTTTGTTTTTTGGGCATTTCATAAATTCCCCCTAATCCCTTGGTTATACACAGAAGACATGTAGCTCTTCTAAGACGTTGCATAGGAGCCTTCTCATGAATTTTGTGGTGCATGCATGCATAAAATGTGTAGTTGGTAACTATATTAACATTGCTGTAGAAACAATTACAAACAGTTGCAGCAGCAACAAGGTGGGTTCTCCGTAGAATACTAAGAGCGATTACTTATCTATATTATTATTCTCGAGTAATATCTTAGATTGTTGAAAAAATATTTTTGATGTACTGAAACAAAATAACACAATATTAGAGTTAGCGGTCCCTAGAAAAGTCGTGTAATAAACACTCTCATAAGAAATTATTCGAGATCTATGTACAGATCTGTTCTCGAATTCTCCTAAAGTAAAATCCTCCATACTACTGGCTTCTCGTCACTGTACACAGCTTCGAGAGAGACCGAATTTAACTATTGCATAGAAGAAAATTGAAATGAAGGATGAACAAAGAGGAATAAATAAAGAGGAAAAGAGACGGGTTTTTTCAAAGTAAGTTTCTCCCTCGACAATAAAAATATGGATACATATACATAAGGATAGATGAAGAAGCCCTAGGCTCAGATTTCTCACCTCTGTGCGCCAACAAAACATGTGAATATATACACCCTCCTAGACCAAGAATCGATTGAGTTTAATGAGAATTATGGGCTACTTAAGTAGCCATAAACATTTGACATATAAGTTAATAAATTTTGTAACGGAAGGAAAGAAAGAGGAAGTTGTTGTTTCACATATTATTATATCACATATTATTATACAACAATATCATCATGGAATTAAGAGGAAAAAAGTCAAATCAAAACATCCATGATGTAAATCACAAGAAGGCTAAAAATATAAATCTATTGTAACTCATGTGTCTTTACTTTTCATCTCCTTGTAACCTACACATGACCTTTGGCCATTCATTTCTTCATAACCCCCAACCTCTCTCCCTATATAAAGAGAGATTGGGATAGCTTGTAAGTTGCACTTGAGTGATTTATATTATATGAGTATACTTCGTCACATCTCTGGCGTGTTTGAGTTTTTGCCTTACAACACGTTATCAGTACTTTGCTCGTGCAACGCCGGAGACCCGACGTACCGTTCGTTTTTTTTACCTCCTTCCACCGTACGGTAAGAAAGGTAATTTTTAAGAGGCCTACAGAAATTTTATGCTTTTCTATAGATTGGATGCATTGTGTAGTTCTGTTCTATGAAAGATTTCATAGGTCTTAAAGTTGGGATTTTTTTATCCTTCTGGGATTTTTTTTCTTCTTCAGGACCTTCAGGTTAGGATGACCTTTTAGGTGTTGGGTTTTTGAAAAAAAAACATATACATATTTTGTTTTTTTTGTTTACATTGCTATTAGACCTCTTACCATTAGTGATGCAAACATTGTTCTTAGTTCAGGCTACATGTTGTTATATATCTGCTGATATATTCGTATCAATCACTGATCACCTAAGTGATATCTCAGTCATATGTCGACCTAACAACATATACATATACATACTTTTAGGTGCACCGTTGTTTTTTTTTTGTTTTCAAAGAAAAAAAAACATATACATATTTTGCCTCAAGTGGGGTTTTGAACCCATGACCTATCATACCAGAACTTTAAACTAGCCCTTTAGACCAACTTTTCCATTTTAGCTATTGTCACATTATTGCTTCTTCCTTCTTGTTATCTGGAATTTGGAGTGCTAACATTTTTTTGGTAATGATGGATTTGGAGCGCCCCGACGAGCGCCTCAGTAGCATTTTTTTAATGTTGCTCAGTGAATCATTGTAACAGATGAATAATAAAATTGTATTTTTTGTCGTTATTTTTTGGGCGTCGCTTGATTAGACGTCGAAAAAATATTTGACATTTTATTGGTGTCGCTTGCTTAGGCACCAATTCTTTTGTGTGCTGTTGCTTGCTTATATTGTACGTTTTTTTTGCGTAATTACGGAAAAAAAAAACAAAACTTGAAAATTGGTTTTGGCTACATAAACAAATTTTGGCACCGCCAAATTTGGGCCTTCCAAAATAACATTTTTGGCTAATTTTTTTTCAAAAGCAACGCTCATTTTGAGCACGCACTAAATTGTCACCTATTTTGCACTGTTCGCAAATAGTGTGAATTTTTTGAAAAATCTTATTTATTCTTACATTTGAAAAAAAACACTTACGAAGTCTCTCCGAATAGGCTCACCTATTTGGGTATGATGTCAGAAAGAATTTGGGGCTTGGTTTTTAAGCGGTCCCTGGTGACCCTCCTCCCTCATTTTTCCGCCTGGTCATATTCACGTAGAGATACTGAAAGGGGTTGACCGAATATTATTTTTGCTCAAATTGTATTTATACTTATGCATTTTTGCAATCAAATAATTTGCCTCTCTATATCGGCCCGTCGATCGTTATAAGAGGATTTTTTTTAACAAAAATTATTTTTTCAAAACCATTGTTTTATCTACAATTGTTTGTTGTTACTTATGCAAACCAAATCCATATAAACCTGTCGTTTTATATGATGGCTGATCAAGATTTTTCTCCTGTTGTAGAAAAATGTTGATCAAGATTGATTTTTCCATCATTGACGCCTCTGGCAAGAACTACTTGGACTGGACACAAGACATCCAGAACCATCTAGATGCGCAGGGCCTCTTGGACGTCATCTATAGAGAGGAAGAGCGCGAAGTGGAAGTCACTCGCTCAATGAACGCCAAGGCAATGATTCTATTCCGTATGCATTTATCTGACGCCATGAAGGCAGAGTTCATTGAAATCTCCTCGCCAAAGACGCTATGGGACTCTCTGAAAGAGCGCTTCGACCACTAGAAGACCATATGGCTGCCTGAAGCGCGCCATGACTGGTTGAACATGCGCTTCCAAGACTTCAAGAGCGTAACTGATTATAACAATGAAGTCTGCAGGATTCGATCACTTCTCCAGTACTGCGGTGAGAAATTAACCAACAACGATCTATTGGAAAAAACATACACCACATTCCCTTCCACTGACAACTTGCTCCAGAAGTAATACCGTCAGTCTAAGTTCACCAAATTTTCTGAGCTCATCAACCAGCTTTTACTAGACGAGAAGAACAATCTCATTTTAATGAGAAACAACAATTCTCGTCCTGCTGGAACAAAGGCAATTCCAATGCCTGATGCAAACGCTCTCCGTGGACCAAATTCACGTTGGAAACGAGACAAGGGCCAATCGTCCCAGCCAAGGAACAGAGGTGAGTTTAAGTCTCGTCACCCAAAGCGAGGTTCTAACAAGAACCAAGGACCTTTGACTCCTAGACAGTCTCATGGTAAGAACCAACGGGCCAGTCGTCCCAAAGCGAGAGTGGAAGGCCAAGCGCCTACCCTCTGCTACAAATGTGGTGCTTATGGTCATATGCAACGGACTTGCAGGACAACTCCCCAAGAAGTTGATAATTATCACAAGGGGCGCCGGGCCGAAGCAAATCTGGTCAACGAGTGCGAAAATCTAAATCTTGAGACCCCCGATTTTATAGCAGAAATGGAAGAATGAATCTCCATTTTCTCTCTATATTTGATTTAAGTCATAAAACTTTTGGTGGTTTGTATTTTCTGTTTTCTCGATAAATTAAAGTTCTATTTCGAGCACTTTCCTTAAACATGTGACAAACTTTAATTTTCTTTACTTATAGGCATGGACCACGGGACAGTAGATTGTCTGGTTGATAGTGGAACGACTCATACTATCTTGAGAGATAAATCATACTTTATCTCCTATACACCTAAAGTAACCTCAGTGACAACCATTTCGGGACCCTCAACCCTTGTTCAAGGTTTTGGCAAAGCCCATTTTTCGTTGTCCAATGGTACTCCCGTTGAAGTATCAGAGGCCTTATATTCTCTAAGGTCCAGTCGTACCTTACTGAGTTTTAAGGATATTCGAGAAAACGGATTTCATGTTGAAACTGCTCGAGAACATGCCTTCGAGTATCTTTTCATTACCTCCACTCAGTACGGCCAAAAGCGTATCATGGAGAAGTTGTAAAGTCTTTCAAGTGATTTGTATCTCACTACGATACAACACATTGAGAGTAATCTCATCATTCGCCGAGCGCCAGTTGATGAGAGCATTTTTATGCTATGGCATGACCGGCTGGGTCATCCGGGTCAAAATACGATGCTTCGCACTATGAATGCGTCGCATGGGCATCCTTTTGGAGGAAAGAATTTTGTTATAAATCCGAAAAGCCTTTGCCAAGCTTGCTCGATTGGGAAGACGAATCTCAAGCCGCTCCATGTGAAACCTACGAGATTGGTTTCTCAATTCCTTGAAAGAATACATGGAGATATTTGTGGACCAATCCAACCAACATGCAGACCATTTAAATACTTCATGATTTTGGTTGATGCATCGACTAGATGGTCACACGTAGTGTTGTTGTCCACCCGAAATGCAGTGTTTTCTAAACTCCTCGCCCAGATCATTAAGTTAAGGGCTCACCATCCGGATTATCCAATAAAGTATATTAGACTTGATAATGCCGCGGAGTTTACATCGAAGACTTTCGATAACTATTGAATGACTTTGGGAATAAATCTTGAACACCCTGTTGCGTATGTTCATACCCAAAATGGCCTAGCGGAAGCTTTTATAAAGCGACTGCAAGTGATAGCACGGACCTTGGTTATGCGCACCAAACTCCCACTATTTGCATGGGGCTATGCAATTTTGTATGCTGCAAATTTGGTCTGTCTGAGGCCCATGGCCACCCAACCACTTTCCGCGTACCAGCTGGTTACTGGATGTGAGCCTGACGTCTCACATTTACGCGTATTTGGGTGCCTAGTCAATGTTCCAATTGAGCCGATAAGGCGTTCAAAATTTGGACCTCAGAAGCGACGGGGAATATATGTCGGTTATAACTCCCCGTCCATCATTCGCTATTTAGAGCCCTTGACAGGCGATCTCTTTACCGCGAGACACGCAGATTGTGACTTTGATGAGGCAATCTTCCCGTCATTAGGAGGAGAAATGCACGCTAACGTTGATGAGGAACGACGTGAATTAGCGTGGCATGTGCCCGCTTTTGTTCATCATGATCCCCCGTCTGCACATAGTGATAAGAAAGTGCAAAGGATTCTAGGTCTGCAAGATATTGCAAATCAAATGCCAGACGCATTTAGCAACCTAGCAAAAGTCACGAGATCAATTATACCTGCTGCAAATGTGCCTGCAAGGATAGACGTCCCTGAGAGACGCCATGTTCCTGTAAAACATGTTGCTTCGGTCGAACCCGCCGAGCAAAGGACGCTGCCATTGGCCGTCCAGTCCGCCGCTATTCCCAAGAAGAAGGGAAGACCGGTTGGTTCCAAAGATGTTCTGTCCCGAAAGCGGAGAAATCTTGTTAAAAGCGTTTTGCCACATGAGATCATTAAGGATCACGGTGATGTATTAGAAGAGCGCATTCCAGATGAAACACCTATTCCTAATCATACCGATAACCTCGAAATATCCGTCGAGTACGCTAGCTTAGACGATATTTTGAAGCGAAACGAAACTGTCATCGATGATGTGTTCATATCACTACCAAAATTTATCGTTTTAGCGACGACCCTATCCGTCGCCAATCCGACGGTAATTAGTATTATCGACCGATCACCGACGGTTTTTGGCCAAAAAAATTCATCGGCAATCAGCTCGTCGCTAATAACGGTCGTCGCTACGTAGTCGTCCAGCGACGAAATAGCGACGGACTTTCGACGTCAAAATATGAAGCATTAGCGACGCATTTCCGACGGACTGTCGTCCATTTCAACTATTAAGTACTGAACTGTGTAGACAATAGCGACGTAAAATTCCGTTGGTAACCCGTCGTAACAGCGTATCAGAGCGTATCTTTCCGTCGCTCATCCGTCGGTATTCGTCGGTAACGAACGACGGATTAGCGACGGTTTGCTGACGGACTATCCGTCGATCAGGTTCTGGAAATGCTAGGCATTTCCAGCACCATGGCGACGGATTATTCGTCGCTATTCCGTCGATATATATCGACGGAATACTGACGGATTATCCGTCGAGCATGTTCTGAAAATTTTTGGTATTTCCAGAACAAGGGCGACGGATAGGTCATCGCTATTCCGTCGAACTATATACAATGCCGATGGATATTCCGTCGACCATCCGTCGCTACCTGGAAATATTTTAAAATCTCCAGTTAGCGATGGAGTAGCCGTCGAAAAGTAGTCGGAAACTGGTAATAACCGTCGCTAAACGGTCACAAGTCCGTCGCTAACTGAGAATATTTTGAAAAAAAAAATTACAGCATTTTTCCTTTTCGCAAAAATATGCATAAACCAAACCAATATATAATGCACACCAATTATCCAACAATCACATAGACCAAATATATTATGCACACCAATTATCCAAGAATCACATAGACCAAATATGCACATACGAATTTAATACACACCAATTATCTAAGAATCATATAAACCAAACCAAATTAATATAAAATAGACATCAATTATCCGGAAGAGTAACCTAATATCCATCGTTATAATCCGATCATAGCACAAATATTCCAAAATTTTCACAAATATTCCAAAACACATAGGAAAATCGACTTTGGCCTCAACAAAGACCACAAGTCAGACGATGAATCCTCACAGCCAGGGATCATAGTTGCGTTGAGGCATGTACCATTCTATCAGCCACTTTGCATACGAAGGCTCAATCTGATTGAGGTCTTCTGTAGGGACAGGAGGGTCGGTCCCGATGCTACTACTCTCTGACGGTGGCTCCTCCTTAACTTCAAGCTTGGGAGCAATCTCTTCCCTGATGGTCATCGGTTCTTCCTTGACCTCGACCTTTGGTAACACCTTCTCCTTAACAGTCACCGGCTCTTGTTTTACGACGGAGACTTCCTCCGTGTCGACCTCCAAGGGTTTCTAATTGCCTCGACCCCTTCCTCGACTAGCAGCACCACCTCGACTAGTCCTAGGAGCCATCTTTCTGACAACAGGAGGATTATGTCAAAACAAGTGGGATTCATCGTCTGACTTGTGGTCTTTGTTGAGGCCAAAGTCGATTTATGTCAAAACCCACGACTTCTGATTTTATCCGAAAGATTACTACATAGGAGCCACCTAGCAGTACAAGTACTTGCATTGTCTTCTTATTTTATTCGAGTTATGTCTATCAGCTGATCACACTCTTTATTGCCACTGCGAACTTCAATTGGGTCCAACTTGAGCAACAAGATATCCGTTAATGGTGTAGCTGAGACGAGTAGTCTCGTAAGCAAATTTAAAATCTAAGGCAGAGATAGACATACATCAAAAAACCACAATATATATAATAAAGTTTGATTGTATAATTTGAAGCTATACATGGTAATTATATCGTATCACTTTGTAACATGAGTTGTAATTTCATCTTCGACGATAAACTATAAGGCTACTTGCATGTTCTTCCAACTTTAAATTACAAGATTACTACATTAGGTTAAATAAATCACTAACCTCATCGCGGCCAATGTTTACAGTCTTGGTCTCAACTGTCTTCGATTCTATGATCCCATGCTTTCGGAAAATAGACAACGCAGACTCCATGGAATAGAATGGCCTTACATGCAAATCGTCTGTGATTATGTATCTTTTTCCTCCTTTCACAAACACGCCATCCTTGTTGCCTCCATCTGAAACCCCCTCCCACGCAACATCCTCATCCATTGCCTTACCACAGGGAAATCGAGCGCCAATAACCGAACTATACAGACGGTGAGTCTTGGTGTAGCATTCAAATGTGGGGCACCCGTAAATTTGCCGAGGTTTTAAATCATCGACATTGAGTTTTAAACCCTCACGTAGCCTTTCTACTTCACTTCTAGAACACAACCCAACCGGAGAGGATACTCTGAGAGATCCATCTGAGTAGGACGTATACTCTGAGAGATCACCTTTACAAGAATGATATCAGTAGTGGGATTGAGTGCTGGAGGGGATATTATCAGAGTATACGTCCTACTCAGATGGGTCTCTCACCGTTACTATTTTTTTCTGACAGCATGGTGGATGTGCTCCGTCAACAGATTCTTGCTCCGAGCCAAAACTTTTCCCCAGAGCTTAAGTGGACATCCTTCGTGTAGAGCTCGAGTGAGAGGTTCCTGACAGCATGGTGGTCTCCTTTGTTAAAGTATCCGTGCTCGTCCCACAACCAATGTAGGATGAGCACGGATACTTTGACAAAGGAGACCACCATGCTGTCAGAAACCTTTCACTCGAGCTCTACACGAAGGATGTCCACTTGAGCTCCGGGGCAAAGTTTTGGCTCGGAGCAAGAATCTGTTGACGGAGCACATCCACCTTGCTGTCAGAAAAAATTAGTAACGGTGAGAGACCCATCTGAGTAGGACGTATACTTTGATAATATCTCCTCCAGCACTCAATCCCACTACTGATATCATTCTTGTAAAGGTGATCTCTCAGAGTATACATCATACTCAGATGGATCTCTCAGAGTATCCTCTAGTGATAGGTTGTCGTATCATCACTGCCGAGGGATGAGGGTCGGAGGACAGTCAACTTTATCTACGGATACATAGTTTCTGCCTCGCCAGTTGAATGGGTGCAGGGACTATGTCCTGATCACCATGTCGTAGTCCAATACAATCCAGAGATTGACACAGTTCTAGTTCATATATGTAGTCCAATACAAATAGTCTAATACAAAAACAACTCAATACAAATAGTCCAATACAAATAAGTACTAATAGCTAATGAGAACCACGCTGCTCACGCAAACGCTCAGTGATACGATCATGCAACCACCTCGAAAAAGCGAGATTTTTGGCGTGAGGAGAGATGTCGTCCCTTGCAAGGACTGCTTGAAGAGAACTCCCGGTCTCACTAGCTACCGATGCTGGATGAATAGAACTCCCGGTCTCACTAGCAACCGGTGTCACTTCCTCCTTAACTGTAGGAGGACCCACCTCAGCATTCACTGTTTTTCTCAAACGACGTGCCACTCCTCGGATCATAGGTGCCATCTGGTAAGATCAATATTCACAAATAATATAATTGTAACATAAGCAAGCTAACTAAAGGAACCATCATGTAATTTGAGTACATTTTTGAAAGCCGATAAAGTATAAAAAATTTGATTTTTTGCCAAGTGTGAGAACAGATGGCTCAAAACACAACCCAAGATTCATTCAAGCATACATTAGTGTGAATCATCTATGTTCTGTACATATGGTGTAGTATATGTTCTTATCGTATCTAGTATCTGAAGAATGTAACAGAATCAAGATGAACTCACATAATGTAATACTAAGACATCATCTACTACTATATAAGATATAGTGATAGGTTGTCGTATCATCATTGCCGAGGGATGAGGGTCGGAAGACAGTCAACTTTATCTACGGCTACATAGTTTCTGCCTCGCCAGTCGAATGGCTGCAGGGACTATGTCCTGATCACCATGTCGTACCGTAGATTAATGCAAATTGAGCTGGAACTGGAGCCAAAATACAGTACTACTTCACCATGTCGTACCATTTTACTCTCTCTCTTTCTCTCTCTCCTCCCCCCTCCGGCGCTCTCACTCTCTCCGACGCTCTCACACTACTAATTCCTATGTGTTTTAAGTGTGAGAACGGATGGCTCAGAACACAACCCAAAATTCATTCTAGCATACATTAGTGTGAATCATCTATATTCTGTATACCTATCGTGTAGTATATGTTCTTATCGTATCTAGTATCTGAAGGATATAACAGAATCAAGATGAACTCACTTAATGTAATACTAAGACATCATCTACTACTATATAAGATATAGTGATAGGTTGTCGTATCATCATTGTCGAGGGATGAGGGTCGGAAGACAGTCAACTTTATCTACGGCTACATAGTTTCTGCCTCGCCAGTCGAATGGCTGCAGTGACTATGTCCTGATCACCATGTCGTACCGTAGATTAATGCAAATGGAGCTGGAAATATCCGTCGCTAACCGGTAACTAATCCGTCGCTAACTGAGATTGTCAAATACACATATGTATATCACAGCTAGATGTATAGATATATACATCTATACAGAAGCACACAACTGATAGAACTCGCACTATCCTTGAGACAGTGAACATATATATACACCAAGAATCCAAATCCCATATTCATATTTACTAATCCAAACACCACCAAACTAATGGAACACCCAATATGGATAACAAATTATTTAGCCAATATATAAACTCAGATGAATTTGAGAAGCAAAGCCACCCGCCGCCCCCGACCAAAGCCCGCCGCCCCAAGCCCGTCGCCCCAAGCCCGCCGCCCAGTCCAGTAGTTCGGTTGCATATATATATGAAGAGTGCATATGACTGTGCGTCGGTTGCAAATAGCCCCGACGCCCCAAGCCAGCCGCCCAGTCCCCGACGCCGCCGCCCCAAGCCCACCGTCCAGCCCCCGACCCAAGCCAGCCGCCCAGCCACCGACGCCCCAGCCCCAAGCCTGCCTCCCAGACCCCGACGCCCCCGCCACAAGCCCACCGTCCAGCCCCCGACCCAAGTCAGCCGCCCAGCTCCCGACGCCCCCACCCCAAGCCAGCCGCCCAGCCCCCGACGCCGCCGCCCCAAGCCCACCGCCCAGTCCCCGACCCAAGCCAGCCGCCTAGCCCCCGACGCCCCAACCCCAAGCCCGCCTCCCAGACCCCGACGCCCCCGCCCCAAGCCCACCGCCCAGACCCCGCCCCAAGCCAGCCGCTCAGCCCCCGACGCCGCTGTCTCAAGCCCACCGCCCAGCCCCCGACCCAAGCCAGCCGCCCAGCCACCGACGCTCCAGCCCCAAGTCCGCCTCCCAAACCCCGATGCCCCCGCCCCAAGCCCACCGCCCAGCCCCCGACCCAAGCCAGCCGCCCAGCCCCCGACGCCGCCGCCCCAAGCCCACCGCCCAGCCCCCGACCCAAGCCAGCCGCCCAGCCCCCGACGCCACAACCCCAAGCCCGTCTCCCAGACCCCGAGAGAGAGAAAGAGAGAGAGAGAGAGATTGAGAGAGAGAGAGAGAGGGGGTTACCTTCGGAAGAGAGAGAGGAGAGGACGCCGACACCGACGACGACACCGACGCCGATCACCGAAGCCGACACCGGTGAGAGAGAGAGAAAGAGAGAGAGAAAGAGAGGAGAGAGAGTGAATTTGGGAGGAATGCAAAAAGTTCCCTCCGCCGTTTCATTTAAAGTCTGGTACGTATATATAGCGACGGACTAGCGACGGAAAAAAAACCCGTCGCCCCGTAGTTGTCCTGTTTGATACGTGCCGACTGAATATCCGTCGCTACGTAGTCGAAGATATGTCCCGCCAATTCTCTACACAATTCCCGCCAAATAATCGACTACGTAGCGACGACTGGAGATCCGTCGCTATATCTCCGACAATCTAGCGACGGATGTGCGACCTTTCCTCCCCCTAAAATTAAAATAAAATGGCAAAGGCGTGTAGTCGATAATCAGTCGCTGAGCGGCCACGAAGCCGTCGCTAACGCCGACGGAAAAATTCCGTCGCTAAATATCCGTCGCTAATTTAGTGTATTTTGGTAGTATAAACTCAGTGGCCACTGACATTATGAGCAATGATGACATGGAACCTCGCAGCGTTGCCGAGTGTCAACGACAAACGGACTGGCCACAATGGAAACAAGCAATCCAGGCTGAATTAGATTCCTTAGCGAAAAGAAGCGTGTTTGGACCTGTAGCTCCAACACCACCCAATGTTAAATCAGTTGGTCACAAATGGGTTTTTCTAAGGAAGCGTAATGAGAATAATGAGATTATACGATACAAGGCTCGCCTTGTGGCGCAAGGCTTCTCAAAACGCCCTGGAATTGATTACGAGGAGACGTATTCCCCCGTAATGGACGTCATAACGTTCCACTACTTAATCAGTTTAGTAGTTTCCGAAAAACTGAATATGCAGCTCATGGATGTGGTCTCAGCCTATCTCTATGGGGATCTGGACACAGAGATATACATGAGAGTCCCTGAAGAACTAAAGATGCCTGAATCAAGTAGTTCCCGACCACGAAACGCGTTTTCGATTAGACTGAGGCGTTCGCTATATGGATTGAAATAATCCGGGCGAATGTGGTATAACCGCCTAAGCGAATACTTGATCGGTTTGGGATACATTAATAACAAACTTTGTCCATGTGTGTTCATAAAGAAATCTACTTCAGGATACGCAATCATCGCGGTATATGTAGATGACATGAATCTCATAGGAACCGAAAAAGACTTGTCAGAAACTGCTGATATCATGAAGAGGGAATTCGAGATAAAGGATCTTGGGAAGACACGGTTTTGCCTCGGCCTGTAGATCGAGCACCGTAAAGATGGAATTCTTGTCCATCAAGCGAACTACACCCAAAAGGTGTTGAGACGCTTTAGTCATTTTGACGTTAAGTCATCCGCTACTCCCATGATCGTCGGCTCTCTAGACATTACTAAGGACCCATTCCGTCCAAAGGAGGACGACGAAGAGATATTGAGTCCTGAGTGCTCTTATCTGGGTGCAATAGACGCTTTATTATACTTGGCCCAATGTACTAGACCAGACATCTCGTTTGCTATGAATTGTCTAGCTCGACACAGCACCGCGCCAACACGCCGCCATTGGAATGACATAAAAGACATTTTTTACTACCTTAAGGGTACTACGGACTTGGGCTTGTTCTATCCCTACGCAGTTTTGAGTGAGTCCAATGCTCTTGGCACTCGAAGCAACGCGACCCTTGTTGGCTACGCCGATGCGGGATACTTATCTGATCCGCACAAGGGGCATTCCCAATCTGGTTATGTCTTTACCATTGGGAACATGGCGATTTCTTGGAGGTCTCGCAAACAGACCTTAGTGGCTACTTCAACGAACCACTCTGAGCTACTCGCACTCTATGAGGCGACTAGAGAGTGTGTATGGCTTCGAGCTGTTTTTGGCCATATTCGAAGTACATGTGATCTTCCATATGACCCAGATTAACCTGTTGTCGTCTATGAGGACAATACCGCTGTTATTGATCAAGCGAAACATGGTTACATCAAAGGGGATGCTACCAAGCACATATCGCCTAAGTTGTTCTTTACACATGAACAACAAGCGCTTCAGAAGATTGAAGTGCAACACATTGGATCGGAGAATAATCGTGCAGACTTGTTTACCAAGTCACTGCCAAAACACTCGTTCCAGAAACATGTCAGAGCAATTGGACTTAGGAAACTTTCAGAGCTAGCCTAAGTGAAACATGTTTCCTGCACCCTGTTGTGTGCATGTGAGGGGGAGCGCCCCAACGAGCGCCTCCAAATGCCCTGTTGTGCGTATATCCCGCATCCTGTCGAGTGCGAGTGAAAAGGGGAGCATCCTGATGTATGCTTGTGTACTCTTTTTCCCTTATACCAAGTTTTTTTCCATTGGATTTTCCTTGGCAAGGTTTTTTTTTTTAACGAGACACAGTTCAAATCCCTTATTCACTAAGGATTATTATGATCAGGGGGAGTATCCAGTTGTATACTTCTAAACCATCGTGTACTCTTTTGTCCTTCGATCAGCGATTTTTTTCTACTGGATTTTTCCCTGACAAGGTTTTGACGAGGCACCTTTGCAATGGTTAGTTTACCCCCATCACACTGACCTGTGTGTACTCTTTTGTCCTTCGACCAAAGTTTTTCCCACTGGGTTTTCTTTGGCAAGGTTTTGACGAGGCACAAGTAGGTGGTCAAATTTTAATGTGCAAGCTACAGACAGACGAAGAAACTCAGAGGTGTTTACAAGAAGAATTTATGGAGAGCCAAGGGGGAGTGTTGTAACTCATGGCTCTTTACCTTTCATCTCCTTGTAACCTACACATGACCTTTGGCCCTTCATTTCTTCATAACCCCCAACCTCTCTCTCTCTCTATATAAAGAGAGGTTGGGATAGCTTGTAAGTTGCACTTGAGTGATTTATATTATACGTGTATACTTCGTCACATCTCTGGCGTGTTTGAGTTTTTGCCTTACAACAAAATCTATAATAATCATGAAATATGAATATGTATTAACTAAAAACCAAAATGATGTAAATCACAAGATAGAAGAGAATGGAGAGCCTTGGCTCTTGGTTACTTCTCTCACACACCAAGAGAAGAGAGAGAAGATAATGGAGAGAATAAAATAAAGAGAAATTATTGGGTGGTCCGAACTCACCACGTGGCAATGGTGAATGGTGAGCCCGACCACTAATTTCTTGACACTTGACATACAAAATTTTTAAAAAATGTAAAATATATACAAATTCACTTTGCATATAATTAAATATTTTTTTTCTATTTCAAAAATATTAAAAAATTTGCCTAGGAAATAAGGAAAATGTAGTGATATAATGGATTATGTCGAGTATCAAAAAATTAGTGGCCGGGCTCATCATTCACCGTTGTCACGTGGTGAGCCCGGCCCACCCAATAATTTCTCTAGAAATAAGAGGATTCAATCCTTTTGTAACTTTACAGATCCATCCACAAAAATTGGATCAAAATTGACGTCCGAGATTGAATTGCAAAGGGGATGTTCCCTACTTAGAACAATCCGAACAATATACTATCTGTATACTGTCAATATACTGTATGCAGAAAATTTTGAGAAATATAAGAAAAATAGTATATTGTCAGTATAATATTAATATATTGCCAATATATTGTCTGCATAGAAAGAAATTAGGAAATCAAAATTTCAAAAGCTTCCATTCTATCCATGGGTCATAGTCGGAGTACAGCGTCGTGTCGTGTCACAGGTCTCTACAAATTTTATACAAAATTTAAAGAGCTTTGCTATGCCTACAACCAAATTTTACAACTCCCTTACAACCGGACACGTGTTGGACTTTGATTGGAGGAGGGGAAAAAAATGGTGGGACCGGATGAAGCCCATGTAGCAGGGGGGTGAGAGTGGTGGTGGGACCCGGTGGGACCCATGTGTAAGGGGTGGAAGAGAGTAGTTGTAAGAAGGTTGTAAAAACTTGGTAGTAAACTTAGCATTTTTCAAATTTAAATGTCTCTAGCAAATATAGAGTTACCTACCGCTACTAGTTTTCTAGTAATTAGTGAATTTACCATAGTTTTTATTGTTATCATGAAAAACAATAAAGAGTTTAGACTTGTTTTAAATTAGGATTACTTTAAGAAAGAAGAAGTAGAACCAACTTTTTAAAGTAGTCTCCCACTATTTTTCAAAGGTGTTCAAAAAATAAATTATCTTACAAAAAAAAAGTTTAAATAACTTTTAATACTGTTTTTCAAAAGATAACCCAGATGAAATACCAAACCCACTCTTATGCTATATACATGTGCTTTGAAATTAAAGTAGTAGTCACTTGTTTCCCACTAATCCTGATAAACCTACCTGGCATAATTATTAAATGCCTTTT
The DNA here is from genome assembly GCA_029216955.1 of Iris pallida. Taxonomy (NCBI): domain Eukaryota; kingdom Viridiplantae; phylum Streptophyta; class Magnoliopsida; order Asparagales; family Iridaceae; genus Iris; species Iris pallida. The sequence continues at coordinate 11,676,702 of JANAVB010033817.1, read as the reverse complement.
GTTTTGACTAGTAAAAAATGATTGTGCAATATCCCTATTATTGGTGGATCTTTACGCATATACTCCTCATGTATCATTACTTACAAATCAACCCTTTCCTAATCCGGTGAACTAATTTATTTCCCTCCCCTTTCGTCTTTACTCCAAATCATTCCGACACAAAAAAAGCAATCAAAGAAAAGAAAAAACTCAAAAAAAAGCAAACAAAATCCACTGGAAAAAAAAACTAGTAAATCCCTCTCGCCATAAATTCCCCAATTCCAACCATATCGCGGTCGATTCCATCTCTATGCTCCGATCGATCCTGCCGACACACCCAGATCCGAGTGATGAGGGTTTCCTGGGGCTCGATTCTCGTTCGTGATCGCGGAGGTAACTGGTCGACTGTTGATTCCTGTAGAATTTTTGGGTTTTTAGGTCTTTTTGGTTTAATTATCGCTATTCAGCTGGTTAAAGTAGTGGAGATTGGTTTCGGTGAGATGAATTTGCTTGGTGCTGTAAAAAGATCCTTTTTTTTGTGCTCAATTAGTAGTGGAAAGAAGTAGTTTCTGTCGGTTGGGGTCTTTTTTCGTCAAATGCTGCAGTCCAGCTATTTCAGGGTTGAGTTAGGACTATGTCAATGCTTGTTCAGTCTTAAAGATCCGTCTTTGCCGACGTTAGCAGTGTAAATGAAAGAATCGGATTTGTCGAGTTTTTTTTTTTTGCTTTATGTTATTGCAATTGAAGACATTAGAGTAGGTGAGTTTGACTTCAGCGAATTGAAGTTGCTCGGCGCTGACAAAGATCATTTTTCGCTCAGATTAGCAGTGAAAAGAAGCAACTTTTGTTGGTTGGGGTCTTTTTCATCCAATGTTGAAGTGCAGCAAATTTAGGGTTGAGTTAGGATTATGGCAATGCTTTTCAAGCCAAAAAGATCCGTCTTTACCGACGTTAGTAGTGAAAATAAAAGAATGGATGTGTTGATGGAAGTATGTTGTGAGTACAAGTTGTTAATGACGGTTTCTGGGGCTTGATTCTCGTTGATAATCGTCGAGCTAACTGTTTGAATGTGATTCTTGAAGAAATTTGGGGTTCTTAGTTTTTTTCTTCGGCTTTAGATTCTTGATATTGAAGTCGTTAGAGTAGGGAGATTGACTTCAGCAGGTTCAGTTTGTTTGGTGCTGTAAAAAGATCATTTTTTTTGCTCACATTAGCAGTGGAAAGAAGTATTTTGTGTCGGTGGTCGTTTTTTTTTCTTCCAATGAAGTCGTCCTGCTATTCTAGGGTTGAGTTAGGACTCTGGCGCTGCTTGTTAAGCCATAAGATCCCATCTTTTCCAACATTAGCAGTGAAAATGACAGAATGGGATGTGTTGATGGAAGTAAGTTTATAATTACAAGTTGCTTAAGGGGCTCTATGGGGTCTTAATTGTTGTTTATGGTTGTCGAGGTAACCGGTCGACTGTGATTCTTTGGCTTTTAGATTTTTCCCTTTAGCTTCTCTCTATTGAAGAAATTAGGATAGGCAAGAGTGATTTCAACTTGATCAACATTCTTCGATGGTGTGAAAAGATGAATTTTTTCTCACATTAGCAGTGAAAAGAAGTACTTTTTGTTGGTTGGGGTCTTTCTTATCCAATGCTGTGCTCCAACTAATTTACGGTTTCTGTTTCTGTGTTGGGCGATGTTGCACATGCACAAATACGATAAAATACATACACCGCGGCTCGGACACAATGTTGATTGTGACACGTCCTAGTGTATTTTTGGACTGTCTATGTCGCAACATGGTAACAACACCAAATTTCAAAGTGTCGAAGCTTTCTAGGAGTTAGGACTCTGAAGATGTTTGTGGAGCTAAAAGGATCCTTCTTTGACGACATTAGCAGTGAAAAATGGAAGAAAGGGAAGTGTTGGGGGAATAAGTTTTGGTAGCTTCAATTTTCTCTGTGGGTGGATTAGTGTAGGTTTTGATTTTCCTTTGTTGACTTTAAGAATGAATTTTGAGACCGTCGATTGTTTCTCTTTCCTTTGCATTGCCATTCTTTGAGCATAAGTTTGTTTATCATATTAAATTTGATGTCTTCATATTTTGATTCGATCAGTATAACTGCAACTTTGTTTCTTAGGTTTATAAACTATGATGATGCTCGTCTTTGCTCATTAGTGGTGACATAAGCTTATGTTGCCTCTTTGGTTCATTTCTGTCATAGTGGGTGAGCTCCCAGAGTTACTATATCATACCATACACGATAATATACACACACAAATCAATAGCGCCTTATCAACGTATTTCAAGTTGACAACCTAGGTTTCAAGTTGACAACCTAGGTGTACGTACGTGCATTTGCTTATCAACGTGCACGTACATGTATGTTAATCACTCAATAGCGGCTACTCTAAACGAGATAATTTGTTTTCAAACTTCTGTAGTTTTGATTTTTAACTTTGGGTTTTCACTTCTTCATGGATCCTCCTTTTGAAGTTATGAAAGAAAATTTGTGAATTTTAGTGCCATTGGAAGTAATGGTTTGAGGCACCAGCCTAAGGAGCTAGGCGCGAAAGGACACCACCCTGGGCTATGGAAACTGGTAGCTAAGTGCTATATATCTTTACCGAGCTCCTTTTCCTTCAGGCAAACAATGCGAGCGCCTAAGGCACCCGACACACTCTCAAGAGCTCGTGTTAGCTATGTTAGGATAATTTGGTAACTTGTTCCACAAATGAGACACCTTAACAATTTGCAACTAAATGTGCTTGTATATATTTTTATTCTCCATTTATTTTTACATGTAAATAAGCAATTGCCTCTATTTCAGTTCAAGAGCATGTAACAAATCAAATTCTTAACAGAAAAGAAGGCGACATTAGTTTTCAGGACTGGTTTTAAATGTTAAGACTTTCAGTTACAAACAGTTTGTTGAAACTTCATTTTTTAAACTCTCGTAAAGCCATACAACTGTCATAATATTCACTCAGATAAAGGCCATCTTATGATGTCCCTCTTTTCTTTCCTCTCCTTTCTTCTACTCTCTATTTTTCTTCTAGTACTTGTTCTATTTTCTAGGTTTATAAGCTCTATTATGATACTTATGAATAATTAGTTTCTAAGTTAGCAGTTAGCATCATAGTCTAGATATTTAGTATCTTGGAACTTCCAGCACAGTTAAATTAGTCACAGAGTTCATGATTTATAAGTTTGTAAAGTTTCAATAATTATTTGAACTTCTGTATTGAACACATAGACTTGAATTTGTTGTTGATTATCAATACTTGATAGTATGTTCTATTTCTTTCTCATTATTGTGAATATGCATACATAATATGATTTCTGATTAACTATTCATATATGGTAGTCTGTAGTCACAACATTTGTTTATTGCTTTGCTTTTGTCAGTGCCACTGCTAATAGTTTGTTAAACAGAAGCGTGAAATGTGATACCATTTCTGTTGGACATTTAGGCTACAACTTTAATAGGAGAAACAATTTATATCTTAGTGCCTAGCTCCAATCAAGGATTCTACTTACTCGTTGACTCTCACCTCGGCAACATAAGACCATTGTGCTTTTAACACATTAAAAGTCTGACTGGAAGTATGCTATTGAATGGAGCACAATAAAGACTAAGAGAGCAGTTGACGTATTCGTAATTGTGTTTGGAGCAGGTAAGGGACATTGTTACTTTTCTTGGTTACTACTTTCTAGTGTTGTGCCCCCATTATGATGTGGGATATTTTATACTAATCTTTTTCCATAAATAGAAATACTGACCTTGAGTAACAATATGGTATTGCTCGTCACCTTTCCAAATAGAACTAATTGTCTTTTCTATTTTATAATATGGTAGTTATGTAGCTATATATTGTTATTTGTTCACTGATTATGGTATTTATAATATGGTGTTGAATGCAATAATGACACTGTCCAAGTGTCCATTACTTTTCCAAATAATAGTAGTAAATGATTTTGGGTTGAGATAATATATAGACAATGCATTAAATAGATATTTTTACCATTCCCATTAGTTAGGTTTTATGGCTGCGAAAAGTTGTAATAATGACTTCCACATGGTGCTCACTAGCAACCAATGGCAGCTATTTTGGTATATTGTAATAGATTAGCTTATAAACATTAAAACTAAAAAGGGGAAATGTTCTTTCTAATTTTGTTTTTGCGAGGAACACTAGGCTGTTGGTTAGATGATTTCTTGCTATGATCTCCCTCGTGTGTATTATGTATGTATAATGATATCACTCTCGTGTGTGTGCGCGTGTGTGATTGTCATTCCTTTTCACTCTTTCCCGTAATGTGTATTGAGATGAATGCAATTTCTATAGAAAATTGTGTTATAGTCTAGGTCAACTTAGAGGGTACTCCTTGGTTGCATGAGCTTAAACTGCATATACAAAAGGTAGATTTACCTACCTGTCAACTAACCACCTAGGTTTTATGGCATGACTCTCTCATGCTCATAGCTACCTTGTCTAGGAATTTGGCACCGATATTGAGGGTTGACGTTTGTTGAAAGCCTGATGTAAAAACTGTATCAACTCCTTTATGGTGGTTTGTGTGTTGGGTTTGAGAAGCCTAGACTTGACCATCCTGGTTGCTTAGAGTACGTAGTGTTTTGACTTCTCAGGCTGTCACCTTCTTGTGACAGGACTGCAGAGATGGAAGGGTTGCTTGGCTATTAAATCAAATATTCAGGTTTGTACATGATAGAAGCTAATCTACGCCACTAAACATTCAATAGAGGTAAATTCTCACATAATGAGTATCAGGTGCTATAGGGATTATATTTTATCCGTTCGTCTTTCTACATGGACTGTTCAAGCTTCTTCTGGTTGGGATTTAGCCTTTTCCTATTCTTGTTTACTTTTCTTAAGGATCTTAACCGTGGGTTCAATATTCAATAATGCTTAGGGAGCTCATCCGACATGCCTTTGCGGAGTTAGACGTGGCAAGAAATTCTAGGCTATAGTTTGGGATTATTTATTGCAACCTTTCTCCTTGTACGTGAATGGATGCTACTTCTCAAGAGATGGTATTGGACAAATAGAAGTTGGCATGAAGCCTGATGTTGGATGTCCTGATTTCTTGAGTTACCATTGGTTCAAATTGAAGTGTGTTCATGAAAATTCTTCCTGTTGTTTGGTTCCTAAAGAAAGTAAAACTACAACAAAGCCTTTATCCAAATCTTTTTGGGGTTGGCTATTTCATAGAGATTGACGAAGTTTTACATTGTCTTATGGTTACCTAACACAACCCTCCTTGTATACCCGGGCTTGGACTTGCAATGAAATAAGACATTTAACACAACACATGTAGAGATTTTTCTGGAAGAAAGTAAGAAAAAGCCTTAGGGTGCGTTTGATTACAAGGTGGAAAATAAATTGATTCCACGTAACTATTTTACTAGGAAAAAATTCCATTAGAAAAAAAGTTCCACGGAATTAATTTGGGTGTTTGATTGTCGTTATTTTCCTATGGGCTGGGCCAGTTTTATTTTCCCCATTTTGAAGGAAAATATGGAAAATGATAGTTTTTTGGAAAATAATTCCATGGAAAATATACGCTATCAAACACTACAATTGGTGGAAAATTTGTGATGGAAATATTTTCCATGGAAAAAAGCTCAATCAAACACAGCCTAAGAGAAAATTTGTGATGTATTTTCTTGCATTTCACTATATAATATATATAGTAAAGAAATTATTCTTTTTTATCCCTACTCATGAAGAATAAACACACATTGACCACCCCAACTCATTTTTCATGCTAATAATCGAATTTATATCTTGTATGCATCATATGGAGATTATCATACTATTTGTCAAATAAAAGAGATTGTTCGCTAAAATGTCTCTACTAATTCGTTGAAGATTTTGTATGATTTATCACTCATAATGTTTGGAAGTTTCAGGGTTGCTAAAGAGTCCTCCAAGGTTATTGCTTCTGAATTATTTGGTGATTTTATCGTTCCTGGAACTCATAACCAACGCTTTACCAGCGAGTCATTATCTGGAAAAGGTGGTGTTAGCCCCAACTACTGCTCCTGTAGGTGGACGGATCCTGGTGGATCCACATCAGGCATCAACCATTACTGAGCTTTCCTTGCCAGTTAGTCCTTCCTCTAATCCGAAGAGACCTCCAGATGCAATCTTCATTGCAAAGTGCGCCTTCTCCTCCTCCAGATTACAACTCATTAACAACTGTTGGACAACCCTCTCCAAATTCATCTCGTCTTTCACAACCATCTGCAAAGCAGAACCAAGATTCTGCTCCGCAAGCGTCTCATATGCCTCCCCCGATTGGGGACACATCTCCATCAGACTCAAATGTCAGCTCAGCTCCATATGGCTTAGTGCAGCCTCCACTTTCTCCTCACAGGTCCGGTAAGTTTATTTTTTGCAAGGCATATTTATTATTTAAGATGCTCCGATTTAAGAATTTTGGAAATACCTATTCATATTCATCTCTGTAAACACACACGCATATATATATATATATATATATATATATTTTTTTTTTTTTGGAATAAGGGTAAATTTATTCCTCGCACTAGGCGGTTAAGGTAATACAATACAACATCTCACTACTGCACATGTCCCCCAGAGAACTCAGGGGGACATAACTGATACATCGAATTCCACGTTATGCAGAATTCCTCTAGCGGGTGTAACCAGGCTCTCAAAGATACGCCTGTTCCGTTCACGCCAGATGTGCCAAACGGAAAGCAGCAAGTCGCACCCAGGCTCGCCTCGTCCACCCCGTCTCTCCACCTCTGTGCCCTCGGATCCAGCTGATGATGCTCCGAATGTCCCGAGCCATGCCAGCTCCCCTCCCCAACTGCCCACACTGCACAGCCCAAATATACCAAGAGAATGAGCACTCGAAGAATAAATGGCCCATAGACTCAGCCTCTCCCGCACACAACACACACATCGTGTCCGGGATATGAACCCCACACCTGATGAGTCTGTCACGGGTCAGGAGTCTCCCCAGCAGCAGTCTGTACGCACATAACTGCATCTTCCGGGCTATACCTTTAGCCCAAATGAAGTCCCGATCCTCCATCAAGGCGTGCCGAACCCGAACCAGCTCGAAGCAGCTCCTGAAACTGAACGTACTCGCTCCACCTGGATAAGAAGTCCCTGTCCATATCCACATATCCCGAGGTTGGCTGGTGTCGATAACAATGCGGCGGATCACCTCACCCAGCTGAGCCGTGAATGGGTAAGCCTCTGGCACCCAAACTCCATCTCTGATGATCCGGCTGCACCTGAGGCCCCTCGTAGCCTCTCTAGAAAACTGTGAACCCAGGATATCCAGTAAAGACCGACCCGCGACCCAGGGGTCCTGCCACAAGTCCGTCGAAGCCCCATCCCTCATGGACCGGCAGATAACAGACTGAAGCTTAGGTCTACACTTAAGAATAGTCTTAATGTGACCGAGAAGTTGTTGTCATGCCTGCACGTCCAGAAGCTCCTCCCCTTAAGGTACCTGCTAGCCATCCACTCTGCCCATAAGGAGCCACCCTGGACGAACCTCCACGCCATCTTAATACCTGCAGCCTCCCTGATAGCCCGTAAAGGTCGGAGACCTACTCCTCCCTCCTCCATCGGCCGGCATAGCTGGTCCCAAGAGATAGCATGCATCCCCCCCCTCCAGAGGAAATCCGCACATAGCATCTCCACCTTCCTGATAGTGGCCGTCGGAATCTGAATAGACTGGGACCAGAACATAGTAATCCCCGAGATGACCGACCTAATCAGCTCAATCCGCCCGCCAAAAGAGAGTCCAGTTGCTTGCCAGCCCTCAACTCTCTTTTGTGTGAACTCCACCAAACTGTGGCAATCATGCTCCCTAGCATAGTTCACCGACAGCGGGACCCCCAGATATTTCACAGGGAGCTCCCCTATCTCCACACCCAGCGCAAACGCCCTTTCCTCCTTCAGGGAGCACCTGGAGCTGAAGTAGACCCGACTCTTCTCTCTATTCAGCTGCAGTCCAGAGAGACGCCCGAACTCCATGACCTCAGAAAGCGCCCTCATTCCCTGCATCGACGGACGGAGAAGAACCAGGAGATCATCAGCATAGATCAAGTGTGAAACCACCGGTTGCACAAGCTTGAATAGCGGGGAAATCTTCTTTTCAAGCACCGCCACATCCAACAAACAAGTGAAATACTCCATCACCAGAGTGAACAGGTACGGAGACAGAGGGTCCCCTTGTCTGAGCCCCCTGGTGCTGCCGAAGAACCCATAGGGTGTACCATGAATAAGGACTGAGAACGTCGGCGTGCAGATACACTCCTTCACCATAGCAACCCACCTCATATCAAAGTCCATGGACAGCATGAGCTGGCATAGGAACTCCCTGTTGACCGTGTCGTAGGCTTTCCTAAGATCCAGCTTCACGCAGGCCTTCATCCCTCCTGGTTTGCAGAACTCCCTAACCATCTCATGGGCAAGCAAACTATGCTCCGCAATCGATCGGCCTTTAATAAAGGCCGCCTGGTTCGGGGAAACCAGACCCTGCATAATCCCCTCCATCCTCCGACACATAAGATGTGTAATTATCTTGTACAGATAATTACAGCAAGCAATAGGCCGAAAGTCGGCCAGAGATGTCGCCCCCTCCTTCTTCGGCACCAGCGTCAGGAAGGTATGATTCAACTCCTTCAGAAGCTTCCCCTCAGTGAAGAACTCCTGCACTACCTCCAGGACCGGACCCTTCAGAACCTCCCAGTGACGCCGAAAGAAGCCACTAGAGAATCCGTCAGGCCCCGGTGCCTTATTGGGGTCAGCTCGCATCACAATCTCCTCCACCTCCTCCATACGGACCGGCTCCAGAAGTCGACTATTGCCCTGATGCGTCACCAACCTCTTAGGGACAAGAGGAGAGAATACACAGGGGTAGTCTGCCTGCTGATATAAGTCGGTGTAGAATCTGACAGCCTCTCTCTGAATCTCAGCGGGGTCTCCAATAAGTCTGCCCTCTCCGTCCAACAGCCTAGGAATGCCATTCCGGTGTTGGCGGGACCGGATAACATCATAAAAGAACTTCGTGCAACGATCTCCATCCTTGAGCCAGGAACATTTCGCCCTCTGAGCCGCAGCGATCTCCTCCTGAAGCCTAAGAGTGTTGACCTCTGCCACAAGGACTTTCTCCCTAGCCGCCAGCTCCCCGCTCAGAATATCCGACGCCAGCCTCCCCTGGACCTCCCGAAGTTCAGCCTCCTTGTCCGCAAGTGAAGACCGCGGCATCTGCTTCACCCAGGCACGAAAACCTCTCTTCACCTGCTTCAACTTATGAACCATCCTGAACTGAGCAGTGCCCGCCCGAGTATTTTGCAGCCCTCTAGTAACCACCTCATCATAACCCGCAGAAAGAAACCACCCATTGTTGTACCGGAAAGGCCTAGCCTTCCACGTGGGCCTCTCAACTAGACCAACTCGAATAGGCGAGTGATCGCTCGTCCCAGCATCCAGACCTTCCGCCACACTATTCGGAAAGAGACGGAACCACTCGCTATTTCCCAGAGCCCTGTCCAGCTGGCACGCAATCCTGTTCTGGCTCTGGACCGCCTTGTTGTGCCAGGTCCAAGTATGCCCTGCTCTCTCCAGACCCCTCAACCCCGTCTGAAGAAGACACCGCTGGAAATCATAAAGAATCGGATCCGGAACCGGTCTGCCTCCCACCTTCTCATGCCTGTGCAACAAGGCATTGAAGTCTCCCATAAGGAGTAAAGGAAGGTGAAGAAGATCCGCCATCCTGTTCAGACTACTAATATCCTCCCAGAGGGTCTCCCGTCTCCTCCTGTCGTTGTGCCCGTACACAGCGCCCAGAATGAACGAGAAACCCCCCTTATTAACAAAAGACACGCCAATGAGCTGCTGGGTCTTCAAAATAGTGGACCCCTCCCAACTGTCCCTATTCCACCTAACCCAGATCCGAGCCATATCACATAGATCGAGGTTATGGGAATGGTCCCAACTGGCAGACGTCCTGCGATTCAGCACAACCTCCCCCCGAATCTTGGACTCCAACAACACCGCAATGTCACACTTCTCCCTCCTCAGCACACTAGTGAACTCCCTCCAACGTCCGATAGAGCACCCGCCTCTAATGTTCCAGGCCAGGACCGACATTAAGACTTAATGTTAGTACCCCCTAACCCAACATCAGGCAGAACACCCGAGGGAGGTGCCCCGCCCTTCTCACTAAAATCTCCTCCGGCCGGGGAGCGACCCCCCGAGATGAGTGACCCATCTGTCCCGGTCACCTCCACCTCCAGCGCTCCAGGCTGCTCCACGTCATCCATGAACTCCCCATCAGGGGGACAGAGGCCGACCCCCCCATCGAAGAGGGAGCAATGTGCTCCTGGAGCTGACCATACGTCAGGGCCCACACCGGGTTATTCCCCGTATCGATGTTCGAACTCCTCAACTGTGGAATGTCCTCCAGCGTCGCTGTCGCTTGCCGCTTCCTACTGTAGACCTGGATCTCCTGGGAGGCTGGCACATTCTGACTCCTCCCTAGAGCACTCAAGCTCCGTGTCACCATCTTCCTCTGTCCATCGAAAGGAACCATCACACCCTGCATCCTCTCCTGTACCGCCAACCCATCCTCCACCCCCATCACGATATCCTCTACCTGCTCTTCTTCCTCCACTCCATCAACCGAGTCCAGCACTGGCTCCCGTGACACCTCCTCACGCTGATCCGCCTGCCCTTTTGACTCCCGGCTTCGGGTACACCCATTGGAATCATGACCAAAACACTCACAGCGGGTACACATGGGAGGAACCCACTCATACTCAACCGACTGTCTCAGAACCGCTCCTCCCACCTCGAACTCCACCTCCCTTGGGAGCTCCATCCCAGCAGTAATCTCAACGAAAACCCTGGCGTACATAAGCCGCGAGCGGAACGCAGTCGCCTCGTCCGTCTTAATTGGCTTCCCGATCAGACTAGCAAGGCGCATCAGAAGGGGGACGCTCCAGTATCTCACCGGGAACTCAGGGAATCTAATCCAAACCGGAATGGCATTAAGAACCTCCTTCTCACACCGGAGGTCTGGAGTCCACTCCCTCAAGATAATCAGTCTCCCGTCAAACGACCAAGGCCCCCCCTGGACGATCCTGATCATATCCTCCTGAAGCCCAAACTTCACCAGATAGAATCCATTTTCTCTGGAGAAGATCTCCATACTCCCCTTCGGCCTCCATACCCTCTCAGCATATCCCCGTATCTGTCCATAGAAGGGCTTACTCCCCAGCACATATACGACTAACGTATACTGCCAAAATTTAGTGACCTCAGCGACCTCCTCCTCCGGAAAGACAGCCCTGTAGCCCCCCTCCACCATCTTGGGCGGCACGTACTCCATGGAAGTCGCAGTCTTCGTCACCACAGGGGAGCACACATCCCTCCAAGATCTGGGCCGAATATCTGCCTGTGTAGCCCTGGTAGGGTCCCCCACCGCTTCCCCTCCCTGTCTCGGCTTCTCCACCTCAACCCCCTTTCCTTTCTCAGCCACCGTCGCCCTAGGTCTCCATGCGTTACCCCCTCTGCCCGTCCCACCCGCAATCCTACGTGGGCCACTACTCCTACCCATCGTCCTGACGGCCTGACTCCCAGGGTTTCCAGCCCCCAAGGCTTGAGAATGAAAACCCCCACGTCCGCCACCCCGTCTCCTGGAGACCGTCGTCCACCCCTCCTCTCCTCCACCACCCTTTCCCGGGTCAGCCCCGAAAGTGAACATCACGCCAGTCGAGGACCTCCCGGACACCGTACCCGACCCTCCTGCCGACCCCGAACCGGGCCCTCCTGCCGACCCCCCCCCCTCCCCCACCTGGGGGGGGACCCATCCCCCGCAGCCGCCGTCCCCCCCCCCCGCCTGGGGGGGAACCTTCCCGCGTGGCGCCTGGCGCTCCCAGCGCTGCCGACCCCCCCCCGCCTGGGGGGGCACCTTCCCGCGCGGCGCCCGCCGCTCCCAGCGCTGCCGACCCCCCCCCGCCTGGGGGGGACCCACCCCGAGCACTCCCAGCCCCCTCCGGGTCCCCCACGCCGCCGCCTAGGGTTTGGCTTTCCCCCTTATGGGTGCTCTTGCCACTTTTTCTTCTTCCTCCCCCCCCTCGCTAGCGGATCCGGAGGCCGAGGGGGAGGCACGTTCGCGAGATACGCGGATGCCCTAGCGGCGCTCGAGATCACCTTTTCTCCAGAGCTCCAAGCCATTATATTATATCTATTTTTTATATATATATATATATTTGGAATAAGGGTAAATTTTATTCCACGCAAATCACAGTACAGGTATTACAATACACTATTCTCCCATCTCCTACCCCAGTTAAGGGGCCATAACAGATACATCGAATTCTATATTATGAAGAATTCCGACTGGCGGAGTAATATATATATATATATATATATATATATATATATATATATATATATTATGCAATATAAATAGTAACTAGTAGTTATTGATGTGTCTTCTAATTGGTTTACATACTGCAACAATTTGATTTTGTCTTGACTTTTAACATTGAGGCAGGATGTTGCGGGCCCAATATGGTACCAAAGCGAGGTTCACAAATTTGTCACTGCATATACCCAGTAAAGTTGAACTGTTTCTACAGAATGTTTCACTAAGTTCAAATTGGAGTAATGAATTTCTTGAAGAGCTGTCTTCTCAGCTCAATCTGCATGTAGCCCAATTTGAGATTTACAACTTCTATGTTGTTGGTGTCTCGGGGCTAAATATCTCAATGGATATAGCTCCATACACAGGGATAAGCTTCTCTACAGATCAAGTGAATGCAATGAATTATTCACTCAGCTCACATAAAGTTCATATCAATCCGATGCTGGTTGGTGATTACAGACTTCTCAATTTCACCTGGTTCAAGCCATTGGCTCCTTCACCTGGTAACGTCGTCTTACCTTCATTTCAGAATGTTTAATTTATATTTAATTACAATTACTTGGAAATCAAAGAACCTTGATGCATGTGGTATTTGGTTAGTTAACTATCCAGTATACCTCCATTCTATCATGAACTTATTCAAGTCTTCTTTCTGTATAATATTGTGAACTTAATTTAGCTTTTCTAAATCTATTACTGTCCTTCCTCTTCTGTGAGAAATGGAATAATATCTGGGAACATAGATTGTGTTGAGTTTTGCAATTGATTCTTGCAAGGTCCGTTTCATTGATCATTTGCAGCTATTGAGCAGATAAATGGTCAGAGCAGTATTCAGCATAATTTTGTTATCTTGTTAATAAACGCAACTAAAACTAAAAGAGGAGAAATAGTGTTAAGTAAGTGGGAAAAGTGAGTAACAACATCTTCGCTACTTATGCGATAGCCTAGATGCCTAGGTGGCGACAAAGATTTGGCTAGGACAAAAGGTTGTTCTAGAGAAGAGAGTAAAAGTCAATTTGTTTTTACTTCAACAGAATAATGGGTTCTTAGACCTGTTCTGCACCAGGTCAGAGGAGGGAAAGAAGGGAAGAAGAAGAGAAGAATAGGAAAGGAAGCAAGAAGATCACACAAGTAAAAGAAGGTAAGAATAGGAAAAAAGAAACGGAAACTGAATAAGTAGTTGGAATAAAGAGGAATTGGAATGATGATTTATTAGTTGAAAGAATACATATTTATAGCTTCAGAGTGGCTATCCAAAGATAGAACCTAATCTAAGCAGAGCATATCTAATAATAGAGACTCTATCCTAACATACTCTTCTAGGCTCCGAGCAAGTTGGATCATAGATGTTAATCAAGCTCATCTTGGAGAGGCAACGGAAAAACAATGGCCGTGAAAGAGCTTTGGTGAGTGTCTCAGCTAAGTAGTTGCAGAGACATGGTGGAGGCAAACTTCCTCAAGCTTGACCTTGTACTGAATAAAGTGGAAGCAACCTCAATATATTTAGTGCGCTCACAAAATAGTTGTCCTCAACAATGTGGATGGCGGCCTTGTTGTCTCGCAATAGAGGGAAGCAGGAGAAGTGAGCGGGACACCAAGATCTATGAGCAAGCTTTTGTTCCAGGTTACCTCTGGTACAACATGAGCGATAACTTCAGCAAATGATGGTGTCACAACGTCTACTTCTTTCTACGTCATGCGATAAGATTGCCCTACATAGGTGATAGCCTCGACAGATCGACGGTCACAACCATAGTCTGCGTCACCAAACACTGTGAGAGTGAGGATAGTCTATATATGCATCCTTGACTATGCTCCGTCCTCTGTGCTATTCTCTCATGGATAAGGACTATGACCTCCTCCTTTCAGACATGGCAGTTTTGCCGGCGACCTACTCTTGGACATGACGTCCAAGGTGGATGTGCCCGGGGCCGAGGGCCCCTCTACCTTGCTCTGAGACCATGTGGAAGAAAGAAGAATTAGAATGGGGTGATTTATTAGATGAAAGAATACATATTTATAACCTCAGAGTGGTGACTAATCTACACAAAACATGTCTAATAATAATAATAATAATAAGCAAGAATGACGAAAGCTCTATCCTAACAAACTCTTTTAAAAGTACTATAATATTGTTAGCAATATGCAGCAAATTAGGACACTGCTTGTTGAATACGAACCTCAACCTACAGGCAACAACACATCACTTAGCTAAGTTTTAAACATATTCATTAAACAACTGCCATGCACTGTAGGTTGTTCTACAGGAAGACCAGAACCTCTCCAGCTGAAGTGAGGAAAATTTAGTCTTTGCGTCAGTTGAGGGTTCTCAGTCCTTTTGTGCACCAGGTCAGAGGAGGGAAAGAAGGGAAGAAGAAAGACAAGAATAGAAAAGGAAGAAAGAAGATCACAGAGGTGAGAGGACAGAAGAGAGAAAAAGAAGGAAATAATAGAATGAAGAAAGAGAAATTGGACAAGTACTATAGAATAGTAAAACAAACTAGAAATTATCACACTGCTCATTGAACACGAAACTCAACCTACAGGCTACAGCACCACATAGCTAAGTTCTAAACATATTGATTAAACAAGCGCCATGCACTGTGGATTGTAGTGTCATGTTTTCCACTCATTAGATGTTCAAATTCAAAGTTAACCTCTTTTTGCAGCAATGTGCTCAAAATCAAAATATTTTGTCCGAGCTATCTTTGTAATTAGTCATAGATTTGTAGTACACACAGAAATCTTCTGTCATGTCTTGTTCTTAAATATGTTTGTTCTTAACAAAATAGGCTACCTTTATGTTCAATTCAACTTTCATAACTGTGGAACAAAAATCTCTTGAAATACTCTCTTTGAATGTTTGATCTGAATGTGATTATATAACACCAAAGTTTATGAAATTCAAGAACATATGATCCACAAACTGTATCCTTTTCTTTTTGCTCAATTAATAAAAAATCATGACATGCAGCATTATTATCCTTATAATATATGTACATTATGACTTCAATGATTCCGTTAATCACACCACGTTAAAAGTTAAGAGCCTAAAGTTTTGCATGCCTCATTTGATTCCAGTTACTTGTTCCCCACCACAGTTCTAGGAAAGGTATCAATGTTTCTCCCTGAAAGCATAAGTTTTGCATGCCTCATTTGATTCCAGTTACTTGTTCTCCAACAAATAGCTCTAGGGACAGACGTTAAAGTATCGATGTTTCTCCCTGAAATCACATTTCGGCAACTGAAATAAACTATTTTAAAATATCTAGGTAGAATAAATGGGAATGACATTGAAATTTAAAAGATTAGCTTCATGCAAATAAAAGATAATTACAGTGACTCATTGGAAGCACTAGGACTTTGTTGTAACTCCTTTATGAAACTTATTCTAGATCATCAGTGTTGCCAAATACTGTGTAATATACAAGTTTTACTTCAAAATCATTATTTTAGCGTATAACTTAGTTAAAACTGTAGTGTTTCTATTGCATTGATATGCTCAGCAAGTTTACTTCTTTTTTTTCCAGCTCCAACATTAGCTGTGTCACCTAAACCTTCTCATCCTTCAAAATCCTATCCGCATACATCCCAAAGCAATGGTAACAATGATAAAAGTTCAAGTTTGACTATAGTTGTTGGGATTTGTGCTGGCATTCTGATCATCATTATTATCACATCTGTGATAATAATTTGCTCATGGAAATCTGGAAAAAGGAAGAAGATCCCAGTCAAAGTATCTGGTATGTTCTTGCTGTAAAAAATGCATTTGATAGCTATTCCTATCATCTTTAAGTTGCTTCCTGCTATTAGCAATGAATAATTTCCTATTGTTAAATTTCAAGAAAAGAACAGAAAATTGAGAGTTCTTCATTGGTTTTTCTGACTTGCACAATGAAAATTAGGGACCACAAATGGATTGTTGGAAAACTCGATGGTCTTGAAATTGTTTGATATGATGAATTTAACTAAATTTGATAGTGGAAGAAAGTAAGGCATTGAAATTGATACAAGTGAAGAAACTATTTATTCTGTATGAATGGACTCGTTTAACCAAACATATGCACAAGCTTCCTTATTGTAAAGACCGATAGTTATATGTTTGAACCTTGTTTTAGTCATCATAATAATGAACAGGATATTCATTAGTCATTATTATGCATTATATAAATGTAGAAATATTTTGCTCTTTTGTACTAATGGAGCTGCTAGGACTAGAGGTAGGTCTTGACAAACATGATTTGAAGTTCTAAAGAAAGATATGATTTTTGTTAGTCTTACGGAGGACGTGTCCCTTAACAGAAACGAATGGAAGAAGAGGATTCAAATAGCCTGACCCCAAATAATTGGGATAAACATTTTGTTTTTGTATGTCGAGTCAGTTGAAGATCAAATGAGTCCATTTTTGGCCCTCCTTTCATGGGCTATCTTATTTGGAAGTTAGATGAGTTGTATATTTGTGGATGATTTTTGTTGTAGCATACATTCACATATCTTATTGTAGTGAAGAATTGTTTTGACTTGGTTCGTACTTTGAAAATTGAGAATCAAGTTGGTGTTCCTTTGAGTACCGGTGAACTTATGGTGTAAGGATTATTTTTGTGGATCCTTTCTCAACATCTTGTTGATTGTGGGGTATTCATTAGACTTTTTTTTCCAAGGTTCACAGTATCGGAATCGATATCGGGCCATTCCTATGAGTATCGGTATTGGCGATATCGGTATTATCGGCAGTTTCGAATCGAAGTATCGGATTTTTTGGTACTGGAAAACAAATAATTATTAATAAATTATTAACATTTTAAAAATATTTTTTTTACATTTAGGCATAACTTTAAGTATTTCCAGTGTTATTTCTGAGTAGTTTTGAAATTAAATGAAATAGTAGTTACCCTTTCCGATTGGTTTACATGTAATAATTAAATTTTCTTCTTTTACATGCTTTTACAACCTTATTATGCTTTAAACCCTTGTTGATTTGTCTTTTTCGTTCAATTTTCTTTGCTGAATTGACCGGAAAAGAGACCCTCAATGTCGGTATCGGTCAGTATCGCCTATCGGTCGGTGTCGGATCGGGACATGCCAAACCAGATCGGTATCGGCCGTATTGGATCGGTATCGGCAGATACTGCAGACTATGCTTTTTTCTTCTTATATTTTCAATAAAAATGGATTACTTTCTTCAGTTTGCTTGTTCATTTACTTTCCTGTATCCATGTTTCAAAATGTTACCGGAAGGATGCTACTCTCGCTGCAGTGTGATTTTCATATTGCTTGCAGAGTCTTGGTGTCACTTAGTTTCATTCTATCTTTGATAATTCTTGTTTTGTTCATAAATTAGGTCATGGACGTGATAACTATCCCTCACGTGGTTTGATTTCTTAGGATTTTATGAGCTTAAAAGGATAGAATTGCTAGTCTCATGTTACAATAGACATTTTGTGTCTGCTGACAGCATCCTTTTAGGTTCTTGTGCCTTTTTTGACCATCCACTGAGGCTGGAACATAATAGTTTGATTTTTGTCTTGTACACCCTAACTTACAGTTGACTGTGATACCATAAATCATTCTGCTTTTGTTCCAAAACCACTAACATTATAGGTATCTACACACAGACCAAATTGATTCTTTTGTTTAATTGGCTCCTTGCAGTGTAGATTAGATACAAAATCAAGTTAATCTTCCTTTTGCTGAAGATCCTGCATTTCTCTTTGGAAAGATAGCAATCGTTTGTTAACCCTATTTGCTTTTCTGTCCAATATAACATTTTGTTTATACCCCTGTTTCCTATATATGAATAATTTGTTTCCACCTTGTCATCGACTTGTGTTCTTCTGTGTAAGAACCTGTTTGAATCCACACCTCATATCCCAAGCAAAGATCATGTAGCATATTTCAGATTTGTTTACTGAATCATTTGGAAAGTTCAGTTCAGAGTTGATATGTTTAAGCTGATTTACATAACATATAAGCACAAATGTAACAGGGAATGAATAGTCTGTAGACTCTTTAGGACCTGTCTCTTGGTACATTAGCTGGATAGACCCGTCAACTGGTCTATCAGCCCCCCCTTGCAGAAATCGTTTCTATTCAAGATATAAAAGAAATTATTTCCTCCAATTTCATTCTTGCTTTCTCTCCCACTTCTGTAATCCTAAATTTGACAAACATCATATATTATGTGGCCATATTGTTTTGAGGCTTGCTGGTGCATGCACTGATTGCTTCTGATGGCATGAAAGCATAAATTGTTTCCATGACTGTTACACACTACAGGATATCTGATGGAAAGTTGGGATCAGTAGACTGAATATTGTGCTTGTATGACATAGCATTGAGGCATACAAGAAAGGAACCACTGAAGACTTATCACTAGTAGACTATAAATTGGAGAAGAAACTTATAAGGAAGTTTGTGGACGCTACAAAGTATGATTTTTTGAATAAATCAATTTGTCACTTAAGAAGTATTCTCAAAGAAACACTGAATAGCTAAGGGACTTGGATTTAGCTTACCAAACCAAGGCTACTGTCTTAAGGATTCTCAAAACGAAATTTTTGGTAAGCACCTAATCATCTTAATATACTCATGTACCGAGGATTTTCCTATTTAAATCTCATAATTGAATCCCATCTAATAGTGACACATGATCTTTATTACCTTGTTGGTTAGGATAGGGACCTTTTACGAGTCATGGCTATAACGTACGACCAATCGGAACTCCTTACTATGGTACAGTTCTTTAAATTTGTTTGATATGCATGTTTCATCAGTTCTATCCATCTCTTGATCCTCTCCATATCTTAAATTATTTCTGATGTACTAACTACTCATTGTGTCTGATATGAATGACAACGTTGACTTAAAGGCTCCCATATTTCATCAATTTCCTACTATTTGAGCCAGATTCACACCATAACTTCCGTAGAAGATAATTAATCTTGCATTTACTTGTTTTTCTTTGTATGACCTTACAGCCTCTTTAACATTCTACTAGTTTTATTCCCACATTTGAAAAACTCAAGGTAGGGTGTGGTACCCTCGCCTATACATATGTAACGAAGCACTAACTCAGCCACCTCTAGTGGCTATAGCCCTCGACTGACCACGGGCAACCATCTTTGTGCTCAAATGACGAGTATGCAATAAACTAGGGCTCTCTCTGATCTATGATGAACTTCTGTTATCGTGCTCGATACCGGATCACGTTCCTCAACTCGCCGCCGTTTCCAAAGATGAGTCCTCCGCTCACCGTTGCTACGAAGCTACTCAAATCCATTTCCATATTTGCTCCGACGCTCGTTAGTTCCTCCCCGAGTTGATTCTAGAGCGGCCAACGACGTCATGATGACTACAAACCCCTGTGGATTGTCGCCGAGAGTCTCCTCACTTGAATACAAGCTTTCCATGTTCTTCATCACGCACAAGTTATTTACTAGCTAAAATCTTGTCAGATTTGCGACTTATTGCAACTTCTTCCTTTTTTCGCGTTATCTCGCATCTTGTGAGATTTTGTTCTAGATAGTGAGATATTGCTCGATATATGATATTTGCCTCTTCTGCTAGCGATATTTTGCTTCAGATTGTGAGATATCACCCGTTCTCTGATATTGTATTGGCTCTCTCCCAAAATGTATTTACTATGGATTTGTGTGCTTGCGGGATATCGTGGTGCTACTATTGTGTTAGGTGGTGATGCTCAGAGTCATGTACTAGCTCGATCTTCTTCGTTCTCCAAATATTTCTTTCCGTTTCTCCTGTGGTTATGTTATGACGTTCACGTTTTGTGATTTATGCACGTATGGCTTTACTTAGCAAATTGGGTTTGTGGACTTATCCACTTGGCTATTCTCGTACTTTGGTGATTTATTGTGCATTTCTTTTCTCGGTTATTTCTATCTTGGACTACTTCATAAACTCTCGTCTACGTATATGATTTGATTTCTCATATTGTATTTACAGTTTCCTCTACTATCAAGCGTTGATCTTTATCTTAGGGCTTTCTTTACTTACTGGATTATTTGGGTATCTATATTTGATTGTGGCTAAATCATATTATGGCGAGTTAGAGTATGGCGAGTTCTCTAACTCATGTTTATGGTTGCGAGGGAGTATGCACTTTTAGTGGACCCCCTTTTGGCTTGGGATGTAGAGAGCGATTTCTTCCATTGTCCTTGTCTATGTTTACGATTGTTTCTCACCACCAGACAAATAGCTACTTCGTGGTCTTGTTTATGTATTACCTTCTTCCTCGACTTCGGCTTTGGCTTCCGATTATTTTTACCACATGAGATGCATAGTCTTCGTCGTCTTATTTCTCAGCCTATTGAATACATCTCTTCAATTTCTGATTCTGCCTCTGATAGATCTTCGTGGATTGTTGATTCTGATATGACCAATCATATTATTCCGCAACTGGTTTTAAAGATGCGAAGTTTAGGATACCAATCCAGTTCGTGGATTGTGGACAATGCCTCTTACTTCTACATTTCATCTTCGGTCCGTGCTTAATGTTCCTGATTCATACTTCAATCTCGTTTTGTTAGTTATCTCACCAGATATCATAATTGTCCAGTTCACCTTCTTTTCTTTCTCCTTTGTGATCTATAGACGTAGACAATTTATGGAAAAGGTCGAGAGGCCAATGGATTATGTTTTATGAATATTTTACCACTTATTCTGGCGTTTGCTTCTTCTATAGACTAGCATCGACAATTTGGGCTTGCCCCCTTGCTTATTCTTTGAAGGTGCTTTATGATTTTTTCTTCTCAGAGGTTTCTTGTAAAGCGTACATTTTTGGGAAACAATATCATTCTGCATGCCTTTAGAAGTGATGCTCCATTCTCTTTAGTATATTGTGATATTTGGGGGCCTTCTAAAACCACAAGTTTATTTGATTTTCATTATTTTGCTACATTTATTGATGATCATTCTCGTATGAATTGCTTATTTGTTCTATGAGATATTGTTCTGAAATCCTACAAGTATTCTGTGACTTTATTGCTCAGATTCGTATATAGTTTTCTACTATGATTAAAATCTTTCGTATTGCTAATGCACGCGAATACATTAACAAGTAATTTCATGATACTTGTACATCTCATGGCATCATTCATTAGACGTCTTGTTCATATACTCCATAACAAAATAACCAATCAAAAAGTAAAAACTGTGACTTTCTTGAGCTTGGATGCTAATTACTCATTGTTATGCATGTCCTTAAGGTTTATTGGAACTTTGTAGTTGGTACTGCTTGCCGTATTAACCATATGTCTATTGCGATTTTGGATCACAAATCTTCCCCTTTTTTTTTAATCCTTTTTCTTACCAAGGAACCATTCTCGGTGGCCCTATGGGTATTCGGGTCTATATATTTTGTTCACTATCTTGGACCGACTATTGATAAGTTAGCTTCCTATGCTCTTAGATTTATCTTGTAAGATATTCTATTAGAATGATATGTTTACTATTCCCCTTATAGTTAGAAGCAAGCTTGTTATTTATGCTGATGTTACCTTCCTTAGGAATCAACCTTTCTTCCTACCTCCACCCACTACCACAGCCAGAGCCTCCACGTTCATGCATTCCCGTCAATGGACTATCTATTTTCCCTGCACCACTACTCTGTCCCTAGTACCACCTGTCCCCCCCCCGCCCCCCCCCCCCCCCCCCCCCCCCCCCCCCCCCCCCCCCCCCCACACACACACACACCACACACACACACACACACCACACACACACACACACACACACCAACCACTATCTACCGTAGTCGTAACATAAGTCTTGCCAGGATACTATTTCTACCAGGGCTATTCTTGTTAGTTGTCCGTGGGTATTTACACTTAAGCATAATCTACATGGTTCTATTAAACTCTTGAATGCACTTGTTGCACGGGATATTACTTAGTAGTATGAGGTTGATTATGAAGAGACTTTTTCTCTTGTTGCCAAACTTAACACTCATATTTCGCAGTATTGGCCGATACCGATCCGATACGGCCGATACCGATACAGTTTTGCATGTCCCGATCCGATATCGACCGATACCCGATATTGGCCGATACCGACATTAGGGGTCTCTTTTCCGGTCAATTTGGCAAAGAAAATTGAACGAAAAAGACCAATCAGCAAGAGTGTAAAAGCATAGAAAGGTTATAAAAGCATGTAAAAGAAGAAAACTTATCTATCGTATGTAAATCAATCGGTAAGGGTGACTACTACATTTAATTTTAAAACTACTAAGAAACAACACTAAAAATATTAAAATTATGCCTAAATGTATAAATATATTTTCTAAAATGTTAATAATTTATTGTTTTCTAATACCGAAAAATCCGATACTCCAATCCGAAACCTCTGATACTGTCGATACCGCCGATCTCGATACTCAATAGGAATGGTCCGATACCGATTCCAATACCGAACTTTAAACCTTTAACAATATTCGTGTATTGATGTCTCTTGTTGCGTGTCACGATAGTTCCACATCATAATCCCCTTATAAGGTGTTGTGGATCAATGAGACCGTCTTCTAAGTTCAAGAAATGTGCCTTGTTATGCTTCAATTTGTAATATATAAAGACATGATTTGGTGTGAGTCTTGGATATGGACGTAGGTCAAATCATCATTGGGAGACCATGGTTGTATGATAATGTTGTTCATATCTTTGGTCGTTCGAACATGGTGATGTTTGAACATGATGGAAAGAAAATCAAGATTTACCATGTACAACCGAAAACTAATTATCCACAACCCGTTCCAAATAAGCAACCCAAGAGGTTGAATTTAATTGGTGCAAAGGAAGTGACTCGTGAGCTTACTATAGGAAGTTACATCTTTATCCTCGTTGCCCGTCAAATCTCTAAAGAATCCACCAGTTTGACTCCTAGTGAGATCCTTCTTGTAATATAGGACTTTTCTAATATCTTTCCTGAAGACTTTCCCGATAACTTACCCCCAATGCGTAACATTCAACACACAATTGACCTTATCAGGAGCAAGTTTGTCCAACTTGCCACACTATCGAATGAACCCGAATAATTATGCGGAACTAAAAAAATTAAGTTGACTAGTTGCTTAGGAAATGATTTGTTTGAAAGGGTTTGAGTCTTTGCGCAATACTTGTTTTATTGACACCCAAGAAGGATGGTACTTGGCGCATGTGTTTAGATAGTTATGCCATCAGTAAGATTACTGATAAGTATCGATTTTCGATCGCTCGATTAGATGATATGCTAGACATGATGACTGAAGCCACAATCTTCTCTAAGATTGATATCAAGAGTGGCTATCATCAAATTCACATCCGGCTGGATAATGAATGGAAAACTTCCTTCAAGACGAAGGATGGATTGTACACGTGGATGGTCATGTCCTTCGGGTTGAGTAATGCTCAGAGTACATTTATGTGAGTGATGACACAAGTTTTACGACCATTCATAGGATAATTTATGGTTGTATACTTTGATGACATCCTCATTTATAGTCGACCTTGTGAGCAATATATTATTTGGACCATCTACGCCCAAGGTTGTAAAAGGTGCTAGGCGGACGACCACCCACTGCCTAGCGCCTAGGCCGCCTAGGCGGCTGCCCAATTCTAGGCAGTCGTCGAAAAAAAATCTAGAAATAAAAATATGCTACGTGAAAATTATATCCCATTTTTTTCCAGTTTCACATAACCAAAAATATATTATATAAAATCCACTGTTTATATATTAATTATGTTTCTATTACTTAATTTATGTTTATATATTTAAAATCCACTGTGTGTTACATATAAAAAAAGTGTATTACTGTGTTTACATATAAAAAAAGTGACAATGACCACAACATAGATCCACTTTTCTTAGCTGGCGGTCCTTAGCTGGCGGTCAAAAGTGGGTCACAGCTCAAGTATTGAATAAGAAGAACACAAAAAAAGTGGTCAGTTATGTGCTCACACTGCCCAAGGTTTTGACTCTGCCCAAGGCCCCAAGTGATGTTATTACTGAGCAGTGCTCAGTCACTTTACTACTCAAAACTGAAAAAAAAACAGCAGCAGCAAAAGAAGACTCAGAAGAAGAGGAAGGCAAAGAAGAAGGCTAAGAAGAAGAAGAAGAAGAAGGCTAAGAAGAAGAAGAAGAAGAAGAAGAAGCTGCTCACCGCAGTCGGCTGCTGCTCACCGCGGTCGCTCTTCTGCTGTCGGCTCTTGAGGTAGGGCAGCATGATTTTTTTTTAAGAAATACATGCCTGGGCGGCCGCATCTCCGTCGAGCGCCCGCGTCTAGGCGTCCGCCTCACCGCCTAGGGCTATAGTGCCCCGTCCCGCTCAGTCAATCGGAGGAATCGGAACGCCGACGACGTTCGGACTAGCCTTGCAACGGCTGCTGGAAGACATCGCTCGGTCGAGGCGACCGCTCGCTCAGGTGGGGTAGTTTCGGTGAACTTGCCTCATCTTTGCCATCACATAATAAATCGTGTTTTCAACTTGCACAAGTAGGCTTAATAATAAAAGAGATGAATCCACATAGCTAAGGGAATAATTCCGACGGATCGAAATGAGTTAGAACATGGAAAACGTCCCACGGTCGGCTTAGAGTTGGTGCACGGCGTGCTTTGAAAATGACACTCGGTCCTTCGTCCCGTGGCTTGGGAAAAGGAAAGTTGGTCTTCGACACAAAGTTATGAAATAGCCTAAGTCATAGGCGTCGCCTGCGTGAATGCTTGTTGAAGCATGCACGGTCCCGTCGAATTGTCCCGACACTTGAGTTGGCCTAAGTCATAGGCGTTGCTCGCGTAAATGCTCGACAAAGCATGCACGTTTCCATATGCAAGGTTTGGCATAGCCTTTGCTCGTCCCTTGAGTCAAGTTATAGGCTCGATTAAGTTAGGCAAAGTTACGCCGATCGACCTAAGTCATTTCTAGTGCTGTCCCGCTCTTTCTGCGGTTGTCAAGTTAAATAGTCCCACGATCCCAAGGCCCATCATATGAAGTATGACTTGGACGATAGCGTCGCGTAGATCGGAAGTCGGTTTGAGACACGATGGCACGGTCCTAGAGTTTTAAGGCACGGGCCACGGTTGATTCATTGAGTTTGGAAAGTGTTGCAAATAGCTGTTCTTGAGTTGAGTGAAATGATAGGACAAGAAAGAAAGAAGGGATGCTCACGACTGGGTCGTTGAGGCAAAAAAGAAGAAGAATGCTCGCGACTACGGGTCGTCGAGGCAAGATCTCAGATGTGAGATGTGTAGAATAGCCCTGAAAGAGATGGTAACACTAGAAGTAGCTTTGACCGTGTGAGACGTCAGTTTGAGTCGAGTCTTGCATGGTCATTGGACAACTTGTACAAGGTAAAATAAATCTGTTTCTCCAACGGCGACCCCGGCGGCCCAGGGAAACCGTTGCGATGGAGACATTCGTAGCTGTGCTGGATGACCGAACGGGTTAGGCGGGGACTTGCAGCGGAGCTAGCTACTCGCGCTGACAAGGAGCGTCCGTCTAATCAAAAGCTCAAAAGGAGTCCATTATAGGGCTGGGCCCTAGTGACTAGTTCATATAGATGAGTCGGCATGGGCGGCGATCCGCGTGTATGCCTTTGGATTGAGTCGAGTATTGAGTGTAGTATATCAAGGAAGTTGGGTTGAATGTGTGTGTACAGTTGGAACACAAACTGTTGGGCCTAAGATTTGGCTGCAACGAAGACACCGTGCTTCGGCACGAGATGTGGCGTCGAGTCTTATGTTGTCGGCATATAAGTTGCATGGTTATGGTTGAGTTGTTTGAGTTTAAGTCAGGAAACCGCCGCAAGGCAAGTTGGTCGAGTAACCCTTAGTTCACAAGTTGGATGGGTCAATTGGTGATCAAAGTAGCAAGGGCCGCGAGGCGGCGATATGATCGAGTCTCATTGAGTTGCGATGCACGGCCTCAACAAGGGTTTGTAGCACGGTCTCACGGAAATGGAGCCTCATCGCGTAGTTGCGTCTCTGATTTTGGCCGAAAGGCAAGCACGACTTGATAGGTTAACGTTGTTTGAGTCGACATCGTTGTTGCAAGCACGGGATGGTCTAAAGACACAAATAGGCAAGGCGTCGGTCATAAAACTGATCTTAAGGCAAGAGTAGAAAGACAATACAAAAGGGGACTATGTTGCACAAAGTAAAGTAAACGTGTTGGTTTTGTATGGGTGGGCGAGGAGCTCATTCCACCAGTACAGTTGAGTACTGACACCCACATAGTTTACATGTGCAGGCACAGGTAGAAGCTCGTGGCGCGGAGCTCGCTTGGATGCGTCGAGGCACGGAGTTCCTTGGCGATTCGAAGCGCGCGGCCGCATGGAGTAAAGACTTATACGGGACATAATGTATGGACATCGCCTTCCGAAGCTTCCGCTGGGGTCAAGACTTGTATTGAGAGATGAAAGGGAGCTGAGTGACTTGTAATGTAAGATTGAGTGAGCTTGAGAGAATTGTAATCTTGGCCTTGCGCCCCAATGTAACCTTTGTTTCAATATCAATAAAGAGCTTCTTTGTATAACTTGTGTTTGGTTCTACTTTCCGCTGCTATCATTCAATGTCTCTGCTTGGGACTTCTGTGCGACGACCCCGTCGCAGCCGCTAAAATCGGCCGTTATGGAACCCTCCTTGCACGAGCGCAATCTAGGCTCGTGCGGCATCACGCCTTAGCGAGGACGATCGCTCCTACGGGAGCGGGACGTGACATAATGGTATCAGAGCACGGCTTTACGTCCTTGGACTATCGATTGAATTCTTTAACTCGTTGTTTCCGCAAACTCTGAAATTGCTTCCGCAAGTTGATATCGTTGGTGCGCTCTCTCTCAATTGTCCCACGGGATGTCCATACAATAAGTCTATCTATTTTGCAAAACGTAGGAGAACAATTTTTGACAACAAAATAAAAGATGGTTTGCGTAAGCACGGTTGGCTAAGTCGGGCTGGGCATATACACCAAAGTTGCGTCGACCTTAGAAAAGTCGAGTGCGAAAATTGAATTGTGTCGGACGAGAATGAGTTGAACTCGATTGAGTAAAGTGAGATGGCTATCGATAGGGGTACTATCGAGCGACGATAACGTTGATGCGATATAGATGAGCGTGCTTGGAATTTGAGGAATGGTTCGAACGGAAAATTTGAAGAAGTCGATTTTGATTCGAATAATAAGTTGAGGGTTTGTTGAATGACTTCATCCCTGAGTGGTGTATGCGATAGCCTCAGGAATGTCGATCGATTGATAAAGGAATGATGCGAATTGACGAAATATGTTGGTCGATGACTTAAGATAAACGGATGAACGATACGTGAGTTTGGTTCGAGGAAATTAATATTGTAAATGAATCGAAGGATAATGATCGAACTTGAGTTGAACGTCGAAGAGATTATCCAGTCGGACGATAGCATCATCCGCATGACTCAAAATTGGTTGTAAAGGAAGATCGTCAGGTTACGCATATCATCGATGGTATTGAGGCGTATCAAAGATCGATATGCGATAACTTGGGGGTACTCCGACTCGGCGAAGGACGATCGTGCAAGTGTTATCCTTCGGTTGGATGCGATACATAGGATTTTGATCGAGATGAATGTTGGATGAAAATGATCATGTCTTGATGGTTACGTTGATAGCCACAACGTCGACGATCTTGTCTTGTGCGAGCACAACTCTAGCCTCGCACATGCGTCGCGTCGGATTTGGGGCGATCGTTCCGCGTGAGCGCTGACATGGTGATTCATGTCGCGGGAATGATCGAACTTAGAAAATCAGGACGCGACAACTTTGATTGTCTCGACTTGTTGGCTTGATGCGAAGGAAAATTCGAAGATGCGAGTACTTGCGATTGATGAATGAATGAAACTTGAGGATTGAGTAGGTCCAATCCGCGCATCGAGAATGAATTAGTCTGGACACAAAACAAGGGTTACGTCCCGATGAGAATGATTATCTCGCGGGAGCGTGCATGGTGATTCATGCCCACCGTGGATAATCTGACTCGCGTGAGATCGAGGCGCAACGCATTGTTAAGTCGGACGACCTTGTGATCGATTACGTGAATTGGAATAGATTACTTCGGAAGTATGAAATGTGAATTATGGTTTAGCGATGGATTGTATTGTAGCGTGCTTGACTTGGAAGGGATGATAGGAAGATTATGTCGAACGTGTGACTCAGACCCCGTGCGACGAATGTTGGCATGTGCATAGGGAATCGATGCTCGATGTTTAGAAATCGGAGTGATGCGAGCTTGGGTAGAAAATCCCGTACCATCGATTTGGTTTGACCTTAGGATGGGGGCAGTGTTGATATTGTTGTTTGGGAACTATGATTACAATACTGACGGAAAGACATAGCCTAGCGGTTAGGCAGACGTTCCGGTGCGGAGCGATAGGAATGGTGAAGGCACCACTCATGAGGCTCGGTTAACATGCATGTATATCAAGGACGCTTGAATGCGTGCACGATCCGACTCGAGTGGTGATGGCGGGATTCGCTATCACGAGGCTTGGTTGAAATGCATGTATTTTGGGGACGCCTAAGATATGTGCACGATCCATACTAAGTGATACGTTGAATCAAGTGAGACTTGAGGAACGGGGAAGTGTCGAGGATTTTGAGATCGTGATTTTTGAAGAAAGGATTGAGGGTAGCACGAGCGTGGCTCGGATTTGAGAAATGCCTAGGAGAAATGTGTGCGAGAGTCGTTGAATGTCGAGTGATAAAGTCAATGAGTAAGTACTCAGTTAGTTTCGAGGACGAAACTTTTTCTGAGTGGTGTATGATGTAGTGCCCCGTCCCGCTCAGTCAATCGGAGGAATCGGAACGCCGACGGCGTTCGGACTTAGCCTTGCAACGGCTGCTGGAAGACATCGCTTGGTCGAGACGACCGCTCGCTCAGGTGGGGTAGTTTCGGTGAACTTGCCTCATCTTTTCCATCACATAATAAATCGTGTTTTCAACTTGCACAAGTAGGCTTAAAAATAAAAGTGATGAATCCACATAGCTAAGGGAATAATCCTGACGGGTCGAAATGAGTTAGAACATGGAAAACGTCCCACGGTCGGCTTAGAGTTGGTGCACGGCGTGCTTTGAAAATGACACTCGGTCCTTCGTCCCGTGGCTTGGGAGAAGGAAAGTTGGTCTTCGACACAAAGTTATGAAATAGCCTAAGTCATAGGCGTCGCCTGCGTGAATGCTTGTTGAAGCATGCACGGTCCCGTCGAATTGTCCCGACACTTGAGTTGGCCTAAGTCATAGGCGTTGCCCGCGTAAATGTTCGACAAAGCATGCACGTTTCCATAATGCAAGGCTTGGCATAGCCTTTGCTCGTCCCTTGAGTCAAGTTATAGGCTCGATTAAGTTAGGCAAAGTTACGCCGATCGACCTAAGTCATTTCTAGTGCTGTCCCGCTCTTTCTGCGGTTGTCAAGTTAAATAGTCCCACGATCCCAAGGCCCATCATATGAAGTATGACTTGGGCGATAGCGTCGCGTAGATCGGAAGTCGGTTTGAGACACGATGGCACGGTCCTAGAGTTTTAAGGCACGGGCCACGGTTGATTCATTGAGTTTGGAAAGTGTTGCAAATAGCTGTTCTTGAGTTGAGTGAAATTATCGGGCAAGAAAGAAAGAAAGGATGCTCACGACTGGGTCGTTGAGGCAAAAAAAGAAGAAGAATGCTCGCAACTACGGGTCGTCGAGGCAAGATCTCAGATGTGAGATGTGTAGAATAGCCCTGAAAGAGATGGTAACACTAGAAGTAGCTTTGACTGTGTGAGACGTCAGTTTGAGTCGAGTCTTGCATGATCATTGGACAACTTGTACAACGTAAAATAAATCTGTTTCTCCAACGGCGACCCCGGCGGCCCAGGGGAACCGTTGCGATGGAGACATTCGTAGTTGTGCTGGATGACCGCACGGGTTAGGCGGGGGACTTGCAGCGGAGCTAGCTACTCGCGCTGACAAGGAGCGTCCGTCTAATCAAAAGCTCAAAAGGAGTCCATTATAGGGCTGGGCCCTAGTGACTAGTTCATATAGATGAGTCGGCATGGGCGGCGATCCGCGTGCATGCCTTTGGATTGAGTCGAGTATTGAGTGTAGTATATCAAGGAAGTTGGATTGAATGTGTGTGTACAGTTGGAACACAAACTGTTGGACCTAAGATTTGGCTGCAACGAAGACACCGTGCTTCGGCACGAGATGTGGCGTCGAGTCTTATGTTGTTGGCATATAAGTTGCATGGTTATGGTTGAGTTGTTTGAGTTTAAGTCAGGAAACCGCCGCAAGGCAAGTTGGTCGAGTAACCCTTAGTTCACAAGTTGGATGGGTCAATTGGTGATCAAAGTAGCAAGGGCCGCGAGGCGGCGATATGATCGAGTCTCATTGAGTTGCGAGGCACGGCCTCAGCAAGGGTTTGTAGCACGGTCTCACGGAAATGGAGCCTCATCGCGTAGTTGCGTCTCTGATTTTGGCGCGATCCGCGTGTATGCCTTTGGATTGAGTCGAGTATTGAGTGTAGTATATCAAGGAAGTTGGGTTGAATGTGTGTGTACAGTTGGAACACAAACTGTTGGGCCTAAGATTTGGCTGCAACGAAGACACCGTGCTTCGGCACGAGATGTGGCGTCGAGTCTTATGTTGTCGGCATATAAGTTGCATGGTTATGGTTGAGTTGTTTGAGTTTAAGTCAGGAAACCGCCGCAAGGCAAGTTGGTCGAGTAACCCTTAGTTCACAAGTTGGATGGGTCAATTGGTGATCAAAGTAGCAAGGGCCGCGAGGCGGCGATATGATCGAGTCTCATTGAGTTGCGAGGCACGGCCTCAACAAGGGTTTGTAGCACGGTCTCACGGAAATAGAGCCTCATCGCGTAGTTGCGTCTCTGATTTTGGCCGAAAGGCAAGCACGACTTGATAGGTTAACGTTGTTTGAGTCGACATCGTTGTTGCAAGCACGGGATGGTCTAAAGACACAAATAGGCAAGGCGTCGGTCATAAAACTGATCTTAAGGCAAGAGTAGAAAGACAATACAAAAGGGGACTATGTTGCACAAAGTAAAGTAAACGTGTTGGTTTTGTATGGGTGGGCGAGGAGCTCATTCCACCAGTACAGTTGAGTACTGACACCCACATAGTTTACATGTGCAGGCACAGGTAGAAGCTCGTGGCGCGGAGCTCGCTTGGATGCGTCGAGGCACGGAGTTCCTTGGCGATTCGAAGCGCGCGGCCGCATGGAGTAAAGACTTATACGGGACATAATGTATGGACATCGCCTTCCGAAGCTTCCGCTGGGGTCAAGACTTGTATTGAGAGATGAAAGGGAGCTGAGTGACTTGTAATGTAAGATTGAGTGAGCTTGAGAGAATTGTAATCTTGGCCTTGCGCTCCAATGTAACCTTTGTTTCAATATCAATAAAGAGCTTCTTTGTATAACTTGTGTTTGGTTCTACTTTCCGCTGCTATCATTCAATGTCTCTGCTTGGGACTTCTGTGCGACGACCCCGTCGCAGCCGCTGAAATCGACCGTTATGGAACCCGCCTTGCACGAGCGCAATCTAGGCTCGTGCGGCATCACGCCTTAGCGAGGACGATCGCTCCTACGGGAGCGGGGCGTGACATAATGGTATCAGAGCACGGCTT
Organism: Iris pallida; assembly: GCA_029216955.1. Classification (NCBI taxonomy): domain Eukaryota; kingdom Viridiplantae; phylum Streptophyta; class Magnoliopsida; order Asparagales; family Iridaceae; genus Iris; species Iris pallida. Next base: position 11,644,660 of record JANAVB010033817.1, on the reverse strand, counting down.
TACGTCCTTGGACTATCGATTGAATTCTTTAACTCGTTGTTTCCGCAAACTCTGAAATTGCTTCCGCAAGTTGATATCGTTGGTGCGCTCTCTCTCAATTGTCCCACGGGATGTCCATACAATAAGTCTATCTATTTTGCAAAACGTAGGAGAACAATTTTTGACAACAAAACAAAAGATGGTTTGCGTAAGCACGGTTGGCTAAGTCGGGCTGGGCATATACACCAAAGTTGCGTCGACCTTAGAAAAGTCGAGTGCGAAAATTGAATTGTGTCGGACGAGAATGAGTTGAACTCGATTGAGTAAAGTGAGATGGCTATCGATAGGGGTACTATCGAGCGACGATAACGTTGATGCGATATAGATGAGCGTGCTTGGAATTTGAGGAATGGTTCGAACGGAAAATTTGAAGAAGTCGATTTTGATTCGAATAATAAGTTGAGGATTTGTTGAATGACTTCATCCCTGAGTGGTGTATGCGATAGCCTCAGGAATGTCGATCGATTGATAAAGGAATGATGCGAATTGACGAAATATGTTGGTCGATGACTTAAGATAAACGGATGAACGATACGTGAGTTTGGTTCGAGGAAATTAATATTGTAAATGAATCGAAGGATAATGATCGAACTTGAGTTGAACGTCGAAGAGATTATCCAGTCGGACGATAGCATCATCCGCATGACTCAAAATTGGTTGTAAAGGAAGATCGTCAGGTTACGCATATCATCGATGGTATTGAGGCGTATCAAAGATCGATATGCGATAACTTGGGGGTACTCCGACTCGGCGAAGGACGATCGTGCAAGTGTTATCGTTCGGTTGGATGCGATACATAGGATTTTGATCGAGATGAATGTTGGATGAAAATGATCATGTCTTGATGGTTACGTTGATAGCCACAACGTCGACGATCTTGTCTTGTGCGAGCACAACTCTAGCCTCGCACATGCGTCGCGTCGGATTTGGGGCGATCGTTTCGCGTGAGCGCTGACATGGTGATTCATGTCGCGGGAATGATCGAACTTAGAAAATCAGGACGCGACAACTTTGATTGTCTCGACTTGTTGGCTTGATGCGAAGGAAAATTCGAAGATGCGAGTACTTGCGATTGATGAATGAATGAAACTTGAGGATTGAGTAGGTCCAATCCGCGCATCGAGAATGAATTAGTCTGGACACAAAACAAGGGTTACGTCCCGATGAGAATGATTATCTCGCGGGAGCGTGCATGGTGATTCATGCCCACCGTGGATAATCTGACTCGCGTGAGATCGAGGCGCAACGCATTGTTAAGTCGGACGACCTTGTGATCGACTACGTGAATTGGAATAGATTACTTCGGAAGTATGAAATGTGAATTATGGTTTAGCGATGGATTGTATCGTAGCGTGCTTGACTTGGAAGGGATGATAGGAAGATTATGTCGAACGTGTGACTCAGACCCCGTGCGACGAATGTTGGCATGTGCATAGGGAATCGATGCTCGATGTTTAGAAATCGGAGTGATGCGAGCTTGGGTAGAAAACCCCGTACCATCGATTTGGTTTGACCTTAGGATGGGGTCAGTGTTGATATTGTTGTTTGGGAACTATGATTACAATACTGACGGAAAGACATAGCCTAGCGGTAAGGCAGACGTTCCGGTGCGGAGCGATAGGAATGGTGAAGGCACCACTCATGAGGCTCGGTTAACATGCATGTATATCAAGGACGCTTGAATGCGTGCACGATCCGACTCGAGTGGTGATGGCGGGATTCGCTATCACGAGGCTTGGTTGAAATGCATGTATTTTGGGGACGCCTAAGATATGTGCACGATCCATACTAAGTGATACGTTGAATCAAGTGAGACTTGAGGAACGGGGAAGTGTCGAGGATTTTGAGATCGTGATTTTTGAAGAAAGGATTGAGGGTAGCACGAGCGTGGCTCGGATTTGAGAAATGCCTAGGAGAAATGTGTGCGAGAGTCGTTGAATGTCGAGTGATAAAGTCAATGAGTAAGTACTCAGTTAGTTTCGAGGACGAAACTTTTTCTGAGTGGTGTATGATGTAGTGCCCCGTCCCGCTCAGTCAATCGGAGGAATCGGAACGCCGACGGCGTTCGGACTTAGCCTTGCAACGGCTGCTGGAAGACATCGCTTGGTCGAGACGACCGCTCGCTCAGGTGGGGTAGTTTCGGTGAACTTGCCTCATCTTTTCCATCACATAATAAATCGTATTTTCAACTTGCACAAGTAGGCTTAAAAATAAAAGTGATGAATCCACATAGCTAAGGGAATAATCCTGACGGGTCGAAATGAGTTAGAACATGGAAAACGTCCCACGGTCGGCTTAGAGTTGGTGCACGGCGTGCTTTGAAAATGACACTCGGTCCTTCGTCCCGTGGCTTGGGAGAAGGAAAGTTGGTCTTCGACACAAAGTTATGAAATAGCCTAAGTCATAGGCGTCGCCTGCGTGAATGCTTGTTGAAGCATGCACGGTCCCGTCGAATTGTCCCGACACTTGAGTTGGCCTAAGTCATAGGCGTTGCCCGCGTAAATGTTCGACAAAGCATGCACGTTTCCATAATGCAAGGCTTGGCATAGCCTTTGCTCGTCCCTTGAGTCAAGTTATAGGCTCGATTAAGTTAGGCAAAGATACGCCGATCGACCTAAGTCATTTCTAGTGCTGTCCCGCTCTTTCTGCGGTTGTCAAGTTAAATAGTCCCACGATCCCAAGGCCCATCATATGAAGTATGACTTGGGCGATAGCATCGCGTAGATCGGAAGTCGGTTTGAGACACGATGGCACGGTCCTAGAGTTTTAAGGCACGGGCCACGGTTGATTCATTGAGTTGGGAAAGTGTTGCAAATAGCTGTTCTTGAGTTGAGTGAAATGATCGGGCAAGAAAGAAAGAAAGGATGCTCACGACTGGGTCGTTGAGGCAAAAAAAGAAGAAGAATGCTCGCGACTACGGGTCGTCGAGGCAAGATCTCAGATGTGAGATGTGTAGAATAGCCCTGAAAGAGATGGTAACACTAGAAGTAGCTTTGACTGTGTGAGACGTCAGTTTGAGTCGAGTCTTGCATGGTCATTGGACAACTTGTACAACGTAAAATAAATCTGTTTCTCCAACGGCGACCCCGGCGGCCCAGGGGAACCGTTGCGATGGAGACATTCGTAGCTGTGCTGGATGACCGCACGGGTTAGGCGGGGACTTGCAGCGGAGCTAGCTACTCGCGCTGACAAGGAGCGTCCGTCTAATCAAAAGCTCAAAAGGAGTCCATTATAGGGCTGGGCCCTAGTGACTAGTTCATATAGATGAGTCGGCATGGGCGGCGATCCGCGTGTATGCCTTTGGATTGAGTCGAGTATTGAGTGTAGTATATCAAGGAAGTTGGGTTGAATGTGTGTGTACAGTTGGAACACAAACTGTTGGGCCTAAGATTTGGCTGCAACGAAGACACCGTGCTTCGGCACGAGATGTGGCGTCGAGTCTTATGTTGTTGGCATATAAGTTGCATGGTTATGGTTGAGTTGTTTGAGTTTAAGTCAGGAAACCGCCGCAAGGCAAGTTGGTCGAGTAACCCTTAGTTCACAAGTTGGATGGGTCAATTGGTGATCAAAGTAGCAAGGGCCGCGAGGCGGCGATATGATCGAGTCTCATTGAGTTGCGAGGCACGGCCTCAGCAAAGGTTTGTAGCACGGTCTCACGGAAATGGAGCCTCATCGCGTAGTTGCGTCTCTGATTTTGGCGCGATCCGCGTGTATGCCTTTGGATTGAGTCGAGTATTGAGTGTAGTATATCAAGGAAGTTGGGTTGAATGTGTGTGTACAGTTGGAACACAAACCGTTGGGCCTAAGATTTGGCTGCAACGAAGACACCGTGCTTCGGCACGAGATGTGGCGTCGAGTCTTATGTTGTCGGCATATAAGTTGCATGGTTATGGTTGAGTTGTTTGAGTTTAAGTCAGGAAACCGCCGCAAGGCAAGTTGGTCGAGTAACCCTTAGTTCACAAGTTGGATGGGTCAATTGGTGATCAAAGTAGCAAGGGCCGCGAGGCGGCGATATGATCGAGTCTCATTGAGTTGCGAGGCACGACCTCAACAAGGGTTTGTAGCACGGTCTCACGGAAATGGAGCCTCATCGCGTAGTTGCGTCTCTGATTTTGGCCGAAAGGCAAGCACGACTTGATAGGTTAACGTTGTTTGAGTCGACATCGTTGTTGCAAGCACGGGATGGTCTAAAGACACAAATAGGCAAGGCGTCGGTCATAAAACTGATCTTAAGGCAAGAGTAGAAAGACAATACAAAAGGGGACTATGTTGCACAAAGTAAAGTAAACGTGTTGGTTTTGTATGGGTGGGCGAGGAGCTCATTCCACCAGTACAGTTGAGTACTGACACCCACATAGTTTACATGTGCAGGCACAGGTAGAAGCTCGTGGCGCGGAGCTCGCTTGGATGCGTCGAGGCACGGAGTTCCTTGGCGATTCGAAGCACGCGGTCGCATGGAGTAAAGACTTATACGGGACATAATGTATGGACATCGCCTTCCGAAGCTTCCGCTGGGGTCAAGACTTGTATTGAGAGATGAAAGGGAGCTGAGTGACTTGTAATGTAAGATTGAGTGAGCTTGAGAGAATTGTAATCTTGGCCTTGCGTCCCAATGTAACCTTTGTTTCAATATCAATAAAGAGCTTCTTTGTATAACTTGTGTTTGGTTCTACTTTCCGCTGCTATCATTCAATGTCTCTGCTTGGGACTTCTGTGCGACGACCCCGTCGCAGCCGCTGAAATCGGCCGTTATGGAACCCGCCTTGCACGAGCGCAATCTAGGCTCGTGCGGCATCACGCCTTAGCGAGGACGATCGCTCCTACGGGAGCGGGGCGTGACATAATGGTATCAGAGCACGGCTTTACGTCCTTGGACTATCGATTGAATTCTTTAACTCGTTGTTTCCGCAAACTCTGAAATTGCTTCCGCAAGTTGATATCGTTGGTGCGCTCTCTCTCAATTGTCCCACGGGATGTCCATACAATAAGTCTATCTATTTTGCAAAACGTAGGAGAACAATTTTTGACAACAAAACAAAAGATGGTTTGCGTAAGCACGGTTGGCTAAGTCGGGCTGGGCATATACACCAAAGTTGCGTCGACCTTAGAAAAGTCGAGTGCGAAAATTGAATTGTGTCGGACGAGAATGAGTTGAACTCGATTGAGTAAAGTGAGATGGCTATCGATAGGGGTACTATCGAGCGACGATAACGTTGATGCGATATAGATGAGCGTGCTTGGAATTTGAGGAATGGTTCGAACGGAAAATTTGAAGAAGTCGATTTTGATTCGAATAATAAGTTGAGGATTTGTTGAATGACTTCATCCCTGAGTGGTGTATGCGATAGCCTCAGGAATGTCGATCGATTGATAAAGGAATGATGCGAATTGACGAAATATGTTGGTCGATGACTTAAGATAAACGGATGAACGATACGTGAGTTTGGTTCGAGGAAATTAATATTGTAAATGAATCGAAGGATAATGATCGAACTTGAGTTGAACGTCGAAGAGATTATCCAGTCGGACGATAGCATCATCCGCATGACTCAAAATTGGTTGTAAAGGAAGATCGTCAGGTTACGCATATCATCGATGGTATTGAGGCGTATCAAAGATCGATATGCGATAACTTGGGGGTACTCCGACTCGGCGAAGGACGATCGTGCAAGTGTTATCGTTCGGTTGGATGCGATACATAGGATTTTGATCGAGATGAATGTTGGATGAAAATAATCATGTCTTGATGGTTACGTTGATAGCCACAACGTCGACGATCTTGTCTTGTGCGAGCACAACTCTAGCCTCGCACATGCGTCGCGTCGGATTTGGGGCGATCGTTCCGCGTGAGCGCTGACATGGTGATTCATGTCGCGGTAATGATCGAACTTAGAAAATCAGGACGCGACAACTTTGATTCTCGACTTGTTGGCTTGATGCGAAGGAAAATTCGAAGATGCGAGTACTTGCGATTGATGAATGAATGAAACTTGAGGATTGAGTAGGTCCAATCCGCGCATCGAGAATGAATTAGTCTGGACACAAAACAAGGGTTACGTCCCGATGAGAATGATTATCTCGCGGGAGCGTGCATGGTGATTCATGCCCACCGTGGATAATCTGACTCGCGTGAGATCGAGGCGCAACGCATTGTTAAGTCGGACGACCTTGTGATCGATTACATGAATTGGAATAGATTACTTCGGAAGTATGAAATGTGAATTATGGTTTAGCGATGGATTGTATCGTAGCGTGCTTGACTTGGAAGGGATGATAGGAAGATTATGTCGAACGTGTGACTCAGACCCCGTGCGACGAATGTTGGCATGTGCATAGGGAATCGATGCTCGATGTTTAGAAATCGGAGTGATGCGAGCTTGGGTAGAAAACCCCGTACCATCGATTTGGTTTGACCTTAGGATGGGGTCAGTGTTGATATTGTTGTTTGGGAACTATGATTACAATACTGACGGAAAGACATAGCCTAGCGGTTAGGCAGACGTTCCGGTGCGGAGCGATAGGAATGGTGAAGGCACCACTCATGAGGCTCGGTTAACATGCATGTATATCAAGGACGCTTGAATGCGTGCACGATCCGACTCGAGTGGTGATGGCGGGATTCGCTATCACGAGGCTTGGTTGAAATGCATGTATTTTGGGGACGCCTAAGATATGTGCACGATCCATACTAAGTGATACGTTGAATCAAGTGAGACTTGAGGAACGGGGAAGTGTCGAGGATTTTGAGATCGTGATTTTTGAAGAAAGGATTGAGGGTAGCACGAGCGTGGCTCGGATTTGAGAAATGCCTAGGAGAAATGTGTGCGAGAGTCGTTGAATGTCGAGTGATAAAGTCAATGAGTAAGTACTCAGTTAGTTTCGAGGACGAAACTTTTTCTGAGTGGTGTATGATGTAGTGCCCCGTCCCGCTCAGTCAATCGGAGGAATCGGAACGCCGACGGCGTTCGGACTTAGCCTTGCAACGGCTGCTGGAAGACATCGCTTGGTCGAGACGACCGCTCGCTCAGGTGGGGTAGTTTCGGTGAACTTGCCTCATCTTTTCCATCACATAATAAATCGTATTTTCAACTTGCACAAGTAGGCTTAAAAATAAAAGTGATGAATCCACATAGCTAAGGGAATAATCCTGACGGGTCGAAATGAGTTAGAACATGGAAAACGTCCCACGGTCGGCTTAGAGTTGGTGCACGGCGTGCTTTGAAAATGACACTCGGTCCTTCGTCCCGTGGCTTGGGAGAAGGAAAGTTGGTCTTCGACACAAAGTTATGAAATAGCCTAAGTCATAGGCGTCGCCTGCGTGAATGCTTGTTGAAGCATGCACGGTCCCGTCGAATTGTCCCGACACTTGAGTTGGCCTAAGTCATAGGCGTTGCCCGCGTAAATGTTCGACAAAGCATGCACGTTTCCATAATGCAAGGCTTGGCATAGCCTTTGCTCGTCCCTTGAGTCAAGTTATAGGCTCGATTAAGTTAGGCAAAGATACGCCGATCGACCTAAGTCATTTCTAGTGCTGTCCCGCTCTTTCTGCGGTTGTCAAGTTAAATAGTCCCACGATCCCAAGGCCCATCATATGAAGTATGACTTGGGCGATAGCATCGCGTAGATCGGAAGTCGGTTTGAGACACGATGGCACGGTCCTAGAGTTTTAAGGCACGGGCCACGGTTGATTCATTGAGTTGGGAAAGTGTTGCAAATAGCTGTTCTTGAGTTGAGTGAAATGATCGGGCAAGAAAGAAAGAAAGGATGCTCACGACTGGGTCGTTGAGGCAAAAAAAGAAGAAGAATGCTCGCGACTACGGGTCGTCGAGGCAAGATCTCAGATGTGAGATGTGTAGAATAGCCCTGAAAGAGATGGTAACACTAGAAGTAGCTTTGACTGTGTGAGACGTCAGTTTGAGTCGAGTCTTGCATGGTCATTGGACAACTTGTACAACGTAAAATAAATCTGTTTCTCCAACGGCGACCCCGGCGGCCCAGGGGAACCGTTGCGATGGAGACATTCGTAGCTGTGCTGGATGACCGCACGGGTTAGGCGGGGACTTGCAGCGGAGCTAGCTACTCGCGCTGACAAGGAGCGTCCGTCTAATCAAAAGCTCAAAAGGAGTCCATTATAGGGCTGGGCCCTAGTGACTAGTTCATATAGATGAGTCGGCATGGGCGGCGATCCGCGTGTATGCCTTTGGATTGAGTCGAGTATTGAGTGTAGTATATCAAGGAAGTTGGGTTGAATGTGTGTGTACAGTTGGAACACAAACTGTTGGGCCTAAGATTTGGCTGCAACGAAGACACCGTGCTTCGGCACGAGATGTGGCGTCGAGTCTTATGTTGTTGGCATATAAGTTGCATGGTTATGGTTGAGTTGTTTGAGTTTAAGTCAGGAAACCGCCGCAAGGCAAGTTGGTCGAGTAACCCTTAGTTCACAAGTTGGATGGGTCAATTGGTGATCAAAGTAGCAAGGGCCGCGAGGCGGCGATATGATCGAGTCTCATTGAGTTGCGAGGCACGGCCTCAGCAAAGGTTTGTAGCACGGTCTCACGGAAATGGAGCCTCATCGCGTAGTTGCGTCTCTGATTTTGGCGCGATCCGCGTGTATGCCTTTGGATTGAGTCGAGTATTGAGTGTAGTATATCAAGGAAGTTGGGTTGAATGTGTGTGTACAGTTGGAACACAAACCGTTGGGCCTAAGATTTGGCTGCAACGAAGACACCGTGCTTCGGCACGAGATGTGGCGTCGAGTCTTATGTTGTCGGCATATAAGTTGCATGGTTATGGTTGAGTTGTTTGAGTTTAAGTCAGGAAACCGCCGCAAGGCAAGTTGGTCGAGTAACCCTTAGTTCACAAGTTGGATGGGTCAATTGGTGATCAAAGTAGCAAGGGCCGTGAGGCGGCGATATGATCGAGTCTCATTGAGTTGCGAGGCACGACCTCAACAAGGGTTTGTAGCACGGTCTCACGGAAATGGAGCCTCATCGCGTAGTTGCGTCTCTGATTTTGGCCGAAAGACGAGCACGACTTGATAGGTTAACGTTGTTTGAGTCGACATCGTTGTTGCAAGCACGGGATGGTCTAAAGACACAAATAGGCAAGGCGTCGGTCATAAAACTGATCTTAAGGCAAGAGTAGAAAGACAATACAAAAGAGGACTATGTTGCACAAAGTAAAGTAAACGTGTTGGTTTTGTATGGGTGGGCGAGGAGCTCATTCCACCAGTACAGTTGAGTACTGACACCCACATAGTTTACATGTGCAGGCACAGGTAGAAGCTCGTGGCGCGGAGCTCGCTTGGATGCGTCGAGGCACGGAGTTCCTTGGCGATTCGAAGCGCGCGGCCGCATGGAGTAAAGACTTATACGGGACATAATGTATGGACATCGCCTTCCGAAGCTTCCGCTGGGGTCAAGACTTGTATTGAGAGATGAAAGGGAGCTGAGTGACTTGTAATGTAAGATTGAGTGAGCTTGAGAGAATTGTAATCTTGGCCTTGCGTCCCAATGTAACCTTTGTTTCAATATCAATAAAGAGCTTCTTTGTATAACTTGTGTTTGGTTCTACTTTCCGCTGCTATCATTCAATGTCTCTGCTTGGGACTTCTGTGCGACGACCCCGTCGCAGCCGCTGAAATCGGCCGTTATGGAACCCGCCTTGCACGAGCGCAATCTAGGCTCGTGCGGCATCACGCCTTAGCGAGGACGATCGCTCCTACGGGAGCGGGGCGTGACATAATGGTATCAGAGCACGGCTTTACGTCCTTGGACTATCGATTGAATTCTTTAACTCGTTGTTTCCGCAAACTCTGAAATTGCTTCCGCAAGTTGATATCGTTGGTGCGCTCTCTCTCAATTGTCCCACGGGATGTCCATACAATAAGTCTATCTATTTTGCAAAACGTAGGAGAACAATTTTTGACAACAAAACAAAAGATGGTTTACGTAAGCACGGTTGGCTAAGTCGGGCTGGGCATATACACCAAAGTTGCGTCGACCTTAGAAAAGTCGAGTGCGAAAATTGAATTGTGTCGGACGAGAATGAGTTGAACTCGATTGAGTAAAGTGAGATGGCTATCGATAGGGGTACTATCGAGCGACGATAACGTTGATGCGATATAGATGAGCGTGCTTGGAATTTGAGGAATGGTTCGAACGGAAAATTTGAAGAAGTCGATTTTGATTCGAATAATAAGTTGAGGATTTGTTGAATGACTTCATCCCTGAGTGGTGTATGCGATAGCCTCAGGAATGTCGATCGATTGATAAAGGAATGATGCGAATTGACGAAATATGTTGGTCGATGACTTAAGATAAACGGATGAACGATACGTGAGTTTGGTTCGAGGAAATTAATATTGTAAATGAATCGAAGGATAATGATCGAACTTGAGTTGAACGTCGAAGAGATTATCCAGTCGGACGATAGCATCATCCGCATGACTCAAAATTGGTTGTAAAGGAAGATCGTCAGGTTACGCATATCATCGATGGTATTGAGGCGTATCAAAGATCGATATGCGATAACTTGGGGGTACTCCGACTCGGCGAAGGACGATCATGCAAGTGTTATCGTTCGGTTGGATGCGATACATAGGATTTTGATCGAGATGAATGTTGGATGAAAATGATCATGTCTTGATGGTTACGTTGATAGCCACAACGTCGACGATCTTGTCTTGTGCGAGCACAACTCTAGCCTCGCACATGCGTCGCGTCGGATTTGGGGCGATCGTTCCGCGTGAGCGCTGACATGGTGATTCATGTCGCGGTAATGATCGAACTTAGAAAATCAGGACGCGACAACTTTGATTCTCGACTTGTTGGCTTGATGCGAAGGAAAATTCGAAGATGCGAGTACTTGCGATTGATGAATGAATGAAACTTGAGGATTGAGTAGGTCCAATCCGCGCATCGAGAATGAATTAGTCTGGACACAAAACAAGGGTTACGTCCCGATGAGAATGATTATCTCGCGGGAGCGTGCATGGTGATTCATGCCCACCGTGGATAATCTGACTCGCGTGTGATCGAGGCGCAACGCATTGTTAAGTCGGACGACCTTGTGATCGATTACGTGAATTGGAATAGATTACTTCGGAAGTATGAAATGTGAATTATGGTTTAGCGATGGATTGTATCGTAGCGTGCTTGACTTGGAAGGGATGATAGGAAGATTATGTCGAACGTGTGACTCAGACCCCGTGCGACGAATGTTGGCATGTGCATAGGGAATCGATGCTCGATGTTTAGAAATCGGAGTGATGCGAGCTTGGGTAGAAAACCCCGTACCATCGATTTGGTTTGACCTTAGGATGGGGTCAGTGTTGATATTGTTGTTTGGGAACTATGATTACAATACTGACGGAAAGACAGCCTAGCGGTTAGGCAGACGTTCCGGTGCGGAGCGATAGGAATGGTGAAGGCACCACTCATGAGGCTCGGTTAACATGCATGTATATCAAGGACGCTTGAATGCGTGCACGATCCGACTCGAGTGGTGATGGCGGGATTCGCTATCACGAGGCTTGGTTGAAATGCATGTATTTTGGGGACGCCTAAGATATGTGCACGATCCATACTAAGTGATACGTTGAATCAAGTGAGACTTGAGGAACGGGGAAGTGTCGAGGATTTTGAGATCGTGATTTTTGAAGAAAGGATTGAGGGTAGCACGAGCGTGGCTCGGATTTGAGAAATGCCTAGGAGAAATGTGTGCGAGAGTCGTTGAATGTCGAGTGATAAAGTCAATGAGTAAGTACTCAGTTAGTTTCGAGGACGAAACTTTTTCTGAGTGGTGTATGATGTAGTGCCCCGTCCCGCTCAGTCAATCGGAGGAATCGGAACGCCGACGGCGTTCGGACTTAGCCTTGCAACGGCTGCTGGAAGACATCGCTCGGTCGAGACGACCGCTCGCTCAGGTGGGGTAGTTTCGGTGAACTTGCCTCATCTTTTCCATCACATAATAAATCGTGTTTTCAACTTGCACATGTAGGCTTAAAAATAAAAGTGATGAATCCACATAGCTAAGGGAATAATCCTGACGGGTCGAAATGAGTTAGAACATGGAAAACGTCCCACGGTCGGCTTAGAGTTGGTGCACGGCGTGCTTTGAAAATGACACTCGGTCCTTCGTCCCGTGGCTTGGGAGAAGGAAAGTTGGTCTTCGACACAAAGTTATGAAATAGCCTAAGTCATAGGCGTCGCCTGCGTGAATGCTTGTTGAAGCATGCACGGTCCCGTCGAATTGTCCCGACACTTGAGTTGGCCTAAGTCATAGGCGTTGCCCGCGTAAATGTTCGACAAAGCATGCACGTTTCCATAATGCAAGGCTTGGCATAGCCTTTGCTCGTCCCTTGAGTCAAGTTATAGGCTCGATTAAGTTAGGCAAAGTTACGCCGATCGACCTAAGTCATTTCTAGTGCTGTCCCGCTCTTTCTGCGGTTGTCAAGTTAAATAGTCCCACGATCCCAAGGCCCATCATATGAAGTATGACTTGGGCGATAGCGTCGCGTAGATCGGAAGTCGGTTTGAGACACGATGGCACGGTCCTAGAGTTTTAAGGCACGGGCCACGGTTGATTCATTGAGTTTGGAAAGTGTTGCAAATAGCTGTTCTTGAGTTGAGTGAAATGATCGGACAAGAAAGAAAGAAAGGATGCTCACGACTGGTTCGTTGAGGCAAAAAAAGAAGAATGCTCGCGACTACGGGTCGTCGAGGCAAGATCTCAGATGTGAGATGTGTAGAATAGCCCTGAAAGAGATGGTAACACTAGAAGTAGCTTTGACTGTGTGAGACGTCAGTTTGAGTCGAGTCTTGCTTGGTCATTGGACAACTTGTACAACGTAAAATAAATCTGTTTCTCCAACGGCGACCCCGGCGGCCCAGGGAAACCGTTGCGATGGAGACATTCGTAGCTGTGCTGGATGACCGCACGGGTTAGGCGGGGACTTGCAGCGGAGCTAGCTACTCGCGCTGACAAGGAGCGTCCGTCTAATCAAAAGCTCAAAAGGAGTCCATTATAGGGCTGGGCCCTAGTGACTAGTTCATATAGATGAGTCGGCATGGGCGGCGATCCGCGTGTATGCCTTTGGATTGAGTCGAGTATTGAGTGTAGTATATCAAGGAAGTTGGGTTGAATGTGTGTGTACAGTTGGAACACAAACTGTTGGGCCTAAGATTTGGCTGCAACGAAGACACCGTGCTTCGGCACGAGATGTGGCGTCGAGTCTTATGTTGTTGGCATATAAGTTGCATGGTTATGGTTGAGTTGTTTGAGTTTAAATCAGGAAACCGCCGCAAGGCAAGTTGGTCGAGTAACCCTTAGTTCACAAGTTGGATGGGTCAATTGGTGATCAAAGTAGCAAGGGCCGCGAGGCGGCGATATGATCGAGTCTCATTGAGTTGCGAGGCACGGCCTCAGCAAGGGTTTGTAGCACGGTCTCACGGAAATGGAGCCTCATCGCGTAGTTGCGTCTCTGATTTTGGCCGAAAGGCAAGCACGACTTGATAGGTTAACGTTGTTTGAGTCGACATCGTTGTTGCAAGCACGGGATGGTCTAAAGACAAATAGGCAAGGCGTCGGTCATAAAACTGATCATAAGACAAGAGTAGAAAGACAATACAAAAGGGGACTATGTTGCACAAAGTAAAGTAAACGTGTTGGTTTTGTATGGGTGGGCGAGGAGCTCATTCCACCAGTACAGTTGAGTACTGACACCCACATAGTTTACATGTGCAGGCACAGGTAGAAGCTCGTGGCGCGGAGCTCGCTTGGATGCGTCGAGGTACGGAGTTCCTTGGTGATTCGAAGCGCGCGGCCGCATGGAGTAAAGACTTATACGGGACATAATGTATGGACATCGCCTTCCGAAGCTTCCGCTGGGGTCAAGACTTGTATTGAGAGATGAGAGAGAGCTGAGTGACTTGTAATGTAAGATTGAGTGAGCTTGAGAGAATTGTAATCTTGGCCTTGCGCCCCAATGTAACCTTTGTTTCAATATCAATAAAGCGCTTCTTTGTATAACTTGTGTTTGGTTCTACTTTCCGCTGCTATCATTCAATGTCTCTGCTTGGGACTTCTGTGCGACGACCCCGTCGCAGCCGCTGAAATCGGCCGTTATGGAACCCGCCTTGCACGAGCGCAATCTAGGCTCGTGCGGCATCACGCCTTAGCGAGGACGATCGCTCCTACATGAGCGGGGCGTGACAAGGGCCGCCTAGGCGGACGCCTAAACTCGCTTTTCTACTTGATCCGCCCAAAGACCGATTCCGACGAAAACCTAAGCGGGCCATGGGCGCCGCCTAAGTCCGCTTTTTAGAACACTGTCTACGCCAAGATTGTTCTGTCTTGAGAAAGGAGCAATTGTATGTTAATCCAAATAAGTGAACCTTTCCCACAAAGTAATCTTCTTGGGATTTATGGTATCTTCTGAAGGAGTCTCTGCTGATCCCGAGACGATTAAAACAATCGAGGAATGACCTAAACCCAATAGCATACGAGATGCGAGAAGTTTTTATGGACTTGCCACATTTTTTGCAGATTAAGTGTTTAAGTACCATTATGGCCCTTATGATCAATGTTCTAAAAACCGCTAGGCGAAGTCGGTGCGCCGGAGGGCCGACTAGCGCCTAGGGCGCCTAGGTGCCGTTTTGTTTTATTTTTTTGCTCATGTATATATATGCCTATATATAACATATATGTAACATAAAGACACAAAGTCTTATGAGTTGTTATGGCTAGCATAGCTATGCTTAAGTTCAAATAAGGATAGTTGAGGTTTGGGTTCAAATCCTAGAAACGTTCAAAAAACAAAATTCAATTTTTTTTTGAACGTTTCTAGGATTTGAACCCAAACCTCAACTATCCTTCAAATCCTAGAAACGTTCAAAAAAAAATTCAATTTTTTTTTTTACTTTTGAAAACAAATAATTAAAAGGGGGAGAGGAGAGAGACAGCAGCCCCACTCCTCATCTCCCCTCCCCTCCGCTCCCCTCTCCTCCTCCCCTCCTCTCTCCTCTCCTCCTCCCCTCTCACCACCACCACCACTACCACCACCACCAGCAGCAACAACAGCAGCAGCAACAGCCACCACCGGCGACTACGGCGACGACAGTGACGGCGGCAGGTAAGTATATAATTTTGTTTCAAATATATATATATATATATATATATATATATATATATATATATATATTTGAAATTTTTCAAAAAAATTGGCCAAATAGGGGCCTTAAAAGCTCTAGCAGCGCCTAGGACCGAAACCGCCTAGGACCGCCGCCTAGGCCGATTTTTAGAACACTGCTTATGATTGAATGCTTGAAAGGAGATGAATTTAAGTGGACCAAAGTGCTGCTAGAGCTTTTAAGAAGATTAAGATAAAGATGGTAGATTCTCCTGTCATGTGCCTTCTTGATTTTTCGAAGACGTCTGAAGCTACCTGTAATGTGTCGAGCATTGGTATCGGTGTAATTATATTCCAAAAAAATCACCCAATTGCCTACTTCAGTGAGAAACTGAATGATGCTCGACATCGTTATTCTACCTACGACAAGAAATTTTACGAGATAGTACAAGCCCTTCGCTATTGGTGGCTTTACTTGCTTTCACAAGAATTCATCATCTTTTCAGACCATGAAGCCCTTAGGTATATCAATTAAATGCTAGGCATGGGAGATGGTAGAGTTTCTGCAGGATTATACTTACACCATTCGACATAAAGCGAGAGTTGAAAATGAGGCTATTAATCCACTCAATCATCTATTGTTTCTTCTTTCTGAAATGAGCGCTGAAATAGTTGGATTTGAACGAATTAAAGGAGAGTACGCGTCATGCTCCGATTTTGATGATATATTTATCTTATTGAGCAATGGCAACATGTATGAAGTTAATGATTTCCTTATCTAGGATGGGTATCTGTTCAAGTGTCGTAAGTTGTGCATCCCTAGTATCCTTAAGGGATTTTTTTGCAGGATTCTTTTGGCTGTAGAACGTCGATTCTTTTGGCCAAGCATTAAGCGAGATGTTAGGCTTGTTGGTTGCTGTTACACTTGCCAGCTAGCAAAGCAATGGAAACAAAACATCGGTCTTTACACGCCATTACCTATACCATATCGTCTGTAGTGTCCCGCTCCGCGAAGGCACTAGATAGACAGAAAGATCGGATTGCTGACTCTGCAACAGAAGACGATTGATCTGGATGAGTGGACGAAGTCTCATTTGCTGATTCACTTACGCCTAATAAGAATCTGAGTTTTCGATTGAATGCTATTGTTAATAACAAGACAGTAAATCATTGAGTATGCTTATAAGAGAATTCACATGTTGCCATGCTAAGAACAAGAAAAGAGAACTTGTATGCTAAGAAGAATTGTTGCCTGCTAATAAGAAACGAACTGATGCCTGTATGCTAAAGTAAGATTGTTGACTGATAAAAAAAATGAATATTTGCTATGTTAAATCAAACGAGATGCCTGCCATGTTAAAAAGTTAGAGATATTGTCTCAAAAGAGAGAACTATTGCCATGTTTAATAAGAAGAGAAAAAGAGATTGCTCACATGTTCTGAATTCATATGCTTGCAAAGAAACAACGTTTATGCTTAATCTGAACAGAACTGCTATCATGTTTCAAAGAAATGAATAATTGCTTGTTCTTCAAATATGCTCTGAATGCTAGACATGTACAGACGGACTGGTATATGTTACAAAGGAAAAGAATTATGTAGGAGCTTCGACTCTGAGATCACAGAAAAGAAAGAAGGCAGAGTCATAGCTCTGTTGTTACAAAGAAAGAAGGCAGAATCATAGTTCTGTTGTTACAAAGAGAGAAGGCAGAGTCATAGCTCTGTTGTTACAAAGATTGATATAGAGAAAGATGAATCATTGCCCCTTAAAGGGTTTATCTGCTAGATGTTGTATTCATGCATTGGTCTCTGACAACTTGTATACTAGGTCATTAGATCTCTCGACGGTTTTCAGGGCACTGGGAGCCGATCGGCCTAGGAGAGATTGTCTAGACACCTAGAGGTACAAGAAACCTCGGGTGTTGCATCAATGTCCACTAGCGACGAGCTGAACCCAAGTGTCACAGCGGCTAATAATGGGAATATCCATGGACCATCATATAGATAGATGTTGATTGGTGCAGAGCTGAACCTATATGTCACAGCTGTCAATCGAGTCTGCATGTGTCTATAATAAGAATGCTAAAAGCTAACGATGCAGAGACGAACAGGAAATGAGAACGTTGGTTAATTATGTTTATGCTAATCCTTGTCTTGTGCATGGATGGACGGTCGGCTATGGTAAGAATCACTGAAAAAGTGATACATATGTATTGCTTGAGTTTCTACATGAATTGCTTGCAGAGATCAATCCATTGCAAAGAAATGCTATGTTCCACTAAAGAAAAGTTATGACATCGTGCTTATAAATGTCCCTAAGAGTTGCTTGAACAAAGAAATGAATATGCTCATGAAACACGCTGCGCACTCCACAGAAATGAATAGTCCCTTGTATGCTTGAAATGATATGTAAAAAAATGAACTGTGGCTTTTCAAAGATGTTTTCAAAAGAGATGTAAACTGACTCTGTATGCATGAAATGAACATAGGTAAAAAGTAGCAAGATCACATCACAAGAAATGTTTTCTCACTAAATGAACAGTGATCGTTTCAGACAAATGTAGTTCTTTGTTCACAATCACCAGTATGCTGATATACTGACCCGCCATCAGTCTGCATGTAGGTGCAATATGCATCGGGAAGGATAGTCCAAAGCGATAGTCCGAGTCTTATCCTCAGGAGCCAGAAATAAGAAGAGATGCCAAGAGATATCTATTGTAAGAGTTGGTTTTGTATATAAAGGGATGAAATTTTTGGGAACGGGATCATTGTAATCTGTAAAGTTCTGAGAGAAGGTAACATTGTATCAGAGAGAACCGAGAGCTTGTAATCTGTTCAAAAAATATCAATAAAGAGAATTGTTTTTTTGTTACCATTGTGTTCAATGCATGTATTCTGAAATATGTCCGCTGCTGCTTTAATTATCTGTAATATGTTCCGCTGCGTATTGTCAATCTTGTCTATCTTGTCTTGCTTCAGGTTTTGGCTTTGTGCAAGCGCAACTTAGACTTGCACGACATCACGCCTTAGCGAGGACGATCGGTCTCAAAGAGTCCGAAGTGAGGACGAAAGGACTCTGCAGGATCGGGGCGTGATATCGTCCTTGGCAAGATATTAGCATGGACTTTGTGTTAGGCCTTCCCAAGGCCGTTAGAAAGCATGGTTTTATTTTTGTGGTTATGGACAGATTTTCTAAAATGACATTTTATACCTTGTTCCAAAACCAGCAATGCTTTCCGAATTGTCATGCTTTACCTTTATTGGGTTGTTCGATTACATGGCTTACCCAAAAGTATCGTGTCAGATAAGAACGTTAAGTTTACGAGTTACTTTGGGAAGGCCCTTTGGTACAAAATAAAAACAAAATTACACTTTTTCACAACTTTTCACCCCAGACCGATGGTCAAACTGAAGTCGTTAATAGAAGTTCAGTAAATCTATTGATAATGTTAGGTTGTAAGTATATAGGAAATTGGGACCTCCATTTGTCCATCGTTGCATTCCTTTATAGTAACTCTATCAATAGGTCTACCAGTGTCCGTCCATTTGAAATAGTTTATGGTTACAAACCTAGACAACTTATAGATCCCATTCCTATGTCTGTATCTCATAGAGTATCTTAGTCAGCATCTGTACGCATCTATGATTTGCATAAAGAAATCATCAAGTGAATTGAACAGAATAATGTCAACTATAAATTATGTGCCGACTTAAAAATTAGTCCAAAAATTTCAAATTCGGTAATTATGTAATGGTCCGAATTTGTTCGGAATGGTTCTTGGAGGGAACTATCAAAAAATTGCGTGCACGAAGTGCAGGTTTGTTTAAAATTACAGAGAAAATTACTAATAATGTTTTTGCCCTCGACGCTTCTAGAAGGGTTTAATGTTAGTTCTATATTTAATATTGAGGACATAGTTGGATATTAAGACCCAGATTTTAATCCAGACAAACCACTGGTTGATGACCTTACCCCCTGAGCTTTATCTTGAGGGACCTTCTTTACCTCCACTACTAGAAATACAATCCACCACATCACATAATATTGAAAATATTATTGATGATCATATTATTTCTACTAGTAGCGGTGGTATTCGCAGATGTTTGGTCCGTTGGAGAGGTCGTCCTGGGTCTGAGGACACTTGGCTGGCCCGAGATGATTTACAGAGGGCTTGATCCAGAAGCATTGAAGTACTACGAGAGTAGCAGAGCCCAAACTTCGACAGAGTCGAGCTCTCCCTTACCCGGGGAGAATGATGAGGACGTCGCATCATACGTACGAGATTTTCGACGGGTGTACAGGCGCAGGAATCGTCTCGGACAGGGCCCGACGTTGCTCCTGTGTTGTTGATTTGATATTTAGCTTACGTTTACTTATTTTTAGTCACACATTGTTTGTGGAAAATTTATTTCTGTTATTTGCATTTTTAGTCCCATATTGCCTGTAGGTGAATTGATTATTTTCGTGTATGCCTACATGTAGACTTGCTCTATTCTTATTGGAACATCAAATAATGAATGAAATATTGTGAGAGAAAAAAAATTCCTTACAATCTATAGTGAGGTTAGAGTGTGAAACTTAATCTTCCCCTTCCTAAATGTGTGAAACCCTAGGGTGGCCGTCCGTTGAGCGTCCCCGACCCCTCCTTTCCCCAATCCCGCCGTTGCCAGCAGATCCTGTGGTTGCCCTCCAAACGGTACCAACAGCTCCCCGCCGACCCTGTCTTCCGTCCGCCCGCCTTTCCCTGTCGTTGTAGTAGGTGCCGCCAGCCAACCGACCGCTGATCCACCCCTTCCCCGACCGCAGATCACTCCCAGAGTCCGAATCGGACTCCACAGGGAGAAGCCCCTCTCCTTCTGTGTGTTATGGTGGTTGGAACAATAGCCAAGGATCCTTCCTAAACCCAGGTTTACTCTTCCAACTTCCTAAGTATTTCAAATTTACCATTGCTAGTATATAGATATCTCTAATATTTTCAACTTTTATGGCTGCCATTATTGCTTGATTGTGAGCGAGTGAATATGTTTAATTACGTCTTATATTTGCTAAAATTGAATATTAATTGTGGACTAAAATTAGAGTACAATTGCATTACGTTAATCTTCTTATGAACAACGAATACAATATGTGCATTAATTTTTGTGTTTATGTTTAAATAACCATTGTGATCCCGGCCTTGAAACTAGAACTTTTCTGCTTAGTTAGTCGTTCCTTATAACATAGCTTCTTGTTCATCCCGCACATCTCGACACCCTGGACAACATATAGACATGTTAGAACTAGTTAAAGCATGTATTACATCAATAGTAAGGTTGTAAAAGTATGTGAATGAAAAAACCTTATTTATCATAGATAAACAAATAAAATACGTAAAATTAGCAAGGGTGACTATTTTTTCATTCAATTTCAAAATTACTAAGAAAAAACACATAAAATACGTAAAATTATGCACAAATGTATGATTTTTTCCTAAATTTTTAACAGTGTTAATAATTATTATGTTTTTCGATTCCAAAACAAACCGATACTCCGGTCAGAAACCACCCTATCCCGACACTCATACGAAGGTCCGATACCGATTTTGATACGGATTCTGTGAACCTTGGTTAAGATAGCCTTGTGGAAGTACGTTCTCATCATACAAAGTCAAATTAGGGGCTTTCAAATGATTAAGTGAGTTCATCCTACACTTAGTTCATTGTTCAATGAAGCCTAAATTAACCAAAATGTGATTAGATGGTTGGAAAATGTAATTAAAGCTAGCTTAACGAGTGACGACCCTTTGCTTCATACATCTGCAAACAAGGAAATGAAATGACCACCTGCCAAAGGTAGCAGTCCAAGTATAAAAGCATTAAATGATGAGTTGAAATTGTAGTACAGTTGCAGCTTCATTTTGAAGGATTTGCTTCATATTCCTCAGTTCTAACATACTACATCAGCCACAACCTAGACAAATTAGGAAAGCTTGCTTCTAGAAATTGATGGAATTGGATAAAGGCAGCCAAATGTGCGAATCAAAATTGCCAAAAAAAATGAAATTCACAAGCCTTAAACAGTAATTGTAAAAAGCTGAAATTCACAAGACTTAAAACAGTAATTGTGGTCATGATTAGAGTAATAGTGCTGGGCTTTTTTAAAATGTCAATTTTAACAATCATCCATGATCACAAATCACAGTTTAAGGATCAACCTACATGTGGCCAAAGTTTTGACTTGTCAATATAGAAAGCACAAGAATCCTAGTCAAATTGCAAACAACTTTAGTGATTAGCATGTAAATTTATGGTTACCCAAGTCAAGGTTATGCTGTTTAAAAACCACAGTAAACAATACAGTAACTAATTTATGATCCACAAACAAAGATTGGTGCTTAAATTCCATTACATTGTAACTTTATTTTGGGATGTTGGTGAAGAGGTAAGGCTTGGTGCATACAACCTGGTGGACGCAGGTTTAAGTCACAAAATGGCCTCTTCATAAATGGGGGTGGGGGGAGGGTAAGGTACTACACCTTGGCTCTCCCAAGGGTCCACATCCTGACTTTCCGAAGAATCTGGCTCTAGGACGCCCTTCTATCATGGTAGTCTTTGAGAACAAAAAAAAGCCCTATAACCTGGATAATTAACTTTGCTTCACTAATGCATCTTCTCTCTCATCATCTCATGGTTAGATATATCTCTTTACCATTGTTCTAAATGGTTTACGCCCTTGCTCTGGGATTTTCTATCGTTGTTTGTCAAATTTAATAAATTGTCGGCTACAATTTGGTAAAAGTCCAAACAAAACTGTGAAATGGAGTAAAGTTATGTTTCACAAGCAAGTTTCATTTCCACCTATTAGGATTCAGTTGCATAGTGATTTTAGGTTTGTAGTTTTATATGTTTCTCTCTTTAAGACTACTTGTACGTTGATGTCAAATCTTACATTGATGGTAGACAACATTTGATGTCTCTTTATCCTTTATTTGTCTGGTGCCTTCAAAATAGTCTACATTATGTCAACACAAATGCACCTGAACCAGCACCCTCCCTCCACCCACCCCCTCCACCCCCACCCCTACCACCACCACACACACACGTGCAGATTGTTGCTTACACACTTCCGTAGACTAATGAATGCTCCCAACTTCTATATGCATGCTACTAGACCTTATGCAGTGCACATTGGACAAGAGTATCAGGCTAAAGGAATAGAAGATAATCATAATCTGACTTTTGTGATGATCTTTGGTACATCTTAACTAAATATGAAAAACAAATCTTGCATAGGTTTTTCTTTTGCACTTGCAATCATACAATCATTTTTTCCACCTCCATACTTTTTGCAGAAAAGCTAAAGACTGCTGATGGAGCATCCGGAGACAGTTTTCTTCCTCATCCCAGTAGTACACGGTTTCTCTCATATGAAGAGCTTAAAGTGGCAACTAAGAACTTTGAGCCTACGAGTGTGCTTGGAGAAGGTGGTTTTGGCCGTGTATATAGGGGCATCTTAAGTGATGGCATGCCGGTCGCTATTAAGAAGCTTACGACTGGAGGAAATCAGGGAGATAAGGAATTTTTGGTTGAGGTTGAAATGCTAAGCAGGTTACATCATCGCAATCTTGTAAGACTAGTAGGTTACTACAGCAGTCATGATTCGTCGCAAAACCTGCTTTGTTATGAGCTTGTTCCAAATGGAAGTTTAGAGTCCTGGCTTCATGGTATGTTTTCTGTTCAATATAATAAAGGTCAACCCTTGATTTACTTCTCTCCTTTATGTGGTGTTATAATTTTATTCCTGCGCAGGCCCCTTGGGAGCTAATTGTCCGTTGGATTGGGACACTAGGATGAAAATAGCTCTTGATGCTGCTAGAGGGCTAGCCTACCTTCATGAGGATTCTCAACCCTGTGTGATACATAGGGATTTCAAAGCATCCAATATCCTGCTAGAGAACAACTTCCATGCCAAGGTTTCCGATTTTGGTCTTGCTAAACAAGCTCCAGAAGGTCGAGCTAATTATCTTTCTACTCGAGTCATGGGAACTTTCGGGTATGCTTAAGACGCTATTTTAGTATCCCAGCAGTAATAGTCAAGTGGGGGCTATAATAGCCATGTGTGTGTGTTTGAATTCTCATGTTTTACAAAGTCCTGGCAGCATAACAATCAAGTTGATTTGCAGATACGTGGCACCTGAATATGCTATGACTGGGCATTTGTTAGTGAAGAGTGACGTGTACAGTTATGGAGTGGTCCTACTTGAATTGTTGACAGGAAGGAGGCCTGTAGATATGTCTCAACCATCTGGGCAGGAGAACCTTGTGACATGGGTTAGTACTTTTTGTTGATTATGTGAAAACAGTGAAATACTCGAAATACATGCACATTAGTGTACACATCCTTACTGTGACCAGTAGCTGACGACTGTCTTTGCACTTGGTTCTGTTGTTAACTACAGGCCAGGTCAATTCTTCGTGACAAAGATCGCTTAGGAGAACTAGCAGATCCACGCCTTGCAAGAAAGTATCCGGAGGAAGACTTTATTCGAGTTTGCACAATTGCTGCTGCTTGTGTTGCACCGGAGGCAAGCCAAAGGCCTACGATGGGGGAAGTGGTGCAATCCCTTAAAATGGTGCAGAGATTAACAGCTTTCCAAGATACGATGCCTGTGCCATCTGCTCGTCCCAATATAAGGCAGTCATCCACCACATACGAGTCCGATGGTACATCATCAATGTTCTCATCTGGACCCTTCTCAGGCCTGAGCCTCTTTGATAATGACAATATTTCTAAAACAGCAATATCTTCAGAAGATCTGCACGAAGGGCGATGAGAGTGCAAGATCATAAACTCCATTACTGTTGCTGAAAATATGGGAGGCCTTTGATTAATGGGATTGGGTCACAGCAAGGTTTAGTTAGGGCTGCTTGTATATTTCAATTCATCTGTTCGTTACGGGTTTCATCCTTGTGAATCATCATCTGCTTTGGTTTTCGCTTGCAAATATCAATTCAAATGTGTCTTCCTTGTTCCTGGGCTCGTTTTTTGACATTTGATTGATAATCAATTTATGAACAGTTAAAGTTTTCAGCAAGGTTTTGTACATTTTATGCTTCTGGTGCAAAATTGATGAAAAAAATGAGTTTCGCCACATATTTTTGGGGGCGAGGAAAACAGTTGTATTTTGTGCCCAAACTTTTGGAACATCAAATGTGTTCGGCTTTATTTGTAGGATAAGTACCACTTTAAATACTACCAGCAAGAAGGGACACTATGTAGATGTTTCTATGTTGAATGAAGCCTTCTTTTTGAGAGAGAAGGAACGATGATGGGCGGCCTACAGCAAGTTGTTGCACTGGTTGGGCTGTTAGGAAAATTGGCGAGAGCTACATTTCTCTTGCATTGACTATCGATCTCTATGAGGATCATCTATTTTAGTGTTCAGTTTAACAAAAACAAAGGTTTCGAAATTTGATACATATGATTTTATGGGCATTTGTGCGCTGCAGAGTTAAGATTACTCAAGAGTTGTGACATTGACAAATAGATTTTTTTTGTGTGGATGTACCTAATTTCTTGGATTCTTGGTTCCACACTATGGACCACTATGCATGCTTTACTATACTACCTTAATAATACCACAAGGGTATTTCTAGGAGAATGTGTCAGGCCTGGTTTGGGATATGCTACTTAAAATACAGCTTTACCCATAATTAGTAAAATGCTAAGTCACAACCAAATGCTTACAAATCTCTCTCTCCCAACCCTTACACAGTTACACATGCATCCCACTAGGTCCCACCTCCTGCTACATGGGCTCCACCCGACTCCACCACTTTCTCCCCTTCTCCAATCGAAGTCCGACACGTGGCGGTTGTAAGAAAATTGTGTTTGCCATTAAAATTCTTTTATTGCAAATTTCAATACAAACAGAACAGTGTTACAATATAGGACTTAGATGTAGTCCTAGGAGTACACTTTTGTTTATCTGGGTCCCTTGTGCCGATGGAGTGAGTGGTAATGCGTTCACTCCGTTGACGATCTGACGACGGTTATCGGTTCTCTGAAGGTCTGGATTGCTCTTGGTGCTGGAGCTTGCTGAGAGGAGGAAGACGTTGAGTGTCTGTATCTGCCTCTCTGGTGGTGTGTTCCTTCCTTTTTCCCGTTCGTTTTGTGCGTGTGTGAGAAGGAAATGATCCCTCTATTTATAGCTTTGCAGGCTGGCTACTTATGTGCGCATATGTAGGATGCGCCTGGACGCGGGGACGCCACGTGGTGATTGCTGATGGAGGCGTATAGATGCTGCGCCCTGATCGAGGGGTTGAATTCTTCATACTGCTGTTGTGAGCCGGCACGTAGCATAGGAGAAGATCTTTCTGTTGCTGAGATCTTGGTTGAGTTGAGTCAAAGGACACGTGTCATCGACCCATGGCTCAGAGATCCCGGATTTGATGGGGAATGATCTGGTAGGATGCGTCTGGGATTGGGCGCATGCGGAGACTTTGGCTCGTAACCTTTGGGAGTCACGAACCATTCGGGACGCATGGCTTTTGAGGCGCATGCGAGGCTTCAGTAATGGCTTAACTCCTGTCTTTCGGGATCAGAGAGAAGTCTGGGGCGCATGGCTTTTGAGGCGCATGCAGAGCTTCAGTAGTGACTTTACTTCTGTCTTTAGGGATTAGAGAGAAAGTCTGAGACGCATGGCTTTTGAGGCGCATGCAGATTTAGGCGCATGGCTGCGGAGGCGCATGCGAGATGATTGGGTGGCCACGTGGCAGTAGCCGTCGGAGGAAAGTAATGATGATGTAACGCCCCAGTCCCAGAATACGTAGGACTAAGTACGTAGACATGCCAGCTGTATTCATACGAAATACATAGGTCTCGTATGAATACATAAGTTGTAAAATGCAGTAATCCAAGACAAACTAAATCTCATCCACAATGAAAAAAAGAATAATATAAATATCAACTCGAATATTTATGATACAATCGTTGGGCGGAGACAAAGTCCACTACCAACTACCTCAATGAAAGAAATGTACAATAAATCGAACGATAAAAACGGCAAGACGAACCAAGCGCAATTGTCTTCGAAGGAATGAAGAAGACCACGGCCTTGGCTAGGATACCTGCGGAAGACATGAACACACACCTGGGAAAAAACCAGGTCCTCAGACGGACGTAGCAAGATACAGGAAGAACAAGCTAATATGAACTTTCATAATAATAAAATAATATATAAACTAGACCTAAATATGCAAAGGAGATTCTAGCCGCCTAATGTGCAATTTAGAGGACAACTTTCATGCGCATGGATGGAATTTTAGGCTATGTGTACGTAACTGGCATCCAGTCATCTGTATCCGTCCGTAACGTCCAAAACGTCAGAGGGCATCTGCAAAAATATCGCCACAGTTCCATCCGGAGACTGTGGTTTACCTGTTTGGCTTCCCATACGCACTAGCGACTGTCCTCCCCCAATATATCCCACACTGTTCAAGTCATGTCCATGGCTCGTCCAGCTTTGTAACTGCTTGAGTCTCTAAAACCCTAGTCATAGCAGTTACGAATATCTACCGTCACACGACTTTAGAGATAGCTAGTCAATAAGTCGTACCCCTAACAAAATATCTCAAACCGTGTAGTATGAGTGTCACAGCCAAAGGAGATATAAGGATATCCCCCAATAATAAGGTAGTCCGCTAACACTAAGTCAACATGCATAAAATAAAATAACGACTAATAAAGTCGCTTGCACCCAAGTGTGGCTTGGACGCGCAATTTATATCAAAGGAAACTAACAATATGAATAAAATAAATAATGCAGTAAATAAATAATTGACAGTTAATTAGCAAGGTATACTTGCCTGTTGCGACGCCTGGTGAGCTGCCTGGTGTGGTACAATAAAGGTGGCACGAACTGCGACTTCGGTGCAACAACTATACAAGGTGATCTCGGGTGGTGGCACGGATTGTTCCATTGGGTCCAGAAGGGTCAAATTAGTTAGGCTTGACATAATGTAGTACGGATTTGGTGATAAAACAGGAATAAGAGGATTTAGTGACGGACGGAAGAATGGTCGAAGGAATTAGTATGATCAATATAGAGAATACTTGTAAAATATATGCTAGTGGTTGAAAATATTTTTATTTATTTAGAAAAATACTTATAAACCCTTTTGAAAAACATATTGAGTAAGCTAATTAGATAGTAGAAATTTTATTATCCTTAAGCAAGTAATCCTTTAATAATTATTAATCAAAACAATATATATAGTATTAGAAAGTATTTAAAATCCAAATTTAGAAATCTTAGTAAAATTTTGTATATAAAATTTTATATAAAATATTTGAAAATATAAATCATTAGTCTCTATTAAAGGCCAAAAACCCATATATATTAGTAAAGTCCAAAATTGCCTAAAAGAAATACTTATCTTACAAAAATAGATTTTTAACCCATGATACTTATTTTACAAGGCCTTAGTCAAACCCTTGCAAATATATGTACACTATAAATGTATAGGAAATTATTTATCACGTGTTTATTTAATAAAAATAGTATATATGGATAGTACTTAATTAATGCTAATAACAATACCAAGAATAGTAGTATTATAAAAAGTATATATATATATATATCTATATGTATACTATAACATAGTATAGTACAATATACTATCCACCTGTACTGGCAGTTACCCTAAATTAATACAAAAATAATACTTATTTCATATCCAAAAAATATATACTTATAGTACTTAAACCATAATATAATAATAATAATAATAATAAATAATAAAAGAAATAACAATAATAATAATAATAATAATAATAATAATAATAATAATAATAATAAAATAAATATCAGCACTGTCGTAGAAAAAAAATAGAAGAAAGAAAAAGGTGTAGAAAAAACATAAAGAAATAAATATCAGCACTGTCGTAGAACAGTGTAGAAAAAGGAAAAAAAAAACAGAAAGAAAGAAAGAAAAAAAAAACGAGGAAGGAGAGAGAGAGACTGAGAGATTCGAGAGGGGAGCGAAGAAATTGAGAGGGAGTGGGGAAAGGAAGGGGAAAGGGCTCCGGCGAGGCTTGGGCACACGGCGAAGGGTGCGGTGAACGGCGGACGGGTCGCGGATCGGGTCGATAGATCCGGCGGAGGATCGCTCGAAGGGGCGCCGCGGTGGCGCGGAAAAGAGGGAAAGGGAAGGCTGCGGGGAAGGAGGAAGCATGGCGGGGTCTCGGCGAGAGGCGGCGTTGCCGGAGGCGCGCGGCGGAGTAGAACCGGAGATGGGAGGAGGACGAGGCGCTGCGGTCGCGGGTGCACGCCGGAGAGGGCGGTGGTCCAGTGGTTTCACGGAGGAGGGAGAAAGGCGGAGGAGAGACTCGACAGCGGGCGGTTGTTCGCCGGGCTACGTGGTGGCGGCGAACGCTAGGCGGCTGCGGGGGTTTCAGCACCGGCGGCGAGGAGGTCGGCGGACGGCTCGGCGGTGACGAGCGGAGAGGCAAGGAGGAAGGAGGAGACGCTGCGGGCGGCGCTCGCTCGACGCGGCGGAGCTCGCCGGCCACGGGGAGGCGGAAGTCGGGATCGGGACGCTAGGGCGGCGTCGACAGGTGAGTCTGGTCGGGGTTTGCCTTTGATTTTTTTGGGTTTTTTCTTGGTGGTTTCTGGTGCTGGGTCTCCGGCGATGATGGCCGTGGTGGCGAGGTTGTAGGCGGGGTTCGACGGTGGCGACGGGTGGTGTCGACGGTGATACGGCGTGGTGGCCGTGGTGTCGATGATGGTGGTGGTATCGATGGTGATGACGGTGCCGGGGGTGGGGTCTGTGCGGTGGTTTTGGCCAGGTCTGGTTGGTTGTCGGGAGGAATGACGGGGTGGCCGTTGGCAGGTGATGGTAGCAGTTGGTGGTGGCTGGGTTCGGGTGGTGGTTTGTGGCGAGGGTGTGGACGTCGTGTAGGGTAGTGGCAGTGAATAGGGGCTGAGTTAGGTTTAAGGTTTAGGTCGGGAGTGTCCGACACAAGGCTTTGAGAAGTGTCCTGCGAGACACGGGATGGATTGGCGTCCGGGTTTGTCGGACGCGGGAAATTTATATATGTAAAAGAAGATAAGTAGTGGATGGGACACGGACACGGTCATGGACACGATGCACTCACTTTTGGTTGTGAAGAATTTGGAGAAATATTGTGGAGAAAATATTGGAGGAGTACCTGCCTATTTATAAGATGTGGGAATTCCCAATAAGATAGGATTTGGAATAAATTTAAAATCCAAAATAGATAATTCCTAATTTAATTTAAAAATCATTTAAATCCAAATCTAAATATAAATCCAATTCCAAATACAAATCAAATTTGAATCTAATTAAATCCTTGGTTTAAAATCAATGGGATAAATCAAATTTTAAAAATTTAACCATTTAAATAAATTCAAAGATCAAATCAAGATTTAAATGGCCACAATAACTTCCAAATATATTTTTTAAAATACCGATAATAATAATTTCGAAAATAACAAATATTTTTGAATACCTTTTCGAATAATAAAATATTTATACTTAATAATTTCGAAAATAAAATATATAAATTTAATTTAATGTACGCAAGAAATATAAAATAGTTTTCTAAATTACCACTAATAAATAAATAAATAAAGTAATAAGATTTTGGTCATCTCAATAGACAACTTCAAGCAAAATACAAATACAATAATTATTATACATATTTTTTGAAATATAAAATAGAAAAAAATGTTTTTCAAAAAATATGTACGCTCGCTCATATTCGCACTCGACGAGCAAAAAAAATAAATTTTGTGTGTGACGCACAATACGACTACGCAACGTACAATACAAAATTTTTAAATCAGTACCAAAATCGAAAAAAATATAATAGAAATTTAGGGGTTTTACATCCTACCCAACTTAAAAGAATTTCGTCCTCGAAATTAAGTATTCGTAGGGGGTGAGAAGACACAAGGGGGTATCGATGGGAAACAATCTATAACAAATCCTGCCGTAAGAATTCACGGTCTAAATCATAGAAAAATAATACGGTATGGTCACGGATAATGAATGAGGGTCACGATTAATAGAAAAAAAGATTCACTTAAATTAAGCGATTTGAGGGTCTTGATAGGGCCGAGTAGTTTGGGATGAAGTTATAGCAATATCGAGTGAGAATGGTCATAGTCGATAGGAAGGCTAGAAGAAGTTCTAGTATAACGCTTTCGTCCTCTAAAATAGGTGAAGGCGAAAGCAATAAAGAGTTCGAAGACGATGATATCGGATATGAATACGTGGTTCAAGGACGACTGAATAATTCAAAAGGAGTTGCCAAGGCAGTCGTGGTTGGGACTCTAAAGGACAAGTTTAGCTATGTCCCAATCCACGTAGAACGATAGATAAAAGCGAACCAAAGTACACTTGGTTGATCAGACCATCATGTACCGGTTCTGACTAGACAATATGATAGTGGACATGCCCAATAACATATGTTTTGAAACAAGCCTGATAAAAGAATAAGCTTGCAAAAAGCTAGGCTACATTAGCATCATTAGTCAAGATAGTAAAAACATAGGCACGAGAGATTAAGATTTAAAGAAGGTAGAATGATTCTAAGTCATACAGTCGTCCTATAGTCTTCTTGTCCAAGTCCTTGGTTGGCTAGACGGGTTATGTCCTCTAGATTCTAGGATCTAAATAAGCTTGCTAATATAGGTCACTAGGTCAAAGGGGTTGCTAGTTCATAAGGTATTCTACCCAACTTAAAGAATTAAACTAATGATGTTTTGGGACAACTAACTAGTAGGGTCAATCTCTAGCAAGCACGAAAGGAAGATAAGAATAAGGATGGAAGGAAGCAAGCATGATGCAATCGATGAGTCAAACGGTAGATTGAAGAAAGTGGTCATGTATGTGGATGAGAACCTAGACTTCTAATCCTATTCGCAGGCTTGATTGGTACGGTAAAGTAACCAAACAATTTATCTTGACCTGCATGGGCCACCACAAAAATATGTAACGCCCCAGTCCCAGAATACGTAGGACTAAGTACGTAGACATGCCAGCTGTATTCATACGAAATATATAGGTCTCGTATGAATACATAAGCTGTAAAATACAGTAATCCAAGACAAACTAAATCTCATCCACAATGAAAAGAAGAATAATATAAATATCAACTCAAATATTTATGATACAATCGTTGGGCGGAGACAAAGTCCACTACCAACTACCTCAATGAAAGAAATGTACAATAAATCGAACGATAAAAACGGCAAGACGAACTAAGCGCAATTGTCTTCGAAGGAATAAAGAAGACCACGGCCTTGGCTAGGATACCTGCGGAAGACATGAACACACACCTGGAGAAAAACCAGGTCCTCAGACGGACGTAGCAAGATACAGGAAGAACAAGCTAATATGAACTTTCATAATAATAAAATAATATATAAACTAGACCTAAATATGCAAAGGAGATTCTAGCCGCCTAATATGCAATTTAGAGGACAACTTTCATGCGCATGGGTGGGATTTTAGGCTATGGTGTACGTAACTGGCATCCAGTCATCTGTATCCGTCCGTAACGTCCAAAACGTCAGAGGGCATCTGCAAAAATATCGCCATAGTTCCATCCGGAGACTGTGGTTTACCTGTTTGGCTTTCCATACGCACTAGCGACTGTCCTCCCCCAATATATCCCACACTGTTCAAGTCATGTCCATGGCTCGTCCAGCTTTGTAACTGCTTGAGTCTCTAAAACCCTAGTCATAGCAGTTACGAATATCTACCGTCACACGACTTTAGAGATAGCTAGTCAATAAGTCGTGCCCTTAACAAAATGTCTCAAATCGTGTAGTGTGAGTGTCACAGCCAAAGGAGATATAAGGATATCCCCCAATAATAAGGTAGTCCGCTAACACTAAGTCAACATGCATAAAATAAAATAATGACTAATAAAGTCGCTTGCACCCAAGTGTGGCTTGGACGCGCAATTTATATCAAAGGAAACTAACAATATGAACAAAATAAATAATGCAGTAAATAAATAAATGACAGTTAATTAGCAAGGTATACTTGCCTGTTGCGATGCCTGGTGAGCTGCCTGGTGTGGTACAATAAAGGTGGCACGAACTGCGACTTCGGTACAACAACTATACAAGGTGATCTCGGGTGGTGGCACGGATTGTTCCATTGGGTCCAGAAGGGTCAAATTAGTTAGGCTTGACATAATGTAGTACGGATTTGGTGATAGAACAGGAATAAGAGGATTTAGTCACGGACGGAAGAATGGTCGAAGGAATTAGTATGATCAATATAGAGAATACTTGTAAAATATATGCTAGTGGTTGAAAATATTTTTATTTATTTAGAAAAATACTTTTAAACCCTTTTGAAAAACATATTGAGTAAGCTAATAGATAGTAGAAATTTTATTATCCTTAAGCAAGTAATCCTTTAATAATTATTAATCAAAACAATATATATAGTATTAGAAAGTATTTAAAATCCAAATTTAGAAATCTTAGTAAAATTTTGTATATAAAATTTTATATAAAATATTTGAAAATATAAATCATTAGTCTCTATTAAAGGCCAAAAACCCATATATATTAGTAAAGTCCAAAATTGCCTAAAAGAAATACTTATCTTACAAAAATAGATTTTTAACCCATGATACTTATTTTACAAGGCCTTAGTCAAACCCTTGCAAATATATGTACACTATAAATGTATAGGAAATTATTTATCACGTGTTTATTTAATAAAAATAGTATATATGGATAGTACTTAATTAATGCTAATAACAATACCAAGAATAGTAGTATTATAAAAAGTATATATATATATATCTATATATATACTATAACATAGTATAGTACAATATACTATCCACCTGTACTGGCAGTTACCCTAAATTAATACAAAAATAATACTTATTTCATATCCAAAAAAATATACTTATAGTACTTAAACCATAATATAATAATAATGATAATAATAAATAATAAAAGAAATAACAATAATAATAATAATAATAATAATAATAATAATAATAATAATAATAATAATAATAATAATAATAATAATAATAAAACAAATATCAGCACTGTCGTAGAAAAAAATAGAAGAAAGAAAAAGGTGTAGAAAAAAATAAAGAAATAAATATCAGCACTGTCGTAGAACAGTGTAGAAAAAGGAAAAAAAAAGAAAGAAAGAAAAAAAAAGGAGGAAGGAGAGAGAGAGAGACTGAGAGATTCGAGAGGGGAGCAGAGAAATCGAGAGGGAGTGGGGAAAGGAAGGGGAAAGGGCTCCGGCGAGGCTTGGGCACACGGCGGAGGGAGCGGTGAACGGCGGACGGGTCGCGGATCCGGTCGATAGATCCGGCGGAGGAGCGCTCGGAGGGGCGCCGCGGTGGCGCGGGGAAGAGGGAAAGGGAAGGCTGCGGGGAAGGAGGAAGCAGGGCAGGGTCTCGGCGAGAGGCGGCGTTGCCGGAGGCGCGCGACGGAGTAGAACCGGAGATGGGAGGAGGACGAGGCGCTGCGGTCGCGGGTGCACGCCGGAGAGGGCGGTGGTCCAGCGGTTTCACGGAGGAGGGAGAAAGGCGAAGGAGAGACTCGACGGCGGGCGGTGGTTCGCCGGGCTACGTGGTGGCGGCGAACGCTAGGCGGCTGCGGGGGTTTCAGCACCGGCGACGAGGAGGTCGGCGGACGGCTCGGCGGTGACGAGCGAAGAGGCGAGGAGGAAGGAGGAGACGCTGCGGGCGGCGCTCGCTCGACGCGGCGGAGCTCGCCGGCCACGGGGAGGCGGAAGTCGGGATCGGGACGCTATGTAGCTTTTGGGTTCCTAGAATTTATTTTTTATTTGGAGATTTTTTATTATTTTTATTTTAGTTAGAATCAATTATTTACTAGGATGTTGATTTGGATCGTAAGTTTTTTACCTAAGCCTATAGCCTAAGTATAGTAAAACTAGGACATATGTGGTCCCCAGGGTCCCCAGACAGCCTCTAGAGCATTATTTTATTATTTTAGAATTTTTAGAATTTTATGGAGATTTTTAGAGAATTTTATATATGATTTTATTAATTTTCTAAGCTTCTAGGATTTTCTGTGAGAGCACCTGATGGTATTTTTGAGGTCAAATAATTTATTTGGGCTCTAAAACCCCTAAAATATTTTCTAGATTTTTCTAGGAATTTTTAGGAATTTTTTGGGATTTATTTAGAATTTTTAGGATTTTTCTTGAATTTTTATTTAATTTTCTGTAATTAAAAACCTATTTCTAAAAATAATTACCCAGTCAGCCGCAGGGAGGGCCCACCCGTCCGCCGCTGAAGCGGGGAGGGGCAGGCCCACCCGTCAGCCTATGGGTGGAGCCACGTGGGCTTCCTTATTAGGAAGCCGAGCTCAAAATGGCTGAGCTGGCCCGAGCCAAGCTCGGATTATTGTGGACCGCTGGATCCAGCTATGGGCGCATAGGATGCTGCCACATGGCAGAGCCAGCCACCGACTCCTATTGTATATATATATATATATATATATATATATTAGATTATTAGGTTTTCCGAAAACCCTAGAAATTCAGCAGCTTTTTAGTGGGAGAGTTTGATTGGGATCTTCGACTTCGCAGAGCGATTGCCGTTGATCCAGATGTCCTTTTTGCGCGCTATTTTTTTTGTTGGAAGCGTATTGAGGTTAGGTCTCTGATTATAATTTATTTTCTGGTATTTTATCCTCGAATTTCTGAATAATTATTTGAGTGTCGGTTGTCCAAAAATTTATACGTCGTACGGTTTTCGAGATTCCGAGCGATCCCGAACTCCGTTTCTCGATCCGTTTGAAGTTTTGGAAAGATGACACCGAGCTCTACAACATATAAGTTTTCCAGAAATTCAAAGTTTCATCTAGTATTTTATTTTATTCATAGAAGTCAGATTTGGTCAACGGTTCATCGATTTGGTCATAGTTAGCCATAATGGCCATAACTTTTGACCAAATCGTGATTTTACGGCACGGTCGATTCCAGTGCACTCATGGCGCTGAAATCTACCATGTTGCACACTCAAACTTGGAATTTATATTATTTGACCAGTTAGTCAATAGTATATCTCGGTTTGCGTGCTACGAGTTCTGAATTTAGAACCGTGAATTTCCTTGGCCAAATATTTGTGTGTAGATGGTTATTTCAGAATTAAATAGGTTAAAATAGGATTTTAGATGATTTATTCCAGAATTAGAATAATATTAATTGATTTAACCCATTAGCCACTTTCTAGGATTTTTAGAGTGGGATTTTATATCTAACTTGTGGTTGTTTGTGTGACGGGGTTCGTGGGATGATGGCTTGATTTGATAGCTTCTAGGCCGGAGTTCATATTGTCTTCAACTTGTGAAATCAATTCATCCAAGAGTTCAGGCAAGTACTTGTTGACACCTTCATGTGCATTTACTTTATATTGTCGTATTTCACTTATACATGCTATCTTCCGTGTCTTGACTGTTACACACACGAGAGTTGAGTGTTTGACTATTGATCATGTTTTCTCATTGTTATCTTGATCGTTATCGTGATCGTGTTTTCGTGATTGTGAGGTATGGATATTGGAGGGGTACAATTACTAGGCACGTGGACAAAGCCCAGATGGTATTGTTGGCAACTCTCCCGATTACGGGGGCGGGCCTTATAACCTCATCGTTCGCCCAAGCCATCCATGTGTAGGAACGTTGTACTTCTCACGACACGTGCACTATGAGGGTTTGCATGAGTCTCTTTACTTTTCATGCTTGTTACTTTTCTTATCAGTTTCTTCCATCTCATGATTTCTTGTTCATATTGTTCATTGTTTCCATTGATCATTACCTTCCATGTTTAGTATTTTATTACTTTATATTATACTTGTATCATGGTGGTTAGACTTGTACTTGTTCCAATCCTGACTGGATAACCATTTTTCAGTTGTAGACGACGCGATCTGTCCAGAGGTTTACCGTGAGTATGTTGGAGACACTGACGTCACTGGCGTACCCGGTTCCAGCACTGATGCGAATTAGCATATTTTCTTCCTTATGGATTCGCATTAGTTAGTAGTTATAGTTATGGAGTTAGTTGTCTTTTTTATTTTCTATTATCCGGGTTTGTTTTCGAGACTTTCTGAGTTGTAGTGGATTTTTTTATATTTATAATATTGAGACTATTGGATATTTTAGTGACGACGTGGTCGCGTATTGAAAGGATTGAAAGCTGCATATCGGCTTCATGGTCGTATGGGCTTTGACGGAATTCAAATTGGTCGCGTGTGCGCGACGAATTTGATGCGTATCCGTCGAAATTTACCGTATCGTGCACTTTGAAAATTCTCCAATTATTTTAGCACGCTCGTCAGATCGAGACGAAACTTGTGCCAACAGGACCGTATCATTTTTCTGGTCCTGTATGCCAAGTTTGGTCCGATTCTGAGACCGTTGATAAAATCACCGTTTTGCGGGCCCCGCGGTTCCACTCAACGGGCGATTTTGTGCACGGTCCGCCGGAATTCAACTTTGGACATACGGTTGGGTTTGTATCGAAAAACTGCATCCGTAGACATGTAGTTTGACGACTTTAGAGACCGTTGACTCTGGTACGCTTTTCGGTGCAAAGCGGGTCCAACGACGGACATCATTTTTGTCCGAAATTACCGTTTTGCCCCTATATCCAGAATTGGACTTAAGGACAGGCAATCCTAGCTAATTTGACTATTTTGAGAACGTTGATACTGTTTATTTCAGCATCCGAAGACTTCTACATGTGTTGACTGATTGTGGCTCATTGAGTGGTATGGTATTATTGGTTTCTCCAGCTAAGGACCTCAGGCAAGTGTACTTTTTGATTGCTTTTCAATTCATAGTAGTCTTTTCATTTCATGTCCATACATATATCTTGCTGCTTGTTGACACGCTCGTCACACGGAGTTGTCGGGAGGGGAAATATCTTAGTATACATGTGGACTATCCAGAAATATCCCAATATGTCTAATCTTGTATGATAGCAGCTGCACACGACACGTGCAGTGAGCCGTATTTACCCCCTAGCCGTTCACATATCGAAACAGATATTTCAAACCACCTAGATAGATGTCTTTTATTAGTTTTTCCTTGTTTATTTCTCTCTCGTGCTATGTCATCAGTTTTCTTACAGCTTTCATATCTCATATGCTATTTTCATGTCTTGTTAATTCTGTTGTGTTTTGCATTGCCGTCGGTTTGTGTACTTGTTCCAATCCTGACTGGATAACCAACATTTTCAGGTTTTAGCCGCTATCACCCTTAGCACTGGGGAAGACTTGGGTATGTTGAAGACAACCTAGAAATAGAAAGCATTTGTATCAATTTTACTTATTATAAAATCTTATTTTTGCTTTAATTTTAAATGATGTAAATATTGTAATAAATTTAGAATTGTGAATGAGCAGCAAATGTTGTTTCTTGAGCATTTATTTCTTGCGGGCTTGACAGCGTTCTACCGCCGACTCTGCGGCGTAGGCTGGCTTGGACATGTCTCGTATCCGAAAAAGCGGGTGCGGGTCGTGACAAGTTTTTGTGGTGGCCCATGCAGGTCAGTTTTCGCAAAATATTGCAAACTCGTGATGGTACGTTAGTTGTACTATTGCGAGCCTGCGCTCGGGAAATGCTCATTCACAAACTAGGATTAAAGTGATTTAAGATAATGGCTAGGACTAGGAGTCCCTTGTTTAATTGACCATTGGGTAGTTAAGGTTATTAGATAGGTCATGCAATTTAGATAGCTTGTTAGAACCCTATAGGTGCACTATGCTTTTGATATGACGATATGATCCGTTGTGGATATACCATTCACTTGGTAAGTTAGGCTTACCTAAAATTAAGGCATTAATTTTAACGAACTGTTTAATTTCCTTTTGCTGTATTAGATATAGATCTTATACCATAAGTTAGAATTGCCTGTTTTAAATACTATGTTGCCGTAGGGAATTAGTTAAAAATTTTCTGATTTGTTATTTGCATGCGAATCTCGAAGTAGATTTATTTGAAATTTTCCTCAACCATTGAAATGCATATGAACTAGATACTATAATGTTTGTATTTCTTTTGTATTTAGTTACTTCCCCCATGTTAAATCTTTTAATTTAAGTGTTGCGACTGATAGGACAAACACCTACGCTTTATTCTTAGTCAACTTGTTAGGATCTCTAGAAGCTCATGAATTTTTACGGATATAGTTAAATGAGTATTATTTAACTAATAATAGTTAGACAGCAGCGCACTGTCATCAATTAGCCGAGAGTGGAGATGTGGGTTCACTGCAGCCAGCAGCGCACTGGCGAGGCACAACCCATAGAAACGAAACCATTTTTGAGGATCATAGGTTATAGAACATTGCTAAAACCATGTGGTAGTTGACCAAGACTTTAAGGATAGTAAGATTGTAGGAAGACTGTATAAGCAAGAACACCAAGTAAGGATTTGACTTTCTCAAAACCCGAACTATTGTGCCTCCTTTCCAAAAATCTCACATATTCATATTTTGACTATCTTGACCAATGCTGCTATTACAGCTTAGTTTTTGCAAGCTTACTCCTTATTCGAGCTTGATTCAAGACATATGTTTATTGGGGACGCCCGCTAACATATCGTCTAATCAGAATCATTGTATTACGGTCTGATCAACCATGATGCATTTGGTTCGCTCTTCATTTAGATTACCCTACGTGGACTGAGATATAAAGATATCCAGGATCTCATCCGCGATTGCTTAACAATTCCTCTTGAATTATATATTCGCCTTTGAATCACGTAATTGTATTCAGCGACATCTCTTGAACTCTTTATTGTTTTTGTCCTTCGCTGATTGGAAATACGAAAACTCGTAATTGATAGGTAGGTACAGAGTATTCCCATACGCAAGTGTAGCTACCATCGGCCAGCCCTGTGACTGAAAACTTGCCTTGAGTTACTCGTCATTCCTTCGTCTCTAAACTTGCTATCTTGATCTTCCAGTCAGTAGAGTCTAAGAATGATTAAGGTTTTACCCTCAGTCAAATGCCAACCTAGGAGACTACCTATTCTCAAGAGACCAAATGTTGAGAGCCTCAAATTATTTGTTTGAATCTTGCTTTAACTAGAGCCCTTGTGACCATAGTCTGGCAGAATTGACACAAATAGAAATTCATGACCCGGTTGTTAGATATCTTTTCACACGATGTACCTTAGAGTTGGTTACCCCGTTGACAACTCATGTATACTGTGGACGAGTAGGTCAATCTATTTTACCGACCAATGTGTCATTGCACACGCACTCGTTTTTCATTTACCGATGAACGACCCTTGACTTGACCTATACCTATCGTCTTCCGTTACGCTGTGCCTTGTCCTTTATTGACCAGAGTTGAGGTACAACATCCGAACTTTGAAATCTTTCTAATCTCATTATTCCTAAAACCATATCCTAGCTTCTAAGGTGGGTAGACGGTAAGCCTTCTTGGGATATACGAAGATTACCGATTGATTAGAATAAATTCTATTAGGATGATAGTTAGTGCCCCATGGACTCCCACTTTCCATTTAGATCATTTTGTGTCCCCGACCGTGTCATTAATATTTGGAGCACGAGACCAACTGTTACCTTCCAACAAATTTCATATGCAAGATCTAGACGAGTCCACCTTCATCTAGGTATATCATGTCCCACTCAAACTTGTCCCCTTGTACTCTATTTTTGGTATACGATTTTCAAGTTAAAAGGACTAGCTATAACCCTTACCATAGTACCGGTATACTTCCCGACTTCCATTAGAGCCTCAACCTTAACTCAACTCATACGACCCAATATTTGGTTGTGATCTACTCGAAGCCTACTGCGCCCATGCCACTAGTGTGTCACCCAATTGAGGTCTCATGTGCTACTTAAACACAGGAGTCACCGAAGTCGTACTTTGGACTATAGAACTGAACTATTAGAAATCGGCCCTTGTACCTATTATGTAATCTCCACCCCTTAGAAGGTGAATCCATTCGTAACCTTTTATCCCATCTGCCGGGAAGTCGAGATAGATCTTGTATTGCACTTATGTTCCTTGCTCGTGTGTTTAAATAACCACGGATAAGATCACAATCTTGATTTCTCAAATTCTGTTCTATTATGGAACCTTGTCTAGAACTTCGAGAACGAAATTTTCATATTATATGGATTGTAAGCCCCTCTAAGAAACAAGAGTTCTTCGACGTAGCAAGTGACTGAACTATAGTAGCCCGACCTAGCAAATAAGGCAGTGATTCATAAACTTTCCTTCTGTCTGTATCATTGGATACTCCCTACAGCTCTAGAAACTTCTTATTCGCCCTCGATTATTTTTCTTATCTTCCTGTCCTTCCCGTTGTAGAGTGACGAATGGTCACGCTTTTTAGAATTTAGCAATATTTCTTAGCTGCTTGTGTAAATTTATTGCTTGTCAGATTTTGGGTTGTTTGATAGATAGAGAAGGATTATAGAGGCCATAAGCAGTAGATATCTATTTGTAGAAATTTTAGCAAGTAGTTGATGATTATAAAGTTTTAGTGACAAAGAGTTGAGGGAGTAGTGTGACCAAAAGTGGGTAGAAGTCCTCAGAGTTTCGTAGTTACAAAATAGTTAGGAGGAGGATATAAACTGTTTTGAGGAATTAAAAATTCGAGGAGATTAAGGAAATAGTATATTTCCTTTGAATTTAAGGAATAGTTATGAATTAGAATTTCGAGGACGAAATTATTTTTAAGGTGGGTAGATTTGTAGCTCCCCTTCCCGAAATTTTGAAATATATTTTGAATTATTTAAATAATTGTACAAAATTGGTATTTTATTATTAGATATTGTTTGACCATATTTGTACAATTTTAGGATTATTAGAATGTGCATAGTAGTGTATACACCATTATCGGTTTATTTAATTTCGTTATTATTATTATTTTTATTGGGATTATTATTTAATATTATTATTTTATTGGTTATATTATTCTATTGTTATATAAATATTATATATGTGTGAATGTGAATGTATGTATATATAAATATATACATTATACGTGTATAAGTGTATATATATATATATATAAATATATATTACGTATGTGTATGGATATACACGTATATATAAATAGATATTATATATTCGTATAAGTGTTGGTATATATTAATATATATAAATATATATGGGTGTAAACGTATATATATACGGAAGTATATATGTGTATACGTATACGTATATATAAATATAGGATATTATACATGCCTGTATGTGTATTTACATAAATGTATAAAATATGGGTGAATACGAGTAATGTGTATAAATACATATTAGATGGGAATATATATATATATATATATATATATATATATATATATATATATATATATATATATATATATATATATATATATATATATAAGAAGATGAAGTAGCAGTAGTAGCCTTCGGCCAGGCCAGATCAACCAAATCCTCACAGGCCCGGCCCACTTGATTCTCCCAGCCGAACAGGCCAGGTTAAACAGAACTTTCATTTTCCCCACAATTGCAAACCCGAGCGGAAAATAGAGCGTATAAGAGATCGAGTTTACCGAGCAAACCCTAACTAACATCCGCCACCACCACACACGCACCCTTCCCCAACCCTCGGGCGGCCACCCTCCGCCGTCGCCGCCGCCGCGCGCGGCCGGAGGCGTCCAGGCGCGCGCGTGCGAAACAGTAGCAACGACAGCAGTGTACAGCGGAGTGCACAACTTCGACGTGGAAATTCTTCGCACACAATCGAGTATTCGACGAGCCGTCTCTTCGGGTACAAAGCTAACCTATACCTCTTTATATTCATGTATTAGGTTAGATTTAAATCGAACTGTCATCGAGTTGAAAATCGACACGAAATCGATCAAAACTCTGCCCAAAACAGAGTACGAAACCAGTCCAACGACCCTTATTTACGGTCAGTTTTCTTCCAGACCATGAACGATTTCGAAAATGTGCTTGAAGGAAGTTGGGGACAACCTATAGGACAGAAAAACCCTTCTTTTACTTTTAGTTAATTCATTGTATTCGTCAAATAAAATCTGTTTATAGTTTGCTAAAAATCTGTTTTATAAACATAGAAAATCGCTCCACACGACGTGCGTCACGCCAATCCGGACGACGTGGTCGTGTACCAAAGGATTGAAAGCTGCGTATCAGCTTCATGGTCGTATGGGCTTTGACGGAATTCAAATTGGTCGCGTGTACGCGGCGAATTTGATGTGTATCCGTCGAAATTCACCGTATCGTGCACTTTGCAAATTCTCCAATTACTTTGAGCACGCTCGTCAGATCGAGACAAAACTTACGCCAACAGGACCGTATCATTTTTCTGGTCCTGTATGCCAAGTTTGGTCCGATTCTGAGACCGTTGATAAAATCACCGTTTTACGGGCCCCGCGGTTCCACTCAACGGGCGATTTTGTGCACGGCCCGTCGGAATCCAACTTTGGACATAAGGTTGGGTTCGTATCGGAAAACTGGATCCGTAGACATATAGTTTGACGACATTAGAGACCGTTGACTCTGGCACGCTTTTCGGTGCAAAGCGGGTCCAACGGCGGACATCGTTTTTGTCCGAAATTACCGTTTTGCCCCTATGTCCAGAATTGGACTTAAGGACAGGCAATCCTAGCTAATTTGACTATTCTGAGAACATTGGTACTATTTATTTCAGCATCCGGAGACTTCTACATGTGTTGACTGATTGTGGCTCATTGAGTGGTATGGTATTATTGGTTTCTCCAGCTAAGGACCTCAGGCAAGTGCACTTTCTGATTGCTTTTCGATTCATAGTAGTCTTTTCATTTCATGTCCATACATATATCTTGCTTCTTGTTGACACGCTCGTCACACGGAGTTGTCGGGAGGGGAAATATCTTAGTATACATGTGGACTATCCAGAAATATCCCAATATGTCTAATCTTGCATGATAGCAGCTGCACACGACACGTGCAGTGAGCCGTATTTACCTCCTAGCCGTTCACATGTCGAAACAGATATTTCAAACCACCTAGATAGATGTCTTTTATTAGTTTTTCCTTGTTTATTTCTCTCTCGTGCTATGTCATCAGTTTTCTTACAGCTTTCATATCTCATATGCTATTTTCATGTCTTGTTAATTCTGTTGTGTTTTGCATTGCCGTCGGTTTGTGTACTTATTCCAATCCTGACTGGATAACCAAAATTTTTCAGGTTTTAGCCGCTATCACCCTTAGCACTGGGGAAGACTTGGGTATGTTGAAGACAACCTAGAAATAGAAAGCATTTGTATCAATTTCACTTATTATAAAATCTTGTTTTTCCTTTAATTTTAAATGATGTAAATGTTGTAATAAATTTAGAATTGTGAATGAGCAGCAAATGTTGTTTCTTGAGCATTTATTTCTTGCGGGCTTGACAGCGTTCTACCGCCGACTCTGCGGCGTAGGCTGGCTTGGACACGTCTCGTATCCGAAAAAGCGGGTGCGGGTCGTGACACTGTAGACTTAGGATCTTTTCTTTTTGTAGAAGTTCTCCTTTGTACAACCTTTTCTAGACATGTAATAGACTTTTATATGTAATAAAAAGTCCTCTTTCAATGTCTATATTCGTTGTCTTTGCTGTGTGAAGTACTTTGTCCGAGCTCTGGCGCATGTAGGGTTTGGCGCATAGGATTTATGGTCCTGAAATTCCATGCTTCTACAAATTGTAAGCATTTAGTTGTAGGTATAACAAAGCTCTTACCATAACTTGTATATATATACATCCAATGCGTGTATTTTAACCG
Source organism: Iris pallida (assembly GCA_029216955.1). Taxonomy (NCBI): domain Eukaryota; kingdom Viridiplantae; phylum Streptophyta; class Magnoliopsida; order Asparagales; family Iridaceae; genus Iris; species Iris pallida. The sequence continues at coordinate 11,600,686 of JANAVB010033817.1, read as the reverse complement.
TCTATTAGTTAATACTAGTAAATGCACGTGCTTTGCACGTATAATAACGTATAATAGAAATATTTTCAATTATAGTCAAATCTCTCTTCTAACTCATATGATTAAGGTGGGATGTATTCTTCTTCTTTGGTTAAGTTCGATTTTCCATATTGAACATGTATAATGAATTTAAACTTTTTTCCAACAATTTTTGTACTTAATTTATTTAATTTTTAATTAAATGGTTGATGATATACACACGGCTTAGAAGGCCCAATCTTGAGTCATTTTGAAGCCCCTTATAATAGTAGAGATTTTTATATTTGGGAAGAGCAAAAGGTATCGGAAGAATACGCTATATTTTTTCTTAATTATGTTTCTATAAGTAATTACGACCATCTCTCCTACGTAATCTTATTATTGACCAAAAACCGAGTGAATAGCGAGGCATTCATATTATTACAGTACAGGTACGACTGATCAATGATTCTATAGAAATCAAAAATTTCTTTCTAATTCATCAACAACAACTTATCTCATCAACTACCCCATCCATCTATTACAAATTAATGAATCGTACCATGGATTTTTCTATTCCTTTTCAATATTTTTGCACGGAATGATTATTCCATCTTTTTTCTTCTTTGGGTCATAACCCGATCTAAATTTCTCGAGTTATCAGAATCCATATCAAAATACCCTCCTTAAATTTAATTAACAATTTTAATTAGTAAAGTTAGGTAAGGAGATATTTGGAAGAAAAAAATTCACAGTGAAGCCAATTAACATTACAAATTAAAATTGTTAATTTGGCTTCACCGTGAATTCATGGAGAATTTGCTAGGGGACACCCAAATTTTGCTAGGGGGCAGCCCAATCCCCCTAAACCCTTCATTTCTTCTCATTACTCATTCTACACTCTCTCTCCACAAAAAGAAAAAAAAAAGAGCTCTCTCTCCCTCTCCCAAAAACCTTATTTCTTCTTCTCCACCACTCCACTCCCAATTCCTCCACTAAGATTTCTTCAACAACATTCGTAGTTTCGAAGAGATGACACGCAAGTCGAAGCAACCGGAATCTAGGTACATTTTTCTCTAATTTCTTCAAGAATTTTGTACATTCTATTCAAAACCCTAGATTATATTTAATTCTCTAAAAAGTTTTGATAAATTAGGTTTAGAATCTCTTTATGGTTCATGAAAGAAATTTTCGAACACAAGAAACCCACATTTTATCTTGAAATCCTAACCCTAGAACACGACAAACGAGCATCTCGTTTTGGCCGTTCGGGTCTCATTACAGTCGGACTGCCAGGCCTGTGGCAGTCCTGATGTAAATCAGGACTGTGGCAGTCCTTATTTAAATTAGGACTGCCACAGGCCTGGCAGTCCTACTATAATGAGATATGGGGGTGGGTAACTGCATGATGCTCATATGCGAAGGATAACTGCATGTCCTATTTCTGTTTCTATTAATTAATAACTGTATGTTGTCCTGCAGTCCACCGGCCGCTAACAAAAGAATACGGCCCACCGCGTCAAAACGAAAGTAACGTGCGGGACGTCCTCTCGAGCGTCCGCTAACAATTTTTGAACCGGTGCCCCAAGCTCGGTCTCGGACGCCGCCACCGGCACGTCAAGCTCGGTCGAAGCAACGAGCTCCTACTCCTACGCGTTCTTCCGATGACGACGACGACGACGTGCCAATTGGCCGACTTCTATCACGTCAAGGCGGTTCTACTCCATCTGAGGAGGCCGGTCCTTCTGAGCCGCCAGTTCGTCCGCCCGATTGCTCAATGTTGGTTTCTTTTGAGAACCACATTGCGTATGAAATATGGAAGAACCCGGTATGTACATGACGTTTGTAAGCTACCAGTTTAGTATACTATATATATGTATTTTATAATTGTTATGTTTTTCTGTTGTTTGATATACAGAGGACATATCATATCCTTAGGGCTGTGAGTCACGGGAAAAAAATCGTGTTCTGGCAGTTTGGAAGCTTATCGGAGGCCGTCCAGAGCAAAATTATACCGAGCGGCTTGCACAATTTGGCACAAAACGCCTATCGGATAGTGCCCTCATATCCACCTTTGTGGAGAGATGGCACCCGGAGACCAACACATTTAATCTCCCAGCATGGGAGATGACCATTACACTTGACGACGTCTACCAGATACTGGAGCTGCCAGTGACCGGGCGCGTCATGACCAAAGAACATTACACCAATGAGAAATCCGTAAAATGGTACGAGAAGATCGTCAAGTTTGTCTCAAGTCACCTTGGACTTCAGGCTACCAGTTTTACAACTCTGCCAGGCTTCAAAAAGTCATACAAAATTCCTTTGTCATTTCTGGTGGACCACTTCATGGATATGGAGGTGGATGACGATGATATGGTCGACGCGGTGGCCCGTGCGTATATGCTGTTTGTCCTAGGAACGGTCGGCATTCCGGACAAGTCCGGAACGTCGATACATGCTAGGTACATGCTCAATTTATCTGAAGTGGATGACTTCATTGATGTATCCTGGGAAAGCGGTATCCTAGCCAATCTTTACCGCGAGCTCGGTATCGCATCCCGTGTCGGGACTAAGACAATGGCCAGCTGTCAGACTCTGCTATATGTAAGAAAACTTCTATTCTATGTTAATCTTGTATACTTTATTTTGTTGTTTATTTTTTGACTATTCATTTATAAATTGAATAGGCATGGATATACGAGCACTTTTTGATGCTCCGATGGGCTGACCTGAACCCAGAGTATGTTGAAAACTTTCCTAGAGTATCTCGATGGAGGCCATCCCAGCTGGAAACCAAAAATTGGCAAACACTGGATTCTATTCGTGAAGTACTAGACAATTTGGTGCCAGAAGAGGTACTAAATTTTGACTTACTTTTTCATGTTAATTTTGTTTTGTTGTTAACTATTTTCCTACAGATTTTTTGGAATCCATACCGGGATTTACGTGAGCAGAATCGTGAGGTCCAACCAGTTTCTTTATTTCATGGCATGATCACATGCTATGATATCACGGAGCCGTACATGCCCGATAGAGTACTTCGTCAGTTTGGCTTTGTGCAAACTGTGCCGAAGCGCACATTACGACTGTTGGAGCCTCCGCATGGAACTCAACCTTTAAATTATAAACCGACATATTTCGACTGGGTGACCGACTTTTACTCCGACTGGCAACGACATGTACTTCGGGAATCTGAAAGACGACCGGTCATCCAGATGGCCGACTGCAGCAAGGACTACATACCGTACTTCCTGGGGATCGGACATCCTAAGTTGTCGTACCCTACAAACCCGGGTCCTGTAGCCGTCGGAGCAATTGGAGCTCTTCCTTTCAAAAACATCTTGTATGTTGGGTTGGTGAGGATGGTGAGTTTCGTATTTGTAATAAGACTGAGATTTTCATTTTTGTAGACTTAATTCATTTATACTTTCATTTTCAGTCTCAAAAGGTGAAGGAATTGGCCCAGACACTCCGGAGAGGTTGCCAAAGTGACACTAGTGTCGCGGTCGCCAACGAGCTTGATCGCATCGACGATGTGGTCGAGTTTCCTTCATGAATAATAGGGAGTCTCGTTCAAAGGCCCGGCATGATATGTAGTTGGATCTGGATATTTTTCTTGTTTGAAACTTAAGTTGGATGTGGAATGATATGTAGTTGGATATTTTGAAGTACTAGACAAGTTGGATATTTTGAAGTTGGACTTATGTTGGATGTTCATGATATGTAGTTAGACTTATGTTATTGTTTTCAAGTTGGATATTTTGTCTGAAATGTACTTATGTTGACACTTATTTTGAAGTACTTATGTTGACACTTATGTTGTTGGATATTTATGTACTTGTGATGAATTATTATTATTTATGTACTTGTGATTTAGTATCAGGGATGCCACATCCATGGCAGTCCTACACTCAAGTAGGACTGCCAGGGTGCTGGTAGTCCTAATTGATACTTGCTGTAACAAGTATCAATTAGGACTGCTAGTACCCTGGCAGTCCTACTTGAGTGTAGGACTGCCAGGGGTGTGGCAGTCCTGATACTAAAACTCTGTGAGTAACTTGCAAATTAAAACTCTGTCACAGAGTTTTATAAATATGACTGCCACCCCCCTGGCAGTCCTACTTATAAAACTCTATGACGAGATCCTCAGACTGAAACTCTGTCACAGAGTTTTATAAGTAGGACTGCCACCCCCCATGGCAGTCCTACACTCAAGTAGGACTACCAGGGTGCTGGCAGTCCTATTCAAACTTGATGTTACAGTAAGTTTTAATTAGGACTGCCAGTATCCTGGTAGTCCTACTTGAGTGTAGGACTGCCAAAGGGGTGGCAGTCCTACTTATAAAACTTTGCGATGAGCTCCTCAAACTAAAACTCTGTCACAAAGTTTTATAAGTAGGACCGCCACCCCCTGGCAGTCCTATTTCAAACTTACTGTAACAACAAGTTAGAATTAGGACTGCCAGCACCCTAGCAGTCCTACTTGAGTGTAGGACTGCCAGGGGGGTGACAGTCCTACTTATAAAACTCTGTGATGAGCTCCTCAAACTGAAACTCTGTCACATAGACTTATAAATAGGGCTGCCACCCCCTGTCAGTCCTATACTGAAGGAGGACTGCCAGCACCCTGGCAGTCCTAATTAAAATTTGCTGTTACAGCAAGTTTGAATTAGGACTGCCAGGGTGCTGGCAGTCCTCCTTCAGTGTAGGACTGCCAGGGGGTGGCAGTCCTGACACTGGATCGGATACTTTAAATATTTTGCCACACATACTTGCACACATGTAAACACTGTAAACCCCCAATATTTTCTAAATTTTTTAGTGTTTAAAAATAATTTTTCGATATTATTTGGAATTAATGTGGTAATTGGTATATTCGTAATTTTAGATATTATATGTATAATTGTGCTTGATATATTTCTAATTGTTAATAGATATAGTTTTCAATTATTAAAAACCATTTTGTTACGTATTAATAATTTATAGGATTTTTAGACTTTTATTCATATATATATGTATATATATAGTTATATATATATAATTATGTATATAAAGGTTATTAGTTAAAAAAAAGTAACAGTGGGCTCGGCCACACCCAGGTAGAGGGGGCGGGCCAGCCTAGGTGGTCAAGAGCACTTGTGTTTGTGTTGTAAAAAAAAAGAGAGGAAAACAAACCAAAGCAATTGGTGGTGGGACCCGACCCCTCTCCTAAGCAAGAGAAATTGCAAGCAGCTCAGCTGCTATTGTGTTGAACCCAAAACCTTAGTGTATTAACAAACCGAGCCTTAGTTATATTAGGAGTCATCAGTAGCGGCGCTATATATTGCAACCTCGACCAACAAACCAAACCCTAACCCTCAAAGAAATTTCTTCACCTCACCAGTCTCGAACCCCAGGCGCACATCCCAGGTTGCTTGCGGCCACCGTGCGTGCATCGAAGCCTCGCCAAGCACGTCGAAATAGATCCCGAAATAATGATACCCTATTTCTAAACTCAGCCAGCGTCCGGAGTTGTTTGGAGATTGTGACGTTTCTTGACTGATATTGTGATTACTTGGACTTGCCACTTTGCACCACCTGGCAAGATACCTTGCCACCTTACTCTGTGATTATTATACTTCTTATTTTCAGTTGTTATTTTCAGCATTTTCTTTGATATTTAAACTGTGCGTCCAAGTCACACTTGGGTGCAAGCGACTTTATCGGTTGTTTTTTTGCTTTATTTATTCTCTTGCATTGACTTAGTTTATTGACCACCCATTGATATTGAGATATTGGTATATCTCATACGGCCTTGACACTTGCTTACTATGTGCTGTGAGTCACATGTAGGACACGTATCCGCGTAGTCGGCTGGCCACCGATACGTATGGAGCGTGCGACATATAGGAGTAACTGCCAATAGAATTGCATGCTAGAAGACTTGGCAGTTACTAGAGGTTCATGAGTCATGGATGTGACCCTACTAGGCATTGGATGGGGAGAACAGTGTCCTTAACGTATGGGTCCTTATGCACTTTCCTATTACTGATACTGCTGGCCTCTGACATTCGAGGAATGTTATGCTTTGAGGTCCCTAGTATCCTGATGGGGCCATACCTGAGTTACTGCTACTGAGCCAGATACCCATGCGTTGAAGGTCTGTTCTTAACTGTATTTTTACTGTAGAACTGGTAGGCACCCTATTGCATGCATCTCTTTTCTTTCTATTATATTATCACAGTTATATGGCATGGTGTTTTCTTGTATCTTGCTATGTCCCCTGAGGACCTGGTTATCTTTTCAGGATTAGACGACTTTCCACAGGAGTACGGAGCGGCTCTAGATCCATCTTACATCGATGACGAGGCAGTCACTACTGATTTCTAGTTTATTCTATATTTGAGACATTAGTGGACATTATTTTACATCTCATTTCTTTCTATTTTGCGGAGGTTGGACTCCGATCTTGTGGGACTATTTTTCATAGCTGTTTGGAGTGAGTATGTTCACCCGGCTATCTTTTGATACTCTTATTTATTTATTTGGACTTCATTATCTTCTGTGTTGAGCTGTGATGAGATTAGATATGTTATTCTGGCCTGTGATTATTTATTTACAGCTTATGTACATATATGAGGATTCTATATATTGGAGTGTTCTTCGTATATGTGCAGCTGGCATGTTCACGTACTTGGTCCTACGTATTTTGGGACTGGGACGTTACATATTTTTGTGGTGGCCCATACAGGTCAGATTTAATATTGTTGGGTTACATGACTGTGCCCAACAAGCCTGCATATAGGAATATGAATATCTCATCCAGAACTACTACTATCTCTTGACTTCCGATCTTTTCGAAACTTCCTTGATTATTCGATTTACTTCATATCTAATCTTTCCTAATATCAACTTATCTTCCTCGTGCGAACAGTATGAATCTACGAAGTGGACGTACTTCTGCCTTGGCCCTCACATCTGGTGAGGAGATTACTTCGGAGGGACAGAATCCTCCCATGACTCCAGCAACACCATACCAGCCAGGACTGTTGCAGCCTACTACGACACTGACGACGGAGCACCCAGATATCGCAGCACCCCCAGGCAGCCAGGCTGGACAGACTACTACCATGCCACCGGGAGAAAATGTACCACTGCCTCCACCACCACCATTCCCTCAGCAGTTTCCCCCACAGTCGGGGCCTCAGATGCCTCCACCCCCGACAGATGGGAGCCCTACTACTCAGTTTATGTATGCCATGATGCAGGCTCAGTGGCAGCATACTGAGCTGATGAGACAGACGATGATGACAGCTATGTCTAAACCTCCACCACCACCTCCAGCACCAGTACCAGCACCGGCTCTGCATCATTATGAAGGCTCTATCAAAAATTTCACAGATATGAATCCCAAGGCCTTTAGAGGGACAGAGAAGCCATTAGAGGTGTCACAGTGGCTTATTAGTACTGAGAAGCTACTGAAGGCATCCCAGCTGCCAGCTCGAGATTGGATGACAGTAGTGGACTTACTGTTAGAAGACAATGCTCACCACTGGTGGAAGGCGGAAGAGAGACGATTAGGCACTGGGATCACCTGGAAGCAGTTCTATGATGCATTTTATGAGAGATTCTTCCCTATTCATGTTCGAGATGGTCTCTATGACCAGTTCCTCCATCTGAAGCAAGGAAATATGACAGTTGATGAGTATGACTCAGAGTTCAACCGCCTGAGTCAATTTGGTACGGGATCGATTTCGATCGAGTTAGAGAAGACGAGGAGATTTCACCAGGGGCTGGCACCAGAGCTCAAGTCTTATACGACTACTCAGTCTCGAGTCTCCCATTCAGCTGTCTTGGAAGAAGCTCGTGCTCAGGAGATTCTTCGTAAGGAACAACAGCAGACATCGAGGCGTCATACACCAGCAGTTACACCAGCCCGAGCTACACAGGGGGGACCTATTAGGAGGGCTACAGGACAGTTCCAGCAGAGGCACACACCTTATCAGAAGCCCACCTGTAACTTTTGCGGGAAGCAGGGACACGTCTTGAAGGACTGTCGAATTCGACTTGGATCATGCTTGAGATGCGGGTCAGGACAGCACAAGGTGAAAGATTGTCCGGAATAGCAGTCCTTAGCCCCAGCACTTCCAGCACCTCAGCCAGCGACAGGAGCACCTCGCCCGCCATTACCATCTCAGTCAGCACAGTTCGAGAGGGCCAGAGCTCAGGGCCCCGGACAAAATCATGGGAAGGTATTCTCACTGGCTTTTGAGGATATAGAGACAGAGGCAGAGGTTATAGCAGGTATGGTTTTAGTTGCATCTTTTCCTGCTATTATATTATTTGATACTGGAGCCACTCATTCATTCATAGCCACTAGTTTTGCCACTAGACACAGCATTCCCATCACACCCTTAGCTAAGAATGTTAAGATCCTCACTGGAGGAGGAGTTGTACCTGTTAGTGGTGTTTGTAGACTTTGTCCTGTAGTAATAAATGACAAAGAGATGATGGCACGACTTCTTGTATTCCCTATACCGACATTTGATGTGGTTCTTGGAATGGACTGGTTGAGCCAGCATTTCGCTCTCATAGACTGCCATAGGAGCAGTATTATCTTTAGACCACCGAATGCGACAGAATTTGAATTCACCAAAGAAGACGGAGAGAGTTGTGATGCACACACATCGGGGACTCATATGATGATGCATGACACCCCTCAGCACCCTATTATCACCGAGTTCGAGGATGTATTCCCCGAGGAGTTGCCAGGACTACCACCTGACCGAGATATTGAGTTTTCCATTGAGCTTATTCCCGGAGCCGAGCCTATTTCATCTCGAGTATATCGTCTGGCCCCCAAGGAGTTGGTAGAGATGAAGACACAGATTGATGACTTATTAGAGAAGGGATTTATTCGTGCCAGTACGTCACCATGGGGAGCACCCGTTCTTTTTGTGCCTAAGAAAGATGGGACAGTACGCATGTGCATTGACTACAGAGCATTGAATGCGGTGACGGTGAAGAACTAGTATCCCTTGCCGCGTATAGACGATTTATTCGATCAACTGAGTGGAGCAAAAGTATTCTCCAAGATTGACTTACGATCGGGCTATCACCAATTGAATGTTCGGAAGGAAGATATTGCCAAGACGGCCTTTCGTTCGAGGTATGGACACTACGAGTTCTTGGTCATGCCTTTCGGTTTGACCAATGCTCCCACAGTTTTCATGAATTTAATGAACAAGATCTTTCACCAATACTTGGACAAATTTGTAGTAGTCTTTATAGACGATATCTTGATTTACTCCAAGAGTCAAGAGGAGCACGAGCAGCATCTACGGATAGTTTTGGGAACATTGAGGAACGAGAGACTCTTTGCGAAGCTTAGCAAGTGTGATTTCTTTCTCAAGGAGGTATCATTCCTTGGTCATATTGTTACGGGTGATGGCATATCAGTAGACCCAGAGAAGATCACAGCAGTCAAATCATGGCCCGCTCCCACATCAGCTTCTGAAGTGAGAAGTTTCCTCGGACTTGCGGATTACTACCGACGGTTCGTAGAAGATTTCTCTCGAATAGCGTGGCCTATGACTCGATTGACTTGTAAGGATCAGGAGTTTGTATGGACAGACGAGTGTCAAGCCGCTTTTGACGAGTTAAAAAAGCGATTGACCACAGCACCGATCTTGACACTACCATTGGGCCCAGGAGGATTTGTGATCTACAGCGATGCATCCGGAAAGGGATTAGGATGTGTATTGATGCAGCACGGTCATGTAGTAGCTTATGCATCACGAAAGTTGAGAGTGCACGGAAAGAATTATCCGACCCACGATCTAGAGCTCGTAGCGGTTATCTTTGCTTTGAAGCTATGGAGACACTACTTGTACGGCGAAAAGGTTGATATCTACACTGATCATAAGAGCCTCAAGTACGTGTTCACACAAAAGGAGTTGAATACGCGACAGCGACGTTGGTTGGAGTTGATGAAGGATTATGAGATTGAGCTTCATTATCATCCGAGAAAGGCTAATGTCGTGGCAGACGCATTAAGCCGTAAGCCCATGGCACACTTTTTGACTACACAGAAGGAATTGATTAGAGACTTGGAGCAGCTTGGTATTGAGGTAGTATTGCCTGGAGCAGATGGCGTATTAGCCAACCTCCAGGTGCAATCATTATTAGTAGAGCGCATCAAGGCAGCATTGCCCAATGATGCTAGATTTCAACGGCTCAAGGAGAGGACTGAAGCAGGAGAGCAGACAGGATTGAGGATCCACACCGATAGGATATTACGATGTGGTGATCACATTTATGTTCCCAATGGAGATCTACGGCAGGAGCTGATGGCCGAGGCTCACAGTTCGACTTACTCTATTCATCCCGGAGGGACCAAGATGTATCGTGACTTACGACAGTATTATTGGTGGCACGGAATGAAGTGAGAGATGGATCGTTTCGTTGCCAAGTACTTGGTATGTCAACAAGTTAAGGCAGAGCACCAGAGGACGGCCGGATTATTGCAGCCGCTACCTATTTCCGAGTGGAAGTGGGAGCACATTACTATGGATTTCGTCACGGATTTTCCTCGGAGCCCTAGAGGACGCGATACAGTATGGGTGATTGTTGATAGACTTACGAAGTTCGTACATTTCTTGCCTTCTAGAGTGAGCCAGTCGACATAGGTATTGGCGGAGATGTATATGGAGAATATTGTGAGATTACACGATGTGCCTGTTAATATTGTGTCGGACCGTGACTCGAGATTCACCTCGCACTTTTGGAGGAGCATGCAAGAGAGTTTGGGCACCCGATTGAAGTTTAGCACATCGTATCATCCGCATACAGACGGCCAGTCGGAGCGTACCATTCAGACGCTAGAGGATATGTTGAGAGCGTGTATGCTTGATTTAGGCGGTTCGTGGGAGGACCATCTTCATCTTGTTGAGTTTTTCTACAATAATAGCTATCAAGCGAGCATTCAAATGGCTCCGTTTGAAGCATTGTATGGTAGGAAGTATTGGTCTCCTGTTTGTTGGAGCGACATAGGAGAGCGACAGCTATTGGGTCCCGAGTTGGTCTTGAGCAGAGCAGAGATAGTGAAGAAGATTCAGGACCACCTGCGAGCAGCACAGGATCGTCAGAAGCAGTGGGCAGATAATCGTCGTCGACCCTTGGAGTTCAAAGAGGGTGACCATGTGTTCTTGAAGATATCCCCCACTAGAGGCACGATTCGAATCGGAGGTACGTGGCAGACAGCAATCATGTGCTTGATCACTCCGAGATCACAGTTGGACCGAGTTTGTCGTACGAAGAGCAACCAGTAGGTATCCTCGATCGCCGAGTGAAGGTGTTACGGAATCAATCTATTCCATTGGTTCGCGTAGCATGGAAGCATCACTCGCCAGGGGAGTCTACTTGGGAGCGCGAGGACGACATCCGTAATCGCTACCCGCAGTTGTTCGAAGGCGAAGGTTGTCTTGCATATTAAGTACCCTTATATTCCTTGTATTGCATCGATCCCCCGACCTTAGTTTAATTTCGAGGACAAAATTTTCTTTAAGTTGGGTAGGATGTAAACCCCCAATATTTTCTAAATATTTTAGTGTTTAAAAATAATTTTTCGATATTATTTGGAATTAATGTGGTAATTGGTATATTCGTAATTTTAGATATTATATGTATAATTGTGCTTGATATATTTCTAATTGTTAATAGATATAGTTTTCAATTATTAAAAACCATTTTGTTACGTATTAATAATTTATAGGATTTTTAGACTTTTATTCATATATATATATATATATATATATATATATATATAATTATGTATATAAAGGTTATTAGTTAAAAAAAAAGTAACAGTGGGCTCGGCCACACCCAGGTAGAGGGGGCGGGCCAGCCTAGGTGGTCAAGAGCACTTGTGTTTGTGTTGTAAAAAAAAGAGAGGAAAACAAACCAAAGCAATTGGTGGTGGGACCCGACCCCTCTCCTAAGCAAGAGAAATTGCAAGCAGCTCAGCTGCTATTTTGTTGAACCCAAAACCTTAGTGTATTAACAAACCGAGCCTTAGTTATATTAGGAGTCATCAGTAGCGGCGCTATATATTGCAACCTCGACCAACAAACCAAACCCTAACCCTCAAAGAAATTTCTTCACCTCCCCAGTCTCGAACCCCAGGCGCACATCCCAGGTTGCTTGCGGCCACCGTGCGTGCATCGAAGCCTCGCCAAGCACGTCGAAATAGATCCCGAAACAATGATACCCTGTTTCTAAACTCAGCCAGCGTCCGGAGTTGTTTGGAGATTGTGACGTTTCTTGACTGATATTGTGATTACTTGGACTTGCCACTTTGCACCACCTGGCAAGATACCTTGCCACCTTACTATGTGATTATTATACTTCTTATTTTCAGTTGTTATTTTCAGCATTTTCCTTGATATTTAAACTGTGCGTCCAAGTCACACTTGGGTGCAAGCAACTTTATCGGTCGTTTTCTTGCTTTATTTATTCTCTTGCATTGACTTAGTTTATTGACCACCCATTGATATTGAGATATTGGTATATCTCATACGGCCTTGACACTTGCTTACTACGTGCTGTGAGTCACATGTAGGACACGTATCCGCATAGTCGGCTGGCCACCGATACGTATGGAGCGTGCGACGGATAGGAGTAACTGCCAATAGAATTGCATGCTAGAAGACTTGGCAGTTACTAGAGGTTCATGAGTCATGGATGTGACCCTACTAGGCATTGGGTGGGGAGAACAGTGTCCTTAACGTATGGGTCCTTATGCACTTTCCTATTACTGATACTGCTGGCCTATGACATTCGAGGAATGTTATGCTTTGAGGTCCCTGGTATCCTGATGGGGCCATACCTGAGTTACTGCTACTGAGCCAGATACCCATGCGTTGAAGGTCTGTTCTTAACTGCATTTTCACTGTAGAACTGGTAGGCACCCTATTGCATGCATCTATTTTCTTTCTATTATATTATCACAGTTATATGGCATGGTGTTTTCTTGTATCTTGCTATGTCCCCTGAGGACCTGGTTATCTTTCCAGGATTAGACGACTTTCCACAGGAGTACGGAGCGGCTCTAGATCCATCTTACATCGATGACGAGGCAGTCACTACTGATTTCTAGTTTATTCTATATTTGAGACATTAGTGGATATTATTTTACATCTCATTTCTTTCTATTTTGCGGAGGTTGGACTCCGATCTTGTGGGACTATTTTTTATAGCTGTTTGGAGTGAGTATGTTCACCCGGCTATCTTTTGATACTCTTATTTATTTATTTGGACTTCATTATCTTCTGTGTTGAGCTGTGATGAGGTTAGATATGTTATTCTGGCCTGTGATTATTTATTTACAGCTTATGTACATATATGAGGATTCCATATATTGGAGTGTTCTTCGTATATGTGCAGCTGGCATGTTCACATACTTGGTCCTACGTATTTTGGGACTGGGGCGTTACAAACACATATAACACAGATAGCACATAGGTAAACACATATAACATATATAGCACACATGTAAACACATATAACACAGATAGCACACAGGTAGACACATATAACACAGATAGCACACAGGTAAATACATATAACATACTGAACTTCATATTTTACTGTATACACAAGTCGTACTCCATATAGGTAAGTCCAATACGCAAAATTTACTGTATACAAAATTTACTCCATATAGATAGTGGACTTCATATTTCACTGTTACAAAAGTGGTCCTCCATATACAAAATATCAAACTGTAAATATATCCATACTTAGGTCGATTTCGACGTTGTAGTGGTCAGCAGGTAAGTAAGTCTCTTGGCTCCTCAAACTTTAACAACTTCTTACAATGGTTGATCTGATCAACGAAAGGTGTGGTCCAAGTGATCGCTTCGACCGGTACTCTTTTGTACCAAACTGTTGAAGGTGAAAGAATCGGAGAATGAGCGATCATCTTTAGTATAACGAAGTGATCCCCGATCAGACCTATAGTACATAGGTTAGAATGTCCGTGGTCCGTCGGAGTAGCGCACATCGAAAAGAATGTATTGCTAATATCCGACGAGATAAGTACAACTTGTATTATGTACCTATTAGCAAATAAATAGCCGGCAGACGGGACTGACATATAGTGGTCTTTTTCGGTAACACTGTCGGTGCAAGGGATACTTAACAACAAACTTGCAACTGTTTCTTCGCTTAGGATACGGGAGTAGAATGGAAGACGAGTCTCTAACTCCTCGTACAGCTCCTGCCTCACCCGTCTCCATCCGTCTTTGTCATCATAGCCAAGATGTCTTGCAAGCACATGAAATCCACAATGGCCATCACCGGGGACATCGACAATAGACCAAATGTAACTGCGAAGCTCAGGTTAAAATTTGTCACTATACAAACTCGTTGTTTGGCTTGTAACGGTGTCTTCTCTTGGGAGGTCTATTGTCAAGCTCCGCTCACGTAGGAGCGATCGTCCTCACTAAGGCGTGATGCCGTACGAGCCTAGATTGCGCTTGTGCAAGACGGGTTCCATAACGACCAATTTTAACGGCTGCGACGGGGTCGTCGCACAGAAGTCCTATGCAGAGACATTGAATAATAGCAGCAAAAATTTAAAGCAAAACACAAGTTATTCAAAGAAGCTCTTTATTGATATTGAATCAAATGTTATAATGGGATGCAAGGCCAAGATTACAATCACTCAAGCTCACTCTTCTCACATTACAGGTCATTCAGCTCTCTCTCTCTCATCTCTCAATACATGTCTTGAGCTAGCGGATGCTTCGAAAGGTGATATCCATACATTATGTCCCGTATAAGTCTTGACTCCATGCGACCACACGCTTCGAATCGCTGAGGAACTCCGTGCCTCGACGCATCCAAGCGAGCTCCGCGCCACGAGCTTCTACCTATGCCTGCACATAAAAACTATATGGGTGTCAGTACTCAACTGTACTGGTGGAATGAGCTCCTCGTCCACCCATACAAAATCGACACGTTCATTTACTTTGTGCAACATAGTCCCTTTTGATTGTCTTTCTACTCTTGCCTTAGGATTATTTTAGGACCGACGTCTTGGCCTATTTTGTGTCTCTAGACCATCCCGTGCTTGCAACAACAACGTTAACCTATCAAGTCGTGCTTGCCTTTCGACCAAAATTAGAGACGCAACTACGCGATGAGACTCCATTTCCATGTGACCGTGCTACACATCCATCGTGCCGTGCCTCACAATTCAGTGTGACTTAACCATATCGCCGCCTGCGACCCTTGCTACTTTGATCACCAACTGACCCAATTGAGACTTGTGAACTTAGTATCACTCAACCAAATTTGTCTTGCGGCGGTTTCCTGACTTAAACTCCAACGACTCAAACCAACTTATGCAACTTATATGCCGACAACTTAAGACTCGACGCCACATCTCGTGCCGAAGCACGTCGCCTACGTTGAAACCAAATCTTAGGTCCAATATTTTGTGTTCTAACTGTACACACACATTCAACTCGACTCCTTGATATAGTGCACTTAATACTCGAATCAATCCAAAGGTACACACGCGGGTTGCCGCCATGCCGACTCATCTATATGAATTGATCACTGACTCCCAGAGCCATTGTGGACTCCCTTTTAGCTTTTGTTAGACGGGGCCCTTTCAGCGCGAGTAGCGAGCCCCGCTGCAAGTTCCCGCCTAACCTGTGCCCGGCACAGCTATATAAAATTGTTTCCTTAGGCCGCACCGGTCCCGTGGCCCCGGGTTGCCGTGCTGGAAAACTCTACCTTGTCGACAAGTTGTCCATGACCATGCAAGACTCGACTCGAACTGATGTCTCACACAGACATTCTACCTCTAGTATTACCACCTCTTTCAGGGCCAAGTTCAATACTTCTCACATTTGAGACCTTGCCTCGATGACCCAGTCGCGAGCATTCTTATTTCTTGTCCTATCATTTTATTCAACTCAAGAACAACTATTTGAAGCACTTTTCCAAACTCAATGATTCAACCGTGGCCCGTGCCTTAAAACACTAAGTCCGTGACATCGTGTCTTAAACCAACTTGAACTCTATGCGACACTACCGCCCAAGCCATACTCCATATGACGGGCCATGAAATAGTAAGACTATGTGGTTATACCTTGCCGTATAACTCATAGGACCGTGCTTGCTACTACTCTGATAGCCTAACATCAACTTGCCTAACTTAATCGTGCATCAACTTGACGAGCAAAGGCTGCGTCGAGCCTTACATCGTGTGAACGTGCCGTGCACGCGCTTGACTTTGAACAACCAAGTTATTTTGGGTGCCTAGACTTATACCACAAGCCATGCAATACAGCTTAACCCTCGGGCGAGAAGAGGCTATGCCACGCCTTGGGCGATAAAATCGTGCATGCTTTATGAAGCATTTATGCGGACGACGCCTATGAATTTGGCTAACTCTTAGCTTGTGGCGAAGACCAACTTTTTATTCTCCCAAGCCACGGGACGAAGGGCCGAGTGTCATTTTCAAAACACGCCGTGCACCAACTCTAAGTCGACCGTTGGACCTTTCCATATTCTAACTCAATTCGACCCGCCGGAATTATTTTCTTATCTATGTGGATTCGTCTCTTTTATTATCAAGCCTACTTGTGCAAGTTGAAAATATACGATTTATTATGTGAAGGCAAAGATGAGGCGAGTTCACCGAAACTACCCCACTTGAGCGAGCGATCGCCTCGACCGAGCGATATCTTCGAGCAGCCGTTGTAAGGCTAAGTCCGAACGCCGTTGGCGTTCCGATTCCTCTGATTGACTGAACGGGACGGGGTACTACATCCATTTTCTCTATTTTTCGACGAACGACAAGCTTGCCCTTCCGTGCAGGCGGAGGTTGCTGTAAGCTTCGTTCAACATGCTCAAAAGATGATGGATCTCTCTTAGTCGACTCCAGCCTTCTCTTCTGTGAACTAGTCAATCTTGTTTGAGGCCTGTCTTTAGGATTGGAAACAACTGACGGCTCATGCATTCTAGTAGTCACTGGACATGCAATTTCTTGGATTTTAAGCTCAATGGACATCCGTTTCGCTCCTACTGAGGCACACCACCTTGCGCGGAGAAGTTTCACTTGTGGCAAAGAGAAGAAATCATCGTCCGCCTTCACCAGGGGCATCATAGACAACTGCCTTCACCAGGGGCATCATAGACAACTGCCTCCAACGTTGATCGACATCATCTACTGGAATATGAATGGATTTACGGCGATATTCATTAATCTGATGTGCACAATGGAGGTCCAGTGTATGTCGATATACACACCCGCAAACGTCGGGATTAAATCCGACAAACTTTGATATTTCAATCTCATCAACTATTAATGCCAACGCCTTGTGAGATACCACGCACATTAAAGCATCTAAGTGTACTTCCTTTCTATGCTCATGCTTGACTATATTCAAACTTATTTCAAATGGTGCCTTAATTTCATTCACCATCCGGTCTACTGATAAATGTATAGCTTGCCAAACAGTGACAAAGTTGCCAAAAAATTATTTTAGGTGTCTCTTTGTCACGCCCCAGTACCGAAATATGGAGACGGATTAGGCCAGCTACACCGTATGAGGTATATAAACGTCATACGGCGATCGTGGCTATCGAGAGACTAGGGGGTACGTGCTACAATCAGGTCTCCTATGGTCCCACAGAGCATCTATGTCTCAATCAATCAAAACAAGAAACAGTAAATAATGATCATATAAGACAAAGCAGTAAGGCGTCCCCGACGCTTCATCAGAATGATTTATGAGTCTAGCTATACAAAATGATGAGCTAGTTCCGAGAGTCAATAGTACATAACTATAGTCAGCTGCAGTCTGATTTAATTACAATTATGCAAAGAAAACTAGTGTCCAGAACTGCCGGCTAAACAAGTGCCGGTGGCTAAACGCCAAGTACAAAATAGAAGATATCAGAGCGGTGAAGAAGAAACCCACTCATGGTCCCTGGCGCCCATACTCCTGGTGTGCACCATTGTTCGGGTGGAAGGCTGGATCCTCTGGAGCTGCTATGAGATCTGGCCAAATAAAACCAGCGGGGTCAGGCCCCGAATAGCAAGTACCACAAGGGAGCACAAAAGAGTGAGATAAATCCAATTAGTTAAATAAGACCTGATTCACGAGTTATAGGCTTATACCATATCATCGAGACAATACGACACCCTTACAACCAAACAAGGACAAACGGTGCCAATATCGTGCCGAGATAAGATATATCCTATAACCATGGACAGGTAAAAGGGCTTCTGATTCGCGACTTCGGTCCATAGCCTATCGCAGCACAATAGCCCAACCCAATAACCAAATAAGGACATGGGTTGGACCACGCACCACGATAGTCTATGTTCCTCAGTAGCTTACAGAAGAACACATATCACAAACAAGTCAGCTTACAAGCGGCCAATCAATCCTACGGCTTTCTATGATTTGTCTGGATTATCCCAGTAATGTATATATAAATATATAGGAATCCTCAGATCGTATCGCATTCCAGCAGGGCTAGCCAAACCATTATATACAAGCAAGCACGAAATGTACCGGTCCCTCGAAAGGCCACCGCGCTAGAATAAGCAGTAACGGTTCCAGCTCTCCTATAGGAAGAGCTGGCTCGGCAGTCACAAATCAGATACTGTACTCCACTAGTACGGATGACTATACAGTATCCGAGGCAGCCAACCCGACGCGCCAGGACGGGACCCAGGGCGACTGGTGACGTACGATCTCGAGATTCTGTTCCCTCCCAATGCTTCTACCAATTTAAGTTTCTTAGATTAACCCTATCTTGATATGGAATTACATGTCGTGGTCATATGGTCATCCTCCTATATGTCGTACCATAGTACGCGTACCCTAAGTATGAATCCACATCAGCTCAATCTAGATCCTTGCTTAGTGTAATGCATCAAACAACAATCATTTTACCACGACGCTATTACTAACCAATTACCATGACTTGCTGGAAGGTACACATGTATTGACATATAACATGAATGATCACTTAGCACGTAGAGTCACACCTCAGTGCACTCATTAAATAGTACCGCAGTGCATACTAATATTGTATCTCAATACACACTTAGAATAGGTACCAGCACGTATACAGGTAATCAGGTCAGGAACATGGTCAAGTCAGGAAGTCACGTGGACCCCTCGTGACATAAAAGTCACATATGAATTCTGGTTAAAGTGAGACATGAAGGTCCTTGAAGCCAAGACAAAGATCTACAACTTTCATGTTGGAAGTTTGGAGAAATTCTGGCCATAATTCAGCCAAATAGGACTTAAAATAGCCCAAAACAGCCAAAATAGGCACTATGCGGCACTATTCAGCACTATACATCATCCTTATGCGGCTCGGTACTATGCAGCACTATACATCATCCTTATACGGCTCGGCACTATGCAGCACTATGCATCATCCTTATGCGGCTCGGCACTATGTGGCACTATGTATCATCCTTATGCGGCTCGGCACTATGCGGCACTATGCAGTACTATGCATCATCCTTATGCGGCTCGGTACTATGCGGCACTATGCAGCATCCTTATGCGGCTCGGCACTATGCAGCACTATACATCATCCTTATGCGGCTCTACACTATACGACACTATGCAGCATCCTTATGCGGCTCGACACTATGCAGTATCCTTATGCGGCTCGGCACTATGCGGCACTATTCATCGTCCCTGCCAAATCCAGGACAGATGAACATAGAAGTTTGACCAAAATTATTTTGGCCATAACTTCCTCAAATCAAGTCGAAATCTAACTTTTTAAAGGTCAAAATTGGATAGAATTGAATTTTCTACAACCTATGACCATTAGTTTTCGAAAACAACCAAGTTTGATAGATCAAAACCATGGAAACCCATAGAACCCTAGTTTTAGAAACTTAGATCTACACCAAACTAGCCATTAAAATCAAAAACTCCAAGAACTAAACTTGTAGAGAATGAAGAGAAGAACAACATAGACAAATAATATCAAAGAAAAATCAAGAAATAAAAATACAATAATCTCTCCATTTGGTGCAAGATGTACTTGCCTAAGGATGGTGGTTGAGGAAAATAAATGAGAAGAGTGAATGAGGAGAGAAAGAGTGAGGAAGAGAATATATATAGGGGTTGGGTTGACTCAAAGAAACCCTAAGCTTAAGCATGCTCTTAACAACATGACTAATGATATGTTAAATGCTACATGATACAACTAATTAAATTAATTAAATAAAATCCTAACCACAACACGGTTCAGAAATCTTATCATTGAAACAGTGAACCACGCCTACAACCAGACAAGGACAAGGGATGGCACACTAATCCGCGACGAGATACTATTCCATGCCATGGCCAGTTATAAATACAGGATAAATACAATAAATATACAGGTGCCAGATAACATATACATGATAAAAATTAAAAATTTACGTATTCCGAAAATGGGGAGTGACACTCTTCAATAAAGAGTGTGCTCCTTCGACATGGTTGGTAGTTGTCGTGCCATAATGCTTCACCACATTCGACCATGCTAAGACGAATTATTCTTTGTGCGGTTCAAGCCATGTATCTTTGATGTAAGAAATGCATGCCGGCTCCCTTGCCTCCCACTTTTGCTTGAATAAGTACCATGCGGCTTCGTAACTGGCAATCGTAGAGGCTCGCCACACACAATTCCAATCATTGTAGAATTCGTCAAAAATTTGTAAGTCAATTTTACCATCCTCCTTCCGAAACTTCAACTTACATTGGGCTTGAATATTACGATTGACATGCCAAGTGCATAGCAATGTATCCGCTTGAGGAAAAATAATACGAATAGCATTAATTAGGGCATACTCTCTGTCGGTAACAAAAACTGACGGCTCTGTATGACCGGTGTAAAGTGTTTTCAGTTTCTCCAACGCCCATGTGTAGTCTTCAAGTTTCTCACTCTTCATGAAGCAAAATGCCACAGGAAATGTTTTCCAAGTAGAGGTGAACCCGACAACATGAAAGAGAGGCATCTTGAACTTATTGGTCTTGTACGTGCAATCAAGGACTAACACGTCGGCAAAAGACCTGACCAAACTTGTGCAATCGGGATGAGCCCAAAAGATTAAAATTACTTCATTACTCTGGAGATGTCTTCTGTGAAACTCTACATAATGATTATCGGCAAGCAACTTGAGCACTTCTTGCATCGCCATTCTTGATTTCGTCCGGACAGCATTTGAAGAAGATATGGCATTGTATATTGACTTCATTGTAGACTTGTTCTTCTCATCTTCATGTCGTATGATGGAATATATTTGTCTCGGTGCAACTCCGGAGGTGGAGAAGTCTTCGACTATCTTCTTCTCCGTATTGTTCAACCGTCCGACATACAGATAATCCAATAGTGTCTCGACAATCTCATGGTTGTAGGTTCCATTCTTCACTTCTACTGTCCATTTCCCTTCTTTTTTGTTTCTAATATGTATCGTGAATGGACAACCACATTTCCTTGTTCTAACATTTTTTTTGGAACTTTACTTTGGATAACTGTGTTTTTCTTGTGCGTTCTGAACATACCACCTCTTTCACAGCCAACCACCACAGTTTGTCGTCCCAGGCGATTTCGGGCCGATCTGGATATCACTAGAACTATGTTGTTTTCCCGTCCAACTTTTCGACACCAATGTACTGCACCCTCGCTTGATTCAAAACAAAGATCGGTCCAGAAAAAATGGGCTACATTGACTGCAATTGGATCCGGTACCGCAAAATCGGAAGATCTCAAGTCCTACAATAGAACTTAAAAGTTAATACAATTAGACAACATAATAAAGCAAATAGGTTTCATTAATTAGGACTGCCAGAGAGGTGTCAGTCCTTCACATATGTAGGACTGCCAGGCCCCTGACAGTCCTACATATGTACAGGACTGCCAAGCCCCTGACAGTCCTACATATATGAAGGACTGCCACCTCTCTGGCAGTCCTAATCTATGATCGGGACTACCAGAGAGGTGACAGTCCTCTGTGTCACAACACGAATTTCTACCCGATGAAAAGTTAAAATTTAGTTACCAAGAGGGCTTCCGATGCATCAAAGTGTTCTTCGGACGTGGCAGAAAGAGAGTATACAACATTTGATGATCCCGGTTGTTCCATGTTCAATATTTTTCTACATTAAACACATAATTCAACTTTTATATATGAAATTCATGTTTAAAACATTAAACATATATTAATTCGATGACTTACCAATAAATGAGAGAAGTCAATGACCTAGAGTTGAGGGAGAGAAAAATTTGGAAAAAATGTAGGTTGGGAAAAAACTTAGGGTTAAATTCTTTGACCTAGAGTTGAGGGAGAGAAGAAAAGAGTTGAGGGAGAAAAGAAAAGAGTAGAGGGAGAGAGAAAAAGAAAACAAAGTTGGTATTTATACCTTTGCTTGGGCTAGCCCCAAGTAAAAAAATTTGATGGCAAACTTGTAATATTTTGAAACATTTTGGGCTATCCACTAGCAAAAAGGATGGTGCCCTTAGAAAAAACCTTATATAATTACATAAACTTTATTCGATTTTGGATCGAAATTCAGAATCAAATTAGTAATTTTAGTATCTCCAAAATCGAAATCGAATTGCATTTTTTTTCCAAATTGGATCGAATCTTATTAGGTTCGATTATTGGCTCAAAACAGAATAAATGCTCGCACGCACTTGCTTCTACTTTATTTTTACGAAAATTTTCGCTCAGAGCATTAAATGTTTACGAAATTACGTACACAGCACAAACTTTTATTTTATTATAGCAGAAGCGTAAGAACGCCCTTACGAAGGACGTTCTCCTTTTAATACAACTTTTTCATGTATATTCCGTTAGCTCCGTCAGGTCCGTTTGGTTAAAAAAATATATATATTAAAAGCGAAATGCCCCTGCTAAGGACGTTCTGTCAGAGGAAAATGCAAGGACATTTTTGTCTGACGTGTATTTTCCTGTGCTCGCCACGTGTGCTTCCTGCTGCTACTAAACTCGGAGAACGTGCCTCGTGGCAGACTGCGGCTACAGCTTTCTCGCAGAACGCATGCCGCCGTGCTGTACTCGCTCGCCGTTGTGTAGTTCAACAGCAGCGGCGGGTCGAAGGGCCACAAGGACCTCCTCGTCGGGGTGGCACTGTGCGCCAGGTCGACATTTTTGGGGCACGTGGACGCGCTCCACGAGCTCGGTCACTGCCTCCAGGACGGGTACGGCATCCGTCGCACTGTCCCCGAGGGACGCCGCTTCTGTTGGGAACGAAGCACGGAAACCGTTCCTCCAAACCAGAAAGTCCTACGAGAGAACCGAACAAAAGCACACAAACCAAAAAAAATGCCAAACACAATCGCAGACACAAAAATTTTTAACGTGGAAAACCCTTGCGGGAAAAACCACGGGACGATCGGAGTCCAACCCTGAAGAACCTCTACTAATGGTATAAAGAGAATACACCCTCTACAAGCTCCTTCCGATCCAACATGGATCACCACAACTCACTTGAAAGAAGAATTTTTTTGATTGCGGACTCCAAAGAACAAGAGATGCCGAAAAATTATTCGAAGCAATCTCTCCTTCACAATAGTCTTTAATCCTCTATCTCTCTCAAAGATTATAAAGCACTCTTTGTTTTGAGATGATTTTACAACTAGCATGCATCACCCTTTTATAAGCCCTTGGTAACCCATACATAGAAGGCCAATATATATGGAAACTTCCAATATAAATCAATCATACATTTAATAGAAATCCAATCATAATTAGCTTACCATAATTGGAAACCCAATAATATGGAAAGCTACTATATGAAGGGTCCAATCATAAATATATAATCAAAGTAAATATGGAAATCCAATCATATATTTCCTTACCATATATGTACCAAAATAAAATCCATGCACTCCCCAAGCTTCTCCGACACACGGATGGCGCTCGTCGCTCTCCGGGGTATTCTCCACATAGGTGGGAACCCCACCCACTCCAACAAATCTTTCCCTTTACAACTATGTGGAGGAGGTTGTCATCCCGACGATCTGCCTGCAGTACTCAAACTTCTCCCTTGGAAGAACCTTTGTGAGCATGTCCGCTCCATTGTCATCAGTATGAACCTTCTCAAGCGCCGCATCCTTTTTCTCAACCACATCCCGTATCCAATGAAATCGAGTCTCGATGTGCTTGGATCGACTATGAAATGTCTGGTTCTTCACAAGGTGAATAGCACTTTGACTGTCGCAAAGCAAAGTATACTGCTCTTGTTTCAGTCCTATTTTCTGCAGCAGCTTCTTCATCCACAGCAACTCTTTGCAAGCCTCTATCATCGCAATGTACTCTGTCTCTGTCGTCGACAAGACAACACACTTCTGTAACACCGACTGCTACGATACCGTTTCTCCAGCTCATCACATAGCCCGAATTCGATCGCCTCGTGTCTACATCTCCAGCCATATCAGCGTCAATATACCCAACCAGCTTTGTCTCATCACCACCAAAAGAAAGTCTCCAATCGGCAGTGCCCTGAAGGTATCGTAGAATCCACTTGACCGTACTCCAATATACCCTTCCAGGATTTGAAAGGTACCTGCTAACTGTGCCAACTGCATGAGCAATGTCTGGCCTCGTACACACCATAGCATATATAAGACTTTCCACAGCTGAGTCATATGGAACCCGCTCCATATCTTCCTTTTCATCCTCGGTAGATGGACACTGCCCCTCAATGAGCTTAAACTGAGCCGCAAGGGGGCAACTCACTTTCTTCGACCCGTCCATACCGAAATGCTGAAGTACCCGGTGAATGTACTTCTTTTGGGACAAATGTAGCAGCTTGGACTCTCTCTCTCGGCTGATCTCCATCCCAAGAATAGTCTTTGCTGCGCCCAAATCCTTCATAGAGAAGGCCGCGCCCAGTTGGCGCTTCAACTCGCTATCCTAGTGGCATTCTGACCCACTAATAGCATATCATCTATATAGAGCAATAAAATAATGAAATCATCCTCGGCAAAATATTTCACAAATGCACAATGGTCCGACGTCGTCCGTGTATAACCATGCTCTCCCATAAACGACTCGAACTTCCTGTACCACTGCCTCGGAGCTTGCTTCAGACCATACAAGCTCTTTCTCAACCGGCAGACCAAATGTGACTTGCCCTTCTCACAGAATCCTTCTGGCTGCTCCATGTACAACTCCTCCTCAAGATCACCGTGGAGGAATGCCGTCTTCACGTCCATCTGCTCGACCTCCAAGTCGAGACTGGCTGCTAATGCTGGCACCACCCGAATAGACGAATGCTTGACAACAGGCGAAAAGATCTCATCATAATCTACGTCTTTCCGCTGACCGTAGCCTTTGACTACCAGTCTCGCTATGTATCGAGGGCGAGTAGCATCATCCGTCTGCTTCACTCTAAACACCCATCGATTCTTCAAAGCCTTCTTGCCCTTTGGCAACCGCACCAGCTCATAAGTGGAATTAGTGTACAAGAAACTCATCTCCTCCTGTATGGCCTCCATCCACTCCTGCCTGTGTTCGTCTTCCATAGCCTCTGCAAAGCTTTCGGGCTCTCCCCCGTCAGTCAATAGCACATACTCATCCGGTGAGTATCTCGTAGATTGTCGACGATCTCTGTCGCTCCTTCTCCGTGGAGCCACTGGTGCTGGCTGTATACCAACAGCCTCCTCCCCTTCAGAAACTGCCTCCCCAGCATGCTCATCCTCCTGAGGGACACCCTGACCACCATCAGCAGGCTGATGATCAAGGTTGGAAGAAACTCCATGTACTGGCTCCCCCATAATGGGATCCTCTGCGATGTCCTCTGGAAACTGCTCGAAGCGAAATGACTCTAACTCAGGCAATTCCTCAGCCTTAGAAGGCATCTCGGAATCCTGAGTGTTGGTCATGGTCTGATCCTCGACGAACACTACGTCCCTGCTTCTGTAGAGCTTTTTTTCCACCGAGTCGTAGAGTCTATAGCCAAACTCATCCCGACCGTAGCCGACAAAGACGCATCGCCTCGTCTTCGGCTCAAGTTTGGTCCTCTCGTCCTTCGGTACATGTACGAAGGCCTTACAGCCAAACACTCGCAGGTGATTGTATGACGGCTCTTTGTCGTACCATACTTTATCAGACACATCACCCTGCAAAGGAGCACTAGGAGATAAATTAATAACATAAGCGGCTGTGAGAAGAGCCTCACCCTAATAACTGCTCGACAAGTTTACTTCTGACAGCAAACACCTCACCCTCTCCATCAGTGTCCTGTTCATGCGCTCCGCTACACCATTGAGCTGAGGTGTCTTTGGCGGAGTCTTCTGGTGTCGTATCCCCTGCTCTCTGCAATAAGCATCAAAGGGACCGATGTTTCACTTAATAAAATTGCCAAACAAAAGGTTGGATTTTGAAAATAAAACAAGAAAAAAGTACAAGAAGTACAAATTTGATTCTGGGAAAGTATTGCTATGGAAGTCTGATTCGTAAATGATCACTTTGTTCCTTGGACCATATGATGATGATGAAGATCACTGCTTGAAGTAGAACAACTTGGAAGAACTAAGTCACCAGAAAGGTATCGACGCACTTGGGTACTGATGGCGAGGCCGAATGCTTTCCTGCTTTGCTTCACTCTGTTCTGAAAGAAAAGTTGAAGAAGAATGCTCCGGGGAATCAAAATCTCGAAGTCCTGATCTCTGTATTCTCTCATGTTCTCTCTCTGTCCCCTGTCTTTGAGAAAAATGAGTCTATTTATAGACTGGGGCTTCTGTGTGTAAAAGAGCATCAAAGTCTGTCTTTACGCTAACAACTGCCACCCATGATCAGAATCATCCTTTGCATACGTTGACACGCGTCCCATCATTTCAGTAAGAATAGGATACATGTACACACGTTCTTCAAAATATGTGGCATGAAGGCCATGTAGGCAAACCACGTTCCAAATTGGCCAGAAAGAATAGGACGTAAAAATAGCTCCAACATCCTCTGCGTAAAACAGTAAGATGAGCGTAAAATAGCTCTGTCATAGGTTTCCCGCGTAAAGTGGTTATTGAATAACCTTGAGCATAAAATGGCTCAAATAGACTTTACGCACACATTGTTTTATGAGCGTAATAACTCATGAAAAACTCCGTGCGTAAAAGAAACCATACAGTGAGCGTAAAGTAGCTCGATCCCCATAAACGACAACAATGGTATTTGTATAAGACAAATTCCATTGAATTCTGTGGTAAATGCCATCATTAATATCTTCATGTCAGAGTTTGCATTAAATGCGAGATTTGACAGTTTTGTCCAGCGTAAAAGAGGCTGCTCTGTCCTTGGCGTAAAATCACAGGTGTAGACCAAAGCGTAAAATGATCAGCCTGCTTAGGCGTAAATTGATTAGCCTAGTCTTGGACGTAAAAGAGATTACTCGCTCTTCTTGGTGTAAAAACCGATCACTTATGAATGGGATGAGTCTTTCTTTGAAGCACTTTTTACGCTCCTACAAGACCCCCTTCAAAGTTTTCAAATATCTCCAAAATTTGAAATACTTTGAACAGAAGCGTAAAAGTTGAGATTTGATTTGCCAGCATAAAATTTGGGATACGCAACAGCCATCCGCATAAAAGTGGGGATGTCCAACAGTCGGCGTAATTATAGGGATATCCAACAGTTGGTTTTGAATCTCTCTTATAAATAGGTCTTTTTCAGAGAGAGAGAAAACACTTTTACTCATCTTCTTGAATCTCTTTGCCTTTTCTTTCTTCGAAACCCTGATCTAATGGCTCCTAAGAAATTATCCGCCGCCAGTAGCAAGGGGAAGAAACCAGCCATTGATTCCTCCTCGACTGATCATGTGAAAACCCCTACTCAGTCATCACTACCACAACGAAATCCCAACCCGGCCGTGGCTCCGCCTATGATGGGTAAAACCCTAATCTTTGGTTGGAAGAAAACAAATCTGTCGAGGAAGAAGAAGATAAACCAAACTTTCAGCTTTTTACGCCCACGTTGTACGTGTTAGCGTAAAGCTGAAATAACATTGTACGCCCACGTTGTTCGTGTCAGCGTAAAATTTGGTTTTATGCCCACAGTTAATATGCTAGCGTAAAACTTAACTACGCTCATGTTCGTACATGCCAGCGTAAAAAGTTGTATTACGCTCATATTACTGTGTGGTAGCGTAAATTTTATCAATCTTTTTGAGAGATTTTGTCGAACAAAGACTTCATAAGCTTTTCATCAACTCTTTAATAAAAAACTTCGAACTAACTTGATCTCTTTTGTTATTTCACCAGTGGATTTGCAAGTTCACCCCCTCGCTGAAGTTTTCGGATCATCAGTTGGCATGGTAGGTTCGAACTATTTGGAAGATTTATCTCATGTCCAATTTCCTCAGTCGAACCCCGAGTATCCGGCAGAGAGGGCACAGTTGATAGCAGCTCAAGGGGATAGACTGTTGCTATCCATGATAAATGGGGAATTGTTGAGTTCACTAGACGGACAACACTTCGCAAAACCAGCCTTTCTATTTGGGGATGCCATTGATTGTAAATCCCAGATACACCCCAAGAAGGAGTCTTGGGTTTTCAAATTTGGAAATAGAGCCATGTATCTTCCAGATATGGACAGAGATTATCCTTTGTCAGCATTCGTCCATGCTACTCATCCTCGACAAATGTTATGGAACTTGACTCCCAACAGTCATGGACGACCGGGTAGAATTGTTTTCAAGAGAGAGCGTGCCAATGATATAGGATACTTTGCTAGTGTTCCCAATGGAGGTGTTACTTCTATCTTTGGCCTTATGCCAGGCTCTAATCCTAGCGAAGATTCGGGTTTAATAGAGCCAGTACAAATCCCGATGTTTGTCAATAAATTTATGAGGGAAGCTGTATTATATCCCCAAACCAACCCCAGACTGCCAGGATGGTTGACTCCATTCAACCAGAGTTGGATTCAGATAAGCCTTTGGATGATGAAGAACTTTGAGGAAGAGTTGAAAGATATTGGCTTGTACGAAGCAGTAGCTTCCACCAGTTATGGTATTCCTCCGAATGGAAACTTATTTCTGGCCTTGATGGAGATATATCTATGTTCAACTGGAACTTTTGCCACCCCGAAAGGTGAAATGGGTCTTGCCCTTCATGAGATGCAGTTTATCTTGAAGCTGCCAATGGGGGAAGCCCCATATGAAGAATATGTTCCCTCCAACAGGGAGCTTGCTGAAATCAGAGGAGTTAACCCTCAGTTAATCGAGATATATGAGGAACTGATGTGCCACTACCTGATTTGTACCATGATACATGAAAGTACATCCCATTTGGCGTATATCAACAAGTGGACAACTTATCTCTTCTTCCATAAGGATAAGATATCCAAGGAAGACAAAGAAAGGTTTCAAAAAAACAAAGCTCCAGTAATCAACATAGATTCGACAATCCCCTCTAACAAGGTTCGGGATATGATGATTACTTACAAATTCCCGAATAAATATCTGTCTACGAAGACTGGGGAATTTCCTGCCAGAACTGAAGCCTTGAGCTTCTTCAGATATGGTAGTCAGAAAATCTCACGGAGAGCTTTGCTGGCATGCTTTCTTTCTTTATGGTTGAGAAGATGGGTTGTACCAGGTATTGGTACTGTTGACAGAATTCACCGCAGTGTGCTATGGCCAGCAGTACGTCTGGTTTTTAAAGTCAGGATCAACCTGCTGTCAGCCATGGTGTGTCGGATAAATACAGGTTTAAGGACCTTCGACGAGGAGTTAATCAACAATGCTCCTCATCGGAATATTTTTCCTAGAGTAGAGATGCCCTACACTTATCTGATGGGCTGGTTGTTGCATCACAACTGTAGATTGTTACCGCCAGGCCCAGGTGATGATGCGGAGGTTTTCCTCCAAAAATTCAGCAAGGCTACAAGGATTGCTACGACTGTGGCAGATACCCGAGCAGTTCTGAATTATTCATACGGTTGGAACTTCTTCTGTACCCGGCCGCAAGTTCCAGCGGATTGCTTCGGTGTCCAGTTTGAAGATGAAGTTGAAGGAAGAGTTGTACTGCCACAGTTAGTCTTTAGATGGCTTCAGTGCATCAGACCTTCTCATCTGATGTACAGAAATGAAGATAATTGTGCGTTCGAACCATACTTACCCAGTAGGTTTGCTCGCCAATTTGGGTACGACCAACTTCATGTTGGTAATCCTTTGACTAATTTCCGTTACTATGGGAAATTACTTGACGGGGCTAGGGGTTGGAGGTATTTTGGTGCTGCTCGGACTGGTGCTAAATTTAGGATTTCGACTGCCACTAGCACTACAGAACTACGTATACTCCATACGTATGCCCACTTCTATGCTTCAATTCGTTCTTTTACCCATGGTTACAATATGAAGGGTAGTCTGAGGTAGCCTAAAGAAGGAGATATTGAAGAGCAGGTCAGGATACCAGCAGACATTCCTGACGATACTGGCTTTCCAGATCCATTTTTAGTAGTTATCCCAACAGGAGTTGGAGAACCAGCTGTAGAACCTATCATTATTGGTAAAGGCCGAAAAAGAAAACAGAGTGCAGTCGCCACATCTCCAATGAAAACTTCGAAAAAGAGGAAGAGGTCACCACAAAAGGGCCTTCCAAACCAAGCGTTCACACTCCAGAAGAGGACATTGAAGAAGATCCTCTCGTCGGTTCTTCCTCAGTCCATCCTGGAGAAGGATCTTCAGCTTCTCCACAGATAGTGGGATCAAGAGCTGTAACACTTTTGTCTCCTGGACGTCTTAGCACCTCACTTCATTTATCTTTGCCGTCTAAGGCACAAGTTACGGAAGGTACTACTACTGTATCCACTGCTGATCAAGATCGTATTCCATCAGATGAATCGGCTCTTGACTTTGAGGATGATGACTGGGGTGGTGATTATGATACATATCTTAAAAAAACACACATATTCCAAGTATTATACAAAACCTATACGGAATTATATATCATGATTTTGTATACTAACTTATTTTTGTTCATTTTGCAGATGTCATAATTGCACCAAAGCCTGTAGTTCTTCCTCCTCAAGAAGAAGAAATCTATGAAGAAAATGAGGAGTCTGAAGGGGAAGCTTCTTCTTCAGGAAACTCAGATGCTGAAGAAGGGGGAGTGCAAAAGCCTGAGATGGAGCCTCAAGAAGAACATCCTCCATCACTTGAGGCACAACAAGCACAATCTGAATTGTCTTCTCTTGTTGAGGATCAGCACAAAGAGAAGACTAGAGTCGATCCCACTGTAGGTGATGATGGAACTACTGGAGGTGATCCAGACTTGAACAAAGAATTAGCTGTAGAAAGTTTCACCACAGCTGAATCATTGGGAAATCCTGTAGAGCAATCAATTGAAGGAGATGTTGGAGGCATGCTTGAACTTCCAACAGAAACTGAGGAAATAATAACATCCTCTACTGTTGTCACTGATCCAGCACCAATTTCTGACAAGCCAATGTCAGAATCTGAACCAGCTCCTATAGTTGTCACCACACCCACCGACGTTACCGCCGCCAGAACTCCAGAAATGGCTGGAGTGACAAATATTGAAGACGTTGATACTGAGGTCCCTGGGAACCAGACAACAGTAGTAACGTCATCGGCTCCACCTCCATCTGTTGTTATACCGATTGGAGATATAATCCCTGAAGCTTCTAGGGATCAATTGGCTATAACGGTGGTAGCAACAACGACTTCGTCTCATCCTACTGTTGCACCACCAATATCTGTTCCTGATTTTCGAGAAAGGGATCTGTTAGATATTGTTGCCACGCCAAGTTCCAGCACAGAAATGGATCTCCTCATTGAGATTTATACTGACACCTTTTATAAAAGCCTGGCAACCTTGATAACAATGGTTCTAAATAAGGGCCTCAATTATGAGACTCTGAAGACGGCAATGGCTTCGACCATCAAGAACGTTGCTTTGTTCAATGATACTGAAAGAGCTGCCGCATTGGAGAAAATTGTGGAAGACCTTGAACAGCTAATCAGAGAATATCTTAATCTGTCTAGTAAAACTGTTGAAAGTCTCATCGAGGAAGAATATGATGCCTTAACAGCTGATTATCTTGCTCGAGAGACTACATATAATGCGGCCCTCCGTGAACACAGTCTGAAGGTTGCCAAAGAGAAAGCCTTTTTGACTGGCATAAAACCTGTACTGCATGGCCACAGAGTGGCTTATGACGCTTTGAACATAGATATTCAGAGCAAGAATGACAGAATCTGCGAAGTTGAGGCAGAGCTAGCTTGCTTGAAGGCTGAAAGGGAGAAGATGATCGATGCTCGAAATCTACACCTCACCCAAAGCTCAATTTTAGAAGAAAAGGCTTTTGGGGCTGAGTCGACCATCAGAACTCTTGATGAAGCAAAGGACAACTTGATAATCACCTTCGCTGAACTTTCCCGTATTTGCACTCCTGAAGCTCGACGTGCAGAGGCTACCAATAAGGTTATGAGTTCTCGTGGCAGACGACTAGAAGAATTAAAAAAGTTGCTCCAAGATGCTTCCACTCCACCTTAAGAGAGTGTTTTATCATCTTTTTGTCTTATCTATTCTGTAGTATTTCTACCAGAAATGAATGAAAGATTTGTTTTGTGATCCTATCGTTGAATTTTAAACAATAGGTAGGAGATAGAAAGCACTTATCAGAGGTAATATGGACGTGACAAATCTATGATGAAATCTTGTTTTGTATGGGGTAGAAAATACTCATCAGAGGTTATATGAACATGACAAATTTTCTAAACTCAAACATTATATCTATCCAGAGGTAATATGAACATGATAGATAATGTAATCTTATTTTCTACTTAGGGTTTATAATACTATCAGAGGTAATATGAACATGACAGTATGTAAAAACCCAAAGGAAAGTAGATTTAATATCTATGCAGAGGTCAGATGGACATGATAGATAGGAAAAGAAGGTGGATTTAGTATTTATTCAGAGGTTATGAAAACATGATAAATATTAAATCTAACTTTATATACTAATTGGTAAGATAAAAGATCAAAATCTCTCTTCAAAGAGACAAGTAATCAGCTTAACCAAACTTTGGTAGCTGGGGATTAAGAAGACGAATGTTGTTGTAGATATATATGAGAGAAATAAATGAACCGATGGTGGCTCGAGGGATATTTTCAAATGGTTCAGATTTACCATCAGTTTGAACCATATTGACTGAGAGTACTTGTCCAAATTCATTGAAGTTCCTCTGAATCTGATGATTGTGAAGAGCTGGAAGATCTTCTTGTATATCATCATAAAACATGTGGGACGGGTCATATCCCAACCCATGACGAGTCTTTTGGTAAAACGGATCACCACCTAATGGTAATCGTCTGTCCTTGCCTTGATTGAGACCTTGCATAGTCTTCAAATTATACCCCATGTTCTGAATGATCTTGATAGATTGCTGACTGTATTTATCAATTCGGATTCTTTCTTTGTCTTTATCCTTCAGCTCATCTGTCTGAGCAACAGGGATATTTCTAGCCAGGCCAAACACAATTTGGCGCTTGTTTTTTTTATCAGACGGAACCACGAAATAAGATTCTTCATGACGTCTAAAAGTTACGCAAGCTTGTGATGAAGCGGCCACAGGTAGAAGATAAGGAGAAGATGTTAGGAACCTTTGAGCATACGGTCCAACATCTGTATAAGGAGGGAATGAATTCTCCTTATGATCAATGTATAAAGTTTTTTCCGGTTCTATGTTGTCTTTACATTGATGACTTTGATTATCAGAAGATAGAGTCATTCTTTCAATAAACTTGACATCCATATACTCGAACAGGAAATCTTCATTGATATCAAAAAGTACAGAATAATCAATATTTATATCATTTACAGTCTGATTGCTATGCTTCGGATTAATCAATAGTGGACCATCATCCGTCTTCTGCGTAGATTTGCCAAGATTGACAATCAACGGTAGTTTTAGATCATTCGTGCAAGAAGTACGTCCTTTGACCTTAATCATAAAAGGTTAAACTTGGCTCTTAGCAGGAATATTTATTGATTCCTCAGATGAAGTTTGAGTTCTTCCTTTAACCTTGATAATCAAAGGTTGATCATTGACAGGTTGGGATTGGATTCGTCCCTTGACTATGATCTTCAAAGGTTGCTCCTCTGGCAGATCTTCATTAATAGAGTGATCCTTAGAAGGTGATTGATCTTCAGCCATGTCTGATATATCTTTCACATGCTTTTGTTTATAAAGCCATGAATCAGAGAAGTAGGCTTCAACACCTTTGAATGGATTAATATCAGCAAACTCAGTTTTCACAACTCCTTGGGAGTCCACATATTTGAAACATTGGTGAAGAGTTGAAGGCACAATATTGTGCTCATGAGTCCATGGTCTTCCAAGAAGAATATTGTAGGATACGTCCGAGTTGATAACATAGAAAGTTACCATAGTTCGAAGATCACCAATCTGAATCTGCAGACGAATCTTCCCCGGTGGTTTGCTCTTGCCAGAGTTAAAACCGACTATCGTAGTACTAGTGTAAGTCAGCTCACTAGTAGGAATCCTCAGGGGTCTTAGCATACTCTGAAGAATTATACTAATTGAAGACCCAGGATCGATGTAAATCCTGTCGATTTCAGTAGATCCGATATATCCAGTGTAACACAGAGGCCTATCATGCTTGTTGTGTTTCAATTGCATATCCTCTTGTGTAAAGGTGATGTTGGGAATTGCTTCCATCACACTATGGCATTGCGGACATGACACTGGTATATTATCAGGAGTCTTGAGTTGTGCCAAGCATGAATCTGCTTGAAGTAAAGCTTCGCTCAAAGTCTCTCTGCTTTCTCTGGAAAGGCGAAGCAGTTCAAATATAGAAATTCTAGCCGGAGTATTGGCTAACTGAGCTAGAATGTCAAATTTGTAAGGCTTCATCACCACCCCCTGATTGGAAGTAGGCTTCAATGGGATATTAAAGCATACTGCCTTCTGTTTCCCCTTTTCAACCACAAACGGTTTAATAGGAACAGGAGAAGGTTGAACTGGTAGAGTTTCCACTATATCTTCCGCTTCTTTGGAGGATCCCTCATAGTCTTTATGGTACTCTTTTCCAGATCTTGTACTAGCAAAAGTTTCTTCTCCAGACTCAGGAGAAGGAAATACCATATTACAGGATTTAATCTTTCTTCCCTTAGTCTTCTTCTTGTGAGGGTTGTTATGAGGTATTTCAGAACCCAATCCAGCAGTGGAATTCTGATTTTGAATTTGTAAAGGAAGACGTATTCCTTTATCATAATTCAAACCTTCTGCCTTTTGAAAGTCGTAACCCATCTTCTTCATGAGATGAACAGATTGCTGACTATACAAGTGAGTGGGCAGCGGACTTTTGACAGGTGTTTCAACAGAGGAAGAGGAAGAAGCAAGACCTTCTGTAACCTCAGGAGAATGAAGAATATATGTCTCTGTAGTTACGGGAGGAGAAGGATTCTGGATATGAGGAAAAATTCCTGTCGGAGCTTTTTCATAAGCAGCAAAGACTTGTTGTGCCCGATATAAAGAAACACTATTCATGGCTAGACACTGCTGATGGGTAAGCTTGAGCTTGGTAGGAGGAGCTAGACTTGGAGGACAGATGTTTAGTCCTTTCAGTCTATCTTCTAGAGGAAGGCCATCCCATAGATGATCCAAGTCATCAGGATTTGTAATAACATGAGAAATCATGTTGTAGGTTTTGACTTTCTTACCTTTCTTGGATTTTAAAGTTTTACCTTCATTTTCCAACTCAGGTATTAAGTCAGGATGTACCCACATGATTTTACCATTCTTCAATGTGAGCGGCAACAATCCTGTATTTTCTTCTCTGGCGGGCGGGATATTTACGATCTTCATCGTCGCCTTCGGAATTGGGATAATTCAATCTGGGACTTGCTGTGGAGGAAAATCTCCAAACTGAAGAGAGACCATGTTGGTTGTAACCGTATGGTCATCATTGGTTAAAGCGATAGCGCCACCATTTATCAGGTCTTGGATCTTCTTTTTCAAGACATAGCAAGCACTGGTAGGATAATTAATGTATCTATGATAGATACAATATTTGGGATTGTCAGTCAGATTCACCTCATTAGGCCTTTTTGGCTCTGGAATCTGAAGTTTGCCACTTTTCACCAGACACTGAAATATCCCTGGGATATCACTTTCGTCAAAAGAGTATTCTTCCTTTGGCCTGGAAGATTCCTGATTATTTGGTGTCGTTTTGTTCTTGGAGAGATTGACCATAAGAGTATCTTTTCCTTTCACGTTACGATTGCCAGGATTATTAGCAGGATTACTTTTCTTCCCTTTATCTTCTGAAGCAAAAATCATCCCATGTTCCCGAGCCAACCTACCATTGGTTTCGGCAGAAACTGCTGCTATGATAAACGAAGCCCAATCTGTGAATTGGGAACCTGTAAAGATAGCAATGGATGGTCGCAGATTCATCTTGCATGTATCGATCAACGCTGAATTTGGCATACCAGGAGGCATATTTAGAGTAGCCTGTCGAAAACGTTCAATGAACGTTCGAGTATCTTCTTTCTCCTTTTTTTTATTTTTATTAAGGAGGACATGTTCATGTCCATACCTCCTTCATAGAAGCGGGAAATAAATATTGCCTTGAATTCGTCAAAAGACGAAATAGAGTTATCGGGTAAGCTACGATACCAGTCATAAGTCGAACCCGTCAAGCACCCAATAAACACTCGAGTGAGGAGAGCATCATTTTTCTGCAAGTGTACAGTCATAATATCAAAGTAATTGATATATTGACTGGAAGATGCTTTTCCATCGAATAAAACCATGGATTGTGGCTTGAACTTCGGAGGGAAGGGTACATCATTCCAATGAGGAGGATAAGGTTGCTTAATCCCTAACCTCTGAAGCTGATCTTTGTGCCTCAAAACCTCAAACTGTGCTTTGAGTTCACGCACTGCTTGAATGGCTTCACTGGTTTGAGGAAGCACATTTGATTGAATAGTCGTTGGATGTACCGTAACCCCCACTGGAGGTGGTACATCTTCTGGAATGATGGGATCTGGAGATGCAGAATTTTGATTAAAAGCAGGCTCTTGAATATTCGAAGGTATATCAGCCCCTTGACTATCTTAAGTTTGTGCTGCTACTGGTACCGGAGTTACTACTGTAGGTTGAGCAGTTTGCTAATTCAAATTATCTGATGCATACTTTGCACCATGTTGAACATGTCTTTCAATGATTGCTCAACGGCAGTGAGACGTTGTTCCATATTAGCAGATGACGTCTCTGGTTCATCTCCAACAGTATAAGATTCAATCTCTCTTGAAGATATAGAGGGATTAGTATAGAAGTATGAATCCATACTATCGGTATCAGACTCTAAAGATTGAGTACCCCCAGCTTCTGAATCAGAAGTCTGCAATTGTCTTTGTCTTCTTGATCGAGTATTCTGATATACTCCTTCAAAGGAATCAAAAAGTCTGTTGAACTGTTGTTGACCTGGAGTTTGGGACATGTTTCGTCTCGGTCGTTGTCCTCTGTTAGTATGAGATGCCATGTTGACCGATACATATGACAGCTCATCTTCTTGGTCTTCAGTTTGATGTTGAAGCGAGTTAAAACTTAAACGATCAAAAACTGACCGTCTTGAAGCTGAACAACAACAATTGATTACAATCTGATGATATTCACAATGATGTTTTTCTTGGGGAAACGTCACCGGAGATTGTGAATTCTTACGCTTTTGCATTAGCAATTCACGTAAGTCAGAAGGAGTGGAGGGAATATTCTTCTTTATTACATTTGGGGTAGAAAAACGATTAGTCCCTTGTGTATAAAGAAGATTACTGGCTTCATTCGCAGAATCAAACTGTACATTTTTACGCGTTTGGAGTTGTGTGCGTAAATCTTGAGATTTAGCACGAAGGACTCCATTTTCATGGCGCGTGATTTGCAAGTTTGGTACTTTGCGTAAAGCAGTATAAGAAGGTTGTTGGTGTAGGACAGAAGTTTTACCAACAATATTTTTACACTGTATGCGTTTTGGTACATTCACATTAGATGTGGAAACATTGTTGTAAATTTTATCTACACTGTCACAGACATGAGACTTACCTTTGCGCGTAAAACGTAAAAATTGATTATCTACCACGTCACAAACGGGAGATTTTATTTTACGCGAGGAGCGTAATTTGTGTGGGCCTACCACATCACCGACGGAAGACTGATTCTTACACTCAGAAGCATTAGGATCTGCCACATTACAAATGGGAGACTAATTCTTATGCCTTGAGCGTAAAATTTGGTTCTTATCCACTGAGCGTAAAACTTGATTCTTACGCAGTGGGCATGAAACCTGATTATCTTCACCGTTACAAATGAGAGATAAATCATCACACTTTGAGTGCAACTCTGAAGTAAGGACTGTCTCGTTACGAACGGGAGCCCCTACGACAGGAGTGGAAATAATTCCTTTGTCATCAGAAACAACAGAGAGATCAGAAACCACTTTGGATTTGGGAATCCAAACTTTTCGTGCTTTGCGAGACTTTTGAACATTGGAATGGCGAGAACTACCCCCAGTTTGGAGCATTTCTTCATAGGCAGTCTGGTCGAAGTGCACGACCAGAGTCTTCTTGGTCGAACCGACCGAAACATCATCATATTGAGCAATCACTTCCTCGTCGGAGGAGAAAGTAGTCCCCAACAGAGTCGCCATTTTGTTTCACTTAACAAAATTGCCAAACAAAAGGTTGGATTTTGAAAATAAAACAAGAAAAAAAGTACAAGAAGTACAAATTTGATTCTGGAAAAGTATTGCTATGGAAGTCTGATTCGTAAATGATCACTTTGTTCCTTGGACCATATGATAATGATGAAGATCACTGCTTGAAGTAGAACAACTTGGAAGAACTAAGTCACCAGAAAGGTATCGACGCACTTGGACACTGATGGCGAGGACGAATGCTTTCCTGCTTTGCTTCACTTTGTTCTGAAAGAAAAGTTGAAGAAGAATGCTCCGGAGAATCAAAATCTCGAAGTCCTGATCTCTGTATTCTCTCCTGTTCTCTCTCTGTCCCCTTCTTTGAGAAAAATGAGTCTATTTATAGACTGGGGCTTCTTGTAGGAGCGTAAAAAGTGCTTCAAAGAAAGAGTCATCCCATTCATAAGTGATCGGTTTTTACACCAAGCAGAGCGGGTAATCTCTTTTACGTCCAAGACTAGGCTAATCAATTTACGCCTAAGCAGGCTGATCATTTTACGCTTGGGTCTACACCTGTGATTTTACGCCAAGGGCAGATTGCACGTAAAACGTAAAAAATGATTATCTACCACGTCACATACGGGAGATTTTATTTTACGCGAGGAGCGTAATTTGTGTGGGCCTACCACGTCACCGACGGGAGACTGATTCTTACACTCAGAAGCATTAGGATCTGCCACATTACAAATGGGAGACTAATTCTTATGCCTTGAGCGTAAAATTTGGTTCTTATCCACTGAGCGTAAAACTTGATTCTTACGCAGTGGGCATGAAACCTGATTATCTTCACCGTTACAAATGAGAGATAAATCATCACACTTTGAGTGCAACTCTGAAGTAAGGACTGTCTCGTTACGAACGGGAGCCCCTACGACAGGAGTGGAAATAATTCCTTTGTCATCAGAAACAACAGAGAGATCAGAAACCACTTTGGATTTGGGAATCCAAACTTTTCGTGCTTTGCGAGACTTTTGAACATTGGAATGGCGAGAACTACCCCCAGTTTGGAGCATTTCTTCATAGGCAGTCTGGTCGAAGTGCACGACCAGAGTCTTCTTGGTCGAACCGACCGAAACATCATCATATTGAGCAATCACTTCCTCGTCGGAGGAGAAAGTAGTCCCCAACAGAGTCGCCATTTTGTTTCACTTAACAAAATTGCCAAACAAAAGGTTGGATTTTGAAAATAAAACAAGAAAAAAAGTACAAGAAGTACAAATTTGATTCTGGAAAAGTATTGCTATGGAAGTCTGATTCGTAAATGATCACTTTGTTCCTTGGACCATATGATAATGATGAAGATCACTGCTTGAAGTAGAACAACTTGGAAG
The DNA here is from genome assembly GCA_029216955.1 of Iris pallida. Classification (NCBI taxonomy): domain Eukaryota; kingdom Viridiplantae; phylum Streptophyta; class Magnoliopsida; order Asparagales; family Iridaceae; genus Iris; species Iris pallida. The sequence continues at coordinate 11,560,565 of JANAVB010033817.1, read as the reverse complement.
AACTAAGTCACCAGAAAGGTATCGACGCACTTGGACACTGATGGCGAGGACGAATGCTTTCCTGCTTTGCTTCACTTTGTTCTGAAAGAAAAGTTGAAGAAGAATGCTCCGGAGAATCAAAATCTCGAAGTCCTGATCTCTGTATTCTCTCCTGTTCTCTCTCTGTCCCCTTCTTTGAGAAAAATGAGTCTATTTATAGACTGGGGCTTCTTGTAGGAGCGTAAAAAGTGCTTCAAAGAAAGAGTCATCCCATTCATAAGTGATCGGTTTTTACACCAAGCAGAGCGGGTAATCTCTTTTACGTCCAAGACTAGGCTAATCAATTTACGCCTAAGCAGGCTGATCATTTTACGCTTGGGTCTACACCTGTGATTTTACGCCAAGGGCAGATTGCACGTAAAACGTAAAAAATGATTATCTACCACGTCACATACGGGAGATTTTATTTTACGCGAGGAGCGTAATTTGTGTGGGCCTACCACGTCACCGACGGGAGACTGATTCTTACACTCAGAAGCATTAGGATCTGCCATATTACAAATGAGAGACTCATTCTTATGCCTTGAGCGTAAAATTTGGTTCTTATACACTGAGCGTAAAACTTGATTCTTACGCAGTGGGCATAAAACCTGATTATCTTCACCGTTACAAACGAGAGATAAATCATCACACTTTGAGTGCAACTCTGAAGTAAGGACTGCCTCGTTACGAACGGGAGCCCCTACGACAGGAGTGGGAAGAATTCTCTTGTCATCAGAAACAACAGAGAGATCAGAAACCACTTTGGATTTGGGAATGCAAACTTTTCGTGCTTTGCGAGACTTTTGAACATTGGAATGGCGAGAACCACCCCCAGTTTGGAGCATTTCTTCATAGGCAGTCTGGTTGAAGTGTACGACCAGAGTCTTCTTGGTCGAATCGACCGAAATATCATCATATTGAGCAATCACTTCCTCGTCGGAGGAGAAAGTAGTCCCCAGCAGATTCGCCATTTTGTTTCACTTAACAAAATTGCCAAACAAAAGGTTGGATTTTGAAAATAAAACGAGAAAAAAGTACAAGAAGTACAAATTTGATTCTGGGAAAGTATTGTTATGAAAGTCTGATTCGTAAATGATCACTTTGTTCCTTGGACCATATGATGATGATGAAGATCACTGCTTGAAGTAGAACAACTTGGAAGAACTAAGTCACCAGAAAGGTATCGACGCACATGGGCACTGATGGCGAGGCCGACTGCTTTCCTGCTTTGCTTCACTCTGTTCTGAAAGAAAAGTTGAAGAAGAATGCTCCGGAGAATCAAAATCTCGAAGTCCTGATCTCTGTATTCTCTCCTGTTCTCTCTCTGTCCCTTGTCTTTGAGAAAAAATGAGTCTATTTATAGACTGGGACTTCTGTGCGTAAAAGAGCATCAAAGTCTGTGTTTACGCTAACAACTGCCACCCATGATCAGAGTCATCCTTTGCATACGTTGACACGCGTCCCATCATTTCAGTAAGAATAGGATACATGTACCCACGTTCTTCGAAATATGTGGCATGAAGGCCATGTAGGCAAACCACGTTTCAAACTGGCCAGAAAGAATAGGGCGTAAAAATAGCTCCAACATCCTCTGGGCGTAAAACAGTAAGATGAGCGTAAAATAGCTCTGTCATAGGTTTCCCGCGTAAAGTGGTTATTGAATAACCTTGAGCGTAAAATGGCTCAAATAGACTTTACACACACATTGTTTTATGAGCGTAAGAACTCATGAAAAACTCCGTACGTAAAAGAAACCATACAGTGAGCGTAAAGTAGCTCGATCCCCATAAACGACAACAATGGTCTTTGTATAAGACAAATCCCATTGAATTCTGTGGTAAATGCCATCATTAATATCTTCATGTCAGAGTTTGCATTAAATGCGAGATTTGACAGTTTTGTCCAGCGTAAAAGAGGCTACTCTGTCCTTGGCATAAAATTACAGGTGTAGACCCAAGCGTAAAATGATCAGCCTGCTTAGGCGTAAATTGATTAACCTAGTCTTGGACGTAAAAGAGATTACCCGCTCTGCTTGGTATAAAAACCGATCACTTATGAATGGGATGACTCTTTCTTTGAAGCACTTTTTATGCTCCTATGACCAGAGATTCTGGGTTCGATCCCCAGCAGAGTCGCCATTTTGTTTCACTTAACAAAATTGCCAAACAAAAGGTTGGATTTTGAAAATAAAACGAGAAAAAAGTACAAGAAGTACAAATTTGATTCTGGGAAAGTATTGCTGTGGAAGTCTGATTCGTAAATGATCACTTTGTTCCTTGGACCATATGATGATGATGTAGATCACTGCTTGAAGTAGAACAACTTGGAAGAACTAAGTCACCAGAAAGGTATCGACGCACTTGGGCTCTGATGGCGAGGCCGAATGCTTTCCTGCTTTGCTTCACTCTGTTCTGAAAGAAAATTTGAAGAAGAATGCTCCAGAGAATCAAAATCTCGAAGTCCTGATCTCTGTATTCTCTCCTGTTCTCTCTCTGTCCCCTGTCTTTGAGAAAAATGAGTCTATTTATAGACTGGGACTTCTGTGCGTAAAAGAGCATCAAAGTCTGTCTTTACGCTAACAACTGCCACCCATGATCAGAATCATCCTTTGTATACGTTGACACGCGTCCCATCATTTCAGTAAGAATAGGATACATGTACACACGTTCTTCGAAATATGTGGCATGAAGGCCATGTAGGCAAACCACGTTCCAAACTGGCCAGAAAGAATAGGGCGTAAAAATAGCTCCAACATCCTCTGGGCGTAAAACAGTAAGATGAGCGTAAAATAGCTCTGTCATAGGTTTCCCGCGTAAAGTGGTTATTGAATAACCTTGAACGTAAAATGGCTCAAATAGACTTTACGCACACATTGTTTTATGAGCGTAAGAACTCATGAAAAACTCCGTGCGTAAAAGAAACCATACAGTGAGCGTAAAGTAGCTCGATCCCCATAAACGACAACAATGGTCTTTGTATAAGACAAATCCCATTGAATTCTGTGGTAAATGCCATCATTAATATCTTCATGTCAGAGTTTGCATTAAATACGAGATTTGACAGTTTTGTCCAGCGTAAAAGAGGCTGCTCTGTCCTTGGCGTAAAATCACAGGTGTAGACCCAAGTGTAAAATGATCAGCCTGCTTAGGCGTAAATTGATTAGCCTAGTCTTGGACGTAAAAGAGATTACCCGCTCTGCTTGGTGTAAAAACCGATCACTTATGAATGGGATGACTCTTTCTTTGAAGCACTTTTTACGCTCCTACAACCGGTGTATTCGCCGCCATTGTCGGACCGAACACACAATAACTTCTTGCCCATCTCTCTTTCAACACAGGCCTGAAACTCTTTGAAAGTAGGCAGCACCTGATCCTTGGTCTTTAAGGCATAGACCCAAGCCTTCCTAGAACAGTCATCAATAAAAGTTACAAAGTAAGAAGCACCACCAATAGATTTTACCGTCATAGGACCGCAGACATCCGAGTGAATCAACTCGAGCAACGCCTGCTTCCTTGAACTTGGGTGACTTTAGAAAGAAATCCTATTTTGCTTTCCAGCTAAGCAGTACGTGCACTTCTCCAACTTTGTAGACTTGAGCCATGGAATCACCTTCCTGTTCACCAAGTAGCTCATCCCCTTCTCGCTGATATGGCCGAGCCGCCTGTGCCATAACTCAGTAGACGCATCACTGACTGCGTTCACCTCCTGTACCCCCTGTGCGCTCTCCTCTATATAGTAGAGACCGGACTTCTTGCTTCCTCTGGCAATCACCATCGAACCTCTGGAAAGCTTCTACTGACTATTTTCGAAGAGACTGAAGAATCCATCATCATCCAACCTTCCAACCGACACCAGGTTGAAACGGATATTAGGGACATGACGAACATCTTTGAGAACAAGAACTGCACCCGTCTTCGTCCTCAAATGCACATCTCCAACGGCAACCGCCTTTAACACATCTCCATTGCCCATCTTCAACACTCCACAGTCGCATGTCGTGTAAGTGGCAAATAGTGCCCTGTTGTGAGATACATGCACTGAAGCTCCTGAGTCCACCAGCCAATAATTGTCATCGCAGGCGAGGTTTGTGATAACCTCATCACCTACGACGATCACATCGCCTCCATGTATCGAAGTCGCCGCTGTAGTATTCTCATCTTGCTTCCCCTTGTCGCCCTTTTTCTCTCTCTTCCAAGCGAAACAGTTCCGCTTGATGTGGCCCTTCTTGCCACAATGGTAACACTCCGAGTCCTCGTACCGACCCATGACTTTCCCCTGCTCTTGTCTCTGCCACCATCTGGACCCCTGCTTTTGCCCCTTCCGTGGCTCTCCGAAACTAGTGTCTCTGAGTGATAGGATGTGGATGAAGTACCCTGAGAACGTCTCCGTATCTCTTCATTCAGTACCCCACTCTTGGCAAACTCCAGACTGACCACGCCTTCTGGAGCAGAAGCGATCATAGATACTCGTACGGTCTCCCACGAGTCTAGCAATGTACATAGCAACCAAAGTCCTTGAACCTCGTCGTCGAACTTGACTCCCATCGAGGATAGCTGGTCCACCATGCCCTGGAACTCACTCAAGTGATCCGTAATGGATGCACCATCTTTGTACCGCAGACCCATCATCGTCCGGATCATGAACAATTTGTTTACCCCGACCTTTTTCGTGTACAAAGATTCCAGCTTCTCCCACAACATCTTCGCATGCTCAATATTGGCAACGTGGTTGTACACGTTCTCATCAATGAACTGCCGCATGTACCCACACACCTGTATATGCTCGAAGTTCCAGTCCTCATCGAATTTGTCACTGGGCTTTTCGGATGCAAATACTGGAAGATGCAGCTTTTTGACGAACAATAAATCCTTCATCTTGCTCCGCCAATAATGGTAGTTGGTACCGTTCAGGTTCACCATGCGCACCGGCTTCGCGTCCATCTCTTCTTCCTGGTTTGACTGTCAACTCCTGACACTTCTTTGAACCCAAAGCTCTGATACCACTCTGTCGGGAATAAAGCGCGGAAACCGTTCCCCCAAACCAGAAAGTCCTGCGAGAGAACTGAGCAAAAGCACACAAAGCAAAAAAAAATGCCAAACACAATCGCAGACACAAAGATTTTTGACGTGAAAAACCCTTGCGGGAAAAACCCTCGACCTCCTTGCTGGTTCCCATGTTGCGGCCTAGCCTGGTGCTGCTGCTGGCCCCTTCCTTGATGATGCTGGGGTGGTCTATGCTGGTGTTGCTGCATCGGCGGCCCCTGCTGCCAAAACATCTGAGCCTGCGGCATTAACGGACGCTGTGCCAACGGTCTCACTGCTACCGCTGGTCCTCGATACTGTCTTGCCCCTGGTGCTGGCAGAGCAGAAAACTGCTGCATTGGTCCTCCTGACCTCGAATTCATGGGACATGTGGTAACCCGATGGTCTGGATTTTCACATATCAGACATAGTCCATTCAATGTCCGACACACATCTCTAGTGTGTCCCATCTTTCCACAATAAGTGCAGCCCGCCGGGGTTGCTGGTTCTTTCTCTGTTGCTGTTGCTGCTGCCTGGGTGGTGGTGCTGGTCCTCGTATCGCCACATCGTGGATACGAATGCCAGTGGATGGTGCTGTTGTTCGGGGTACTGCTTCCCCTCCTCCTTCAATCTGACTGTGGGACCTCTTCTGACCCCCAGTCCTCACTGCAAGCCTCTGAATGGTGATCTCATGCCTGCGGGTTGCCGTCAATACTTCGTCAAAAGTCTGGTAGTTGTGCCCCTCTATCAATTGCAAGAGCTCAAGATGAAACCCTTGCTGGAACCTCATCGCCCTCTGGCGCTCCGTTGCTACTATCTCTGGGGCAAACCTACTCAATCTGCAGAACTCCGCTGCGTAAGCATCTACAGTCTTGCCAGCCTGTCTGAGATTAATAAACTTCTGTTGTAGCTCAAACTGTGCCACAACTCCATAGTACTTGGTCTTGAATCTTGCCGTGAAATCGTCCCAAGCCACAGGACGTCTAATGCCCACTTCCTCTGATTCCCACCAATCACGTGCGAGATCCTGAAGTAACAACTTTACTAGATCCACACGTTCTTCTGCCGGTACCTTAGCTGCTGTCAGAATAGCCTCCATGTCCTTAAGCCATGCATCTGCTGACATGGTATCTTCCGTGCCCTCGAAACGGCGGGGGTTGTACTTGTAAAACCTGGCTGATGCTCCTGAATCTGGCCTTGTCCCTCTTTCCAATGCTGTCTGCAATCCTTGGTTGAGTAGCACATTCTGCTCTTGTAGCTGAGTGTGCATGCGTTGCTGGACCAACATCTGATGTTGCTGAGCAGCCATCATTCCTCTCATGATCTCCAGAAGGGCTGGTGTGTCCACTTGGGTAGGTGGAACTGTTGGTGGTGGTGGAACATCCGGATACTGCGGTTCAGCCGCTGGTTCTACTATCACTTCTTCTTGAATAGCCTCTTGAGTTAGTACCGGCCCTTGTTGCTGACCAACAGGGTCAGGTTGTCCATGTTGCTCTTGTTGCTGTTGTCCAGTCCTAGCAGATGCGGACGAAGTGCCCCTAAGAAAAGGGACAAGAGAACAATCAATCAATCGGACATGAAGGATCAATGAAGTCAAAGGATACCGGAATGTCAAGCTAGAGTCGAGAGTAACGAATCATGAGATCAAGGGGAACATGTATGATTGAGACATCCTATAAATCAAAACACCCCACAAGTCTGAAATTAGACCTGCATGGGCCACCACTAAAACCTTGTCACGCCCCAGAACCAGAATACTGGAGAGCGGGGGAATGACTCAGCCAGCTATGTATTACGGGTAGATGAGTACCGTATAATACGATCAATGCTGTCTAAAAGACGAGGGGGTGCATACTACATGAAAGTCTCACTATGGTCACTTCACATCTATTGTCTCAATCATTCAAACAAGAAACAGTAATAGAGAACATGTAAGATAAAGCAGTAAGGCATCCCAAACGCTCTGTCAAAATATTCTTGATATCTGGCTTTACAAAACATAGCCAGATTGATGTAGCAAAAGTATACACAATTGTTATCAGCTGCAGTCTGACTTTAATTACAATTATGTAAAAGTAAGTACTAGACAATCCGACTAACATGTTGGTGCCAAACGGCTAAGTATAAAGTAAGTGACAAAACGAGCGGTGAAGTAAGGGACCCACTCGAGTCCTCCTGCGATCATCCCTCTAGTATTGACCATCTTGGAGGTAGAAGTAAGCTGGATCCTCGGGGACCGGCTCTAAATCTGGCCATGCAAAACCAGAGAGGTTAGACCTCTAATAGCAAGTACCACAAGGAAGGACGATGTGAAGGATTAAACCAGTAAGTAAGAGAATATAATAATAGATCTCTGCTTTCCACTAGGATTCACATAACATCACGACACTTCGAACCAACCTCTCAACCAAACAAGGACAGAAGTTGGCCCGTCATGTCCTGACATTCTGATCATCTCAGTTAGGCAACAGAGTAGATACAGTACACAAACAAATCATCTTGAACGGCCAATCAATTCCTACGGCTTGCTATTGTGAGTCCCAAGTTATCCTGGAATTATGCAATTAGGGATTCCTCAGTTCTTACTATGTGCGAGCAAGGCTAGTCTATCCAGTCAATCAATTATGCCAATCATGAATTAGACGAGTCCCAGCGGGACGCCCGTCATCAATATACAATATATAATAATAATATAAGCAGATACCGCTCCCTGCCCGTGTGGCAGGTTTACAGTATCTGTGGGAACCAGCCGGCCTGTCGGGCACCACTAGTCCCAAGAGGACTGTCATGTAAGAACTCGGGGATCCATTCTCTCCATGCAATCATTATTTTATTTAACTTAATAGTCTCTACGTTGAGTGAAATCCCATGCCGTAGATCATGGTCATTCAAATGAGTACTTTCGTACGGGGTACGATATGCGCAACTCTACAACGATACCCGTGCGGCTAGGTTGTAGGTCTTACATAGCGTAATGCAACAATCAAATCTAACCACGGAGTAATCATGCCTTGACCATAAAGTACACATGCTGCTTTGTAAAATAAATAAATAAATAAATAAATTGAAGCCCGCATGTGCCTGTACGTCAATATTCAGGATCGGCTAATCGTTTTCAATAGTTCATTACATGAACGTGTCTCATTCATTTAATTCAATAAGACGACTAGCCAGTCTCTTAGTTCCAACCAGGAACGCACGCATGATCAATTATTAGTCAAGGTCACAATCATTATCAATGGTGACAAGGCATGAAAGTCAACTAGTATTTAGTGGGGTCGAGTCTACAACTCTCAGAGTTTAATTCCAGTCATACTGGGTATCCATAAACCAATCAAGACACAGGACACGTTCTACACAACCATATGTATTAAAATATTATCATGCCAAGATTTTCGAGTTTATGCAAAAAAGCGTAAGGATATAATAGGAGAATTATCATGCCAACATTAAATAAATAAATTGTAAGGCAATAGAAGCACTAAGGTTAAATTATGCCAAGGTTGGTCTATGCCAATTTTTACGCTAAGGTCAACAATACGCGCGTAAAAGCCTGCCTGCGTAAAAGCCTGCCTGCGTAAGAGCCTGCCTGCGTAAGAGCCTGCCTGCGTAAAACTTAGAAGAGTACGCGTAAAACATAAAGTTACGCGTAAAGGAAATACACTCAAATAAAGGAACAAGGTTGAGCGTAAAACTCGTTTTACGCCGAGCCAAGGAGTGCGCGTAAAAAGGAGCTACGTGCAAAAAAAGATTTAGAGTTTACGCCTGAGACATTGTGCGCGTAAAACAAAGATTACGCCAAGTCAAGTAGACTGCGTAAAACAGTTTTACGCTGACACGAGTGATCGTGGGCGTAAAGCTCGGCACTACGCGGACACGTATAACGTGGGCGTAAAAATTCAATATTACGCTAACACGTAACAACGTGGGCGTGAAGGGCTGATGTTACGCGAGCACGTATAACGTGAGCGTAAAACATCTCCCGAACCCCAAATTCCATGGAAACTTCGTTCCAAGCCTGGAATGAGGTTCCCATGGTTCAGAATGGCGTATAACACCACCTCAACAAAACTGGAATGGACAAAACTTGGAAGTAAGGAAGTTGATAGATCAAAACCGAAAATAGCAATTACTAGATCTACGAAAAATAAGGCTTCAAAATGCAAAATGCCAAGTTCTAAACTCTCTTAAAATTACGAGAGGAAGATAAGTGAACCATAAAAATGGGTTCTCATGCGGAAGCAAGGTGTACTTGCCTATGGGTTTGGTAGGTGGAGAGAGTTATGAGGAAGAAGAAGAGGAGTAATGGTGAGAATGTGAGTTTATGAGGAGAGAGAAAGAGATATAAGTTTTAAATAGAAAAGGGGGGTGGTAGGTGGGAGTTGGGCCGGGTCCAATGGGTCCAATGGGTCGGATTGTAGGGGATCCAACCAAAGTCAACCCGAACCCAAATAAGCAAGACTAAGACAGGGAATAAAAGCAGGAAATAAAGTGCATAAATAAAATGCAGGTAATAAAATTGTAGAAATATAATTGCAGGAAATAAATTAACATGAAAATTTAAAGAGCAGATTAATTGATTAACATAAAATTTAAAGGAATTTAAATACAGAATAATACATGATAAATATTAAATAAATACTCATGAGTTGTACATGTATAAAAATACGCATTCTGGGAACGGGGAGTGACAATCATATATTTAATAGAAATTCAATCATAATTAGCTTACCATAATTGGAAACCCAATAATATGGAAAGCTACTATATGAAGGGTCCAATCATAAATATATAATCAAAGTAAATATGGAAATCCAATCATATATTTCCTTACCATATATGTACCAAAATAAAATCCATGCACTCCCCAAGCTTCTCCGACACATGGATGGCGCTCGTCGCTCTCCGGGGTATTCTCCACATAGGTGGGAACCCCACCCACTCCAACAGCTTCCTCCTCCAGGCCAACGCGAGGGAGCTTGCATCATCATCATCCTCATCGTCCGTGCTGACGTGGCAGCCGCACCAGCCGTGGAGCTATCATGGAAGGAATATTCCGGCGCCGGAGGTGGGGCCGGCGAACCGGTTCCTGGTAGAGTGGTTCGGGTCTCGGCCGGAGGAGGTGGGGGACGGGCTGAGGGGGTGTCACGACCCGCACCCACTGTGAGGGTACGAAAACGTGACAATGCCCAGCCTACGCCGCAGTGTCGGCGGTAGAACGCTGTCCTAGGTCAATCATCTAACAATATAAAGGTACCTGTACAGTATATACACTCCGAATGGAGGTGACATAGCAATATACAGTCTCAATCACATCTAAAGCAGAATGAAAGATAGGAAGATAGATAGATAGATAAATACTGGAATGAAGAAAAAACCACATAAACACAACCAGAGAGTCTAAGTGTCTACTGACATAACAAATCAGAACATCCAGCTCAATACAAGACTCTAATACTGAAATGAAAGAATATATACAATCTGGATCTTAAATGACAGAAATAGTAAACCTAGACTAGGGGACCTCAGTCTCTAAGCTAGTGGATCAGGCTGAAAATCTGGGTCACACATGGCATCTACAGCTGCCCCATAGTAGGTGTCTACGCAGGCCTCCTCCTCATCCTCTGTAATATTTTCAACAGGTCCAGTCACGACGGGAGCGAGCACAAAATATCTCACGCAGTTCATATCGAGTTAGGAAATATAAAGCATGCAATAGAGTAAAGTACATGAAACGCTGAAAGAAGAAGATATATGAAAAACAGTAGAGATTTGATAACAGGAAAGATCTAAATATGATAAGTAAGAACTGTAAGAAATATGTGATTTTAGAGCACAATATGGTTATGTAAACGGGTTAGGTTATACAATAAAATGGGACTCCTTTGTACGTGGGTGTACAATGGACATATATAATTTCTTATACAATACGATTGATCACATAACCATTTCTACTCCCCCTCCCCAATCAATACACAAGGATCTAATTCAGTTACGTTACCTTATACAATGGCTTGTACAATGACTTGTACAATGGCTTGTACAATGGCTCAATGTGATACTGAGAGTACAATATGCACAATGAGTGTACAATGATAAGGGTATTCAATAAATATAATATGTAAGTGAAACGCACATCACAATATGTACTTAGTGAATACAAGGAGATAACATCTTAGAAGAAGATCCATATAGTACCAATCCGTGATAATGATCGTGTCAGCATCAGGTACAGTAATCTAGAGCAAGAATATAAATCCACACAAGTATGAAACGGTCAGAGAATGTACTCGCCTAATAGCCTGAGTGTCTGAAGAGAATATATTGTCCGAAGAGTGGTGTCTGTCTCCTATAGAACAGTACAAGTCACTATGAGTCCAAAAATGATAATAAGATGCATTACAATGCATTCTAAATGAATCTAGGTCAATCTAGGTCAAATCTAAGTCAAATCTAAGTCACACCAAGCTAAACTAGGTCATACTAGGTCATACTGAGCCACACTAGGACAATCAAGGTCAAACAAGGTCACAGGAAATTAATCTAAGTCAAACTAGGTCAATCGGGGTCAAAGGTTGACTTACAGTTGACTTTTGGTCAAAAAGTCAACTCTGGTCAACTCTGGTCAACACGGAGTCAACCCTAGGTCAAACAAGTCACATGTTGACCAACTGTTGACTTTCAGTCAACTGGTCAACTCTGGTTTGGTTTTGGTCAAATCTGGTCGCTTAAAGGCTAAGTTTGACTCTCGGTTGAGTTTTGTTGACTTTTGGTCAACATGGTCAACCGACGTCAAACCTAGTCTGTGAGCACTATATTTGATCATTACCAACCAAGGGAACCAAGTTCTAACTCTAACTTAGACTCCAACTCAAATACCCTATTTCTATGCATTGCCTATATTTACCCTACCAAGGTAAATACCAATACCTTGTACAATACCACTCTAACCTAGGAATACCAGCCTAGGTTTCCTAGAATAGCTAGATACTATCCTATATTAATATTATCTACCAAGAAAACCTAGTATCTAGGTCATCTAAGTTATCTTAGACCACATGTCAACCATTTACCCTATACCTTGTCCTATACCTTACCAATATCATACACCACTCTCACCATTTAACTAACACCTACACACACTCTAAGTAGCTCACTCACTCACAACCTATGGTCACATATAGGTTCACATATACATAGGCAAATAGTTACCTATTAGGCTCATCTATAGGTTCCTATACCACTCACACACCTATGCAAAAGCTCCCCCCACTAATCACCTATACAATAGCTCACCCACACATACAAATACATATACATCCTATCTAGACTCATACCCACTAACTTATATATATAACCATATATCTAAACTCATATAGGTTCTCCTATATAGACTCACACACACACTCAAATACACACACACATAGGGTGGACTGATTTTGGGAATGTCACAGGTTTATATGGGGGTGTCAGTAGGATAGGTTTTGGGGTGTTTTAGAGCTGTGGTTGGGGGTATGCTAAGGGCTAATATAGGGCCTGAAATGGAGCTTCCTGGTGACAGGTTATAGGGTGGTTGAGGGCTAAACAAGGTTGCCTATGGGGTGTTGAATTTGGGGCCAAATTAAGGACTGTTTTGAGATAGTCAATTGACAGGTTTGGGACAGCTACATGTGGCTGATTTGTAGGCATGTAGGGATTGAAATCTGGTGGTTTAAGGACTGAATATAGCTGGAAATAAGGACTGAACAAGGGGGGTTGAACATTGGCAAATGTGGACTGCCATTGGACAGTAAAGGGACAGTCCATAGGACTGAAATTTAGGCTTGCAATGGACAGCAAATGGGGGTTTCCATTAGACTGATTTGGAGTGGGTTTTGACAGGAATGTGGGTTCAAATGAGGACAGCTACATGGCTTCTTGGGTGGTGATTCAAAGGGGAATGGGACAGCCATGTATAGGGGTGGATTCTGGACTGTGATGTGGTGTTTTAGGACAGCCACCTATAGGTGTAAACCTGGACTGAATGAGGGATTGAGGGAATTGGAATGACAGTCCAAGGGGGACTGATATTTAGCTAAAGGGGACTGCCATATATATGGGTTAGATGACAGCCAACATGCTGGAATTGGGGAACAGCAAAGTGAAGAAATATGGACTGGATGGAGGCAGGTTTTTGGTGATGGTGTTGAAGGCTAAACAGGGATAGCCAGGGGACAAATCTGGACAGCAGTGGCTGCTGTTTGGAACAGCAGTGAATGGTCTCCCCTCCCCCTTTTATCCACTCTCTATTCCACAATACACTTCTCAAATTCCCCTCTCTAAACCCACACTTAAACACCTCTCATCCATTTACTCAAACACCTCTCCTACACACATCACACACACACAACATATAATCAAACACCTGCTATGCACAACCACACACAACACAACTCCTCCCTTGGCCGACCACATAACCCACCACCAACACAATATACACACCAACATAACACATATATATATCCATATATATATATACATATAGAGATTAACATATAAATCACCATATATATATATACATATATTGATATAGGTAATATGATACAATATGATACCTAGGAAAACTCAATCTAAACACAAGCAAAAATCTGGAATAAATACTAGAGCAATACAAAATCAATATATAATTAATTCCCCATGTGTCCAAATAGGGGTTTTCCCACATGGACACAAACCTACACATAGGACACCTCTACAAGTGTCCAAATGGACACGAAATGGACACGAAACTATGGGGGTCATTCCTATGGGTTCAAAATAGACCTATATGCATGAGGAAATGAAAAGGAGAATGGATTTATACCTCCCGGTAGATCGAATCGAAGAAAAGCCTTTCCGGAGCGACACCGACACGTAGAGATTCCAAATGGACACAAACGAGCTCTGAATCCTTCCAAACTTGGCTAGCACCTTCCTTTCATGGAGTAGAGGAGGAGAGAAGAAGATTTGGTGGAAGGAGGAGTTGATTTGGAGATGAAATCACTAGGGTTTGCTCTCTAGAAATTTGGGGAAGAACAAGAGAGAGAAAATGAGATGGAATGAATGGGAAATATCAAAGGGGCTCATGCCTATCCTTCCTATGGTGGCCGGCCACTAGAGGGCTGCTATGGGCTCCAAAGAAAAGACAAAAACACCCCCCTCTAGCCTATTGACAATACATTAAAAAGGGGGTTTCAAGTCGGGGCTAGTTTGGTCATTCTAACACACTAATCAAATAAATCCTAATCCAAATAATTTAGCCTAGTCACTAACTAAAATAAATGACATGTGGGCCATGACTAACTAGTGTGTGTGTCCACTAGGGTCAACACTACCCCGGGTCCCCGTTTCAAGTCGGATTGAGATGAAATTCGAACCCGACTCAAATAACCCCAAAATATTACAATAAATAAATAAATAATTTTAAAATAATAAAAAATAAAAAAAAATGACAAAAATACCCCTGTTTCTGAAAACTGGGGGTGACAGGGGGTGCTCCTATGGCGGTGCTCGGTGTGCGGGAAGGTGAGCTACTGCTCGCGGGCGTGCCAGGCGCTGCACTGGAAGCTGCAGCACAAGGAGGAGTGCCAGCCCATGGAGAGGTGGGCCCACCGGACGGATGGTGTCGTAGCCGGAGGAGGAGGAGGAGGAGGAGGAGAGGAAGCTCCGGTGGCGAGATTAAAGTGATTTGTACTTTGAAACAAGATTAAAGTGATCTGTACTTTGATCTATTGGAACGAGACGCATGTCCTCCTGTATCAAATTAATTTACTTTGACCAGTTGCTGGGCTAGGAAGTAACTTTTGTGTAAAGACTGGGCTATTTATGTATGTATGGGATGTTATGGGTGGTGTGACTGGTAGAACATATGTCATTTTAAAGCATAGAAAGCCGGAGCATATGTCATTTTAAAAGAAAACGCCCTTAGACCATCTCCAATGGTGATTTTTAAAATTAAGTTCTTATCCTACTTGGCATTGTACTTTAAGGAGATTTCTATTCTAGTTGGAAGAGTTTCTACATAGAAATTGTAGACATACAAAAATGTTCTCCAATCGTTCTCGATTTCTATCATATGTGTCACATAGTAAAAGAAACAATTTAATGGTGTGGGGCCCAATAATAATTGTCATGAGAGATAGAAGAATTTCTATGAGAGTTTCTACATGTAGAAATCCTCATAGAAAGTTTCTATCATACATCATTGCCACCTAGGATAGAAATTGTGATATAAATCACCATTGGGCAGGGACGGACGCAGAAATTTAAGTGAGGGGGGTCAACATGAAAGGTAAAGAAGTCCAAATATATTCAGCAGTTGGTGTACTAGATTAGCAAAAGGAGATTTTATCATATATGCATAAAAATGTATTGACTAAAAATTTTGGACCTGGATGCCATATTCTAATTTATTAAATTGGAGATAAGTAATCATTCATTTGGCGGATAAAACACATGAATATAGTAATTTGTATAGTATGAAAGGGAACATATTGCAGATATAAGGCCTCGTTTGGTTCGCGGAAAGGAAATCAATTTCCATGTATTTTCAATGGAGATGGGAAAATAAAATTTCTATCAATTTTTTTTTCCTATGTTTGGTTGGTGTAGGAAAGGAAAGTAAAATTTCTATCAAATTTTCTTTCCTATGTTTGGTTGGTGTAGGAAAGGAAAGAAAAAATATATCATTATTCCAACAATATCCAATGTCAACATAATTATAATGAAGAGTTAATTGGTAAAATAGATAATAAATCAAGGCTACTTTTGTCATAATGTTTGGTAATTAATGTTGGAAAAGGAGGAGGGAAAATGAATCCCATGGGTCATGAGAGGAACCATTTTCCCTCCTATTTTTTCCATGTCAGGAAAGTGTTTCCCAAATTTGTGGCTACCAAACAAAGGAAAGGAATAAGTTTCCTTTCCGGATTCCTTGAATCCGTGAACCAAACGAGGCCTAAATGGAGACATCATGAAAATTGTCTTTACACTTTGTACTCTTTTCTTGCAATGATATTTTTTCATCGAAATAATTTTAACAAAAAACTATTTTGACGAGGTAGTGTAAGTCATACTCGCTTAGATTCCTGAAAAAATATGTTATGTTCTTTTCTTTCACTAAATTTTTTTATCCCAAAGATGGATTTTTCTTTTAGGATTTTTTTTTAATAAGACGATGATCAGAAGATAATAATCAATAAGAGTGTTGTGAAAAATAATGGTTTTTCTTTTTCTTTTAAAACAAGTTTAATACATCTCGCACATTCATTCTTTTTTCTCTCTTATAATAAGTTTAAAGTTTTTTTTTTTTTTTGAAAAATAATGATTTGCAAGGAAAGTCTATTTTTTCTTCCCTCATATATGAATTTTTAAACAAAAACAATTTTGTCTGAGAAAAAAAAACATTGTCAGAAATGGGATTTGAACCCACACCCTCTCACAAAGGGAGGAACTTAAGTCGGGTGGCATAAACCACTAGGCCATCATCACACTGTGTCTCTTACAAAAACCCACATAATAATACCAAAACCTTAAGCACACTTCCACTACAACAGAAATATATATTGATGTTATTGTATTTTTCAGTGGGGTCACTAGACCCCACGTGACCCCACCTAGATCCGCCCCTGTCATTGGGAGAAGTTTTTTCTAAAATGGATTTCTTCCATAGAAATAGGGAAGATAGAAACCCCCATTGGAGATGGTTTTAGGAAGGACGTTTTCCTCTGACAGAGGACTGACAAAACGTTCTTTCTAAGGACGTTTTTATCTGACGATTTTTTTTTTTTTTTACTTCCTGTGACGGAAGCTAACGGAACTGACGGGATTTAAAAAAAAAATTTTAAAATGAAAACGCCCTTACGAAGGACGTTCTTGTACTTCAAATACAATAAGTAAAAACTTTGTGCTTTACATTTAATTTCATAAATATTTAATGCTCTGTGTGAAAATTTTCGTTATTTTTACGTGTCCCCAATGATTTAAAGCAACTTGTTGCCCAACACTTGGCTTAATGATTGTGGAGGTATCATTGCAGTGGTTCAGCTCCTGAGCAGAGCTCCTTCATCCATCTTCTGGTATGACTCTCTCTCTCTCTCTCTCTCTCTCTCTCTCTCTCATTTGAATCTTCCATGTTCAGTAATGCTTGTTTTATGTTTGAGGAGAGCTCTCTTTAGATATTTGATCCCTCACTAGTTCTGTATTATGTTTTAGTCAAAATAGACTGATTACTGTTGTTGCACTTTCCTAATTTGGTTAGCTTGACTTCCTCCTCTCCAAAAATTTTTTTTTCCTGCAAAACAATTTAAGGAAACGAGAATAATCTACTTCTTTTCTTTGTTAGCTTTGGCTTACGATGAGCAAGAATAATCATCTTGAAGGAGTTACTCTTGTACAAATCTACTCAACTGATGTCTCTATTGGTTTGCTATATCTGCCAATAACGAAAGTGGGAATCAATTCTTCAAGAGACTAAGATGCACAAGCACTTTTTCTGTATCCTAAATGTTTAGATCATCAAAGTTGGTTTCTTTCCTACTTATTTTTTGGTTTGTAGTGTTCGCCAAGAGAGGGGTTTTTTGTTTGTTTAGGGGTTTTTTTTTTTTCCCACTTAGGGGGTGTTTGGTTCGGTGAGGAAGAAGTAGAGTATGGAGAGAGAAGAGTAGAGAGAGAAAAGAGAGAGAGAGAAGAAGAAGAGTCGTCCAGGGACGGTTATTAGGATGATTAGTTTTGTTTAATTAATTTGTCGATTTTTTCTAATAAAAATGTTTAATTTTCCAAATAAAAAAACTATTATGAACCCAATTCTAGAACCATGTGAAAAGAATTATTATGATTGTTAATTATGATAATTAATATGATTATTATCTATTAATTATGATAATGGATGTAAAAGATTATTTAAATCTGATTAAAAATTTAATTATAATTTGATTTGTTTAATTATGATAATTAATTGTGATAATTGAAATTTGATTAATATAATTTAATTATGGGTTACTGAATCTCCAATCCAACCTCCACTTTCAACAACTCTCCAAACAATCGAACTTATTTTTTAGGCTTAATTGCACTTTGCTACCCTCAACTATTACCATTTTTCAACTTTGTACCCTAAACTATTTTTTGTAACAATTTGGTACCCAGATATTATTTTGGACTAAAATGCCCCTACCCCTACCCCTCCCCCCTGCACGCTCCGGCCGCCCCCCCTGCTCACTCCGGCCGCCCCCCCCCCCCCCTGCTAGCTCCGCCCCCCCCACCCCCCCCCCCCCCCGCCCCCCACCCCCCCCCCCCTCTCACTCCGGCCGCCCGCCCGCCCCCGCCTCTCCCCTAGGCCGCGGCAGCACGGGAGGAGGGGGGCTGGGGAGGGAGGGCGGGGCGGGAGGCGGGGCAGGAGGTGGCCGAAGGTAGCAGGGGGGGTGGGGGGCGGGGGGGCGGAGCTAGCAGGGGGGTGGGTGGGGCGGCCAGAGCTAGCAGGGGGGGTGGCCGGAGTGGGGAAGGGGGTGGAGGGAAGGAAGAGGGAAGGACATTTTCGGAATTTTTGAAAAATTAGGTATCAAGTTGAAAAATAATAATAGTTGAGGTACCAATTTGTTACGAAAAAAAGTTTATGGTATCAAGTTGAAAATGCGGAATAGTTGAGGGTAGCAAAGTGCAATTAAGCCTATTTTTTATTCGCTTCCAACAACCATCCAAACAACAAACTCATTTTTATTCCACTTACAGTAAACAAAAAGTACTATATCCAAACACATTTTGAAAATTGTCACTTGCTGCAAGTGCACTATAACTCATCATGATGTAAGTACCACTTTTACACTTTCAAAGAGCTACTTGTATCACATAGCTATGAAGTTGACTATGCTTGACCTATAGTTAATCTTTGTTTTATTTTTAGTGAGAGCCTCGTGCACTGCTTGTCGTGGATAGGGGGAGCATTCGGTTAATTCGATTCAAATTGAACCAAATAATTGAAAGTTGAATTGGACAAAAAATCGAATAAGCAAAATTGAAATCGGACCAAAATGGTCCATAACTGAAGCACACTGAACCGAATTAAACCGGTTCGATTTTCGATTTATTCAAATTTTCGGTTTATTTTGCGGTTTTTTTGTTAATATATTTAGTAACTAATTATACCTTAGATATATTTAGTATAGACCTATAGTGTGTGTGTGTGCGTATATATTTTTTTTTTTTCGTGTATATATATATATATATATATAGATATATATATATATATATATACTAATTTGTTATTCGATTTTCAGTTTTGGATCGAAACCCGAAACCGAATAAGAAATTTTGGTATTTTCAAAACCGAAACCGAATCTCTTATTCGGTTCGGTTCGATTCGATTTTCGGTCCAAAACTGAATAATGCTCACCCCTACTCGTCTATGAGGCCATCTCCAACGAAAAATTATAAAATTAAATTTCTATCCTACTTGACATGGTATTTCAAACAAATTTTTATCCTAGTCATTAGAATTTCTACATAAAAATTACACAAAAAATAGTGTATAATGCTTCTCCATTCTGACAACAAATAAAAATATCACTTTAATGACGTGGGACCAATATTAATTGGTATAAGAGAAGAATTAGAGTTTCTATAAGAGTTGGAAGTTTCTATCTCTCCTATTTATAGAAACCAACTTTAGAAGGAAAAAAAAAACTTCCAATGAAGATTTCTATTCCAATTTCTATGGTGGCATTGATGTAGGATCTAAAATTTTTATGAATTTTTTTGACATGTATAAACTTTCATAGAAACTCTCCATCCCTTGTACCAATTAATATTGGATTTCACATCATTAAAGTAGTTCTTTCATTTGTTGTCACATATGATAGAAACGGAAAAAAAATGCTTAAATTACTATGCCAAGCATGATAGAAACCTTATTTTAGAAAGGCAAATTTTATTTGTAATGCCCCGTTCTGCACGGTGCATTATGCTGAGTCGTTGACTCAAAGAGTTGCGTTGACCCGATAAAGTATCGACGCAAGTCGATACAAGAGTTACGATGACCCGAGGAATGCATCGAGTCGGATCGATGCAAAGAGTTATGTTAGCTCGAACAAGAGAAATGCTTTGAGTCGGTTCGAAAATTCTAAGAAATTGAATCGATGCAATGGCACAAGTCCAATTCGGACAAGTATTGATTTTAGTTGCTTTCGTGTGCAGGCTATACATTTACGCTGAAATATAAGAGGTTCGACATTTTGCCTTGTTTGAAATGGAGTCCGCAAAACCAAATCAGATTACTAGAAATAATCCATTATACGGCAACCTTAAAATGCCGTTAATAATGAAATTGTTGCCACAAAAACACAAATATGGCAACAATTTGAAGTTGCCATAGCGTGCCGTAAAAGGTTGTGTCGGTATTGCTTATTTATGGCATCTTTCAATTATTGCTGTATAAGGGAACTAATTTACGACAATTAATTGTTGCCTTATAAGAAATCTTTTTGTTGCCTTTAAAGATTATTATTAATGACAATATTTAGTTGCCGTAATTTCTAACAATATATGGCA
The DNA here is from genome assembly GCA_029216955.1 of Iris pallida. Taxonomy (NCBI): domain Eukaryota; kingdom Viridiplantae; phylum Streptophyta; class Magnoliopsida; order Asparagales; family Iridaceae; genus Iris; species Iris pallida. The sequence continues at coordinate 11,539,962 of JANAVB010033817.1, read as the reverse complement.
GTATATTATTGTCGTATACCATCAGTCCATAAATGGCAAGATTATGTTGCAGAATATTGTATTTATTTTAATGACAATATTTTGTTGTCGTAAACTACTAGTAATATATGGCATTATATATTGCAATCCCATATGACAATTCTTCGTTAGGCATGTCTTTATTGTCATGATTGAGAACGTAAGGCAACTGTCGGATTCAATATTTGAAAATTTAATTTTTACTATTTATTGCCATGATCGACAAAATGTGACAATTAATAGATTGCAATATTTGAAATATCAACTAAATTCGATTGCCAAAATTTAAATAGATCATTAACCAAATATTAAATATAGATAATAATTCAATTTGTACACTTTAAATAAAAAAATAACTTTTAATAAAATATGGTAGATTCAGTACTACATCATTAATATTACACAAAACCAACTTCGCTAGGAATCCATACTTATCATATCCAACATTATGATGTACAATTCCTCTATGAGCTTCAAAATTCAAATAGGTACTTGACACCCCCAACTTAAACTTAAATTTGTTGCCTCCTTATTCCCTCCATATATATAACATGTCTGCAAAGATTTCTTTGACAGTTGTGGTGCGCCAATTCACAGCTATACAATCTTTATATACTCTAGTATGGATAAACAATAAAATTAGCCTATAGACCAAAAAACGTTAATAAAAAATTATATTTAAGGTAGTGCAAATCCCTATGCTTCATTTGTTTTATATGAATGGTTACAACTGATGAAACTTGTATAAATATTTTATTTTAAGGATAAAAACTAATGGAAATCATCTACTTACAACCAAACTCATTCATTGGCCTAAAAACTGTTCTATTTGCAATGACAACCTCACATTTATAAAAATTTGTTTGTGAAATATATACAATTTCATCATTATAAATATTTTTCAAGTTTATTCTCATGCATGCATATATGGTTCTCAACCTTCCATAGATGGTTGTAAAAAAATCTTCCATAGATTAATTAAAAAAATATTATGTGCATATATGCTTCTCAACGTTCCATAGATGGTTCTAAAACAATCTTCCATAGATAATTAAAATAATATTACATGAATATATGGTTCTCAACCTTCTATAGGTGGCTATAAAAAAATCTTCCATAGATAATTAAAAGATTATTCTATGGATATATGGTTCTCAACCTTCCAAAGATGGTCCTAAAAGAAATCTTCCATAGATAATTAAAATAATATTATATGCATATATGGTTCTCAACCTTTCATATATGGCTGTAAAAAAATTCTTAATCTTCCATAGATAATTAAAATAATATTCTGATTCTAGTGAATCGAATCCTAAACAAAGAAAAAATTTATTTTATCTTCATGGACATATGGTCAAATATTCAATAGTATATTGTAGAACTATTAGGATGATAATCAAGCTATCAAAAACAAAACTAATTAATATTTAGAAAAATATTTGCAAACTCATTATCAAAAAAATTTATCAAATCTTATTTCCTCTAAATCTTTTTAGAAGAAGTGATAATAGAAGGTTTGAAGGTTCAGGGTCCATGAGTAATGTAGAAAACTAAGGAGAAAAATTCCATCATGTTTTCCGGAGTAATTTAGTTGGAGAAAATTTTTACAATTTGATCAAACACATTTATTAACCAAAAATTAGAACACAAAATAAAGCAACATTTTAAATAATTATCCATACCGATCAGTCGTCGATCACTCGGACTCGATGGCAACAGAGACCTTCTACTAGAGGCGCTTAGAACCCAAAATCCAAAGCTTCTGGTTCCCAAAAAAACCCACAAATGAAAAAAATAAAAAAAATAACAAAATAGAAATAGAGGTTAAAGAAATACCTAGGTTGAAGAAGGGGAAGCGAGATCTAGGTTGAAGGGGTAAAGAGAACCAAAGTTTAAAGAGAGACATAGATTGAGAGAGAATAGGAATTAGGATTTGGCAAAATAATAAAGGAGGGAAAATATTTTAACTTTTTATGTTCTCGCCGGTCTTATGTATAGACACAAATTTTTTTATTCTCATTAAACCACAAAAAAGTTTCCATAAGTAAACAAATAAAATATTGCCATATTTATTTTGTGCATGGAAGGAAAATATATTACATATTTTGGGGCAACATCTTTTCCATAAACTAATTATTTTATGGCAATGTAAAATATTGCCATATTTGATCGTAATATATTTTCACAAATCCAACTTGCCATAATATATTGCGATCAAATATGGCATGAGTTATTGTTGCCATAAACGTTTCCGTTAAATATGGCATGCATCCTTATTGCCATATAAAGTGTGACAATTATAGGCAACATTATTTGTTGCCATAAACAAACTTGTGTATTAAGGTAATATTAATGTTTCCGTATTATGACTATGTTATACGGCAACATTTTATGTTGCCGTAAGGCATTGCCATAAAATATGCTTTTTCTTGTAGTAATATCATCGCCTTGCAACGGACTAAAGCATGGGCACGGTAGGCCGAATCGGTTGGACACTACAAGAAAAAAGGGTTTTAACGACACTCAAAAAGTGTCGTTATTTAGTTTCCATGGCACTTTTCAAGTGTCATGTAGAGGGGTGTCATAGAAAGTATTTTTCTTTCAACGGCACTTGGAAAGTGCCAAGTAATCCATTTATGATGACACTTTTTGAATGTCATATAATGTTCAATTTATGGCATGATGTTGGTGTCATCTTTATGTGTTTCAATGACAGCTTATAAGTGTCGTCATAATTTTTTTTAGCTTTCAACAACACTCGAAAAATGCCATGTAATAACTTTATGACGACATTTTCTGAATGTCATATAATGTTCATTTTATGGCATGATGACAGTGTCATCTTTATGTATTTCAATGACAACTGATAAGTGTCGTCATAAATTTTTTTTTAGCTTTCAACAACACTAAAGAAATGCCATGTAATCCATTTATGATGACACTTTATATGTGCCATCTAACTCCCTTGAACGACACATTTTAATTGCCTCTAAAATGTCATTAAAATATATGAAATATAAATAATTTCATTTGTAGATATCACATTAACCAAAATCAATTTCACACATAATAAAATTTTAATGCAACAACATTAATATATATTAAAATATCTCAAATCCATACAAGGTCCCAATATGTTGTTCTCAATACAACAAAGTCTATTACACAAAAGATAATATTACTACTAGTACTACTTAGTCTCTCTTTCCAGCATCAAACTCGAACATAATCCGAACTCATCAATCGACCTGCACACAAAAAGATGAGAATTAATATTTTATCTTTCAAACTGACAATGCAAATGCTAATGGAAAACAATATGAAACCAAACTATAGGTGTTTGCACTAGAAAAAAATATGACGACACTTATAAGCTGATCTGCCATATTTTTAAGCAGGAAAGCGTTAGCCTCTAATTCTAACATGTAAGCAGGATTTGAATGTGAAATAGGAAATTCCAAACAGAAGGAACATCATGGTTAAGTTCAGCACATGAATGAATGAATCCTTCAAGCCTGCATGTCATAATGGATATACCACACGACAAAAGGGACCACACGACACAACAAGAATAACGAAGAAGAAGAAGTAACATTGGTGGTTCTATGCGAGAGCCTGATTGCCAGAAGTTAATTTATATCTTTCTGTGTGTCATATCTTTTTTATTTTGTTCAAATGAAGTATAGATATAATACAATTTAATATAATAGTTCATCATAAAGAGCACCAAATTCCGATATTAAAAGTACAATTTCTGCTGGACTAACATACCTGCAAGGAAATAACAGGATAAAGGAGTCCAACAAGTATGTCCAACAAATATGAAGACCTTCCAGATTTTAAAGATGAGATAACAAAATGAAACGTCTGCCACAAACAAAGGAAAGGAGAAGAAGAAGAAGAAGAAATTAGCTCAATGACTGGGCGAGTTATTCTAAGAAAGCTTAATAAGATTAGGTACCGTTTCCATCCTTCTAAGATCTGCTTCTGTCTCGGTGTTTATAGAGCCATTTTCATGAGTTGCATCTGCCAATGTCTCCATAATCTCAGAATGATTTGTACTTTGGATATTCAAAGCAGATTTAGAAGCTGTTTCGATTAATAGCTTAGCCCAATTTTCCCTTTTAGGTGACTCCACCATGCATTGACCAGCTTCTTCCGAACTTGTATGATCAAATGTTGCAAAAAGCCGCATATTCGAACATAATACAGAAAGAGTAACACCAATCACCTCCCTTACCTGCACACATTATATATATATTATTTATCTAAAAGTTTTAAAAAGGTAAAAACTCGGATATGTTGTGGATATACAAACAGAAGAGCCTATTCAATGTTTTAGGTTCAAAAAGATTCGTACATCTATAAATCGTATGAATAGAAACAAAAATGCCGAATTTAATTTGATGATAACTTGAAGACGCAGGTTAAAGTGAATTTTATAGAAGAAGTTTGATAGAAGATATATATAAGGATGTTAGTGCATGATTAGGTGACCCAAAGGTGAGATGAAAAAGCAGAATACTAGAACATATATAGTGATAAATCTTCAATCGGAAACAATTATCAGTAAAAAAACAGTGGTTAACTACTTAGCAGAAATCAACTATACACATAATTGATCTCACAACAACATCAAAGCCTTTATCCCAAATACCTATAATTGATCTAAGTGACAAAAACATCTATACTTGGTTGGATGGTAAGAAAATGTGCAATAATGTTGTAACTCTATAACACAAGCCAAACTTGTATTGAATAATTGCAGAAAAAGGATATAAACTCAAAAAATTGTTCTACAGTCTGACTGGGCAAAAATCTTAAATAAGTCAGTCATTTGTACAGTCTACATAATATAAGGGCTTCTTTGTCTAGAGGCAACTGAATGTATAGGTGAGAAAATGAAGGTAAGTGCAACAGATTTCCTTCCCATTTTTTGTTTGAATAATAAGTAATTGAGAAAGTCACATTCCAGTTTGATCGCACCTAGGCTCTCTTTCTGTTCACCTTCTAAACTCAACCATTGAAAGTAAATAGAAAATGAAAGGAAGTGTAGAAGATCGCCTCTTCTATGATTGTTAACTGCATGTAAAATTAAAATTACAATATAAGGTAACCTATGCATTAAATGATGCTTTTCTACCTTCAATCTCTCTTGAAACAAACAAGAAATGGATGTTATGAAAGTACTTTCCTCCTTTCATAGAACAATTGGAAGGAAAGTACTTCCCCGCCTTCATTTTAGTCTGGCTAAATAGATCGTTAAGCATAATGCAAATTGTGTCAAAATGAAAGAATTTAATAGAGTTCATCAGCACTCCTAAAAATTATATTGATCCAAAAGAATTAGGAACACATATCAAACAATTAGGGAGTCATCAGCACAGTATTTTGAATACATTGTCCCTAATGCAAGAAAACGATTCCTAAATAAACATATAGGACAATAAGCAACAGTTGTTGGACGAAAATAATTTTCTTTGACAAAATCTTACTTGGGCAGATGAGTGAGTCATGTTATCTAATAACTCCACCAGGAGTTTATCATGGTATTGGACCTCTGCAATAGGCATCTTGGCTGGAGAGATTTCAATGAGGGCAGCTGAAAGAAAAGCATACCTCTTGGCCACTATACTAGTTGCTGTTGTTTGAGGTAAAGGTATTGCAAGACAGTCAAGAATTCTTTGCCTCAAAATGGGGATTCTCGCACCACATTTTCCTTTCCCTGTAACAGCATAGCGTATACAAGCTACCCACTCAGGCATAGAATCCACAGATGATGATAAGATGACCTTCTGCAACTGAAGCATAATCCAACTGTCCCAGGCTTCTATAAGTCCAGTGATATCGGAATGAAGTAGGCCAGCCATGGCTTCAGAAGCAACACATTGCTTTGACCTCTCTTTTGCACTGGAGAAGTCTTCCAGAGCATTCTGGAGAACATGTAGAACTGGTGTACCACATTCTTGTATCAGCCGTTTAAAAATCCTTGCAAAGTTAGAGTAAAAATTATCGCTTCCCAACAAAGATATCCAAGAAGGCGTGCGTGGCCATGATGCGGAGAAGTCAAAATAGAAGAAAGTGATTGCTAATCTCAATTCCTCTATTCCCTACTAACAACAGTTACCTGTGCACTCATGCACATGTTTTTCCTATTTACCTACTGCCTATATTACTCCCATAGACACCAACCATATATTTGTATGAAATTACTACATGAATGACAAGTTAAGATATAATAGTAGTCTTTTAAAAATCCACCTATGTGGCTGCCTAGGCAGCGCATGGTGCCCGTCCGATGCCCGCCTAGGCCCTCCCAACCCCCAACTATGCATGTTTTTGGCTTTTATGGACTTTTTCTGCAATATTAGTAGGTTTTTTGGTTTTTTTTTAAACTTTTTTTTTAGAACCACGACCACCTAGAGGCCCGGTGCCCACCTGCTCGACTAGCGTCTAGCTCCTTTTACAACCTTGATAATACAAGCTCACATCTATTTTTCTACGGAATCAGATTCATATATGCAATTTAAGACTATCAACCCAAATCATGATTGAAATAAGTTTTGATGTATAAGATATATACCAGATAGCAAAAGGGCCAAACAGAGTATAATGTATTCACATAACCTCTCCTTCTAAATAAGTAAGATGCTAGTTAGATATGGATACAATTTGCTACAGCAAATTAAACTATCTTAACTATCATTTACCTATTTTCAATAAAAAAATATCATTTTATCTCTTCTTCTAAACTATTTATAGTGTAAGACCAGCTCACGGCACAGTGACAACCAATCATTGTGAGCTCATTTTAAAAGGTTTTTTTATGCTCTATAGCCAACTACATTATGAAATGGGAGAGGGTTCATCCACAACACTTGGCCTCAAAAAATGAGTTAGGAAAAATAAGAATCAAACCTAAAGTTAGAGCTTATATTTCACCAAAAAGATATGAAACTGAAAACTGGAAAATACATTGATGAACCTAACCAATTGCATCGAGTTTCATCCAAAACTTTTGGCAACAATGTTTCAAACTTTTGTTATTACAATTTAAAAAGTTGAAGAAGAAAAAAAAACTAAAGTTATCACATCACAGATGACAAAGCCTAGAAAACCCACTAGCACCATAATAAAGTTATCACATCAGTATATGACCCATGAATATTATCACTCTTTTAAGTAAACCTTTGTCGCTAGAAAATGTATCTTTGGACTTGGCCTACTGTATAGGCATTATTGACTGAATTCAATATATGACCCATGACGATTAGCACTCTTCCTGGATCAATTATGGTCTCAATTGCCATGCACATTCTTTTGCCAATATTGATAATATAACAACATATCTGTATAACAACTTTGCCTAGAATAATTTGGAATTTTATCAGTGAACATTCTTATCATGAACACTCCATCTAATAGAAGCCCGCCAAGTTACTAAAACATGAAACATGGACCTATTTTAGTTATATTGATAGGACATAAGTTCTGCAACATCCTTTCAAGAATTTTCTATTGCTACATATGGTTGAAAGGGGAATATATCTATATCTAATTAATTTATGCAGCTTCCTGTTGAAAGAAACTTGATGAAATAAGAAAAGTGATGTTTAGGAGCTATGTCCATCAGACTATGTTAGAGGGATAAAATGTTATGATTTACATGGCTGCACTTCTCCCCATTTTTATTTGTCCATTTTGTTCTTTCTTTCATAAATGCCTAACTCCTTGTTGTCTGTTCTTCTCCTTTGACCTCTTATTAATCCTTCATCCATTGTTTTTTACTTGGTTCCTGGAGAGGACAATTCTATCATTTTTCTTTCGCCCTCGAACAGAGAGTCAACAAGATTGTATAAACTCCTATGCTTTCATAAAAGGAAAATTCCTTGCCACACTACTTTCCTCAAACTGATTTACAATGAGAAGGCATAAACTCCTATGTTTGTTGCCTTCTGTCAAACTCATTATTTGCTATTTGTAGCATTCATTAGTTTAGAGAAAAATCTTTTGATTCATGTATCAAAGAAGGTACAAGAGGTGCAGGAATGATGTAATCTGGGTAACTCAATTTGTTGTGTCATTCAACTTCACATAGTGTCATACAATTCGAAAAAAAATGGTTACAATATATAAACTTGCATATCTTAGTCTTAGAATAGTAGAAACCAAGTAGACAAGGCAATGGCACTAGCAAATAGGCATCACATGTGTATCTGTCTAAAGATGATGCAACTAGGTATGAATATATGGTAAGTCAAAATAAGAAAATAATACCACCCAAAAGCTAGTTGGACTCATGTTAGGAAGCTCGGGTGTCGGAAGGAGTTTACAAAATAAAGTTCCACATACATATTAAGATTACCAAAAGAAAAAATATATATGTTCATGTACTGCCTCTGCTAACTATAAACTATAACATTTTAGGCCAAGTATAAATTGTTTTAATAATTGAGAAGCCAAATTTTCGTAGAGGCTGATCCAAGTTTTCTGTTAAGAACACCAATGACAAGTATTTACCATAATAAACGTAATTTGATTATTGGAAAAGAAACCCAATGGCGCACCCTATAAAGCTATTATATGATCCTTAAAACATGATACCCAACTCAACTACATGGAAGCATTGAGTGGATTGATGCAATAATGCAATGAATAAATTGGCATAAAAAGCTTAGAGAAGTAAGCATACTATATGAAGCACAACAGCATAATACAATGACATTGCATTAACACACCCGTATTCACCAATATACATTTGCTATTTCAAAACATAAACTAATATATCATGCATGGCCAACCATTTGCGAGGATACAAAAATAACACGGCATTATACAAACACCGTGCCTTGGAATGAAGACCGATTTTGGAGTCTATCAACAAGCACGAGATGGACAATTCAGTACTACTTAATTGTCCTCGCTTCCTACATTACCTACCATTAGCCATACATAATTACTATTTGGATGGTAAAAAAAAAACTTGATCTGAACAGGGTACCTTCTACGGCTCAATTATGACATTTCAAAACTAAACAATTCAATTTATTGAAATTGAAGAGCAAATGTATAAGAACTTCTATTGGAAGTGAGATCATACCATTCACGGTAGCATTTCATACACATGTCATGGTTGCAGTTTGGCAAGACAATCTTGCTATTCATCTCCATGCAGATCCCACATTCCTCCTCTCTTTCAACGTCTATATATGAAAACTGGCGCCTCTCATCCTCATCTCTCCTCATATACCTTTCCATACACAATGCTTTTTTTCTCTTACATGTCGGTTATCCCATTATGTAGCTGCATCAAAGAGGGAAAAATCATAGCTGACACCAAAACAAAGAGCAAAGAGTCAACAAGATTGTAACTTCAAATCAGAAACCTCTAACCTAGGAAGCTCATATACTCTCCAGAACATGCTAGGACAAGCCAAAATCAATTGAGTGTCCATGTCACCGTGTTTGTGTCATGTATTTGTACCGTGCAACATAGCCTCTTAACAGAACAAGTGCCAAAATCAATTACCATAGGATCTTTGATACTTGCTTTTCTTTCATGGGTCGACATGGTCGTAGTTCCGTCCACATAAACCTATACTGGGAGAATTCTTCAGTCAACAAAATGGAAGCTAAAGACATGAACTTGAGCAGGCGTAAAAGAAACCCTGAACCTTATAAATCAGAATTCGAAGCAGCTAGAGAGTCCTGCAATGTATACTCTTGTGTTGGAGGATGCAAATAGGAACAGTTCTGGGATCTTACCGATACACAACCGCAAAAACACTGATCCTCGAATCCCCAACCTGAAGTTCGACAAATTCGAACTCATGAACCTCCTTTGAGACATATCAACAAACACGTGGTGAGCGGATCATACAAGAATAGCTCAGAGATCAACTGATTTCAATGGATTGATTAGAAAGAAAATAAGTTCGAATTAAATGAAAAGGAAAACAAAATCGAGTCACAATCAGGAAAGAAACAAATGTGAACTTACTGCAATCCGGAGGACCTCGATCTGATCTCGTCGAATTTAACAAAGCATATGAACGGTCACCGTCGGCCACCGACAGTGCAAAGACATGGATGGTATATCGAAATGAAATGGAGAAAAGTGTTCTCCACCTTGTCGCATAGGTCATGGTTAGCCGTGGCCATGAGGGCGGTACATCAGCACGACGCCCTGGCTGACCCCGTTCGTGTCGGAGGCATGAGATCCGACATAAGAGTGCTCCTGACGAGGTTAGAATAGCTACGTACTGATGGTGGCATCGTTGATTTTGAATCGAGAAAGACTACAGGAAGGCCAAGCACGGAGGCCTTGTCCCAAAGCTCTGAGACGGTGATGACAAGCTTAGGGAAGAGAAAGGAAGAAGAGAGAGAGAAAGAGAAACCAAAAGCAAAAAATATAAGGAAGAGGAAGTGTTATGGCTGCCATTTTTTAAAGCAGGCGCGGTGAAGGCGAACACCCTTTTTTTTTGCCGAAGCGGTAAAGTGAAAATAATGGGGGGAAATGAAATTTGATACCACTTTTCAACTGATGTATTTAGCATTTGAAAAAAAATTGGGGAAAACAAAATTTAAGACGACACTTTTTAAGTGTTGTATTTAGTATATAATATTATACGGCATTTTCAAGTGTCCTTAAAAGTGTTGTTAAATTTATATTTATGACATTTTTATAAAAGTGTCATAGATTATGATAAATAGTTAATTACGACGACACATTTTAGTAGAGTGTCATCACTATAAAGAATTAACGACACTTATTTAGTATGTGTCATAAAAAAAGTGTCGTTATTAACATAATTTGTTGTAGTAGGATAATTCAATGTAGCACGAAGTGCTCGAATGTCTAACTCAGAAGAGTTGGCCGTGCAGCAAAGTTATGAAATCGAGCCGCATCGGCTCGACGAAACGACTAGGCGTATCGGCTAAGGTGGGGGGGGGGGACTTTGACTCTTCTTTCCTACTCCGTCATGCCTAATTAAAATGTACCTTGGTATGCTAAGTTAACCCATCGGGACCACGGGCATGGCTCGAAAGAGAGAATCGTAGTGCGTGTCGAACACTAGATAGTACAATTGAAATGAAGCATGCATCAAATATACGAGTCGCTGTTGAACATCGAAACATCGCAAGGCGAGCGCCTCGGCGCGCAAGCCACAAGAACATAGGATAACTGTATCGACAAGTGCCTTAGTGCACGAGTCATTCCGTGCCCCCGTGCACGAGTTAGAAGGCTAGCACATTGAAAGACAATTGAGGCGAGTGTCCTAGTGCACGAGCTATGAACATTGAACACTAAGGCTTAGGACATGAAAATACGGTATCGAAGCATGCATCGCATGCACGACTCGAAGAATAGAGAACAATCGTGTCAAAGCGTGCATACGTGCACGAGAATCATAAAAGATGGCTTCATTGCGAAGAGAACAATTGTGGTATGAATGTAACGGAACTGTCGAATGTGGCATGGTGCCTCGAAATGTTCGGACCTTCGAGTCGTTCGTTTGACGAACATTGAGTTGAGACACGATGCCATTGAACATTGAAACGAAGAATGAAGTCGTACAAAGAATGCAAGAACATAGAAATAGTAAGAACATTGAAGGTAAGAAAAATACGAGATGATACGAAGTCTGAGCCTCGGACTCAAGATTATGTTTGGTTGTTTGAATAAGACGCGCGTTGCATGGTTGAATGGACTTGACAAATGTACTGGCGACAATATCCCGTGCACGGGTGTTCCCTCGAACGGGTTTGCGCCGGGGCACCGGGACCGTTCGACCTAGAGGGACGTTAATCTTGTAGGCGCACATCCGTAAGATGACTAGCAACCGATTATTGATGTGAAAGCCGCAATGATGGTATTGCAACGGTAAGTCTCCGGTTATTGGGATAGCAACCCATTTCGTGAGGCGACGGACTACCCAATGTGAGAAAGAAAATGAAAGAGAAAGAAAAGAAAAGAAAAGAAAAGAAAAGAAAAGAGAAAGAAAAAGAGAAGAGAAACAAGTTAGTCCATTCTGGCGCAGATGCGCCAATGTCCTTCATATAGTTAAGGAACGGTGGGCTGAAAGTGCAGGCACACAGAGATCCTGCACGGAGAACTTATAACATGATAGGGAAGGATTTAGGTGTATTCACCTTGCGTCAGTGCAAGGACGAGTGTGTCATGTTGGTAAGAAATTGTGCCATAAAACAAACACGAGATTGCTTGATGTTGCTTGCCTGTATGCTTATGCTAATCATCGATAACATGCTTTCTATGATAACCTGCTTTACTGCTTTTGAATATGCCATGAACTGATTTTCAGGCAAAGCTAGAAAGAACATTAAATCGTATGCTGCTTGATTCAATATATATTTACTTAATGTCGGTTTAGTTAAGTGGATCTCTGATCAGTACAACAAGGTCGAAAGTACTGAACTCCTACCAGATTGCTTGCAGGTTCAGGGAATGGTCTGCTCGCAGCGGAGCTTCGCCTGAAAGAGCTGAGGCATAGAATGCCGTAGCTTATTGAGGCGTGCGACCGCATTGACGTTTGGACTTACAACATGATGATGCATCCGAGATATAAAAGACATGATGTATGGAACAGTGAAATTCTTTGTGGGCAAGAGAGAATCTTAGTGTTGTAGCCAATTGGCGTGATTCATTTGGGGCTTTTGAAAGCCTTTGTAATTTAGTTGCTTATCGAATAAAAGAGAGTTGTTTCGTATACTCTGTTCCTTCCGCTGCTAAATATAAAATTTAAAGATAACCATTTGAGAACTTGTCATCTTGTCTCACACGAGTGCAAATCTAGACTCGTACGACATCACGTCCCAGCGAGGACAATGATTCAGGTTAAGTCGATGCGAGGATGAACGACTTTCCGGTCAGAGCGTAACACTATTGGCACTCCATATTTTACTCCAGGACAACCCATTACTTCAGAAAAACCTAGCTTGGTGGAATTTTTACTCAGGACAATCACAATTTTACTTTGGGGCTATCCAACCCCAGTATTGTAGGCGCATGGGTCGCGTGCCCCAACATGATCAAAGAATGATGGGAGCATTAGGCCTGGCGAAGAGCTATGCACGCCTAAACTGGAGCAGCATGACATTTAAAGGGGACCATCTCTATGCTCTGGGCCAATCTCGTCACCTCTAAGGCACACCAAAATCTTCTGCTCGCGCCTCCTAGGCGCGCCTGATCCTTCACGTCAGTTCCTCCTATACTGCATTAAATGAATCGAGATCTTTCTCGAGACGTCAAGTCAGACGCTTCGTCAAGTCAGGCGCGTGACTCGTTGCGCCTCATCACCTTAAGCGCGCCTGAGTCATCATGACCCGTTTATACTCATCAGCTACTATCTTCGAGATAGCATTTATTAAGTCTAAAATGCCTCTCTCGAAGACACCAAACATGACTCTTCGATTCTCGTGCGAATGATGAATACTGAAGTCAAAGTTCATTCCTCGGAAGAAATGCAAATAGGCGTATGTCGCCCTTGGGCGCGTGTGCTTCTACCCTCGCGCCTACATATCATGTGCCACCTAGGACAGTGATTCCTAGGCGCGTGTATGTCCTCGGCACGAGCCACGGTCAAGAGCCTAGTCACGCCGAAGAACGAGTTTGAAGTGCTTTCGAGATTCTCTCCAACAACATATCTACTACGTGGCAATCAACCATGATTTCCTCACCAGTAAAGTGTGTGCCTGGCTGTAACCAACCCCTGTTTAGGGGCGCCACGTGTGTAGTACCCCGTCCCGCTCAGTCAATCGGAGGAATCGAAACGCCGACGACGTTCGGACTTAGCCTTGCAACGGCTGCTCGAAGACATCGCCCGATCGAGACGACCGCTCGCTCAGGTGGGGTAGTTTCGGTAAACTTGCCTCATCTTAGCCTTCACATAATAAATTGCATGTTTTCAACTTGCACAAGTAGGCTTGATAATAAAAGAGACGAATTCACATAGCTAAAGGGAATAACCCCGACGGGTCGAATTGAGTTAGAATATGGGAAGGTCCAACGGTCAACTTAGAGTTGGTGCACGGTGTGCTTTAAAAATGGCACTCAGTCCTTCGTCCCGTGGCTTGGGAGAAGGAAAAGTTGGTCTTTGACACAAACTGTGAATTAGCCTAAGTCATAGGCGTCGCCCGCATAAATGCTCGATAAAGCATGCACGCTTCCACGATGCAAGGCTTGACATAGTCTTTGCTCGTCCCTTGGGTTAAGTTGTAGGCTTGATTAAGTTAGGCAAAGGGATGGTGGTCGACCTAAGACATTCCAAGCACGGTCCTATGAGTTCTACGGCTGAGTATAGCCACGAAGTCCTACGGTTTCAAAGATAGTCGTATGGAGTATGAGTTGGGTGATAGTGTCGCGTAGAGCACGATTGGCCTAAGGCACGATGCACGGACAGTGTTTAAGGCATGAACCACGGTTGATTTAATGAGTTTTTGGAGAAGGGACTATCGAATAGGCATTGAGTTGAATGAAATGATATGGTAACATGGAAAGAATGCTCGCGACCGTGGGTCGTCGAGGGATCCTTGAGGGGTCTCAAGGATAGAAGACTTGAACTTGGTTTTGGAAAGAGATGATAACACTGAAAGTAGAATGACTGTGTGAGACGTCAGTTTGAGTGAAGGGTCTTGCATGGTCATTGGACAACTTGTCGACAAGGTAGAGTTTTTCCGTAACGGCAACCCAGGGCCATGGGACCGTTTCGGCCTAAGAAAATACGGTGATAGCTGTGCTGACTCGATAGCACCGGGTTAGTCGGGGACTTCCAGGGGGCTAGCTACCTTGCGCTGGAAGGGTCCCGGCCAACCGCAAGCTATGTGTCTAGGTATAGCTTGTTATGCTGGTGACCTCATATAGATGAGTCGGCATGGACGGCAATCCGCGTATATGCCTTTGGACTGAGTCGAGTATTAGGTGAAGTGAATCAAGAGTCGAGTCGAATGCGTGCTCATTGTAGTGCCCCGTCCCGCTCAGTCAATCGGAGGAATCGAAACGCCGACGACGTTCGGACTTAGCCTTGCAACGGCTACTCGGAGACATCGCTCTGTCGGGACGACCGCTCGCTCAGGTGGGGTAGTTTCGGTGAACTTGCCTCATCTTAGCCTTCACATAATAAATCGCATGTTTTCAACTTGCACAAGTAGGCTTGATAGTAAAAGAGACAAATTCACATAGCTAAAGGGAATAATCCCGATGGGTCGAATTGAGTTAGAATATGGAAAGGTCCAACGGCCGTCTTAGAGTTGGTGCACGGCGTGCTTTGAAAATGACACTCGATCCTTCGTCCCGTGGCTTGGGAGAAGGAAAGTTGGTTGAGTAGGGGAAGTTATGATCGTAGCCTAAGTCATAGGCGTCGCCCGCATGAATGCTTCATAAAGCATGCACGGTCCCGTCGTCCAAGGCTTGGCATAGCCCTGGCTTGCCCATGGATTTAGTTGTGTTGAACGGCTTGTGACCTAAGTTTAGGCACCCGAGTGACTTGGTCGTTCAAGTTGGATGCGTGCACGGCACGATCCGTTAAGGCAAAGCTTGACGCAGCCTTTGCTCGTTAAGTTGTTACGAAGTTAAGTTAGGCAAAGTTATGCCGGTCGACCTAAGACATTACAAGTACCGTCCTGCTCTTTCGCGGTTCGTCAAAGTTAAGTAGTCCCACGATCTCAAGGCCCGTCGACTTGGGCAGGAGTGTCGCGTAGAGCACGATTGGCTTAAGGCACGATGCACGGACTTAGTGTTTAAGGCAAGGACTACAATTGATTCAAAGTGAGTTTTGAGAAAGGACTATCAAATAGGCATCCATGAGTTGAGCCAAATGATAGGGTAACAAGGAAGGAAATGCTCGCGACCGTGGGTCGTCGAGGGGTCTCAAGGAAGGAATGCTCGCGACCGTGGGTCGTCGAGGGATCTCAAGGATAGAAGTCTTGGTTTTGATAGAGAAGGTAACATTGGTAGAGGAATGACTGTGTGAGACGTCAGTTTGTGTCGAGTCTTGCATGGTCATTTGACAACTTGTCGACAAGGGCGATGAATCCTCGAGCGGCAACCCTGGGCCATGGGACCGACTCGGCCTAGGAGGAAACATGGTATAGTCGTGCGTAAGGTTTTGGCACAGGTTAAGCGGCGACTTGCGACGGAGCTAGCTACTTGCGTCGAAAGGATCCCGATTAACAAAACTATACGTCAAGGTATAGCTTGTGATGCTAGTGGCCAAGTTCATATAGATGTCGGCAAATAGCGGCTATCCGCGTGTATGCCTTTGGATTGAGTTGAGTTGAAGGTGTGTACAGTTAGAACACAAAGTTTGGGCCTAAGATTGGGTTTCAACATAGGCGTCGTGCTTCGGCACGAGGTGTGGCGTCGAGTCTTATGTCGCCGGCATATAAGTTGCATGGTTATGGTTGAGTTGTTTGAGTTTAAGTCAGAAAACCGCCGCAAGGCAAAGTTGTTTGAGTGACAATAAGATTCACGAGTCTTGATTGGGTCAGTTGGTGATCAAAGTAGCAAGGGCCGCAAGGCGGCGATATGGTTGAGTCGCACATAGTTGCGAGGCACGGCACAAAGGATTTGAAGCACGGTCACATGAAAATGGAGCTTCATCGCGTGGTTACGTCTCTGATTTTAAGCCGTAAGGCAAACACGACTCGATAGGACAACGTTGTTGGCACAAGAAGGGTCTTGAGGCAAGGTATGAGTTAACATTGTCGTTGCAAGCACGAGATGGTCTAAAGACACAAAATATGCAAGGCATCGGTCATAAAATTGATCCTAAGGTAAGAGTAGAAAGACAATTGAAAAGAGAGGACTATGTTGCATAAAGTAAATCAAACGTGTTGGGTATGTATGGGTGGGCGAGGAGCTCATTCCACCAGTACAGTTGAGTACTGACACCCACATAGTTTTCATGTGCAGGCACAGGTAGAAGCTCGTGGCGCAGAGCTCGCTTGGATGCGTCGAGGCACGGAGTTCCTTGGCGATTCGAAGCGTGCGGCCGCATGGAGTAAAGACTTATACGGGACATAATGTATGGACGTCGCCTTCCGAAGCTTCCGCTGGATCAAGACTTGTATTTGAAAGATGAGAGAGTGATGAGTGACTTGTAATGTGAGCTTGAGTGAGCTTGAGAGACTTGTAATATTGGCCTTGCACCCATTGTAATCTTTGTATCAATATCAATAAAGAGCTTTCTGTTGAATAACTTGTGTTTGTTCTAAATTTCCGCTGCATGTTTAATGTCTCTGCATGGGACTTATGTGCGACGACCCCGTCGCAGCCGCTGAAATCGGCCGTTATGGAACCCACCTTGCACGAGCGCAATCTAGGCTCGTGCGGCATCATGCCTTAGCGAGGACGATCGCTCCTACGGGAGCGGTGCGTGACATAATGGTATCAGAGCACGGCTTTACGTCCTTGGACTTTCGATTGAATTCTTTAACTCCGTTGTTTCTGCAAACTCTGAATCGTTGCTTCCGCAAAGTTGATATCGTTGGTGCGCTCTCTCTCAAATGTCCCACGGGATGTCCATACAATAAGTCTATCTATTTTGCAAAACATAGGAGAACAGTTTTTGAAAAGAAACAAAAAGATGGTTTACGTAAGCACGGTTGGCTAAGTCGGGCTGGGCATATACACCAAAGATTGTGTCGACCTTAGCAAAGTCGAGTGCGGGATTCGTAATATTTTGAGCGAGGATGGGTTAGGCTTGGTTGAGTAAGTGGGACGACTATCGATATGGATGCTATCGAACGACGATATCGTCGGTGCGATATAGATGAGCGTGCTTGGAATTCGAGGAATAGTTCGAATAGAAAATTTAAAGAATTCGATTGTGAATCGAATGATAGTTTTGAGGATTTGTTGAATGACTTCATCCCTGAGTGGTGTATGCGATAGCCTCAGGGATGTCGATCGATCGATTGAGGATGCGGGGTGTCGGTGAGTCTATCAACAAGCGTCGCGCGTACGCAAAGTCTTAGATTGAGTGTCGTTGAACAAGTTATAGTCTTAAAGATTTGATGATGTGTGATTCAAACAACTTAGAGTTGACGCGCACGGAACGTGCACGGGATTGAGGATTTCGCAAGTATAAAACGCGAAAATGAGCGAGTAGATGAAATGGAATCGAGAAAAAGTTAAGATGTAGCGAATGGATAACTTGATCGAGGAAATTGATATGGATCGTATACGAAAAGTTAGCACGACAGATAGATAGCGTGCATGAAAAGTTGAATTTTGAAGTTACGCAATGACTCTAAGGATTGGATTGAATGTTGCTCGATGATTTGAGTTAGCAAGGAATCATACGAATTGAAGAAATACGTTGGTCGATGACTTAAGATGGGCAGATGAACGATACGTAAATTTGGTTTGAGGAAATTGATGTTGTGAATGAATCGAGGGATAATGATCAAACTTAAATTTGAATGTCAAGGAGATTATACAGTCGGACGATAGCATCATTCGTACGGCTCAAAATTGGTTGCAAAGGAAGATCGTCAGGTTACGCATGTCATCGATGGTATTGAGGCGTATCAAAGATCGATATGCGATAACTCGGGGTACTCTGACTCGACGAATGACGATCGTACAAGTGTTATTGTTCGGTTGGATGCTATACCCAGGATTTTGATCGAGATGAATGTTGGATGAAAATGATTGTGTCTTGAGGGTTACGCGGATAACCACAACGTCGACATTCTTGTCTTGCGCGAGCGCAACTTTAGCCTCGCACATGCGTCGCGTCGGATTTGGGGCAATCGTTCCGCGTGAGCGCTGACATGGTGATTCATGTTGCGGGAATGATCGAACTCGGAAAAAAAAAAATCAGGACGCGACAACTTTGATTGTCTCGACTTGTCGGTTTGATGCGAAGGAAAATTCGAGGATGTTTAGACTTGTGATTGACGAATGAATGAAACTTGAGGATTGAGTAGGTCCAATCCGCGCATTAAAAATGAACGAGTCTAGACGCAAACAAGAGTTACGCCCCGATGAGAATGATTATTACGCGGGAGCGTTGTATGGTGATTCATGAACCACCGTGGATAATCGGACTCGCGTGAGATCGAGGCGCAACATGTTGTTAAGCTAGACGACCTTGTGATCGATTGCGTGAATTGGAATAGATAACTTAGGAGAATGTGGAATGTGAAATTTTGGTTAGCAATGAATCGTGTCGTAGCGTGCTTGACTTGGAAGGATTGATAGACGGACTATGTCGAACGTGTTCAAAAAAATAGACTATACGAAATGGCTTGATGAACGAGTGATATCGATAAGTCAAGGAATCAGTTGAAATATGAGTTATCGTAGGATGGCTTTGCTGAATGACTCAGACCCCATGCGACAAATGTTGGGATGTGTTTAGGCAATCTATGCTCGAAGTTTAGAAATTGGAATGATGCGAGCTTGGGTAGAAAATCCTGTACTATCAATTTGGTTTGACCTTAGGATGGGGTCAGTGTTGATATCGTTGTTTGGGAACTATGATTCCAGTACCGACGGAAAGACATAGCCTAGCGGTTAGGCAGACGTCCGAGTGCGAAGTGGTAGGATTTGTGGAGGCACCACTCATGAGACTTGGTTGACATGCATGTATATCAAGGACGCTTGAATGCGTGCACGATCCGACT
This sequence comes from Iris pallida, assembly GCA_029216955.1. NCBI lineage: Eukaryota > Viridiplantae > Streptophyta > Magnoliopsida > Asparagales > Iridaceae > Iris > Iris pallida. The sequence goes on along the minus strand of JANAVB010033817.1, from coordinate 11,520,294 downwards.
CGAGTGGTGATGGCGGGATTTGCTATCACGAGGCTTGGTTGAAATGCATGTATTTTGGGGACGCCTAAGATATGTGCACGATCCATACTAAGTGATACGTTGAATTCAAGTGAGATTTGAGGAACGGGGAAGTATCGAGGATTTTGAGATCGTAAGTTTTGAAGAAATGATTGAGGGTAGCACGAGCGTGGCTCGGATTTGAGTAAGGCATAGGAAAATTGTGTACGAGAGTTCTTGAATGTTGAGTAAAGTGATAAGTCGATAAGTGTACTCAGTTAGTTTCGAGGACGAAACTTTTTCTGAGTGGTGTATGATGTAGTGCCCCGTCCCGCTCAGTCAATCGGAGGAATCGAAACGCCGACGGCGTTCGGACTTAGCCTTGCAACGGCTACTCGAAGACATCGCTCGGTCGGGACGACCGCTCGCTCAGGTGGGATAGTTTCGGTGAACTTGCCTCATCTTAGCCTTCACATAATAAATCGCATATTTTCAACTTGCACAAGTAGGCTTGATAATAAAAGAGACGAATTCACATAGCTAAAGGGAATAATCCCGATGGGTCGAATTGAGAAAGGTCCAACGGCCGTCTTAGAGTTGGTGCACGGCGTGCTTTGAAAATGATACTCGATCCTTCGTCCCATGGCTTGGGAGAAGGAAAGTTGGTTGAGTAGGGAAAGTTATGATCGTAGCCTAAGTCATAGGCGTCGTCCGCATGAATGCTTCATAAAGCATGTACGGTCCCGTCGTCCAAGGCTTGGCATAGCCCTGGCTTGCCCATGGATTTAGTTGCGTTGAACGGCTTGTGACCTAAGTTTAGGCACCCGAGTGACTTGGTTGTTCAAGTTGGATGCGTGCACGGCACGATCCGTTAAGGCAAAGCTTGACGCAGCCTTTGCTCGTTAAGTTGTTGCGAAGTTAAGTTAGGCAAAGTTATGTCGGTCGACCTAAGACATTACAAGTACCGTTCCGCTCTTTCGCGGTTCGTCAAAGTTAAGTAGTCCCACGATCTCAAGGCCCGTCGACTTGGACAGGAGTATCGCGTAGAGCACGATTGGCTTAAGGCACGATGCACGGACTTAGTGTTTAAGGCAAGGACTACAATTGATTCAAAGTGAGTTTTGAGAAAGGACTATCAAATAGGCATCCATGAGTTGAGCCAAATGATAGGGTAACAAGGAAGAAAATGCTCGTGATCGTGGGTTGTCGAGGGGTCTCAAGGAAGGAATGCTCGCGACCGTGGGTCGTCGAGGGGTCTCAAGGATAGAAGTCTTGGTTTTGATAGAGATGGTAACATTGGTAGAGGAATGACTGTGTGAGACGTCAGTTTGTGTCGAGTCTTGCATGATCCTTTGACAACTTGTCGACAAGGGCGATGAATCCTTGAGCGGCAACCCTGGGCCATGGGACCGACTCGGCCTAGGAGGAAACAGGGTATAGTCGTGCGTAAGGTTTTAGCACAGGTTAAGCGGGGACTTGCGACGGAACTAGCTACTTGCGTCGAAAGGATCCCGATTAACAAAACTATACGTCAAGGTATAGCTTGTGATGCTAGTGGCCAAGTTCATATAGATGTCGGCAAATAGCGGCTATCCGCGTGTATGCCTTTGGATTGAGTTGAGTTGAAGGTGTGTACAGTTAGAACACAAAGTTTGGGCCTAAGATTGGGTTTCAACATAGGCGTCGTGCTTCGGCACGAGGTGTGGCGTCGAGTCTTATGTTGTCAGCATATAAGTTGCATGGTTATGGTTGAGTTGTTTGAGTTTAAGTCAGGAAACCGCCGCAAGACAAAGTTGTTTGAGTGACAATAAGATTCACGAGTCTTGATTGGGTCAGTTGGTGATCAAAGTAGCAAGGGCCGCAAGGCGGCGATATGGTTGAGTCGCACATAGTTGCGAGGCACGACAAAGGATTTGAAGCACGGTCACACGAAAATGGAGCTTCATCGCGTAGTTGTGTCTCTGATTTTGAGCCGTAAGGCAAACACGACTCGATAGGTCAACGTTGTTGGCACGAGAAGGGTCTTGAGGCAAGGTATGAGTTAACATTGTCGTTGCAAGCACGAGATGGTCTAAAGACACAAAATAGGCAAGGCGTCGGTCATAAAACTGATCCTAAGGCAAGAGTAGAAAGACAATTGATAAGAGAGGACTATGTTGCACAAAGTAGATCAAACGTGTTGGGTATGTATGGGTGGACGAGGAGCTCATTCCACCAGTACAGTTGAGTACTGACACCCACATAGTTTTCATGTGCAGGCACAGGTAGAAGCTCGTGGCGCGGAGCTCGCTTGGATGCGTCGAGGCACGGAGTTCCTTGGCGATTCGAAGCGTGCGGCCGCATGGAGTAAAGACTTATACGGGACATAATGTATGGACGTCGCCTTCCGAAGCTTCCGCTGGATCAAGACTTGTATTTGAGAGATGAGAGAGAGCTGAGTGACTTGTAATGTGAGCTTGAGTGAGCTTGAGAGACTTGTAATATTGGCCTTGCACCCATTGTAATCTTTGTATCAATATCAATAAAGAGCTTTCTGTTGAATAACTTGTGTTTGTTCTAAATTTCCGCTGCATGTTCAATGTCTCTGCATGGGACTTCTGTGCGACGACCCCGTCGCAGCTGCTGAAATCAGCCGTTATGGAACCCGCCTTGCACGAGCGCAATCTAGGCTCGTGCGGCATCACGCCTTAGCGAGGACGATCGCTCCTACGGGAGCGGGGCGTGACACTCAGTCAGAAGACAATGTTTGGGCCTAAGATTTGGCTGCAACGAAGACACCGTGCTTCGGCACGAGATGTGGCGCCGAGTCCTATGTTGTCGGCATATAAGTTGCATAGTATTGGTTTGAGTTGTCATGAGTTTAAGTCAGGAGATGCCGCAAGGCAAACTTGGTCGAGTTTGTCACGCCCCGACCCGGAATCACCCGAATCATCGTCCTCGCAGGGGGCGTGATGCCGCACGAGCCTGGATTTGCGCTCGTGCAAGGCAAGATGACAAGTTCTCAAATGGTTATCTTTTAAGTTGATATTCACAACGAAAGGAAAACAGAGTATACGAAACAAATCTCTTTATTGATATTCGAAATCGGATTACAAAGGCTTTCGATAGCCCAAACGGAATTTGCCAGATTGGCTACGACACTCAGGTTCTCTCTTGCCCACAAAGGATTTCATCGTTCCATACATCATGCCTTCTATATCTCGGCCGCATCAATCCAGTTGCATAGTCCGAGCGTCAAGCGATCGCACGCTTCAATACGCTTTGGCATTCCAAGCCTCAACGCGTTCAAGCAACGCTTCGCCGCGAGCCTTCCATTCCCTGCACCCTGCATGAAGCTGGTGGGGGATCAGTACGTTCGTCCTCGCATGTACTGAAGCAAAGATCATCTTTGAAAACCGACATCTTTAATATTTACGTTGAATCATGCATCTTAGCTTATGATCTTGCTATGTTCTCCTTAGGGTCAATTTCATGGCATCTTTGAAAGCGTAAAGCATGTTATCATAGCAAGCATGTTATCGAATTGAATATGCAAGCAAGCATTCTCGTGTTTGATTCGTGGCGCAACTTAGCTTATCGACGCACCCGCCCTTGCAACCGACGCAAGGTGAATACGCCTATCTGTTTTCCCTGTCATGTTATAAGTGCCCTCTATTCGGATCCATTCATGCAGGATATACGCTTACCTTGCACTTCCAAACCCATCGCCCTTAACTATATGAAGGTCACTAGCTTGTCACAGCTAGAATGGACTTATACTCATCGAATCGAAAACATAAGACGATGGTAACTCTGTGCGGTTGCTAACCAACAATCAGAGGCCACCGAAATAATCGCGCGCAAGTGGCTTATCACATTCACTAGAAGGTCGCTACCCGTCTAAATGAAGTGCACCAACAATGCCGAAACGAAATCCCTCCTAGGCCGAACGGTCCCAGCGCCCTGGCGTGCCGCGTTCGAGGGATGCCCATGCACGGGCTTTTATATTCTTTAAGTCCATTTGACCATTTAACCATGCAATGAATCTTATATTTCATACAACCAAGCAAGTTCGCTTATCGCTATTTCAATTGGCACAACGCCCCAATGTCCTCAACGAACGCCCTAAGGCCATGAACATTTCGAAGGGCACCATGCCGCGTCGACAGTTATGCCATATCCGTGCCACAACTGTTCTTCTCGTCGCAACGACGCCATCTTTGATAAGTATTGTGCAGCTGCACGCATTCGCCGTCTTTTGTGATCTCGTACACGTAGGCACGTTTCGACCGTATTTCAAATGTTCTATAACTTAGCATTCAATGTTCGGGGCTTGCGCGATATGGCGCTCGCCTATTGTCTTTCAATGTTCTAGCCGTTCTAACTCGTGCGCGAAGGTACGGTATGGTTCGTGCACTAAGGCACTCGCCGAGTACAGTTATCCCATGTTATTGCGGCTTGCGCACCGAGGCGCTCGCCTTAGCGATATCCAATGTTCCGTAGCAACTTGTGCATTTGATGCACGTTTCATTTCAATTGTACTAACTTAGCGTTCGACACACGTTATGATTTACTTCCGATCGGACCACGCCCGTGGCGTCGATAGGTTAACTTTTAGCATACAATGATATATTTGACTTATCGAATGAAGGAGTAAAAAGAAGTCAATCCTCCCACCTTGAGTCGATTTGCCTTTGCCATTTCGCCGAGCCGATGCGGCTCGATCTCATCACTTCGTTGCACGGCCACTCTCCTGACTTAGCCATTCGAGCACTTCGTGCTTGTTGAATTATACGTCCGATTTGCCTTAGCGTTCCCAAGTCTCAACCCGTCGCAAGGTGTCGATTTGGTTCCGCGGACCCCTTACTAAATATTGCCGAAGATCGACCTCTAATATTTTTGCGTCAAAGTATAACCTGCACACGAAACCAACTAAAATCAATACTTGCATCGATTCGGACTTGCGCCTTGGTCGATTCGATTTCTTAGAATCTTCGAGCCGTCTCAACGCACTTATCCTTCGAGGCAACGCGGCGCTTCGCATCGATTCACTCGATGCATTCTTTGGGACAAGGCAACACTTCGCATCGACTTGTTCGATGCATTCCTCGGGACAACTTAACACTTTGTATCGATTCGCATCGATACGTAATCGGGTCAACGCAACTCTTCGAGTCAACGACTCAGCATAATGCACCGTGCGGAGCGGGGCATTACAGAATATACCACTCAAAACAAGGTTCGTCCCGAACCGAAACCAATACTAAATTTCCAAGGGTTTCATTAGATCGTTCCACGATCTCGTCTCACTATCGTTTGGATCGTACAACTTAGTTTGGAATCATACACATATTTTAGGCGTCCCACCAATATATGCATTTCAGTCGAGCTCAGTTGTAAGATATCGGAACAACGCAAACACGTAACTCTTATTCTCGATAACTTGACATCTCGTATTCTCGATCGGACTTGGCTCTATTACTTGTTCTCGCAATTCTAGCGCACATGCATATTGATACATACGCGATCCGCCAACAAAAGTCAAGGCAAACGATGCGATTCAAAAATCGCATTTCTCACTTTGTATGTTTCATCGGGACTATCAGTTCTACGCGTCGCGTCAAGCCGTCACGCATCCGATCACAACGAGTCTCCGCAACGCCGTGCGTTCGGCGTCATTATCCAACGATTTCTGATGTTTCACTTCGCATCCTATCTCGACATGATTCTCTCTTGTTGACTTGCAAAAGCATCAACATTCAGGACTATGTCCGCTAGGTTACTTATATAGCCACCGTGCTCAAATCCTTCCGACGCAAGTTTAAATTGACATTGCACAAAGTCCACAATCTATCCGACACAAATTTACTTCGAGTCGACAATGTTCAAGGCAACGACCGCCTTAGCACGAATGTCCTTATGACGCATCTTACATTCGATTTCCTAACGAATAGGAATTCACTAGCCAAATTCCCAACTTATCCGTCTCGCAACATCGAAAGTAGGTTCGATTCACGCAAGCTCAATTGCAAGGTAAATCCGAATCTAACGACATGACTCGTAAGTCATTCCCTTATCGTTCCCTCTCGTGCATAGCACGACTCTCGCACTCGCCTATCCGAATCACCAAGTTCGTTGGCGAATTTCAAGTTCTATCGTCGACCAACATAATCGTTCAAGCATTCATCCGACGAATACTCAAAATCCATCTATATCATTCTCATTCGAAAGTTGTTCCAACAATTTCCGATCGCCTAGACTTATCGTCAACGTGTATCGCGTTAATTTGTTATCGATGCAATCCCATATGCGATATCGCATGGATCATCTTACGGTCTGCAGCATTCAATTTGATTTGGCGGTCAAGTCTTCTAGGGTCAGCTGCCCCGAAGCTACGCTCGATAATTGTGGATCATCACCGAAGGACAGTGTACTACGAACCATGCTATATCTTATTTCGGAGCCAAATCACGTTCCGACGATTCTTATACGACTATCCAATCCGTACATAACCATTTCTATCGGCACAATCTTAGCGCAACTATCCTCCGAGTAAGGTCATGCACTCCGTCGTTGATTCTGCTATTCACGACGCGTCTACTCGCAATGAGTTCGAGTCTATCTTATTTCGCGGTCGACACACGAGATGCTATACGCATCGAGCAATCGTCGATGACTTATAGTCTCGCCCTGATTAATCACAAAATTTACGATCAACCAAGTTCGTTCATTCTCGTATCGTTACTTACAAAATTTCATAGCGCGAGGCACACTCTATTTTGTATTCTCACATCGTTTACGTTTCCTTACGTATCGATCTCGATACGCCGTATCCATTTCGATAACGTAAGGGTCAACTTTGAATCCGTTTCAACGTCAACTTAGCTCGCATCGCATACATCCAAGTTCGCAACAAACTTTTTTTTTCCATACACATCGACTCGTTTTCCGATTCCCACATCCCGCTATACTTCGTTCGCGTAACTGAGTTACCGATTATCCAACATCGAACCCTCAAGTCATACGATCTCGCCCTCTAAGTTTCGCGTGTTTTCAGTCGTACTCAAATGAGTTTCGCCGTAACGTAACCAACTATTTCTTAGGCACAATTACTCCCGTCAACCAACTCTTCACCGAAGTCGCATATCGTGCGATTCGATTACAATTCGCATCGCCCCACATTTCTATCGAAAATGCAAATCGTACGATTCGATTCGCCTCGCCCAACATTTTCATCGAGCTCGCAAGTCGTGCGGTTCGATTTCAACGTTTCGAATTTCCTATCCCGTCGATCCGATTGTTGCCTCAAGGCATAATCGTTTCGCTAGTTCCCGTCATTCGACTGACACATAAATTTTCAATCGACGAAATCGTTCAATGTTACAAGTCCCGCCTTACCGTTCTAACCGATCATCGAAGAACACTTGCATCAACATGCCGTCATACAAATCCTCAATCGAGTCTCGGTGCTACCCCGTCCGTTGCGGACAAACCTTCCGCGATTCTCACAATACGTCGATGCAATTCATCGCACAAATGGTATTACATATACCACTCGGAATCGAGCCATTCATTGCATCGGTGGTATGCCATATACCACCCAGAATTCAAGTTACTTCCGTCGCAACGTACTCTTTACGAACTAACGATCTCTTCCGACTCACGATTTCCGCAGTGATCGTGCTTGATCACAACCGTAACTTTGATTAATTCAAATCCGATACAACTCAGCCAATGCATTCATTTGCCAACACAAGCTCGGCACGCAACCGAACCAATTTCGTTTCTCGATTTATAACTTTTGTTTTCTTCCGTTGCATCTCGTGTAAAGTTTTACTTTCGATACGCATTGCACCCCGTGCAACATTTTATTTCCGACATTCAAAGTCAATGCTCAAATCCGTTCAACACATTCGATATTGACTTATCGCTTTTCCTCGCAACGCACATTCGAAATCGATATGTGAATCCGTTCGACACATTCAATATCAACTTTCATTTTCTTTTCAACGCATCATTTACAATCAACGCGTGGCAATTGCTGCAGCAACATTCCACGACTATCATCGTATTGATGCAACCAACATTTCTCGTATCGTTCGTTGTAAACAACGAATATCTCAAACCACAATTCACGACGTGATGCATCTACGGCAACAAATTCTCGAATTCATATCTCGCAACTTGTTGCACTTGGAGCAACAAACCTTTTCCGACTTTTCCAACTAACACCATGTAATTTCCAAACAACACGCGGCAAAATTACATGATTTGTATTAGACTTATTGTATGGAACATCCAGTGCGGCATCGAGTAGAGTCAAGAGTGATTTCGATTGGTGGTGGGCAACGTTTTGGAATTGAAATGAAACAAGCATCCAGAAGAAATTGAGCCTAGAGCTCTGATACCAATTTGTCACGCCCCGACCCGAAATCACCCGAATCATCGTCCTCGCAGGGGGCGTGATGCCGCACGAGCCTGGATTTGCGCTCGTGCAAGGCAAGATGACAAGTTCTCAAATGGTTATCTTTTAAGTTGATATTTACAACGAAAGGAAAATAGAGTATACGAAACAAATCTCTTTATTGATATTCGAAATCGGATTACAAAGGCTTTCGATAGCCCAAACGGAATTTGCCAGATTGGCTACAACACTCAGGTTCTCTCTTGCCCACAAAGGATTTCATCGTTCCATACATCATGCCTTCTATATCTCGGCCGCATCAATCCAGTTGCATAGTCCGAGCGTCAAGCGATCGCACGCTTCAATACGCTTTGGCATTCCAAGCCTCAACGCGTTCAAGCAACGCTTCGCCGCGAGCGTTCCATTTCCTGCACCCTGCATGAAGCTGGTGGGGGATCAGTACGTTCGTCCTCGCATGTACTGAAGCAAAGATCATCTTTGAAAACCGACATCTTTAATATTTACGTTGAATCATGCATCTTAGCTTATGATCTTGCTATGTTCTCCTTAGGGTCAATTTCATGGCATCTTTGAAAGCGTAAAGCATGTTATCATAGCAAGCATGTTATCGAATTGAATAGGCAAGCAAGCATTCTCGTGTTTGATTCGTGGCGCAACTTAGCTTATCGACACACCCGCCCTTGCAACCGACGCAAGGTGAATACGCCTATCTGTTTTCCCTGTCATGTTATAAGTGCCCTCTATTCGGATCCATCCATGCAGGATATACGCATACCTTGCACTTCCAAATCCATCGCCCTTAACTATATGAAGGTCACTAGCTTGTCACAGCTAGAATGGACTTATACTCATCGAATCGAAAACATAAGACGATGGTAACTCTGTGCGGTTGCTAACCAACAATCAGAGGCCACCGAAATAATCGCGCGCAAGTGGCTTATCACATTCACTAGAAGGTCGCTACCCGTCTAAATGAAGTGCACCAACAATGCCGAAACAAAATCCCTCCTAGGCCGAACGGTCCCAGCGCCCTGGCGCGCCGCGTTCGAGGGATGCCCATGCACGGGCTTTTATATTCTTTAAGTCCATTTGACCATTTAACCATGCAACGAATCTTATATTTCATACAACCAAGCAAGTTCGCTTATCGCTATTTCAATTGGCACAACGCCCCAATGTCCTCAACGAACGCCCTAAGGCCATGAACATTTCGAAGGGCACCATGCCGCGTCGACAGTTATGCCATATCCGTGCCACAACTGTTCTTCTCGTCGCAACGACGCCATCTTTGATAAGTATTGTGCAGCTACACGCATTCGCCGTCTTTTGTGATCTCGTACACGTAGGCACGTTTCGACCGTATTTCAAATGTTCTATAACTTAGCATTCAATGTTCGGGGCTTGCGCGATATGGCGCTCGCCTATTGTCTTTCAATGTTCTAGCCGTTCTAACTCGTGCGCGAAGGCACGGTATGGTTCGTGCACTAAGGCACTCGCCGAGTACAGTTATCCCATGTTATTGCGGCTTGCGCACCGAGGTGCTCGCCTTAGCGATATCCAATGTTCCGTAGCGACTTGTGCATTTGATGTACGTTTCATTTCAATTGTACTAACTTAGTGTTCGACACACGTTATGATTTACTTCCGATCGGACCACGCCCGTGGCGTCGATAGGTTAACTTTTAGCATATAATGATATATTTGACTTATCGAATGAAGGAGTAAAAAGAAGTCAATCCTCCCACCTTGAGTCGATTTGCCTTTGCCATTCGTCGAGCCGATGCGGCTCGATTTCATCACTTCGTTGCACGGCCACTCTCCTGACTTAGCCATTCGAGCACTTCGTGCTTGTTGAATTATACGTCCGATTTGCCTTAGCGTGCCCAAGTCTCAACCCGTCGCAAGGTGTCGATTTGGTTCCGCGGACCCCTTACTAAATATTGCCGAAGATCGACCTCTAATATTTTCGCGTCAAAGTATAACCTGCACACGAAACCAACTAAAATCAATACTTGCATCGATTCGGACTTGCGCCTTGGTCGATTCGATTTCTTAGAATCTTCGAGCCGTCTCAACGCACTTATCCTTCGAGGCAACGCGGCGCTTCGCATCGATTCACTCGATGCATTCTTTGGGACAAGGCAACACTTCGCATCGACTTATTCGATGCATTCCTCGGGACAACTTAACACTTTGTATCGATTCGTATCGATACGTAATCGGGTCAACGCAACTCTTCGAGTCAACGACTCAGCATAATGCACCGTGCGGAGCGGGGCATTACAAGTGACACTTAGTTCACAAAGTTGGATGGGTCAGTTGATGATTTAGTAGCAAAGGGCCACGAGGCGGCGATATGATCGAGTCTCATTGAGTTGCGAGGCATGGCCTCAGCAAGGGTTTGTAGCACGGTTACACGAAATGGAGCATCATCGCGTAGTTGCGTCCCTGATTTTAAGCCGTAAGGCAAACACGACTCAATAGGTTAACGTTGTTGGCACGAGAAGGGTCTTGAGGCAAAGTAGGATTTAACGTTGTTGTTGCAAGCACGAGATGGTCTAGAGACACAGAATAGGCCAAGGCGTCGGTCCTAAAACTGATCCTAAGACAAGAGTAGAAAGACAATCATAAAGGGGACTAAGTTGCACAAAGTAAATCAAACGTGTCAGTTTTGTATGGGTGGGCGAGGAGCTCATTCCACCAGTACAGTTGAGTACTGTCACCCACATAGTTTCTATGTGCAGGCACAGGTAGAAGTTTGTGGCGCGGAGCTCGCTTGGATGCGTCGAGGCACGGAGTTCCTTGGCGATTCGAAGCGTGCGGCCGCATGGAGTCAAGACTTATACGGGACATAATGTATGGACGTCGCCTTCCGAAGCATCCGCTGGCTCAAGACTTGTAACTGAGAGATGAGAGAGAGCTGAGTGACTTGTAATGTGAGAAGAGTGAGCTTGAGAGACTTGTAATCTTGGCATTGCGTCCTTTATAATCTTTGTTTCAATATCAATAAAGAGCTTCTTGAATAACTTGTGTTTTGCCTTTAAGTTTCTGCTGCTATTATTCAATGTCTCTGCATGGGACATCTGTGCGACGACCCCGTCGCAGCTGCTGGAATCGGCCGTTATGGAACCCGCCTTGCACGAGCGCAATCTAGGCTCGTGCGGCATCACGCCTTAGCGAGGACGATCGCTCCTACGGGAGCGGGGCGTGACAACGTGGCAAGCTGAAGCTTGCGTCTGCAATTTCCTAGGCGCATGAGCTACTCCCCCATCTACTATAAATAGGAGGAGCCCTCCTCCATTTAAAAAGGTCGATTCCCCTCCATTCCTGAGTACCTCAAGAAGTCCCAAGCATCCCAGAGAGGCTCCTTGTTGTTCCCCTCATCCAGTGAAGTTGAGCCCGACAATTTCCTATCTCAGTCAGATCATCAACGGAGTAAAGAAACAACCCTCTACCGTCACAACCCAGATAAAAAACAAAGTGCGATCATGGGATTCCCTCTAGGAGTTTTTCTTCGCATTCTCGTTCGCAACCTTCACAGCAGCCTATTCTCAAGCTTGGAAGCGATGTCGAACAAGATGACGACTCTGCTGGAGACAACTTTCTCTTCGAAAGAGAAGGCTGTGACGCAATCTGACACATCCATGCTCGGTGCTACTGCGAAGATGGTGGTTGTCAAGTTTGATCCATCAGCTTTCGAGGAGCTACTCTCGGAGGGTAGTATAAGCCTCTCCCCTAGGCAAGTGAAGCACAGGAAGACGAGGAAGGCGTGGGTGCCTAAGGCTCGCATAGCCTACCCACTACCTATCGAGGAAGAGCAGCATTCGTTGGTACAAGAGCCGTTAGGCGCTCCATCCCTTGCTCTGACCTCGGCGGATGAATCTGGCGATGGCAGTGCTCCTTCCCAGAAAAAAGGTCACGAAGGAGGCGCGCGCGTGTGCCAGCGCGACTGTCTTCGGAAGTACCACTCTCCACTTTGACGTACCACTCGGGAAAGCACGCTCTGCGTGCCCAGAAGAAACAATTAAACGGGACAGGCGCGTCTGATACCAAGTACTGTGCTCAGGGCTTGAGTTTTACTTGCTGTGGGCCTAAGTCGGCACGATTTAGGCGCACATCACGCGCCACTGTTACCGCGCTATCTTCCAACCAAAGACTCGCGCCCCTGACCGTAACGCGCGCGCCCGATGGAAAACTCTACAGATGCACTCCCACATCAAGGCTGGACCAGCCTCTAGAGTCTTTCAAGCACCCAAACATTCTGCAGACGCATGAATCAGGTTTGGGGGTACATCCACTCACATGCCATGACGATCGATAAACCCAAGGAGGCGTAAAAGTGAAGCTCCCTTCCCATGACCTACGTCATGTGATCAATCACAAATGCAAAGTGGAAGGAATCACGACAAACACTATACAAGAGACCCCCTTGGGGACACATACATGCGCTAGTATAGTCGTTAACTGCTGCGCAAAACCCACAACGATCCGGGAAAGGCAGTCCAGGTTTCAACGTCTCCAACCTGCTCCATCCACCCGACGTTGCCTCGACGAACAATTGCCATCAGAGGACGAAGAGGAACCTCCCTTTGCCTCATTCCATGCTGCGAGGGGTTCTCCTCTGACTAAAAGGAACCTCAACTCTCCGGTCGGTACAACCAAAAATCGACCCAAGAGCAGCAAGTCGATAGTGCCCACCACCGGGGTGTTCTAACACACCCTCTTCAAATCCAAAATCCTGAAGGCCGGGGGTAGCCAGTACTCAGCACCAAACACTGACCTGACTGGGGTACTCGTTCCCCGCTCATCCAAGGATCTGGGTTAGTCAACTCCCGACGCTGCACCACAATATGATGTTTCAAAGGGACAATAATTCCCATGAAACTGAAGGAAGAGAAGCTAGAGATACCCATTCTCAACATATTGCTGAGGCCGAGGACGTTCCGAGCTCGAGCTTGATAAGTTCTTTTATTTTAGAGCTTGAACTTGACTCGAACTTATTTATATTCAGCTTGAGCTTGGCTTGGTTTGAGCTCGAACTTGGCTTGATAAGCAAGCTTGATAATTAAGCTCAAAATCAAGCTCGTTAAGCTTGATTTCATGCTTGCTCAACTTTTTTTCAAGCTCATTAAGCTTGATTTCAAGCTTAACGAGCTAGATTTCAAGGTAGATAGGTTTGAATTCAAGTATCTGTAATATTAACAATTTATTTATAAAAATTTAATTAAAAAATGTTTTTCAATATTAATTATTAAGGACATAAATATATAACACATACAACCGTATTGTTATACACATATATATAAAATTAGAATTCAACAAAAAACAAACAAAGTTCTAAACAAGCTCATAAACGAGCTAGCTTGCAAGCTCGAACGAGCCAAGTACTTATAAGCTTGAGCTTGACTCGTTTATTAAACGAGCTCGAAAATGAAATTTGAGCTCAGCTTGTTTACTAAACGAACCGAGCTCAAACGAGCTTTTATGGAGCCGAGCTTCGAGCAGCTTACGAACGGCTTGGCTCATTTGCGGCCTATGTTTGAGTATAAATGAAAAAAATAGTAAAAAAAAAAAAAGAGAGAGAGAGAATCTAGTGAGTACATCTCTCAAACTCATAAATTGGATTCTGCTCTCAATAATTTGCTAAATTTCATTTAATTATGATATGTAGATTTTTATGGGGGTTAATTTACACAACTTTTGGCTTATTTTGCAGTTCATCCATCTCACTAATGTTTACCCTAATTTATGGAGAATTGAAAACAAGGGGTGTGTTTTGTTGAAAACAATTAAGTGGAAAGAAGCACAGAAAGTTATTTCCAAAAACAAACGATTTTTTTAATAGAAAATTGTATTAGAAACATAGAAGTTCCATAGTATTATTTAGAAGAAACAAAACTTTGTAAAATTGTAAACTGGGATCCGTTACGTCCAATTTATGGGTGTACAAATCATTTGTGAAATTTATGTCCAAGTTGGGGACGTAAAAAAAAAATTATTGTAAAAATCAGGAATATTTAGACTTTGGGTCTCAAATAAGTTCTAAAATTTGTGTTTGAATTTCCATATTATACATAATTAGTGTTTGGGTCTTAAAGTGTCACAAAAAATAATTAGTGACACTTTTGGTGACACTTTTGAGACATTAGTGACACTTTTGAGACCCAAACACTAATTATTTCTGCCAAAAAATAGGAGGTAAAACAACTTTAGCCGCCCCAAAATAGGGCCTAAAATAACATTATACGTCCAAATATAGAGGTATAGGGGTGAGCAACGGTTCGGTTCGGTTCAAACCGAACCGTTCATATAAGAACCGAAAAAACCGAGAACCATATTTCATACAACCGATAACCGAACCGTATAATAAGAGACCGATCCGAACCGCCAAACTTCGGTCGGTTCGGTTTTAGGTCGGTTTTTGATCCATGGCATGGTAAAAAAAAATTGAGCTGTAAGAGTACCCATCCAAAGGCTGGTGAGTTCTCAACCAAAACAAGAGCAAACCCATAAACTATCCATTCAAAGCCAACGATTATCATTTTTTTTTTTTTGGCTGCTCAGTGCTCATCTCTCACAAAAATGGAAGAAAAAGAAGAAAATCAATAGAAAAGCAACAGAATTTTAGTAAAACTTGGAACTTCCTCAATCACAATCAATAACACACCAGCAATTACAAAATCGAAACTATTCATACAAGAAAATAAAAAATTAAGATGCATCATGAACAGAGAAGAGAGGAGCCGAGGAGATCTGGAGCAGCCGTGAAGATCTGGAGGTCTCTCTGAGCCGAGGAGCCGAGGAGATCTGGATGTCTCTCCGAGACAAAAGAGAAGAGACTCAAGAGAGAGCGGCGGCTGAAAGAATGAATGTGAAGAGAGGGGAGAGAAGTGTAGGTTTTTTTTCCTATATATACGAAGTGATCGGTTTTCGGTTCGGGTCGAAACCCGAATTTCATAACCGCAACCCGAACCAAAAAACCGAATATATGTATTTCTAAAACCGACAGCCGACCCGTTTTTCTGAAACCCGATCCGAATTGTTATTTCGGGTCGGTTCGGGTCGGTTTTCGGCCCAAAACCGTTTTTTTGCTCACCCCTATAAAGGTATATTTACCAAAATTAATTATTCGATTACTTTAGTCTAAAACAATTCTTAAGCATTGGAGAAGTTAAAAAAGTAAAAAAAATGTTTAGACGCCCTAGTTAGGGGCGGATATTTATGAAATGGCCTTTTGTAGTGGATCTCTATTTGTACCATAAGAAAATTTGGTGGCTCTTCCGCAATACTAAAAAAAATTAATTGCTTCTTCTGTTTTTTAAAATCAACTTTTTGTTTTAATCTGAGAAAGCGTCTTTCTTGATTAAGGAGAGGACAATGGCAAGCACAAGGGATGATATTTCTATTCCGATGACGGAAAAAGAAGAGAATTATAGAGTTTTGGCTATCGCCAAAAATATTCAAAAAGAAATGGATGACGAGCAAGGTAAAGATGGGTGCTTTGATAGGGGATCGGAGAAGAGTGATCACGAATATGTGTTCTGCCAGGTTCCAAATTCGGTTCGAAAAGGTGGACATGACTATGAACCCAAAGTCATCTCCATTGGCCCAATCCATCGTAACAAGAAAGCCCTGAGGCCGATGGAATCGTTGAAACGCAAATACTTGAGTGAACTCATCGGCAGAAATCCGGAAAAGAATACACTCGAGAATTACGTGAAGGCGGTTTGCTCGGTTGCGGAGGAGGCAAGAAAATTATACTCCGAGTCGGTCATACTGGACAACAACTTACTTGAGATGACGGTGTTGGATAAATTCGTCGAGATGATGGTGGTGGATGGATGCTTTCTCATCGAGTTTCTCTTCAAAGCTTGTTGTGGTGAAAACCAGCAGAGGTATCTGAATGAGCTGAACCTGAGACGGAGCCTTCCACTGTTGCGGAGAGACCTGCTATTGCTAGAAAACCAAATCCCCTTTATCATTCTTGAGGTTTTGTTCAATTCCTCTGATCATATCCCAGACCTCGAACTAAGAATCTTAGGTCCAAGTGATACTCTAAAACATCTTATTTTCTTCTATGTCACTTTGGATAGGTTTAATTCTCTGAACAAGTTATGTTATTGGCAATGGGTCTCCGATAGTCATTTTTGTAGGGACCGGGCAATACCCAAACACGTAGTCCACCTACTCCATGTGCATCACGCATGCCTTCGCTCACTTCACTCACGTAAGAGTTTAAGGAGGATCGGGAGTCTGGTTGCTGCACCCTTCTTGTTGCTCTTGTCTTGCTTGCTTACTTGTAAGACGCCACCAAATTATTTGGGATGTCGCCGAGCCTATCCGAGGGAAAGAGGACCGAGTGCGCTGGTTGGAGTGATCCCGTCTGCCGCCCAGCTTCAATACTCTGGAGTTAATTTTAAGAAGAAGAAGAAGAACGACCTGACGGTCGGTGCCACCTTTCATAAGGAGGAAGGCGTCCTGGAGATATCGATGTTCTCATTCCAAGATACTCAAATCTCAATTTTTCACAACCTGATAGCCTTTGAGCAGATGTACCCGACAGCAGGCAACCACATCACGAGTCATGCATTACTAATGGCATGTCTCGTTAGAACGAAAGAAGATGTGGCCATACTCAGAGACAGTGGCATCATTGAGAGCAAGCTCAATAATGACATACATGTGGTAGAGGTGTTCGCTCGGTTCCTCAAGGGTTCCTATAAAGACTTTGAGAGACTCGATAACCGGAAACTGTTCGTGGAGGTCTTGGAATATTGCAGTGCAGTTCACCACTGGAGGGTGGATTTCAAGCGTAAATATTTTGGGAATCCCTGGACTTTCGCCTCCCTGATAGCAGCCATCGTGGCCCTGCTTCTCACCTTTGCTCAGACCTTTTACACCATCTACGCCTATCATCACCCTCCTTCGACTTAACTAATTGCTCTGCTCTGCTCTGCAAGTGTATATATGGAGGAGACGGAAAGCACATATATTGCTTGTTTGAGAACATATATAATGCACGCGGAATTGAAAAATAAATATATGCGTGTTGTATGTTTTCTAAATAATTCCAAGACCCAAGTGTGAGCGTGTTACTCTTGTTTGTAATAAGGCTTGTCTAACATGGGCACATGTTGACAACCACTGAAATACTATTTGAGATGAGATTCGGTTGCTTTGCTTTGAGTTCCTTATGATATTTTCTCAACTTAAATTTTCCTTCTCTTTTCGTCATTCATATCATTCTTCTCCCATTTCACACTATTTGGCGTCCCTTTACTTGCAAGAGGTCCTACCAACCTCATTTAGTTGTTAATTGGATTTTGAAGCCAAATTCTATGCTCTCATTTGAAATGGCAAACGTGTTGATCGAGCAAACGCAAAATGGCAATCAACAAACAGCTTGACTAAGGGATTGTATTTGGT
Organism: Iris pallida; assembly: GCA_029216955.1. Classification (NCBI taxonomy): domain Eukaryota; kingdom Viridiplantae; phylum Streptophyta; class Magnoliopsida; order Asparagales; family Iridaceae; genus Iris; species Iris pallida. The sequence continues at coordinate 11,502,467 of JANAVB010033817.1, read as the reverse complement.
TCCTAATTTTAGACCATGAATGCAAAGAGTATTTTGTTTGGTTTGTTGCATCTATCCAGATCGCATCCCGTCCGTTCCAGGCTGTACCGTATCAATCTCACTTTAATTCTAAAGTCAAAAAATTTAAAGTGGTTCGACCGTTGCTCGAACCTGCAATTTCTGGAAAAAATATACCTCACTCTAACTACTTGAGATCGATAGAGGTCCTCGGCTTTCATCTCCAATTTTGTCCACCCCATCATCATCCGCACCATAACCGTTGGATTAGATTTTAAAAAGGACTACATTAAGATGTGTACAAAAATAGAATAAGGGAGAGATAGAAAAATTAAACAAGAGAGAGAAACTGAGAGAAAATATTGCGGCTTCTCCTTCTACCGCTACGCCTCTGCCCGGCCTCAGCTCCTCCGCCACCGCTCACCTCCCCTTTGATGTTTTGGAATTCTGAAAAATGACAGTATTACTTGTTCTGGGTTTTGATTCGCCGATTGCATGAAATAATTTGATTGTTTTTTTATTGTGCTTCTTCCTCTTGCACTTGTTGAGTTTTCCACATTTTCAGTAGGAAAATCTTTACCCATATAGGCTGTATAGTATGATAAAGAACTTGTTTCTTAGTATCACAATTGTGGGACGCTGCATTCATAAGCTTCTGTGTCGAGCAAATATAGAAGTTCAATAAAGAAATTATCAAAACATCCAGGCCCTCTAGTGATGAGCTTTAAGTAAGCAAATACAATTATAAAAAAACATGTGATCTTTCATTACAAATTTACACATTATTTGTTTCATTAAAGAGAAAGGAAAGAACTACAATATTAATGCTAAACACAAAATGAAGTTTTTGATGATAAGCTTAAAGCTTAACTCTACACCTATAACTACTAGCCCCGCTTGCTGCAGGTACATGTATGGACCCTTTAACTTTTTTTTTTATTGTGAACCTCTAGCAATGTAGCAGAAACCTGTTAATACTCTCAGTTTGTGTCATGAGGTCCCAGGCCTAGACCTCGACACTTCCAACCAGTGTTGTAAGAACCTGACCGGACCGGCGGTTCGACCGGGTCCAATCGATTTATGCCAAAAAATCGGTTCGGTCTGACTAAAATCGGATCTTTTAAAGAACCGTCGGTTTTCAAAAAACCGGAGTACTTCAATCGGTGAACCGGCTGAACTGGTTCAAAATTGAACCGGCCAAATTTAGTTTTTAAATATTTCAAAATAAATTATCATATGAAATTTGGACCATTTTATTCTTAGTTTGGTTTTGATAGAATTTATAGTTATAAAATTAAACCAAACCAACATACTAAGAACCAAACCAAACCAAAACGTAAATATGAACATCTTACTTTTTGAACCAATCCAAACCAAGTCTATTTGAATTTCGGTTGAACCTTGGTTGAATCCGGTTGAACCTCGGTCCAATCTATACAAAAAAAAAAAAAAACGAAAAAGCTATTTGGCACCCGCGGGTGCACCGACTGTGCACCCGCGGGGCCGAGGAGGACGACGCCGTTGCCGCCAAAGTACCTACCGCTCCGCCGTCGTCTTCCTTCCTCCCCGCTCCACCGCCGCCTCGTCTTTCTCCTCCTACAACGACGACGACCACCCCTCCTCCTCTACTCCGCCGTCCTCGAGCGTCGGTACTGTCGCCGGAGCCTCCTCCTCCTCCTCCGCCGAGTCCTCTCCCCTCCCCCCTACCGCTCCGCCTCCCCACACAACGACGGCGGCGTCGTTCTCGGCCCCGTGGGTGCACTGGCTGTGCACCCGCGGGTGCCAAATAGCAGCTTTGAAAAAAAAAAATGATGGACAGACCGTGGTTTAAACCGCGGTGCCACGTGTCCCCCCCCCCCCCTCCCTCCCCATTGGTCGGATCCAGCGAGCTGACGTTAGCAGGGGGTGCTGGCGTCAACGGCAGGAACCCGACCAATGAGGGGGGGGGGGGGGTACACGTGGCACCGCGGTTTAAACCGCGGTCCCCCCCTCGGTCTGTGTATCACTGTTGACTATAGAAAATGATGGACAGACCGAGGGGGGACCGCGGTTTAAACCGCGGTGCCACGTGTCCCTCCCCCCTCATTGGTCGGGTCCCTGCCGTTGATGCCAGCACCCCCTGCTAACGTCAGCTCGCTGGATCCGACCAATGGGGAGGGAGGGGGGGGGGGGGGACACGTGGCACCGCGGTTTAAACCACGGTCCCCCCTTGGTTTGTGTATCACTGTTGTCCAATGTTCGAATTATTCAATAATTAAGGGGCCACACATATAAAATTAATTGTGTTTAGGCTATCTAAATAATTAAGCCAAATTAAAATGGTCTATTTGGAAATTGGTTTAAGGGTATAATTGTCATGGAATTAATGTGTAGATACCGGAGATAATTCTAATTTGATGAGGGGCCAAATTAGAAATGTCAAAACATATAAATATATGTGTTCATTAGGATTATGGTCCCCAACTCATACGGCCACAAAAGAGAGGGTTTCTCTATTCTCTTCTGTATCCCCATCAACAAAGAGAGGAACAAAGATTTCATCTTTGATATTAAAGGCCGTAGTGGGTTGGAAGATCAAACCCCATAAAGAGACGTCTGTTTCAAGATCCTTCAAGCAAAGACAATGGATTCAGGTACGCTTCCGCATTTAGTTTTGTTCTTCATCTCATGAATCGACAGGGTATAATAAATATCTAACAAGTGGTATTAGAGCCTTCCTGTTTGATTTATGATGTTGAAGTTTCAGAATCAATTTTTGTTATTGTTCAGAAATCATAGATCCTTCATTCTAATTTTAATTTAGGGTTCCAATGGTTCATAAAATAAAATTTATGATACATGAATATTAGATGTACAGTTTCTCAATAACTGATTTCTTGATACACAAATAAAATTTTGTTCCGGCCAGATCATGCTGGACATGTATCCAAACGATATATCCATAATTAATGGACTAGGATGGCACTTATTTTTGTGTTGTTTGATCAAAATTGTTGGCAGTACTACACATGGTAGATTATAATTTATGGTGGAATATAATTTATATATTTTCTTAGTGTTGTACTAGATGGCTAAATAAAGAGAACAACTATTGGGATCTTGTCTTCTACTTCTGAGTTATTTTCGTACATAAATAACTGTTCCAACATGTTTGCATATCATAATTTATTTATTTTATTTTTTGCATACATGGTTCTTCATTGCTTACAAGTACATTGATTTGTTGTCAATCCTTCGTTGATTTGATCGCCATATTAAGAAAATCTTGATAGAATTCATAATTTATGTACAGTAATGATCTCTCAGTTTATGCTTAAATATTAGATATGGACGCATGTGATAATGATCGTAGAAATTCTCCATTATATTAAATATGCATGAATATGCTTATTGCTGGACATGTATAATATGGAATATCGGTTAGATTCCAATTATTCATGCTGATAGATATTTGGTGTTACTCAGTTTAGAGTATTTTCCAATCTAAGTTGATTATTGGAGGACAAATTGGAATCAAATATAGACAATTTTATGTTTGGCATAAATTTAGTTTCCAATAAATTTATGTTCTAAGTCATATATTTGATGTAATATATTGACGTACATATCTTCAGCAGATTATTTTAATATAATCTTTATGGGTTATTTGATGTAATATATTGACGTACATATCTTCAGTAAAATATTACGTAAATTTTATTATGTTGACAATGCTCAGTTTAGTCAAATTAAGAATATTTGTTTGAATCATGTAAAGAGATTCACATGCTTATGATTTGTTACGACCAGCACCCATTTTTTTTTTTAAACGGATACGAGACGTGTACAAGCCAGCCTACGCCGCAGTGTCGGCGGTAGTACGCTGTCACGGCCATGAAGATCCAAAATCACAAATAATGCTCATTCACTAAAATTAATTTACAATATTCACAAGTTTTACATTTGCAGAAAAATATAAACTTGCGTAAATAAATGAATGACTATAACTCAACTATCTAGCTAGTCTCTAGGCTTTGTCTGCAAGTACCCCTGTATCTCCCACGCTAAGTAAATCCACGGCTACCTGAAAAATGTTGGTTTCCAGTCAGAAATGGAACGAGCACAATTCACTGAATGCAATTTCAAATAAAGAAAATGACTATAAGACAAAGGTTAGGCATCAATCATGAGTTTTGAAAATAACAGTAAAGCCGTAAGAAAAATCAATAGTAATAAATAGACCAATATACTTTCCACCGTTAGAAGTACCTTTGATATGTGATCAGTCTGGGACACTACACCGCACGGTCTACGAGATCTACTTGCAGAATTTAAACAATGTCTACGAGATCTACTGCATAAAGTAAACGAGGTCTACGAGATCTACTACATAAAAGTAACAATGTCTACGAGATCTACTGCATGAAAGTAACAATGTCTACGAGATCTACTGCATGAAAGTAACAATGTCTACGATATCTACTGCATGAAAGTAACAATGTCTACGAGATCTACTGCATGAAAGTAAACGAGGTCTACGGTCGGATCACACATCCTTGGTACTTCTCATTCCCGACTCAACAATTTATAATAGAAAATAATCCTATAACCAATGACCAATCAATAAAATATAGTGAAAATCAATATCGAAATGCAGACAATAAACTGTACTCGTCTGTGGTCCTCTGCTGGTGAAACCGACAATCTGAACCACTCAATGTGCCACAATAGTCAAAATTCGTACAACAGTCTCCGGAAGCTAAAATAAACATTACCAATATTCTCAGAATAGTCAAATTAGCAAGGATTGCCTGTCCTTAAGTCCAATTCTGGACATAGGGGCAAAACGGTAATTTTGGGCAAAAACGATGTCCGTCGTTGGACCCGCTTTGCACCGAAAAGCGTGCCAGAGCCAACGGTCTCTAAAGTCGTCAAACTACATGTCTACGGATCCAGTTTTCCGATACGAACCCAACCGTATGTCCAAAGTTGGATTCCGGCGGGCCGTGCACAAAATCGCCCGTTGAGTGGGACCGTGGGGCCCGCGAAACGACGTCAGATTCAACTGTCTCAGAATTGGACCAAACTTGGCATACAGGGCCAGAAAAATGATACGGTTCTGTTGGCACAAGTTTCGTCTCGATCCGATGAGCGTGCACAAAGTAATTGAGAAATTTGCAAAGTGCACGATACGGTAAATTTTGACGGATACGCATCAAATTCGTCGCGCACACGCGACCAATTTGAATTCCGCCAAAGCCCACACGACCACAAAGCCGTTATGCAGCTTTCGATACTTTCGGTTCGCGACCACGTGGCCCGGAATGGCGGGACGCACGTCGTGTGGAGAATTTTTATTATTTTTAAAACATGTTTTTGGGAAACTTTGGAATTCGATTTCTCGACGCTCAGTCGATGATTCCTGAATCCACAAAAAGGGTGATGAAGACCTATATGTTGTCTAAAAGTCTCTTCAAAAAGTTTTTCTAATGTGTCACTGGATCGATCAGATTCGATCGACGAAGGTGGGTGATTGGACTGCTTTCGGTCCTGTTTCGGGACAGATTTTTCGTCGATTTCGACTCCGATTCTTTTCGAATCTGGATTGATTTGTTACAAACTAATTGGAGGGATTCCTAAAGGGTTATATAGGTGTCCTATAGAACTTTACGGGACCGAATTTCGTGGAATATTTAGAAAGATACGCGATGAAGAAGACTAACCTTGCGCTCATTGCTTACTGCTGCGGTTTGGTTTTTCCCGCGCTCGCACAGCATTCCGACGCGTCGTGGCCGTGTGTGGCCTTGCCCGGTGACCGCCGGCGTCCCGCGGTGGTGGGGTGGTTCGCCCAGGGGTCGTGGCGTCGAGTTGCTGTTAGGGTTTGGAGTTTGATCTCCTCTCTCTCGCGTTTATATATACATCCGCGTGGACACAGTGTCGGGCTCGGGTTCCTCGGTTTACTAATAGAGGGGGGGGGGGTCGGGTTGACTGTAGGGGAGTTGGGCCCGTGGGAACATCCGTTCAGCCGAGATGGGCCGGGCTGAGATTGGTTCCCTCTCTCTTATATAATTTCTAAGTATATTCATATATATATATACCTTTGTATATATATATAAAAAAAAAATAATAAAAAAATATATATATATATATATAAAAAGAAATATATATATATATATATATATATATATATATATATATATATATATATATATATATATATATATATACCTTTGTATATATATATTTATTTATATACATACATGTATACATACATACTTATATATATATATATATATATATATATATATATATATATATATATATATATATATATATATATATATATATATATATACACACACATATTATTTATTTGTACACGCATATATAAATATTTACACAATATATATATATATTTATATATATATATATATATATATATATATATATATATATATATATAAAAATATATATATATATATATATATATATATATATATATTATATATATATATATATATATATATATATATATATATATATATATATATATATATATATATGTATTTTCCTATATATATCTATCAATAAAGAAAATATTATACCTCATTATATTATATAAATATTTACACGAAATATATATATATATATATATATATATATATATATATATATATATATATATATATAGATATAGATATATAAAATATATATATATATATATATATATATATATATATATATATATATATATATATATATATATATATATATATATATATATATATCCCTATATATTTTCCTATATATATATACATATACACAATACACAATATATTCCTATATATTTATACACACATGAATTCCTATATATATATATATATATATATATATATATATATATATATATATATATATATATATATATATATATATATATATATATATATATATATATATATAAAATATATATTTATATATAAATACCTATAGACAATATAGCATATATATTTATATATACATATATAAATATATACCTATATAGTAATCTCCACAAAGCTAAATAATTTCAATAATATTTAATTAATAAATTAGAGAAAGTATTTCCAAATTTTCGGGAAGGGGAGCTACAAATCTACCCACCTTAAAATAATTTCGTCCTCGAAATTCTAACTCATAATCGTGCCTAAAATCAAAAATAAAGGTAAAAGAATAAATCCACCATTTCACAATCTTCTCAAATTTAATTTATCAAAATATTTATACCTCTTCCTAGCCATTTCGAAATTCCGAATACTGGAGGACTTCTACCCACCTTTGGTCACACTACTCCATCAAATCTTTTGTCGCTAAACTTTATGATCTTCCAACTAATTGCTAAAATTTTCTACCAATAGATATCTACTGCATCTGGCATGTATAATCCTCCCCTATTTATCAAACAACCCAATTTAACAAGCAACAAAATTTATACAAGTAGCTAAGAATTGTTAATAATTTCTAATAAACACGACCATTCGTCTTCTGAAATAGGCAGGACAGGAAGATAAGGGAAAATAATCAAGAGCAACTATGAAGTTTCGAGAGCAGTAGAGAGTTTTCCAATGATGTAGATAGGAGGAAGTTTACGAACCATTGCCTTATTTGCAAAATTGGCTACTCTAGTCCAGTCACTTGCTAACTCAAAGAACCCTTCGTTTTTTAGAGGGCTTGCAATTCGTGCAATACAGAAACTCTGCTCTCGAATTTCTAAACAAGGTTCCAAAATGGAATGGAATTTGAGAAATCAAGATTGTGATCTTTTTCGTGGTTATTTAAACACTCAAACAAGGGATATGGATGCAATACAAGATCGCCTCGCGACGTCTAAATAGAGGAAATAATATTTACGAAGGACATCACATTCTAGGAGAGTTAGTAGGTATAGGGACCTATTTCAATGGGTTCAGTTTTATAGTCCAAAAATGAGGGTTTGTCTGGATAGGTTTCAATGGATCTTAATGGATTCCCTGATTGGATATCAATCGTTGGTCGAATGAATCTCGAATTTTAACCTATATTGACTTGACAAACCCCAATGATAAAATTATTTATACTAGGTTAGGGTAACCTGGAATAAGTCCCACCCAAGTGGTCGAGTTAGTTGGGCAGTCGGATTGGTCAATTAGGTTCTGCAAGGCCTGGAGATGCGTCTTTTGTGACTTTTGTATTTAAGTAGCACATGAGGCCTCAATTGGACGGTACACTAGTGGCAGATGCATAGTGGGCTTCGAGTAGGTCACAACCATATATTAGGTCGAGAGAATTGAGTCGGGGTTGAGGCTCTAATGGAAGTCGGGAAGTATACCGGTATTACGGTAAGGGTTGTAGCTAGTCCTTTTAACCTGAAAGTCGTAGCACAAAAATAGAGTACAAGGGGACGGGTTTGAGTGGGACATGATATACCTAGCTGAAGGTGGACTCGTCTAGATTTTATATGTGAAATTTGTTGGAAGGTAACAGCTGGTCTCGTGCTCCAAATATTAGTGGCACGGCCGGGGACACAAAATGCTCGAAATGGAAAGTGGGAGTCCATAGGGCACTAATTATCATCCTAATGGGAATTATTCTAATCAATCGGTAATTTTGGTATATCCTCTAAAAATTTTTAGAAGGCTTACTGCCTACCCACCTTAGAAGCTAAGTCATGGTCTTAGGAATAATGAGGTCAGAAGAATTCTCGAAGTCCGGTATCGTACCTCGATTCTTGGTAATAAATAATAAGGTACGGCGCAACGGAATACGGTAGATATAAGTCAAGTCAAGGATCGTTCCTCAATAAATGGAAAACGAGTGTGTACAATGGCACCTGGTCGACAAAATAGAATGACCTATTCGTCTCCAGTATACGGGAGTTTCCGATGGGGTAACCAACTCCAAGGCACAACATAAGAAAAGATTTCTAACAACTGAGTCAAGAAATTCTATTTGTGTCAAACCTGCCAGACTATGGTCACCAGGGTTGTAGTGATCAGGTATTGTTGTTGACAACTGGTAGGTCATAGTGTGACAGGGTATTTAAGCTATGGTATTGGCTAGGCTAGTGACTGTGGTGTTCCAACACTAGTTAGGTCTTAAAAGTAAAATTTACATAACTAGAGTAATATTTGTTGGAAACCAATCTCGGGATGAGTGTCACGGTAAATGATTACCCTATTGTCCATTCATCTCATGTCTAACTGTGGGTTTTGGTCGAAGAAAGGTTGGGTTAAGGCTTAAGGGTTGCTAGTTAAGCCAGCTTCAAGCAAATACTTAGAAGCTCACAACATTTGGTCTCTGGAGAATAGATAGTCTCCTAGGTTGGCATTTTATCTAAGGGTAAAAAAAATCATTCTCCAACTCAGCTGACTAGAGAGTTCTGTTTGCCATTAAAATTGTTTTGATTGAAATCTTAATACAAACAGAACAGTGATACAATATAGGACTTAGATGTAGTCCTAGGAGTACACTTTTGTTTAAGCTGGGTCCTTAGTGCCAATGGAGCGAGTGGTAATGCGTTGACTCCGTTGACCGGCTGACGGCGGTTATCGGTTCTCTGAAGGTGTCGATTGCTCTGGGTGCTGGAGCTTGCTGAGAGGAGTAAGACGTTGAGTGTCTAGAGCTGCCTCTCTGGTGATTCTCTGTTGTGGATTCTTTTTTGTGAGTCTTCTGTTCTGAGTCTCTGTGTGTGTGTGAAGGAGATGACCCTTCTATTTATAGTTTTGCAGGCTGGCTGCTCATGCGCGTATGTAGGATGCGCCGGTGTGGGAACGCCACGTGGAGGTTGCTGATGGAGGCGCATGGATGCTGCGCCCTGATCGAGGGAGAGAACTCTTCATGCTGCTGTGGTGAGCCGGCACGTAGCAGGAAGAAGATCTTTCCGTTGCTGAAATCTTGGACGAGTTGAGTCAAAAGACACGTGTCGTCGACTCATGGTTCGAAGATCTCAGATTTGGTGGAGAGGAGGAGGCTGCGGCTCATAACCTTTAGGAGTTATAAACCATTTGGGGCGCATCGCTTTTGAGGCGCATGCAGGCGACTTTCCTTCTGTCTTTCGGGATCAGAGAGCAGTCTGAGGCGCATGGCTTTTGAGGCGCATGCTGATTTGGACGCATGGCCGTAGAGGCGCATGCGGGTTTGGACGCATGGCCGTAGAGGCGCATGCGGGTTTGGACGCATGGCCGTAGAGGCGCATGCGGATGGACGCATGGCCGTAGAGGCGCATGCGGATGGACGCATGGCCATAGAGGCGCATGCTGATGGACGCATGGCCGTAGAGGCGCATGCGGATGGCCACGTGGCAGTAGCCGTCGGAGTCATGATGATGCTGACGTTGCCGATGTTTCGTTCTCTGAAAAAGCTGTCACTTGTTCAGACTTTGGGAGGCGTGCTGCCAACTCTGTCAGTTCAGCATTTAATGTTGGTGACGTTCGATGGACAGCTGAGTAGGCGCGTCGGTTGGCGTTCCACTCGGTATGGAGATGTGTGGGGGCGCATCCTTTATAATGCGCCGAGTACTGTAGGGCGCGTCTGTATGATGCACCTGACACCGAAAGGCGCATCCGTGTGATGAGCTATCTGGCTGGCGCATCGGACATGTCTTTTAATGATGCGGCTGTCTCGCTCTTCGAGTGCTATAAATAGCCGTTTGGCTGAATTCGAGGCGTCCGGTTCATCCATTTAATGTAAATTCATTGCACGGAATTCGGAGGGCCATCCACTTGGCGCGTGGGTTTGATCTGCCCGGCCTATAAATAGTGGCATGGAGAGAAGATTTGCTTCTCATTCCCTCACGTACTTCCAATATGAATTTGAACATACGGGTGCATTCTGCTGACGAAGTGCTCCCGAGGGTGAAGATGAGACGCTGTGTTGTCTTTGATGCACTTGAAGGTGACTGTTACATCCAAAAGACGGAGTCGAGGGCTTCTGAGGCAGGCGGAAGGTGCCTGTTGCATCCAAAGATAAGGATGCTCGAGCCTCGTCTCCGTTATTCCGGAAGAGCCGTAGATCGGAATGGCGGTGCAAGGCTCTCTCTCTTCCTGCAAAGTGGGATTTTCCCACTTTGATCGTGTCGAAAGCTGCTCCTTTAGCCATGGTTTCGATCACGGTCTTCCTTCGGCTTTGGAGGATCTTTCGAAGCCTCCCCTGGCCACAGCATTTGCGGTGCTCTTCTCTTCCTTGGTTCCAGCCAGAGGGTTAAATGCTTTGTGTCGAAGCATTTATCGGGCGAGCCTGGTTGGAAGAATAACTGGGCTCTGCTCGGCCAGGTGAGCCTGGCTGGAAGAATTTGGCTGAAGGGATGCACATAACTGAGGTGCTGAAGAGATGATGGGATGCGCCTGGATGGAGGCGCATGATATCTGTTGCGCCTCATTGGTGGCGCATAGTGATGCTGCGCCTATCTGGAGACGCATGGTGGTTGCTGCGCTTATCTGAAGGCGCATGATGGCCGCTGGCTGTAGACTTAGGCTCTTTCCTTTGTAGGAATTCTCCTTTGTACAACCTTTTCTAGACATGTAATAGACTTTTATATATAAATAAAAAGTCCTTCTTCAAATGTCTATAGTTATTGACTTTGCTGTGAAGTTCTTCATCTGAGTTCTGGCGCATGTAGTATCTGGCGCATGGGCTTTCTGGTTGTGAAATTCCATGCTTCTACAAGTTCCAGTAGTAGTTTGAGGGTCGAGAGGATTATGAGTAACTCAAGGAAAGGTTCTAGTCACATGGCTTGCGTATATCACTATTATAGCCATGGAGATACTATGTATCTACCTACCAATTACGAGTTTTTGTCTTTCTAATCGGTGAAAGACAAAACAATAAAGAGTTCAAGAGAGATGTCACTGAATACAATTACGTGATTCAACGGCGAATGTAAAATTCAAAGGAATTGTCAAAACAGTCGCGGATGAGATCCTAGATACCGATATATCTCCATCCACATAGTGTAGTTAAACAAAGAGTGAACCAAATGCATCATGGTTGATCAGACCATAATACACTGATTCTGATTAGACAATAAGTTAGCAGGCGTCCCCACTAAACATATGCCTCGAATCAAACTCGAGAACAAAATGAGTTTGCAAAACTAAGCTGTCATAGCAACATTGGTTAAGATAGTCAAATGCAAGTATACGAGAGTTTTGAAAGAAGGCACAAGTAGTTCGAGTTTCGTGTGAATCAAAACCTTACCCGGTGTTCTTGCTTATACAATCTTCCTACCATCTTCTTATCCATAAGACATTGGTCGACTAATGGGTTATGGACCTCCATTCTATATTCTCGGTAAATTTATTAGTGTGAACTTCCATTAATATCGGCTTTGGGGTCTTATGGGACATACATGGCATTGTCCTACCTTCCATAGTATCCTAAACTTGTAATCACGTCCGAAGTCATTTCACCAAAATTTATGCCTCGTTCGTATACTCAGGCGGTGGTAAACTCTTGGTTCCGTGATTCAGGGGTAATATGCTACCAAACACTCCACCTTATCTCGACACCAGGGTAATTACGACCAAGGAGGACCACTAGCCATAGTTTCAGGAATGTTCTATAACCTATATTTTCTCAAGCTAATTACAATTTTAGGAGTCGTGTCTCGCCAGTGCGCTGCTGGCTGCAGTGAATCCATGGTCTCCATAATTTAATTAAATGGCGACAGTGCGCTGCTGTCCTGCCATTATGAGTTAACTAACATTCTCGTAGCTATATCTGTAAAAAAAAAATTCCTGGGCTTCTAGAGATTCAAACAAGTCGACTATGTAATAAGGCATAAATATTTGCCCTATCAACCCTTAAAATAAAAGATTGACCGGGGAGAAAATAACTGAAGACAAAGATATACAAACATTCTAATATCTATTCCACGTGTATTCAAACATTGAGGAAAACTTTGAACCGAAACTAACTCGAGGTCCGTATGGGGATAACAATAACCAGAATTTATACAAAATATTTATTCCTAGGGCAAATAGAAACTAAATAGGCAGTTCGACTAAGATATGAGGATGATATCTAAGAGGCAAAGAGAAGGATTTACCCAATTGATCAAGGTTAGATCATAAATTATATGAAGCCCTGCCTTACCAAGGGAAATAATCTATCCAAATTAGATTACATCGTCATATCAAGAGATACTAATGTACCTATGGGGATCTGACAAACCATCAACATTATTAACTCCTCATCTAAATTGTATGGCCTAGACTACCCATCGGTAATTTTGTATAGGGGACTCCTAGCCCTTGTCATTCACTTAAATTAAATTAATCTTAATTCGTGAATGAGCATTTCCTTGCCGCAGGCCCGCAATAGTACAACTAACTTAAGTACTATCACGAGTTCGCATGATTTGCGAAGACAGACCTGCATGGGCCACCACAAAAACTTGTCACGATCCGTACCCATTTTTTTTTAAACGGATACGAGACGTGTACAAGCTAGCCTACGCCGCAGTGTCGGCGGTAGTACGCTGTCACGGCCATGAAGATCCAAAATCATAAATAATGCTCATTCACTAAAATTAATTTACAATATTCACAAGTTTTATATTTGCAGAAAAATATAAACTTGCGTAAATAAATGAATGACTACAACTCAACTATCTAGCTAGTCTCTAGGCTTTGTCTGCAAGTACCCCCGTATCTCCCACGCTAAGCAAATCTACGGCTACCTGAAAAATGTTGGTTTCCAGTCAGGAATGGAACGAGCACAATTCACTGAATGCAATTTCAAATAAAGAAAATGACTATAAGACAAAGGTTAGGCATCAATCATGAGTTTTGAAAATAACAGTAAAGCCGTAAGAAAAATCAATAGTAATAAATAGACCAATATACTTTCCACCGTTAGAAGTACCTTTGATATGTGATCAGTCTGGGATACTACACCGCACGGTCTACGAGATCTACTTGCAAAATTTAAACAATGTCTACGAGATCTACTGCATAAAGTAAACGAGGTCTACGAGATCTACTGCATAAAAGTAACAATGTCTACGAGATCTACTGCATGAAAGTAACAATGTCTACGAGATCTACTGCATGAAAGTAACAATGTCTACGAGATCTACTGCATGAAAGTAACAATGTCTACGAGATCTACTGCATGAAAGTAAACGAGGTCTACGGTCGGATCACACATCCTTGGTACTTCTCATTCCCGACTCAACAATTTATAATAGAAAATAATCCCATAACCAATGACCAATCAAAGAAATATAGTAAAAATCAATATCGAAATGCAGACAATAAACTGTACTCGCCTGTGGTCCTCTGCTGGTGAAACCGACAATCTGAACCACTCAATGTGCCACAATAGTCAAAACTCGTACAACAGTCCCCGGAAGCTGAAATAAACATTACCAATATTCTCAGAATAGTTAAATTAGCTAGGATTGCCTGTCCCTAAGTCCAATTCTGGACACAGGGGCAAAACGGTAATTTTGGGCAAAAATGATGTCCGTCGTTGGACCCGCTTTGTACCGAAAAGCGTGCCAGAGTCAACGGTCTCTAAAGTTGTCAAACTATATGTCTACGGATCCAGTTTTCTGATAATCCAGTTTTTCGATACGAACCCAACCGTATGTCCAAAGTTGGATTCCGGCGGGCCGTGCACAAAATCGCCCGTTGAGTGGGACCGTGGGGCCCGCAAAACGACGTCGGATTCAACTGTCTCAGAATTGGACCAAACTTGGCATACAGGGCCAGAAAAATGATACGGTTCTGTTGGCGCAAGTTTCGTCTCGATCCGAAGAGCGTGCACAAAGTAATTGAGAAATTTGCAAAGTGCACGATACGGTAAATTTCGACGGATACGCATCAAATTCGTCGCGCACACGCGACCAATTTGAATTCCGCCAAAGCCCACACGACCACAAAGCCGTTACGCAGCTTTCGATGCTTTCGGTTCGCGACCACGTGGCCCGGAATGGCGGGACGCACGTCGTGTGGAGAATTTTTATTGTTTTTAAAACAGGTTTTTGGGAAACTTTGGAATTCGATTTCTCGACGCTCAGTCGATGATTCCTGAATCCACAAAAAGGGTGATGAAGACCTATATGTTGTCTAAAAGTCTCTTCAAAAAGTTTTTCTAATGTGTCACTGGATCGATCAGAATCGGTCGACGAAGGTGGGTGATTGGACTGCTTTCGGTCCTGTTTCGGGACAGATTTTTCGTCGATTTCGACTCCGATTCTTTTCGAATCTGGATTGATTTGTTACAAACTAATTGGAGGGATTCCTAAAGGGTTATATAGGTGTCCTATAGAACTTTACGGGACCAAATTTCATGGAATATTCCGAAAGATACGCGATGAAGAAGACTAACCTTGCGCTTATTGCTTACTGATGCGGTTTGGTTTTTCCCGCGCGCGCACAGCATTTCGGCGCGTCGTGGCCGTACGCGGCCTTGCCCGGCGACCACCGACGTCCCGCGGTGGTGGGGTGGTTCGCCCAGGGTTCGCGGCGTCGAGTTGCTGTTAGGGTTTGGAGTTTGATCTCCTCGCTCTCGCGTTTATATATACATCCGCGTAGACACAGTGTCGGGCTCGGGTTCCTCGGTTTACTAATAGAGGGGGGGGGGGTCGGGTTGACTGTAGAAAGTATTTCTAAATTTTCGGGAAGGGGAGCTACATGATTATCTTATTTGAGTTGTAATATTTTAATTATGCATGTACATAAAGTTTTGGACATGATTCGATTTTTTAAAATTTAGTCAACATTCAAAAAAAAATTGGTGTCTTTTGTGACTAGCAATAGTCGTCTAATATTCTAAATAGACCCATTGAAACAAGATGTCGCCAAAGTGACCTCTCTTGCGTAGATAGTCTATGAGGGATGTTAGATGTTTGTGTGTGTAAATTCATGCGAGTATTAGCCGGCCCAAAGGAAGGTTAATACTTGGCCGAATTGCACACATACTTGTGGTGATAAATGTGTGACAATTATACGATTTACATGTGAATAATAACCTGATCCAAAGATAGGCTTATTATTTGACATGACTTATTATCAACATTTGATCACTACACCAAGAGTACCGCTTGCAGTTAATATCACTGTCCAAAGACTTGATATTAATGATGTAATATGTATCTTTAGATGGGGTTCACCATTAATTATTTGAATCTGTTTGACTATATTTTACGCTTTGGTTATTAATTAGAGCATATTTGTTTATTTAATTTTTGTTCTCTTTTCAGCTAATGTTGCTATAATATCTGCCAATACGAATTCAATTTCCATGCTTAATGAGATAAATTTTAAGGGCAAAAGGAAAAGAAATACAGAAGCTGCTGAGGGCCTAGCTCAAAAGAAACAACAATATAAAACTAAGGGTTGTTTCTTTTGTGACAAGTTAGGACACATAAGGAAAAGTACATTTCTCAATTTGGTCTGTTCTGAGGTTAATTTAGCTTCAGTACCTAGAAACACATGTGGTTAGATTCTGGTGCTACTACCCACATTAGTGTTTCTAGACAAGGTTGTCTGAGATACCGAAAGCCAATTGATGGTGAAAGATACATCTATGTGGGTGACGACAAATCGGTAGAAGTGAAAGCAATATGACATTTTAGATTATTTTTTAGGAACCAATTATTATTTGGATTTGATAGACACTTTTATTGTACCGTCTTTTAGACAAAATTCAGTTTCAGTTTCATTAATGGACAATCTGGTTATTATTGTTCATTTGAAAATAATAAGTTTAGTCTATCTTTAAATCCAAATATTATTGGTAACGGTTCCCTTTAAGGTTTATGATTGCCTATATTCAGTTGAAACTATTGCAGCTTAAATTAAACCTTGTATGTGGAGTTACATGGTACTAAACGCAATTAAGAATAATAAAATTTAGCCTCATTATGACATAAGCGATTAGGTCACATCTCTATAAATAGAGTTGAACGACTTGTGTCTGATGAGATTTGGATTTTATTGACTTTATAGACTTTAATGTCTATATTAATGTGTAAAGAAAATACATATCAAAGTTCAATTGTAAGCAGCTACTTTATTGACGATGCTGACAAATCAAGGGGTTAATAATTATATGATCCCACACAAAAGAAAATTTTGAGGCGAGAAGTGTAATATTTTTTTGAGGACGTTGAGTTTGGGGGAGAAATAAAGTCAGGATCATTGTCTTTGAGAAGGAATCAATTACGATTCCTACTATCACTTTTGACGATGTGCAGGATTCTATACCTGTCATGATCAAGAAGTGAATTCGGGGTCTCAATAAGACAATGTCGAATTACCTCTATAAGTCGTTGTTGAGATACCTTAACAACGACGACGTAGCGGCACCCCATTCAAGATAAGGTAATTATTCCTAAGGAACGAACTCAACAACCTCAAGAACCGGTAATATTAAGATGGTCCACCAGAGAAAGGAGAAATATAATTTTGGATAATATTGTCATATTTCTCTAGGAACGTGAGGAAGACTGTGGATACTAGAAGATGATCTAATCAACTTCCGTCAGGCCCTGGAAAGTTCCAGTTCTCAAAGTGCATTGATACAATAAATAAGGAGTATAAGTTCATGCAAGACAATAAAGTTTAAGAACTTGTCCCATTACCAAAAGGTATGAAATCCATTGGTTGCAAATGGACATTTAGAACCAAGAAGGATTCGAAGGGTGTAAAACCCGCAACCTAGTTTTTCTGGAATTTTTGGATAATTGTAATTGTTGCATTTTTTGGTTAATTGTCAGATTTTGTTTTGTCAGCATAGTCCTAGACTCCCAGCTAGAATTTTAGTCTTATTATTATTATTATTATTATTATTATTATTATTATTATTATTATTATTAGTCAGTTAGAAAAATTCTATTTTAATTTTTTTTTTGATCTTTGATTTTTTGCCAGTCTCGATCCCGTGTCCGGGGTCCGACCCCGAGCTGAACCCGAATCCCGTTTTCCGATCCATCCTCTGAACAATTTTATTAATTTGGATTTAATATACCAATATGTTATTTGATATATACATAAAAAAAATATAAAAATCCTATTTCCTAAACTATCCAGACTTAGTAAACCCCCTCTCTCTCTCTCGGATGACTTTTTCCACCAAACCCGGACAAACGCTCCCTAGGACTCCTCCTCAGCATCCTCTCCTCCACAAATCTCTTTCTCCTTTCCTCTTATTCTCCAACCACCCTTCAATATGCATTCCCACTCTTTCTTTCTCTTTTCCATCATTCCCAAATCACAGCTCTCTCTCACTCCCTTTTTCCCTAAATCCTCGTGCCCGGCCGACTCCAGCAGCCTCCGCCGTCCGCAACCCCGCTCGGCCGTCCTCGAGGCCGCGCCTACCTCCGATCCGCCCGTCCGGCCAGCATCTCCGGCCGACGACCCCCACGCGGCCGACTCCGCCGTCGACCAGCAGGCCGCGGCCACCCCCAGCCGCTCCACCAGCGCGCTGCGACCCCCGCATCACGTCAACCCCTTCGGCGCTCCCCTGGCTGCCGTGCCTGCCCCTGTGCCGGCCCTCGCTGCCGCCAGTAGCTGTCACATCCCGATTCCGTAGAATCGATAGTCGTCCCCCGGACGTGATGCCGTGCAAGCCTAAGTTACGCTCGCACAAGGCATAGTCATAAGGTTATCTGAAACACAACAATAAGAGAATGCGCAGAGTAAATTGAACACACATTATAGAGAAGAAAACTTAAGCTTTATTGATAATGAACATCATTTTACAGACTCAATACAAGGGCGCCGCGCGGGCTGTTTACAAACTGACTCCATTATAAAATGAACGTCGACGAGATAGCCATTCCATACATTTCATCCCTTGATTACAACCAGCAATACAAAAACCACCTGGGATGACGGGAAGTCGCTCCATCTGTCTTCTGGCCTTCGACAGCGGAGTCTTCAAAAGAGATTGGATCCAAACTTCGACCGCACGAACGAAGCTTCAAAACACACGAGCGTAGCCTCACTTCACGCGGCATGCTCCTCCTGATTTATCGCACCTGTAGAGAGAGCGATGATCAGTACAATCAACATGTACTGGCGAGAGGCTAGTTAGTTTCCAAGCTCTCATTTGGTTCAAGAATTTAGATAAGAATTTACACAACTTGCTTTTCGTGGTCTTTCTAACCATCCTAGGTATTTTCATACGAAGCATGTTGACGAAACATAAACCAAGTATGTTACACCAGAATTTCCCTCGGCAGAGCGCGCCGTGCGACATAAAACTTACCATCACCTTCCCTGTTAGTTGATAACAATTTATATCAAGTGTTTGATGTGGAGGTCATTGGCATTAACTAGCCATCTTGGACATAGCCTGGTAATACGGGACCCTTGCAACGCAAGTAGCGAGCTCCGATGCAAGTTTCTGTCTTACCGATTGCCTATTACCCAGCTCGGCTATAACCTGTTTCTTCCTAGGCCGAGTCGGTCCCGTGGCCCCGGTTTGCCGCTCGAAGAAACCATCGCCCTTGTCGACAAGTTGTCCATGACCTTGATAGGTTAACAAGGTATATTTGGGGTACCATTGGGGCTTGTTATGTAATCGATTCATTTACTTGGTTGTTTTGCAGGCCTAAAATAATTCTCTCTCTTTTCTACACAACTCATCTTTTTCCCTTTTAGCACATAGGACTTGTATTCTTCAAGCGATTTATTCAAATTCGATATCATTACCCGAGTTCTCATTTTAGAATAGAGGGTCGAGACGAAGGAGGTCAGCCACTCACCTTGAGTTTTTACTTGAGGCGAGAGACTGGTTGGCCGCGCTAGACGTCGCCTACGCGATCACCTGAAATCGCACAAGCAACCGATTAGAACACTGTATTAGGCAAGAAATTTGATAGAAAATGCGAGTTCGAAATGTAGGCCATGAAAACCATCGAAAACATTCACGAAAATGCATTTAGAAAACCAAAGCCAAAACCAACGTAAGCGGCGTGAAAAACAGAGCAACGGGAGGTCTCTCCCGACTCAGCCACAGAGTCAATCCTCGAGGCGCTACCCGCTGAATATGCGACTTGGATCCGAAGAAGCCATTCCATAACGTGGAATGGATCTTAATTCAACCGTTCCCGTTCGACCGATTCGATCGATCCCGACCTATCGGTCCCGACCGAGTCGATAGCGACAGTGTTCCTTTCTCGCACACCCCGTGGACGAAGAACGGGGCACGATGTAGGGACGGAGAACTACACCATAACAAACAAAGAAAAATTTCGTCTTCGAAACTTAAGAACAGAACCTACCTCTATGAAAATAATGAAGGAAACTTTTCTTTCATCTCTGACTCGAGTTTCCATGTCGACTCTTCCGTCGCATGGTTCCTCCAGAGTACGCGAACAAGAGGGATCACTCGACTTCGAAGCAGCTTATCTTTGCGTTCTAAGATTTGAACTGGCTCTTCAACGTAGGATAAGTCGGACTTTAGCTCCAGCTGGCCAAAGTCCACCACGTGGCTAGGGTCGTGCACATACTTTCGGAGCTGAGAGACGTGGAAGACATTGTGCACACCTTCAAGCGCCGGCGACAGTGCAATTTTATAGGCTACTGGGGCGATCCGCTCGAGTATTTTGAACGGCCCAACGAATCTCGGACTCAGCTTTTCCTTCGCGCCGAATCGAGTAACTCCTCGCATAGGCGACACCTTCAGGAACACGTGATCACCCAACTGAAATTCAAGCGATCTTCGATGGGTGTCGGCGTAGCTCTTTTGCCGACTCTGTGCAATCTTCAGTCTTTCCCGAATTAGCTTGACCTTTTTTACAGTCTGTTCCACCAGCTCCGGGCCGACTATCTGCCGTTCTCCGACTTCGTCCCAACAAATGGGCGATCTGCACTTTCGGCCGTACAAAGCTTCATACGGCACCATTTGGATGCTGGATTGGTAGCTATTGTTGTATGCAAATTCCGCCAGCGGTAGGTGAACGTCCTAGCTTGATTTGAAGTCAATTGCGCAGAGCCGTACCATGTCTTCGAGAATCTGATTAACGTGCTCCGTTTGCCGTCGGTCTGAGGATGGTAAGCTGAGCTGAACTGTAACTTGGTACCCAACGCCGACTGAAGGCTACTCCAGAATCACGACATGAACCGTGAATCCCAATCAGAGACGATGGATACTGGAACTCCATGCAGCCGTACTATCTCGTCAAGATAAATCTGCGCCAGGCGATCAACGCTCCAAGTAACTTTGATGGCGATAAAGTGTGCTGACTTGGTTAATCGATCGACGATGACCCAGATTGCGTCGTTCCCCCGTGGTGTCTTCGGCAGGCCAACAATAAAATTTATAGTGACGTGATCCCACTTCCACTCGAGAATAGCGAGGTTCTACATCTCCCCGCCCAGTCGTTGATGCTCAGCTTTCACCTGCTGACCGACCATGCATTGCGACACGAAGAGCGCCACATCTCTCTTCATCCCGTACCACCAGAAGGTCGTACGGAGGTCCTTATACATCTTGGTACGGCCTAGATGCAAGGTATATTTTGCATAATGTGCCTCCGACATTATCTACTTTTGCAGTTCTGAATCATCCGGAACACATAGTCGGCCATTCAATCTCAGTACGCCGGTCTTGTCTTCCGCAAAGTCGGTCACACTACCTGTCAAAATTTGCTCGTGCATTTTCTTCAGGTACGGATCATCCTTCTGAGCGGCCATGATCTTTTCCAGCAAACTCGGCTCTAACTGCAGCTGCGCCAACCGTACATCCCTGAATCGAACCCGGAGATCGATGCCCATTTCTTCTAGATCTTGTAGTAGTCTGCGGTTGATGGATAGCGAAGCAAAATATTTTCGACTCAGAGCGTCTGCCACCACATTTACCTTGCCTGGAGTGTAGTCGATCGTCAAGTCATAGTCTTTGATCAGTTCGAGCCAGCGCCTCTATCGTAAGTTCAATTCCTTCTGGGTGAAGAGATACTTGAGGCTCTTATGGTCGGTATAGATTGCGAACGCCACGCCATATAGATAGTGACTCCACAATTTTAACGCAAACACAATCGCCGCTAACTCCAAGTCGTGCGTAGGATAGTTCTTCTCGTGCGGCTTTAACTGTCTGGAGGCGAAGGATATCACCTTGTTTCGCTACATGAGCACACATCCCAAGCCCTGGCCTGAAGCATCACTGAATATCTGAAAACCCTCTGGCCCATCCGGAAGTGCGAGTATAGGTACCGAGATTGGTCGATGTTTTAGCTCCTGGAATGAAGCTTCACAGTCATCCGACCACTCATACACGATGCCCTTTTGAGTGAGGCGAGTCAATGGCGATGCAATCTTCGCGAAGTCTTTCACGAAGCGTCGATAGTATTCCGCCAAGCCAAGAAAGCTTCGAATCTCACTAGCAGATGCAGGCCGCTTCCAATCAGCAACAGCTTCTACTTTCTTCGGGTCGACTGCAATGCCTTCGGACGAAATGATATGACCAAGAAAGGATACACTGCTTAGCCAAAATTCGTACTTACTCTGCTTTGCAAACAACTCATTTTCTCGAAGTGTCTGGAGCACGGCCCGTAGATGTTCTGCATGCTGTGCCATGTCCTTTGAGTAGACGAGAATATTGTCAATAAAGACTACCACAAATTTATCAAGAAAGGGTCGAAATACCCGATTTATTAGATCCATGAAGGCGGCAGGGGCGTTCGTCAGGTCGAATGGCATCACCAGGAACTCGTAGTGGCCGTACCGAGTGCGAAAGGCAGACTTTTGTACGTCGTCTGACTTGATCTTGAGTTGATGATAGCCCGAGCGGAGATCAATCTTCGAAAATACCGAGGTGCCTTCTAGTTGATCGAGTAAGTCGTCTATACGGGGTAATGGGTACTTGTTCTGGATGGTGGCCTTGTTCAGCTCTCGGTAATCGACGCACAGACGCATGGACCCATCCTTCTTCTTCACGAACAACACGGGCGTTCCCCACAGCGAAACACTAGGCCAAATAAATCCTCTGTCGAGTAACTCTTGTAACTGGACATTGAGTTCCTTCAGCTCGGCGGGAGCCATTCTGTACGGGACCTTGGAAATCGGTCGAGTATCGGGGAATGTATCGATGCTGAACTCGATTTCTCGGTCGGAGGGCATGTCGGATAGCTCGTCCGGGAACACATCGGAGAATTCTGCCACAACGTCGGTTTGATCCGCTTTTGCACCATCCTGTCGCATGACTCGAACGGACGCCAAATAGCCTTCGCACCCAGAATGCAGCATCCTTCGAGCGGAAATTGCCGAGATCAGCATGCATGTCGACGATGCCTCACCACACAAAAAGCAGATTTCAGGCACTCCTGGTATACAGAAGGTGACCGTCTTTCCGACGCAGTCTATGGTTGCGTTGCACGGCCCGAGCTAATCCATTCCCAAAATGATGTCAAAGTCCTTCATATCTAGAACTATCACGTCAAGACCGATCTTTTGACCGCCGGTACAGATAATCCCATCGGCACAGGCTAAGTTTGTGAGTATTGGTGTGCCCGAAGGTGTGCTTACGCTCAGGTCAAGATCTAATGATATTACAGGAAATTTGTGCTCGGCGGCAAAGTCCGTCGATATAAAACTATGCGAAGCGTCTGAATCAAATAGTATACGAGCAGGCACATTATTAAAATTTAGTATACCTGTCACGATCATATCTGATGCATGCACTTCATCTCGAGTCATGGCGTAGACGCGGCCCTGGGCATTGGGGCGACGGTCTGGGCCATATTGCGGTACAGGTTGATGGGCTCGAGGCGCTGGGACTTGATTCCCTGGACGATGCTGTTGGGGCGCCATTGGACGGTGCTGTTGGGGCGCCGTTGGGTTCGGCCTTCTTGTTGGACACTCAGCACGAGTGTGGCCCCTCTTGCCACAGTTCCAGCATCCACCCTCTGGTATCTGGCAATCGTCGATCGTGTGACCGATATTATGACATCGGTTGCAGTAAGGTCGTAGATTACGCCCTTGATATCCGCCTTGGGGCCCATTGTTCGGATGCTTGGTCACATTGTTTCCTCCCGTGTGGCTAGGATGTTTGTGATTATATGTATGCACAGCGTCGCCAGCACTTGGAGGGTATTGGCGTTCAAGGCGGAGGGCGTGGTTGAGAGACTCCCCCATCGTTTGGTATTTGGGAACAGACACATGGGCGTAGATAGATGGTCGTAGGCCCACTTCGAACCGTCGTGCACGACCCGCCAGGGAGGACAAGAATTCTCCAGCAAACTTGGCTAACTTGTTGAACTCTACTGCATACTGCCGCATTGTCATATTCCCTTGCCTTACTGCATAAATTCATTCTCCTTCTCTTGTCGAACGGCTTTGAAAAGGTACTTGATCTCGAACGCCGCTAAAAAGGTGGCCCAAGATATTGCCGCTGTCTCGTTGTCGCATCTGATTGCTCGCTTTTGCACGGCCCACCAGTCGTACGCGTTCAATCGGAGTAGAAGTTGAGCGCATGCGATTTCTTGGACTCATTGACACCCAGAGGCTCGAACCGATCTTCTAATTCCTCCAGCCAATCGATCGCCAACGAAGGGTCTTCAAACCGCAAAAGAAAGTACGGAAGCTCTTTGTGAATTTTGACACGTCGAAGTTATAACTTTTCGATGCCGCAGGCACAAGCTCGGGTACCTCCGGTTCGACTTCACTTTGTCTGGCCGCAGGCTCGGTCACGACAGGAGTTGTCGTGGAGTTGTTGTTGTTGGCCACCACTGTCTGGACTATCTGCTGAAGAGTATCAAGCTGCTTCTGCTGCAACTTGAATTGTGCATCGAATCGGGCCTCGAACTGGGTCTGGCATGCCTCTACCTTCCGTCGATGTGTCTCTGTCTCCCGTCGATGTTGCTCATTCAGACGTTAATTCTTCTGAGCTTGTTGTTGTTGCGCTTCCAGCATGCGTAACATCCGTTCCATGATATCGTTAGAGGGTCCGGGCCTCGAGCTACTCGAGCCGCTCGAAGCACTTTCTTCGATCGCCGCCACATTCACCGCCGCACCTTCTGGAATTTTGAAGGTAAAAATACATTAGTCACAAAACTTATTACGGACTCCCTTGTATGGAACGACATATCTCATCGACACGAGACCAACGATTTGAGACTGGAAACTCGACACTAGAGGCCAAGGATGTAAAGCCGTGCTCTGATACCAATATGTCACGTCCCGATTCCGTAGAATCGATAGTCGTCCTCCGGGCGTGATGTCGTGCAAGCCTAAGTTGCGCTCGCACAAGGCATAGTCATAAGGTTATCTGAAACACAACAATAAGAGAATGCGCAGAGTAAATTGAACACACATTATAGAGAAGGAAACTTAAGCTTTAATGGTAATGAACATTATTTTACAGACTCAATACAAGGGCGCCACGTGGGCTTTTTACAAACTGACTCCATTACAAAATGAACGTCGACGAGATAGCCATTCCATATATTTCATCCCTTAATTACAACCAGCAATACAAAAACTACCTGGAATGACGGAAAGTCGCTCCATCTGTCTTCTGGCCTTCGACAGTGGAGTCTTCAAAAGAGATTGGATCCAAACTTCGACCGCACGAACGAAGCTTCAAAACACACGAGCGTAGCCTCCCTTCACGCGGCACGCTCCTCCTGATTTATCGCACCTGTAGAGAGAGCGAGGATCAGTACAATCAACGTGTACTGGCGAGAGGCTAATTAGTTTCCAAGCTCTCATTTAGTTCAAGGATTTAGATAAGAATTTACATAACTTGCTTTTCGTGGTCTTTCTAACCATCCTAGGTATTTTCATACGAAGCATGTTGACGAAACATAAACCAAGCAAGTTACACCAGAATTTCCCTCGGCAGAGTGCGCCGTGCGACATAAAACTTACCATCACCTTCTCTGTTAGTTGATAACAATTTATATCAAGTATTTGATGTGGAGGTCACTGGCATTAACTAGCCATCTTGGACATAGCCTGATAATACGGGACCCTTGCAACGCAAGTAGCGAGCTACGATGCAAGTTTCCGTCTTACCGATTGCCTATTACCTAGCTCGACTATAACCTGTTTCTTCCTAGGCCGAGTCGGTGCCGTGGCCCCGGGTTGCCGCTCGAAGAAAACATCGCCCTTGTCGACAAGTTGTACATGACCTTGATAGGTTAACAAGGTATATTTAGGGTACCATTGGGGCTTGTTATGTAATTGATTCATTTACTTGGTTGTTTTGCAGGCCTAAAATAATTCTATCTTTTTTCTACACAACTCATCTTTTTCCCTTCTAGCACATAGGACTTGTATTCTTCAAGCGATTCATTCAAATTCGATATCATTACCAGAGTTCTCATTTTGAAATAGAGGGTCGAGACGAAGGAGGTCAGCCACTCACCTTGAGTTTTTACTTGAGGCGAGAGACTGGTTGGCCGCGCTAGACGTCGCCTACGCGATCACCTGAAATTGTACAAGCAACCGATTAGAACACTGTATTAGACAAGAAATTTGATAGGAAATGCGAGTTCGAAATGTAGGCCATGAAAACCATCGAAAACATTCACGAAAACACATTTAGAAAACCAAAGCCAAAACCAACACAAGCGGCGTGAAAAACAGAGCAACGGGAGGTCACTCCCGACTCAGCCACAGAGTCAATCCTCGAGGCGCTACCCGCTGAATATGGGACTTGGTTCCGAAGAAGCCATTCCATAACATGGAATGGATCTTAATTCAACCGTTCCCATTCGATCGATTCGATCGATCCTGACCTATCTATCACTCCCCGATCCTGGAATACGTATTTTAATATGTGAAATTAATAATTTGTATTTACCTTGTATTTATACGATATTTATTATGCAGTATTTTTTCATGCATTTCCCAAAAATATTCGACAAAATATTATTTTCTAATTTATTTTCTGTATTTGGGCCTACAGTTTTGGCTCATTTGGGTAACCTATTCTTAGTTCACCAATGGTTCATCATGAACCCTTTGGTTCATCATGAACCCATGGGTCCAAGATCTTTATATATATAACTCATCTCATTCTCTCTCCTCTCATTTACTTCCTCTCATTTACTTCCTCCACCAACCAAGGCAAGTACCAACTTGCTCAAGAGATGGATCCATATTTTTGTCAATGATTTCTTACAAAACTATTTGCCAAAACATGTTCTTCTCCTCAATCTATACTAGTTTAGAACTTGGAAATTTCCATTTTGAAGCCTTAATTTTTGTAGATCTAGATTTTAATCATTTTTAGATTTTGCATGGTTTGATCTACTTTAGTTGGATTTTATGGGTTTTTGATGCTTCCATATGGAAGAGCATTCAGTTTTACCCAAGTTGGAACTTTGGAAATCTGGATTTGGAGTTCGGATGGCCAAGTTATGATGCTTTGAAGTTTGGGTTCAGCCAAGGTGTTCTTGCTGTTTGGAGAAGACAGTGAGCAGTGTGCTTCTGTTTGAGCACGCTTCCTGTTGGAAGCGTGTCTCTCTCCTTGAGTTTGCGTGACTTTTCACGCAGCTCTTTTCTTGAGTTTGCGTGACTTTTCACGCAGCTCTTTCCTTGAGTTTGCGTGACTTTTCACGCAGCTCTTCCCTTGAGTTTGCGTGACTTTTCACGCAGCTCTCTCCTTGAGCATGCGTGACTTTTCATGCAACTCTCCCCTTGAGCCTGCGTGACTTTTCACGTACGCTGCCTTGAGTGAGCCTGCGTGACTTTTCACGCACGCTGCCTTGAGTGAGCCTGCGTGACTTTTCACGCACGCTGCCTTGAGTGAGCCTGCGTGACTTTTCACCCCTTGAGCGTGCGTGCTTTTGTGCGTACGCTTTTGATATTTTATCAGATATTATATGACCATTTTATATCCTTACGCCTTTTGTCCCGAGCATGATATGAGCACTAATGTGACCCCGGTGAACAAAGAGTTCCTACCTGATACATGTACCTGAATGTCCCAGTTCTCGTTCATGCTCGACAAATGACTCGTAACTCCACGTGGCGTATTTGCAATGATGTATTACACTAAGGAGGGTAGAACATGTTGACATACTAATTGACATGGATCCTCTTTGGGGTACTCGTACTTGAGTACGACTTTTAGGAGGATAATCATGCAGGCCACAGCATGTGAGTCCAAGATTTCACCTAAGGTTAAATTAGGCAACTAAACATACTAGATGCATGGGGAGGGCCAAATCCCGAGATCGTGTTATACCAGCCGCCTTGAGATATTATCTTGACGCGCCGGCTGGTCTCCACGGATACTGTGTCATCCGCAATGAGTGGATGACTGTATCCGATTAATTCCTGCTATATATTACATGTTTTTGGCAAGGTGGCCTTACGAGGGACCTGTGCTCAATAACACCTGTCTACGCGAACCCCTGGGTGGGCTAGCCTTGCTGGAAAGATACGATCTGAGGATTTTCTAAATAACATGATACGAGGATAACCTCGTCCCACTAGAAACTCGTAGACTTGATTGGCCGTAAAAACGACTTGCTTGTGTCCTATTACCTTCCGTGAATAATTGAGGGAAGCGGACTGTCATGGTACGTGATCCAATCCATGTTCTTATTTGATTGTTGGGTTGGTTATCGTACTATGATAGGCTGTGGACCGAAGTTATGAACGGAAGACTTATTCTGGTTGTGAAGTGCTACTTCTGTGAATGACTGAGGAACATGGTCTATCATGGTACATGATCCAACCCATGTTCTTGTTTGATTGTTGGGTTGGTTATTGTGCTGCGATAGGCTATCGACCGAAGTCACGATCAGGAGATTTTATTGTTTATACCTTTTTAACTTATGTGAATGTTATAGAGTACGACACGTCCCGACTCCATGCGGCACCTTTTGTCCTTGTTTGGTTGTAAGGGTGCCATATGGGTTCGAAGATGTTGCGCTACCCTATAATAGTAGCATAAGTATTACTATTATCAATCATTCTATTAACTGGGTTTTTAATCTTAACTCTTGTGCCCCTTTGGCGGTACTTGCTATTCGGGGCTGACCCCGCTGGTTTTGTTTGGCCAGATCTCATAGCAGAGCCAGAGGACACGATCTTCCTCCCTGACATCCATGGTGCATACTAGGAGCATGGCGGTTCGGGGACTCGAGTGGGTTTCTTCTCCACCACTCCTGCTTATACTTTTGCGGCGTTTAGCCACCGGCACCTGTTAGCCGGATTACTTGATATTTTGTGTCAGTACATCATTGTAATTAAACAGACTGCAGCTGTGTATAATTTTGTACTCCTGACTCTCTGAGATAGCTAAATTATAAAGCTAGTCTCTCATGACCATTTTGATGAAGCGTCGGGGACGCCTTACTGCTTTATCTTTAATGTTCATTTAATTGCTGATGTGATTTGAGTGATTGAGACATAGAACTCTGTGGGACCATAGGAGACTTGATTGTAGCAAGTACCCCCTAGTCTCTCGATAGCCACGATCGCCGTATGACGTTACGTACCTCATATGGAGTAGCTAGCCTAGTCCGTCTCCGTATTTCGGTACTGGGGCGTGACAAGGTTTTAGTGGTGGCCCATGCCGGTCTATTTTTCAGACTTGTGGGGTATTACAAATTATTAGGAGTCTCAATCAAAACTTGTTTCCCTTGAAATTCTGTTTCGAATTCTCTGTCCTTGCCTTGATCTCTAACCTGACTTGCATCCTCAAAATCTTCCTCGTTCGGACTTGATAATCTTATATTCTTTTCTATAGGGGTGCTTCATTCTCAGTAGCGGGTGAGGCCCATGAGGAAGAGCAGCAAGAGCATGGCTCGACTGGGCAGCAACAGGGGAGAGAACCTTCCCCAGGGCAGACACGAGCAGAAATGGAACCAGAGGCAGTGCAGCCGCAGGTTATTGAAACTCCTGCAGCACCAACCGCAACGGCAGTACCAGATGCCGTAGCACTCCTGGAAATCATCCGGGGGTTTTTTGTCACTAACCAACGGCAACAGACTCAGCAGCAGGAGCAGAACGTGCTGCTGAACCAAGGGATTCAGTTAGCTCTCGAGAGGAGTGTCGGGGCTGACTCGGGGGCATCAGGAAGGTTTCGTCGCTTGAACCCGAGGTATTTTGACGGCACGAAGGATGCTATCACTGCGGATGCCTAGATTCAAGACATCGAAGCCATTCTTGTGGCAGCCAAGGTTCCAGATGATGAGAAGGTTGATCAGGTCAAACTGGTACTTCAGGATCTTGCCCGCGACTGGTGGGCATCAGAAGAAG
Organism: Iris pallida; assembly: GCA_029216955.1. Classification (NCBI taxonomy): domain Eukaryota; kingdom Viridiplantae; phylum Streptophyta; class Magnoliopsida; order Asparagales; family Iridaceae; genus Iris; species Iris pallida. Next base: position 11,472,303 of record JANAVB010033817.1, on the reverse strand, counting down.
TTGGTATAAGACGCCCTGTTCGTTGGACCACCTTCAGTGAAAGATTCAAGGCCAAGTATTTTGGCGTAGTAGCTCGATATGAGCTCCAGCAGAAGTTTATCAGTCTCAAGCAAGCAGACAAGACCGTAGATGGGTATGCAGCAGAGTTCTGCAGATTGTGCCGTTTCACACCAGCAATGGTGGCAACGGAGCCGGAGAAAGCTATGAGGTTCCAGCAAGGACTTCATTTGGAACTACTGTAGCTTGTGGAAGGATACGACTACCAGACGTTTGACGCTGTTTTGACGGCCGCTCGGAGGCACGAGCTTATCCAGCAGAGGTTGGCATCGAGGACAGGAGGTCAGAAAAGATCTCATTCCCAGGTTGGAGGAGGAGCAATGCAGCGAACATCGGCACCAGCACCCGGTGTACGTATTCATGATGCAGGAGCGCCGCGGAGGACGGCCGTGTCAACTAATACAGCGCCAGTTCGGCATCAGCAGCCGAGGAACCAACAACAGCGTCAGGGAGCACCCCAGGGCTGTACATTCTGTGGGAAGACAGGGCACACGAGGGAGGTGTGCCGGTCAGCGAATGGCTTATTCTTGAGGTGTGGTAGTTCAGACCACCGTATCTCCATTTGTCAAGTGATGCAGAGGCCAGGAGGGCCAGCTCAGCAGTTTCCAGCATTGCCAGCTCCGGTGGCAACCCCGAGTGGAGGGCCAGTATTAGCAGTAAGGCCCCTAGCCCAGCGTCTACCAACGCAGGCTCAGATGTTTTGCCAAGCACAGGAAGCAGAAGGCCCTCAGAGGCAGCAACAGCATGGTAGATGAAGGCCGCAACTAGGGGCTCCGCGGGGCCAGGCTCTCACATTGACCTTGGGAGAGGCTCTAGCATCTAGTGACGTAGTGGCAGGTAAAATTCTCGTCACCTCATTTTCCGCTGTAGCATTATTTGATTCAGGCGCTACTCATTCATTCATCTCTGCACAATATGCTACACGGATTGGATTAGAGTTTGAGGCATTGTCGGAGAAGATGGATATACTCACCGGCAATGGGCTCGTAGAAGTTAGCAGAGTGCACTTTTCATGTCCGGTGGAGGTGTGTGGGCATTTACTGCCCGCATCATTGATTGAATTCCCTATGGGGAATTTTGATGTTGTTCTTGGCATGGACTGGTTGAGAGACAGTCATACGACAATTGATTGTAGAGGAGGTAAGGTCATATTCAGCGTTCCTGGGATGGAGCAGTTCATCTTTACTCGAACCTTGAAGAATCAGGCCGGAGGCGTCATCTCAGCAGCAGTGTCAGAGCCAGGACAGATTCCGAGAGTGGTCGAAGATTTTCTCGACGTCTTCCCTGATGAGCTCCCAGGGTTACCCCCAGTCAGAGAGGTAGAATTTAGCATTGAGTTGAACCCTAAAACGAGGCCTATTGCAGACAGAGTTTATAGAATGTCGCAGTCAGAACAGGATAAGTTGTATCAACATGAAGAAGAGTTGAAGTCTAAGGGATTCATTCGAGACAGTAAAGCGCCCTGGGCCGCGCCAGTGATTCTAGTTCCCAAGAAGGATGGGTCGACGAGGATGTGCATCGACTACCGCAAGCTGAATGCAGTAACAGTGAAGAATAAATACCCACTACCAAGGATTGATGACCTATTTGACCAGTTGAGCAAGGCCAGCGTCTTTTCCAAGATCGATCTTCGGTCAGGATACTATCAAGTAAGAGTCCGGGAGCAAGACATACCGAAGACAGCATTCAGATATAGATATGGGCATTATGAGTTTTTAGTAATGCCCTTTGGACTAACCAACGCCCCCGCAGTATTTATGGATTTAATGAACCGTATCTTTCTGCCGTATTTGGATAAATTTGTGGTGGTGTTCATAGATGACATTCTTGTCTATTCCAGCAGTGAAGAGGAGCATGAGAAACATCTTAGGACTGTCTTGCAGACATTGAGGGAGCATCAACTTTATGCGAAGCTCGACAAGTGTGAATTCTGGTTAGATCACATTTCGTTCCTGGGGCATGTAATTTCTGGGGCAGGAGTGTCAGTAGATCCGAAGAAGATTGAGGCCGTAGAGCATTGGCCAGTCCTGAGAACGGTTGCAGAAGTACGAAGTTTCTTAGGATTAGCTGGTTACTACAGAAGGTTCGTGGCGGACTTTGCCAAGATCTCTGTGCCCTTAACACGTTTGACGCACAAGGACGTAGAGTTTGTTTGGTCAGCTAGCTGTCAGGCATCATTTGAAGAATTGAAGAAGAGATTGATCTCAGCCCCGATCTTGACGCTTCCAGTAGGAGTGGAAGGCTTTACAATATATTGTGACGCATCAGGGAAGGGTCTTGGATGTGTATTAATGCAGCACGGAAAGGTGATAGCATATGCGTCTCGGCAGCTTCGAGACCATGAGAAGAATTACCCGACTCACGATTTGGAGTTAGCAGCTGTGGTGTTTTCACTCAAGTTGTGGAGGCATTATTTATACGGAGATCGGGTAGAGATCTATACTGATCATAAGAGTTTGAAATACGTATTCATGCAGCGAGATTTGAACATGAGGCAAAGAAGATGGTTAGAACTACTGAAGGATTTTGACTTAGATCTTCAGTATCATCCAGGCAAGGCGAATATAGTTGTAGATGCACTGAGTATGAGAGACAGTGCCTTTATCTTGACCTCGCAGAAGCATATTTTAGAAGACCTTCAGAGTATGGAAATCGAAGTAGTTTTGCCAAGGGATATAGGAAGAATGACCAGTATGCAGATTCAGTCAGCCTTAGTAGAGAGGATAAGGGCAGCACAAGCAGGAGATCCACAGATTCAGAAGTTACGGTCGGAGTGTGAATCAGGCCGTAGGAAGGAGTTAGTGATTCATGAAGATGGTACGCTCAGGATTGGAAACAGACTCTGTGTACCGAGTGGAGACCTTCGGCAAGAAGTTATGTCCGAAGCTCATAGTTCTATTTACTCCATTCATCCAGGAGGAACGAAGATGTATCGAGATATCAGGCAGTACTTTTGGTGGAATGGCATGAAAAGAGAGATAGCTAGATTTGTATCCAAGTGTCTGGTATGTCAGCAGGTGAAAGCCGAGCAGCAGAGACCAGCAGGGTTGCTACAGCCGCTTCCTATCCCAGAATAGAAATGGGAGCACATTACGATGGATTTTGTGACCGGTTTACCTAGATCCCCGACTGGTAAGAATGCAGTCTGCGTAATAGTAGATTGACTCACGAAGGTCGCTCATTTCCTTCCCTTCCGAGTTGGACAGACTACTGAACAGCTAGCAGAAATGTACATGAAGCAGATAGTAAGGCAGCACGGTGTTCCGGTTAGTATAGTATCAGATCGGGATACGCGGTTTACTTTCCATTTTTTGCGGAGCTTACACCAAAGTTTGGGAACCAAGTTAAGATTCATTACTGCTTATCATCCACAAACTGACGGGCAATCAGAAAGAACCATTCAGACGTTAGAAGATATGCTACGGGCGTGTACCTTGGACTTTGGCGGATCTTGGAAGGATCACCTTCATCTAGTGGAGTTCTCCTATAACAACAGCTATCAGGCTAGTATTCAGATGGCCCCGTTCGAAGCATTGTACGGAAGGAAGTGCAGGTCCCCTTTGGCATGGGACGACGTCGGAGAACGGAAGTTGTTGGGCCAGAGATGATCACGCAGACTGTGGAGATAGTTAAGTTGGTCAGAGAGCGCCTTCGAGTTGCACAGGACCGACATCGTCATTGGGCAGACCAGCATCGTAGGCCTCTAGAGTTCAGAGTTGGCGACCAAGTGTTTCTGCGGATTTTGCCTACTCGGGGTATCATCAGATTTGGAACCCGAGGAAAGCTTAGTCCAAGATACGTTGGTCCTTTTAAGATTCTCGCTCGGGTAGGTGATGTGGCTTATCGACTTGCCCTTCCGCCTTCGTTGACTGGCATACATGATGTGTTTCATGTGTCCCAATTACGTGGGTATGTCCCAGATCCGAGTCATGTCCTCGATCATTCTGAGTTAGTCGTTGGTACCGACCTAACTTACGAGGAACAACCCGTGTCTATTTTGGACCGACGAGAGAAGGTACTCAAGAATCGGACGATAAGCCTTGTCCGTGTTTCTTGGAACCATCACTCTTCGGGAGAGTCAACCTGGGAGCGCGAGGACGAGATCAGATCTCGGTATCCGTATTTGTTTGACTAATAAATTATATTTTTGCACCTTATTGACACGATTCCATGCATATCTGCACCTGCTTGTTTTGTACTTTGTGATGTATGATAATAACTGCTATGATAGTTAACTTGTATATGATTATGCCCTGCTTGCCCTGATTTCACTATCCTGTCTTGGCTGGAATTCCGAGGACGGAATTTTTCTAAGAAGGGTAGAGATGTCACTCCCCGATCATGGAATACGTATTTTAATATGTAAAATTAATAATTTGTATTTACCTTGTATTTATACGATATTTATTATGCAGTATTTCTTCATGCATTTTCCAAAAATATTCGACAAAATATTATTTCCTAATTTATTTTCTGTATTTGGGCCTACAGTTTTGTCTCATTTGGGTAACCTATTCTTGGTTCACCAATGGTTCATCATGAACCCTTTGGTTCATCATGAACCCATGGGTCCAAGATCTTTATATATATAACTCATCTCATTCTCTCTCCTCTCATTTACTTCCTCTCATTTACTTCCTCCACCAACCAAGGCAAGTACCAACTTGCTCAAGAGATGGATCCATGTTTTTGTCAATGATTTCTTACAAAACTATTTGCCAAAACATGTTCTTCTCCTCAATCTATACTAGTTTAGAACTTGGAAATTTCTATTTTGAAGCCTTGATTTTTGTAGATCTAGGTTTTAATCATTTTCGGATTTTGCATGGTTTGATCTACTTTAGTTGGATTTTATGGGTTTTTGATGCTTCCATGTGGAAGAGCATTCAGTTTCACCTAAGTTGGAACTTTGGAAATCTGGATTTGGAGTTCGGATGGCCAAGTTATGATGCTTTGAAGTTTGGGTTCAGCCAAGGTGTTCTTGCTGTTTGGAGAAGACAGTGAGCAGTGTGCTTCTGTTTGAGCACGCTTCCTGTTGGAAGCGTGTCTCTCTCCTTGAGTTTGTGTGACTTTTCACGCAGCTCTTTTCTTGAGTTTGCGTGACTTTTCACGCAGCTCTTTCCTTGAGTTTGCGTGACTTTTCACGCAGCTCTTCCCTTGAGTTTGCGTGACTTTTCACGCAGCTCTCTCCTTGAGCCTGCGTGACTTTTCACGCAACTCTCCCCTTGAGCCTGCGTGACTTTTCACGCACGCTGCCTTGAGTGAGCCTGCGTGACTTTTCACGCACGCTGCCTTGAGTGAGCCTGCGTGACTTTTTACCCCTTGAGCGTGCGTGCTTTTGTGCGTACGCTTTTGATATTTTATCAGATATTATATGACCATTTTATATCCTTACGCCTTTTGTCCCGAGCATGATATGAGCACTAATGTGACCCCGGTGAACAAAGAGTTCCTACCTGATACATGTACCTGAATGTCCCAGTTCTCGTTCATGCTCGACAAATGACTCGTAACTCCACGTGGCGTATTTGCAATGATGCATTACACTAAGGAGGGTAGAACATGTTGACATACTAATTGACATGGATCCTCTTTGGGGTACTCGTACTTGAGTACGACTTTTAGGAGGATAATCATGCAGGCCACAGCATGTGAGTCCAAGATTTCACCTAGGGTTAAATTAGGCAACTAAACATACTAGATGCATGGGGAGGGCCAAATCCCGAGATCGTGTTACACCAGCCGCCTTGAGATATTGTCTTGACGCGCCGGCTGGTCTCTACGGATACTATGTCATCCGCAACGAGTGGATGACTGTATCCGATTAATTCCTGCTATATATTACATGTTTTTGGCAAGGTGGCCTTACGAGGGACCTGTGCTCAATAACACCTGTCTACGCGAACCCCTGGGTGGGCTAGCCTTGCTGGAAAGATACGATCTGAGGATTTTCTAAATAACATGATGCGAGGATAACCTCGTCCCACTAGAAACTCGTAGACTTGATGGCCGTAAAAATGACTTGCTTGTGTCCTATTACCTTCCGTGAATAACTGAGGGAAGCGGACTGTCATGGTACGTGATCCAACCCATGTTCTTGTTTGATTGTTGGGTTGGTTATCGTACTATGATAGGCTGTGGACCGAAGTTATGAACGGAAGACTTATTCTGGTTGTGAAGTGCTACTTCTGTGAATGACTGAGGAACATGGTCTATCATGGTACATGATCCAACCCATGTTCTTGTTTGATTGTTGGGTTGGTTATTGTGCTGCGATAGGCTATCGACCGAAGTCACGATCAGGAGATTTTATTGTGTTCCCGACTAGACAAGAAATCAAGCTTCTAGACTCGTGCAGGCCGTGCCGCTAGACTTGATTCGTGCCTTAAGACCTGCTTAGACTTGTATAGGCTTCAAGATTGAGGCCGCGCCTCGTAAGTTATCAAGACTTATCGTGTTACTGCCTTACGGCTTCTCCTGTTCGACTCATGAATCAACTTAGACAAGACTTGTAGACCATAGCATCACTTCCAAGAACATCCCGACGACATCTATCGTGCCAAGCACGGTGCCTATGCTGCAGCCCAGTCTTAGGCCCAGACATTGTGTTCCCGACTAGACAAGAAATCAAGCTTCTAGACTCAATCCAAAGGCATACATGCGATGTGCCGCTATTGCCGACGCATCTATATGAGGTGGTTGTAATGCCTGTGGTTCGTATTACGTATTTCTGGAATACGTGTACGTATCTATTCTTGTATTGCATGATTGGCTTGGTCTATTCCTGGTTCGGATTGGTTGGTTCGGCTTGGCTTGGTTTTGATTGGGTTCATGATGAACCAAAGGTGAACCCCTACCTACCACCACCATTTGTATTTATTAGCCCATTCTTTTCTCTCTCTTCATTAATCCCATCTTCTTCTTCCTCATTACTTCTTACCTACCAGAGAGAGAAGAGTGAGCTCTAGGCAAGTGCAACTTGCTTCATGGAGGAACTCTGATTTTATTGCTCCATTCTCTTCTTTACTACCTTATTAAACACTTTAGTACTTGGCTTTTCTAATTTCCATGGCTAGATTTTTGTAGATCTAAGTTTGTATTATTTTCGGATTTCGTGGGTTTGGATCTACTAAATCTTGTTATTTTCGAGTTTTGATGGTTCCATGTTGTAGAGAATTTCGTCCTACCCCATTTTGACCTATGGAAGTTCGGATTTAGGCTCCGGATGATGGAGTTATGGAGCTTGAGGACTTGGCTCTCATGGTGTTCTTCTTCTCTAAAATTTTGGAGAAGATGAACAGTGCTTGACTTGACCGCATGAATATTCACGCGGCAAGTGTTCTATCTAGCCGCATGACTGGAAGTTCTTGAGCCGCATGAGAGTCGGACTCACTTAGCCGTATAACTCGCTCAATTCCCAGCCGCATAAGTTCTGAACTCTGCAGCCGCATGCGCCATTCCCGCTAGCCGCATGAGGACTTCACCCTGAGCCGCATGAACTCAACACTCGCGAACCGCATACGTACACTTGCTCCCAGCCGCATAGGCATTACTCCCCGCAGCCGCATGAGTACCCTTCCCTTCTGAGCCGCATATGGTTCCCCTCCCCCGCAGCCGCATGGGTTGCTTCTTCTCGAGCCGCATGGAACTACACTTCCCCCCCGGCCGCATGTACCTGATTGGCCAGCTAGCCGCATGAGATCCATTCCCCCAGCCGCATGAGTTTTCTATCTTTCTGACCGCATGCGCCCCCTTGTCTTAGCCGCATGGGTTCCAGTGACCCTGGCCGCATGCGCTCTTCTAATTGGGCCGCATGAGTCTACCCTTTCCTGACCGCATATGACTTAGCCGCATGGCTCTTCTATAGCCCTGAGTATTGATACTTTATTATATATTTTACGTCCATTTTATATCCTTACGCCTTTTGTCATGAACTTGATAATCATGGATTTGTTTAAATGTTAGGAAATGATACCTGAGCATGACACGATAGTGATCCGTAGTGGTGCACTCTTGACAAAAAAACCTGACATGACATGATAGTGGCCCGCCGTGGCGCACTCCTGACAAGTACACTTGACATGATAACCTGACATAATATATCTTGAGAAGCTGTTGCGACGGCTACCTGACATGACATGACCTGTATAAATTACATGGACACCGTGGGCGATTGTGCTTGTACAAATAAACCAGTCCTGTCTTGCATCATGTCTAGGGAGGGACTCCTGAGTACCACGGTCAGGAGTACCTATTGAAATGAACTAAGGACTAATAACTAGATTAATACATTAGTCATGAAGAGATTTCCCCAGCTACAGGCAATCCCGTTACCTGGGCGCGCCTGGGATCTGTAGCCTGCCGTCGAGTAGGGCACATTTCCAGCACACTGTCATGTGTTGCACCTTTCAAGCTACTTAAGGGTACATGCGTTTCCTGGACGGTGTACCCACCTGAATTCAACCCTTAATTTCGACCTGGGTAACCTGGATGGTCTGCAGGGCTTGTGGCTGTGGAGTAGTCTCACTGCATTTTGCTAGTAATTAGGCCTGTGATAACCCTAGTTAGTTAAAGTATCAAGCCGTAATTCTTGCTTGGCCGTGAATGATTGGATGGAGTTTAACCAGTCTAGTCTTGTCCTGATCCTGCTCCAGATTGCTAAATGACCTGAATGCCTGTATTTATTTTACCGATAAATGGTGAGAATTCCAAGTTCTGTTCAGACGAAGGGTTACAACCCCGGTCCTTGTTTGGTTTACGGGTTGTAACCTGGTTATCTGAATAGTTCCATGGTTATCTCGTCGTATATCATCCAGATGTATTTTCTTTATTTCTAGTTCTTACTTTTATTTATACTCTTGTGCTGATTGCTGGTTTTAGTTCCTAAGTGAAGCTTCCTTTGTGGCACTTGCTCTTTCTGGGATCTGACCCAGCTGGTTTTGTATGGCCAGATTTCGGAGCAGCTCCAGAGGATCTACCGACCTTCCAGCCAGATGGTGGCCACTAGACGGAACCCTGGCAGCGAGTGGGTTTATTTTTGATCTCCCACTTTATTGTAAAAATATTCTTTTGAGGCATTTAGCCGACGAGCACCTGTTTAGCTCGATTGTACTTTACTTACTGTCTGCCTACGGGCTGTAACATGATTGACAGATCCTAGGGTTGATCATGTATAACTAAACTCTTGCTAGTCCTCACATTTTGTAACGACTAGCTTCATGATCAGCTGAATATGTAATATTTGGGACACCTTATTATTGTATATTTAATGATCATACATCTTGAAACATTTACTTACTTGCTTGTAATTGAGACACTAGGCTTGTTCATGACCATAGGAGACTGTTGGCTTGTAGTAAACCCTCATGTATCTAGACAGCCGTGACCGTATAACGAGATGGAATCCATTTCAATATACGTAGCTGGCTATGTCTGTCCCCGCTCTCCAGTATTCTGGTTCTGGGGCGTGACATGGTTTAAGTGGTAGCCCATACAGGTCTTGTTAATCAAGATGTGTGAGGGTTTACCAGATAGATGTCTCAATCTGTACTCGCCCTTGATCTCTGCTCGTATCCTCTTGATTCCTGAAAATTCTTGTCCTGATCACATGCTTGTAATCGTTGATCTGTCCTGGTCCTTCCTTATTGTTCCCATGTCGTCTTCTTCAGCGGCATTGAACCTGGACCTGCCGATCAGCAAGGCGGATCACCTCCCGTGGACCAGCAGCAACCAGAAGATCAGGCCCAGTACTCAGCAGCAGCCTCCCGAGCCGTACCTTCTGGAGAACCAATACCGCCAGTTCAGCCCGTCCAGCCAGCAGGGTCAGGGGATGGAGGATTGGTAGGACTCATCCGTGAGTTGCTTGCGTCCCAAGATCGTCAGGGAGATGCCCTGCACCAAGCAGTACAAGATGCTCTGAATAGAAGTGGTCCTCGAGGGAACAGTGCGGTCAACAGTTTCAAGCGCCTGAACCCTCCATTCTTCGATGGCAGCGAGGATGCCATTGCTGTCGATGCTTGGCTACAAGATATAGAGGTGATTCTCGAAGCCGCGAAGACTCCAGAAGACGAGAAGGTGGCTGTGGTGCGCCTACAGTCATTGGATCTAGCCTGCAGTTGGTAGGCCGCACAAGCAGTGGGATTGGCAACACCTGTCCCCTGGGCAGTGTTCAGCAAGAAGTTCCAGACCAAGTATTATGATGCAGTGGCTCGGTATGACTTGCAGACCAGGTTCAGTAATCTTAAGCAGATGGGAAGGACGGTCGACGGATATGCGGCCGAGTTTTCCAGACTCAGTCGGTTTGCTCCCACCTTGGTGGCAACCGAGTTTGACAGAGCACAGAGGTTCCAACAGGGACTTCACCTGGAGATTATATTGGCAGTAGAACAGTTCGAGCATCAGACCTATGATACGGTGTTGTGAGCAGCAAGGAGGCACGAGTATACCTCCCAGAGAATAGTGGACAGGATTGGAGGTCGGAAGCGGTCCCATAGTCAGATGAATCAGTCTTCAGCACCGGCCCCGGCAGCTAGGGCTTTGACTATTGGAACTCCGAGGCAAGCAACCTCAGTTACGTCGGTCCAGTACTCGACCCCGACGTACCCTCAGCAGAAACAGAAGCAAGCACAGTCTTCCGCCGCAGGCTGTTCTTATTATGGGAAGCCTGGACACGTGGTAGCAGAATGTCGCAAGGCGTTGGGATTGTATTTATTGTGTGGAGCACCGGATCATAGGGTAGGGTCCTGCCCTTTCAGAGTTGATTCAGTATCGACAGTATCTAGTCCCTCGGTTAGGGGACCAACACCAATACCAGTACCAGCTCCAGTTCACCAGCAACAGCAGTTCCCGTTCCCGAGGCCATTGCCGACTCAGGCCCAGACTTTCCAGCAACAGAATCCGTGGCAGTTTGCCCTAGCCCAGGCTCAGGTTCAGAATCGATCGAAAGGTATATGTGTCATCTCATCTTGCTTTTCTACCGTCATTATGCGGGATGCATGACGTATTTCATGTATCCTAATTACAACGGTACATCCCGGGCCCGAGCCATGTCCTAGATCATTCGAAAAGGTTGGTACCAATAGCCTTTAACCTTTTCGTATGAGGAGAGGCCCGTGTCCATGTTTGACCAAGGGGAGAGACCACAAGCGCAAGACTATCAGTTTAGTTCGTGTTGCTTAGAGTCATCCCTCTTTGGGAGAGTCAAACGTGGGAGTGTGAGGATGATATCTGATCATGTTATCCCGACTTGTTTGACTCGTGAGGTATAATGTCTTTCTTATGCCTCATGCCTTCGATTTCTTGCTTGAATGAGTGATTGTCTGCCTAGTTATAGCTTGCATGTGATTAATGTAGCTTGTCATTGCTCCTCTAGCCTCTTGATTAAATTCCGAGGACGGAATTCTTTTAAGGTGGGTAGAGTTGTAATGCCTGTAGTTCGTATTACGTATTTCTGGAATACGTGTACGTATCTATTCTTGTATTGCATGATTGGCTTGGTCTATTCCTGGTTCGGGTTGGTTGGTTCGGCTTGGCTTGGTTTTGATTGGGTTCATGATGAACCCAAGGTGAACCCCTACCTACCACCACCATTTGTATTTATTAGCCCATTCTTTTCTCTCTCTTCATTAATCCCATCTTCTTCTTCCTCATTACTTCTTACCTACCAGAGAGAGAAGAGTGAGCTCTAGGCAAGTGCAACTTGCTTCATGGAGGAACTCTGATTTTATTGCTCCATTCTCTTCTTTACTACCTTATTAAACACTTTAGTACTTGGCTTTTCTAATTTCCATGGCTAGATTATTGTAGATCTAAGTTTGCATTATTTTTGGATTTCGTGGGTTTGGATCTACTAAATCTTGTTATTTTCGAGTTTTGATGGTTCCATGTTGTAGAGAATTTCGTCCTACCCCATTTTGACCTATGGAAGTTCGGATTTAGGCTCCGGATGATGGAGTTATGGAGCTTGAGGACTTGGCTCTCATGGTGTTCTTCTTCTCTAAAGTTTTAGAGAAGATGAACAGTGCTTGACTTGACCGCATGTATATTCACGCGGCAAGTGTTCTATCCAGCCGCATGACTGGAAGTTCTTGAGCCGCATGAGAGTCGGACTCACTTAGCCGCATAACTCGCCCAATTCCCAGCCGCATAAGTTCTGAACTCTGCAGCCGCATGCGCCATTCCCGCTAGCCGCATGAGGACTTCACCCTGAGCCGCATGAACTCAACACTCGTGAGCCGCATACGTACACTTGCTCCCAGCCGCATAGGCATTACTCCCCGCAGCCGCATGAGTACCCTTCCCTTCTGAGCCGCATGTGGTTCCCCTCCCCTGCAGCCGCATGGGTTGCTTCTTCTCGAGCCGCATGGAACTACACTTCCCCCCCCGGTCGCATGTACCTGATTGGCTAGCTAGCCGCATGAGATCCATTCCCCCAGCCGCATGAGTTTCCTATCTTCCTGACCGCATGCGCCCCCTTGTCTTAGCCGCATGGGATCCAGTGACCCTGGCCGCATGCGCTCTTCTAATTGGGCCGCATGAGTCTACCCTTTCCTGACCGCATGCACTCCTGACAAGTACACTTGACATGATAACCTGACATAATATATCTTGAGAAGCTGTTGCGACGGCTACCTGATATGACATGACCTGTATAAATTACATGGACACCGTGGGCGATTGTGCTTGTACAAATAAACCAGTCCTGTCTTGCATCATGTCTAGGGAGGGACTCCTGAGTACCACGGTCAGGAGTACCTATTGAAATGAACCAAGGACTAATAACTAGATTAATACATTAGTCATGAAGAGATTTTCCCAGCTACAGGCAATCCCGTTACCTGGGCGCGCCTGGGATCTGTAGCCTACCGTCGAGTAGGGCACATTTCCAGCACACTATCATGTGTTGCACCTTTCAAGCTACTTAAGGGTACATGCGTTTCCTGGACGGTGTACCCACCTGAATTCAACCCCTAATTTCGACCTGGGTAACCTGGATGGTCTGCAGGACTTGTGGCTGTGGAGTAATCTCACTGCATTTTGCTAGTAATTAGGCCTGTGATAACCCTAGTTAGTTAAAGTATCAAGCCGTAATTCTTGCTTGGCCGTGAATGATTGGATGGAGTTTAACCAGTCTAGTCTTGTCCTGATCCTGCTCCAGATTGCTAAATGACCTGAATGCCTGTATTTATTTTACCGATAAATGGTGAGAATTCCAAGTTTTATTCAGACGAAGGGTTACAACCCCGGTCCTTGTTTGGTTTACGGGTTGTAACCTGGTTATCTGAATAGTTCCATGGTTATCTCGTCGTATATCATCCAGATGTATTTTCTTTATTTTCAGTTCTTACTTTTATTTATACTCTTGTGCTGATTGCTGGTTTTAGTTCCTAAGTGAAGCTTCCTTTGTGGCACTTGCTCTTTCTGGGATCTGACCCAGCTGGTTTTGTATGGCCAGATTTCGGAGCAGCTCCAGAGGATCTACCGACCTTCCAGCCAGATGGTGGCCACTAGACGGAACCCTGGCAACGAGTGGGTTTATTTTTGATCTCCCATTTTATTGTAAAAATATTCTTTTGAGGCGTTTAGCCGACGAGCACCTGTTTAGCTCGATTGTACTTTACTTACTGTCTGCCTACGGGCTGTAACATGATTGACAGATCATAGGGTTGATCATGTATGACTAAACTCTTGATAGTCCTCACATTTTGTAACGACTAGCTTCATGATCAGCTGAATATGTAATATTTGGGATGCCTTATTATTGTATATTTAATGATCATACATCTTTAAACATTTACTTACTTGCTTGTGATTGAGACACTAGGCTTGTTCATGACCATAGAAGACTGTTGGCATGTAGTAAACCCTCATGTATCTAGACAGCCATGACCGTATAGCGAGATGGAATCCATTTCAATATACGTAGCTGGCTATGTCTGCCCCCGCTCTCCAGTATTCTGGTTCTGGGGCGTGACAGTGGTCACTAGCAATTTAAAGCTATCTTGGACTGGCTCGGCGGGGGTATCGGTCCGCCCTTCTAAGGGTAGCTAGCCCCGGAAGCACTGATACTCCCATGCGGTTATCCGGCAGGCAGGTTGAGCCACACTCGCTTCCCCCGGGACGAATGATTCCGGCGCCCCGGTAATCATTCGAGAAGACTACACCTTGTCGACAAGTTGTCCATGACCATGCAAGTCTAAACTCGATCTACCAGTCTTTCCTTAACATGAACATGCTTTTCCGTCTTTCTATCAAGACTTACGAGACTCCCAAGCCGGAGGACCGATCTCGTGTGCGGGACATATCAAGACTTAGCGAGACTCCCAAGCCGCGGGACCGATCTCGTGTGCGGGACATATCAAGACTTAGCGAGACTCCCAAGCCGCGGGACCGATCTCGTGTGCGAGACATATCAAGACTTTGCGAGACTCCCAAACCGCGGGACCGATCTCGTGTGCGGGACATATCAAGACATGGCGAGACTCCCAAGTTGCGGGACCGATCTCGGCGACAACAAGTCGCGTGGACTTCCTTTGTTCGTGGCAAGCTTTTCACTAAACCGACCGTAACTCGTGCCTTAGACAGACCTGGTTCTCTAGGCGACGCTAACGCTAAAGTCATATACTTTACATGACGAGCCTTGTTCTCAAGGGACAACGCGACTTGACAACCGCAGATAGAGCGGGACAGTGCTAGTAATGGCTTCGATAGCCCAGCACAACTCTTGTCTAACTTATTCGGCAATGACTTGACGAGCAAAGGCTACGTCGAGCTACGTATCTAGGGGACGTGCTAGGCACGGGGTCGACTTGAATAACCAACTGCTGGGTGCCTAGACTTAAGCCAACAGCCGTGCAAGACGACTTAACTTGCGGGACGTGCGAAGGCTATGCCAAGCCTTGCGGGACAAGACCGTACATGCTTTGTTAAGCATTCATGGGGGCGACGCCTATGACTTAGGCAAATTCGAGTGTCGGGACGAATCGACGGGACCAACGGGACATGCGAAGGCTATGCCAAGCCTTGCACAACGGGACCGTGCCTGCTTTAGCAAGCATTTACGCAGGCGACGCCTAAGACTTAGGCTATCTCAAGTGTCGGGGCAACTTAACAACTTAAGCCAACGTCCTTCTCCTAAGCCACGGGATCGAAGGACCGAGTGTCATTTGAAAGCACGCTGAGCCGACTTCTATGTTGACCGTGGGACCATTTTCCATGTTCTAGGACATTTTGACGGTTCGGGATTACTCCCTTAGCTATGTGCGTTCGTAGCTTTTAGATTAGCCTACTTGTGCAAGTTGAAAACAAGCGAGTTATTAAGTGAAGGCTAAGATGAAGCAAGTTCACCGAAACTCCCCCACCTGTGCGAGGAGTCGCCTCGACCGAGCGAGCCTTCGAGTAGCCGTTGCAAGGCTAAGTTCCAACGCCGTCGGCGTTTCGATTTCTCCGATTGACTTTGCGGGACGGGGCACTACAACATACACCACTCAGAACAAGTCTCGTCCTCGAGACTTTCTTGGTGGCAAGCCATCCTATCATTTCTATGGCCAAGACTTAATCGTACGCACTTCGCCTACGCGTTTCCTCAATTCCGAGCCACGCTCTCACGACTATCAATCTTTTCGTTAACATGATTTCAAGATCTCGACACACTCCCATCTTTCAAGTCTTACTTGAACTCATTGTATCACTTGGCTGGATCGTGCACGCATTCCAAGCGTCCCTAAAATACATGCATTCAGCCAAGCCGCATGATAGAGAATTTGTCATTCTCACTCGAGTCGCCTCGTGCACATATCCAGGCGTCCCTGAAATATATGCATGTAAGCCGAGTCTCGTGAGCAGGGTTTCCTACGTTCGTGATTCATGCTATCCATTCGAACCAATCCTCAAGATCAATCCTTCGATTGATAACTCTTGCAACAGGGGCGTTTTGCCTAACTGCTAGGCCAATCTTTACGAGGCTAAGTCAATGTCAGGATTGGAATCATAGTTTCCCAACAATAATGCTAACACTGACCCCAATCCTAGGGTCAAACCATAGTCGGTAGTACGGGGTTTTCTACCCAAGCTCGCGCCACTCAGATTTCTAAACATCGAGCATGATCACCTATTTCGTATCAAGACATTCGTTGTGCAGCGCAACGAATTCGAATCCATTAAAATCGCCCATTCTAACCAATTCATGTATTCGATTACGAGATCGTCTAGCTCGACAATACGTTGCACCCCAATCTCACGCGAGTCTGATTATCCACGGTGGTTCGTGAATCACCACGCAACGCTCCCGCGGAATAATCATTCTCATCGGGGCGTAACTCTTGTTTGAGTTTTAGACTAACTCATTCTCGATACGCGGATTGGACCTACTCAATCCTCAAATTCAATCATCAAGCACACCGAATCATTTTCAAGTCACCTTCGCGTCAAACCACAAGTCGAAGCATACAAATTGCCACGCCATGCAAGTGCCGATCACCCCCGCTGTATGAATCACCATACCAGCGCTCACGCGGAGTGATAGCCCTAATCGGCGCGACGTATGTGCGAGGCTGGGGTTGCGCTCGCATAAGACAAGAATGTCGACGTTGGGGTTATCGATGAAGCAAATCCAAACGTTTTATTTTCATCCAAGCCTAGATCTCAATTCGATAGTCCGTTCGACATTCGTTCCACCAGAAAATCCTCGAGCCAAGTTTATCTTTTTCTCGACACGTTTTAATATTCCGAGTATAGCATCCGTCAAAATAATAACATTTGCACGATCGTCATTCGCCGAGTCAGAGTACCCCTGAGTTATCGCATATCGGTCTTTGATACGCCTCAATACCATCGACGATATGCGTAACCTAACGATCTTCTTTTGCAACCAATTTCGAGTCGTGCGACTGATGCCATTGTCCGAATTGGATATTCCATAATTTTCCTCGATATTCAAGATCAAGTTCGATCGCTATTCCTCATGTTCGTTTCAAGATCGTTGTTCAAAACTCAAGTCACATTTCATTTGCATCAATTCGATATCGTATGCGCGATCCTCTAAGTTTCCTCGATCAAGACCATTCATTTTCATTCATCGTTCTGAATCATTTCGATATCGTTTTCTAACTCGCGTTGCCTATTCGCAAGTCGTCCGAATGAGATGCTCGTTTGGGACATTCGAAGTCACGACCAACTAAGCGTGACGCATTCTAAGGCTTTGCGCGATCGCATCGCCTCGTCGACATACTCGCTGTTACTCGTAATCCTCAATATTTGCTCGAATGATTTCCAAAAAAATCCATACACCACTCGGATTCGAGCCATACGATCTAGTCCACAATCATTTTCGCATCATTCGCTAAGAGTTCTTTTAGATTCGTTCGACGAATCGCTAGCGTAGTCGCTCGCGTCACAACGACGTACTAAGTCGTTCGTACTATTTCCTCAAAATCCAAGTCAATCCTCCGTGTACGCCTAAGCGTTAACTCGATAGCGTTCCTATCGATAAACACTCTCAGTGCATCTCCGCTCCCGACCGAACGATACTTGATATCGCTCGCGACTCAATTGCACCAATAAGTCGAGGTGCGCGACGCGAAACACAACTTAGCCAAAAGGCCGTATGCATAGCCATCCTGTGCGGACTAAATTCAAGTTTGTACGCTCATTTGCTAGGTCGACGCAAGACTAGTCGGGCACGCACGCGACATGTTGACTTAGCATGTGTTTTCTATCGAGTCAAGTTTGACACCGTTCAGCACGAAGGCCCTTGTCTATCGATGCGTTCGATTGAACACTTGAACGAGCTTTTGAAAATATTTAGACTTATTGTATGGACATGCCGAGGGACATTTGAGAGAGAGCGCACACTTCTTTTTCCAACGACGAGCTTTCAAAACTGAGAATTTCGACGTGAAGTCCAAGGACGTAAAGCCGTGCTCTGATACCATTATGTCACGTTCCGCTCCCGTAGGAGCGATCGTCCTCGCTAAGGCGTGATGCCGCACGAGCCTAGATTGCGCTTGTGCAAGACAGTTCCATAACGGCCGATTACATCGGCGGTGACGGGGTCGTCGCACAGAAGTCCCAAGCAGAAACATTGAATACATTGCAGCAGAATTTAAAGAAGAACCCATGAACACAAGTAACTCAAAAGAAATCTCTTTATTGATATGGAATACAAGATTACATTTGTGGGCGCAAGGCCAAATTACAAGTCTCTCGTGCTCACTTTTCTCTCATTTACAATTCACTCTGCTCTCTCTCATCTCTCGATACAATACTTGAATCCAGCGGAAGCTTCGGAAGGCGATGTCCATACATTATGTCCTGTATAAGTCTTCAGATTACGCGGCCGCACGCTTCGACTCGCCAAGGAACTCCGTGCCTCGACGCATCCAAGCGAGCTCTGCACCACGAGCTTCTACCTGTGCCTGCACATGAAATACTGTGTGGGTGTCAGTACCACTGTACTGGTGGAGTGAGCTTCTCGCCCACCCATACATAACCGACACATTTTATTTACTTTGTGCAGCTTAAACCCTTTCAATTGTCTTTCTAGTCTTGACTTAGGATGCATTTTAAACGAGACGTCTCGGTCTATACTTAACGATGCAACGACGAGGTCGTGCAACGACGAGGTCGTACTATAATGCCAACGTGTGTTTCGATCGAGGCAGAGCCTCATTACTCAAGTGCTTGACCGAACTACAACTCGGACGGCAGGGTCGTGCCATATTCTACTCGCGACTTAGACATATTCAAGAGTTTGCTATGCCGAGGAGCAACTTACGCGAACTCGGCCGTGCCAAGACCTTTACTTAAACTTCAGCGCCACTAGACCAATTCTCGTGCCAACGATTCAAGTGCCAAGGACGGCAATGGGATGACTCGTGCAGGCCGTGCCGCTAGACTTGATTCGTGCCTTAAGACCTGCTTAGACTTGTATAGGCTTCAAGATTGAGGCCGCGCCTCGTAAGTTATCAAGACTTATCGTGTTACCGCCTTACGGCTTCTCCTGTTCGACTCATGAATCAACTTAGACAAGACTTGTGGACCATAGCATCACTTCCAAGAACATCCCGATGACATCTATCGTGCCAAGCACGGTGCCTATGCTGCAGCCCAGTCTTAGGCCCAGACATTGTGTTCCCGACTAGACAAGAAATCAAGCTTCTAGACTCAATCCAAAGGCATACATGCGGTGTGCCGCTATTGCCGACGCATCTACATGAGGTGGTCACTAGCAATTTCAAGCTATCTTGGACTGGCTCGACGGGGGTATCGGTCGGCCCTTCTAAGGGTAGCTAGCCCCGAAAGCGCCGATACTCCCATGCGGTTATCCGGCATGCAGGTTGAGCCACACTCGCTTCCCCCGGGACGAATGATTCCGGCGTCCCGGTAATCATTCGAGAAGACTACACCTTGTCGACAAGTTGTCCATGACCATGCAAGTCTAAACTCGATCTACCAGTCTTTCCTTAACATGAACATGCTTTTCCGTCTTTCTATCAAGACTTACGAGACTCCCAAGCCGGAGGACCGATCTCGTGTGCGGGACATATCAAGACTTAGCGAGACTCCCAAGCCGCGGGACCGATCTCGTGTGCGGGACATATCAAGACTTAGCGAGACTCCCAAGCCGCGGGACCGATCTCGTGTGCGAGACATATCAAGACTTTGCGAGACTCCCAAACCGCGGGACCGATCTTGTGTGCGGGACATATCAAGACATGGCGAGACTCCCAAGTTGCGGGACCGATCTCGGCGACAACAAGTCGCGTGGACTTCCTTTGTTCGTGGCAAGCTTTTCACTAAACCGACCGTAACTCGTGCCTTAGACAGACCTGGTTCTCTAGGCGACGCTAACGCTCAAGTCATATACTTTACATGACGAGCCTTGTTCTCAAGGGACAACGCGACTTGACAACCGCAGATAGAGCGGGACAGTGCTAGTAATGGCTTCGATAGCCCAGCACAACTCTTGTCTAACTTATTCGGCAATGACTTGACGAGCAAAGGCTACGCCGAGCTACGCATCTAGGGGACGTGCTAGGCTCGGGGTCGACTTGAATAACCAACTGCTGGGTGCCTAGACTTAAGCCAACAGCCGTGCAAGACGACTTAACTTGCGGGACGTGCGAAGGCTATGCCAAGCCTTGCGGGACAAGACCGTGCATGCTTTGTTAAGCATTCATGGGGGCGACGCCTATGACTTAGGCAAATTCGAGTGTCGGGACGAATCGACGGGACCAACGGGACATACGAAGGCTATGCCAAGCCTTGCACAACGGGACCGTGCCTGCTTTAGCAAGCATTTACGCAGGCGACGCCTAAGACTTAGGCTATCTCAAGTGTCGGGGCAACTTAACAACTTAAGCCAACGTCCTTCTCCTAAGCCACGGGATCGAAGGACCGAGTGTCATTTGAAAGCACGCTGAGCCGACTTCTATGTTGACCGTGGGACCATTTTCCATGTTCTAGGACATTTTGACGGTTCGGGATTACTCCCTTAGCTATGTGCGTTCGTAGCTTTTAGATTAGCCTACTTGTGCAAGTTGAAAACAAGCGAGTTATTAAGTGAAGGCTAAGATGAAGCAAGTTCACCGAAACTCCCCCACCTGTGCGAGGAGTCGCCTCGACCGAGCGAGCCTTCGAGTAGCCGTTGCAAGGCTAAGTTCCAACGCCGTCGGCGTTTCGATTTCTCCGATTGACTTTGCGGGACGGGGCACTACAACATACACCACTCAGAATAAGTCTCGTCCTCGAGACTTTCCTGGTGGCAAGCCATCCTATCATTTCTATGGCCAAGACTTAATCGTACGCACTTCGCCTACGCGTTTCCTCAATTCCGAGCCACGCTCTCACGACTATCAATCTTTTTGTTAACATGATTTCAAGATCTCGACACACTCCCATCTTTCAAGTCTTACTTGAACTCATTGTATCACTTGGCTGGATCGTGCACGTATTCCAAGCGTCCCTAAAATACATGCATTCAGCCAAGCCGCATGATAGAGAATTTGTCATTCTCACTCGAGTCGCCTCGTGCACATATCCAGGCATCCCTGAAATATATGCATGTCAGCCGAGTCTCGTGAGCAGGGTTTCCTACGTTCGTGATTCATGCTATCCATTCGAACCAATCCTCAAGATCAATCCTTCGATTGATAACTCTTGCAACAGGGGCGTTTTGCCTAACTGCTAGGCCAATCTTTACGAGGCTAAGTCAATGTCAGGATTGGAATCATAGTTTCCCAACAATAATGCTAACACTGACCCCAATCCTAGGGTCAAACCATAGTCGGTAGTACGGGGTTTTCTACCCAAGCTCGTGCCACTCAGATTTCTAAACATCGAGCATGATCACCTATTTCGTATCAAGACATTCGTTGTGCAGCGCAACGAATTCGAATCCATTAAAATCGCCCATTCTAACCAATTCATGTATTCGATTACGAGATCGTCTAGCTCGACAATACGTTGCACCCCAATCTCACGCGAGTCTGATTATCCACGGTGGTTCGTGAATCACCACGCAACGCTCCCGCGGAATAATCATTCTTATCGGGGCGTAACTCTTGTTTGAGTTTTAGACTAACTCATTCTCGATACGCGGATTGGACCTACTCAATCCTCAAATTCAATCATCAAGCACACCGAATCATTTTCAAGTCACCTTCGCGTCAAACCACAAGTCGAAGCATACAAATTGCCACGCCATGCAAGTGCCGATCACCCCCGCTGTATGAATCACCATACCAGCGCTCACGCGGAGTGATAGCCCTAATCGGCGCGACGCATGTGCGAGGCTGGGGTTGCGCTCGCATAAGACAAGAATGTCGACGTTGGGGTTATCGACGAAGCAAATCCAAACGTTTTATTTTCATCCAAGCCTAGATCTCAATTCGATAGTCCGTTCGACATTCGTTCCACCAGAAAATCCTCGAGCCAAGTTTATCTTTTTCTCGACACGTTTTAATATCCCGAGTATAGCATCCGTCAAAATAATAACATTTGCACGATCGTCATTCGCCGAGTCAGAGTACCCCTGAGTTATCGCATATCGGTCTTTGATACGCCTCAATACCATCGACGATATGCGTAACCTAACGATCTTCTTTTGCAACCAATTTCGAGTCGTGCGACTGATGCCATTGTCCGAATTGGATATTCCATAATTTTCCTCGATATTCAAGATCAAGTTCGATCGCTATTCCTCATGTTCATTTCAAGATCGTTGTTCAAAACTCAAGTCACATTTCATTTGCATCAATTCGATATCGTACGCGCGATCCTCTAAGTTTCCTCGATCAAGACCATTCATTTTCATTCATCGTTCCGAATCATTTCGATATCGTTTTCTAACTCGCGTTGCCTATTCGCAAGTCGTCCGAACGAGATGCTCGTTTGGGACATTCGAAGTCACGACCAACTAAGCGTGACGCATTCTAAGGCTTTGCGCGATCGCATCGCCTCGTCAACATACTCGCTGTTACTCGTAATCCTCAATATTTGCTCGAATGATTTCCAAAAAAATCCATACACCACTCGAATTCGAGCCATACGATCTAGTCCGCAATCATTTTCGCATCATTCGCTAAGACGTCTTTTAGATTCGTTCGACGAATCGCTAGCGTAGTCTCTCGCGTCACAACGACGTACTAAGTCGTTCGTACTATTTCCTCAAAATCCAAGTCAATCCTCCGTGTACGCCTAAGCGTTAACTCGATAGCGTTCCTATCGATAGACACTCTCAGTGCATCTCCGCTCCCAACCGAACGATACTTGATATCGCTCGCGACTCAATTGCACCAATAAGTCGAGGTGCGCGACGCGAAACACAACTTAGCCAAAAGGCCGTATGTATAGCCATCCTGTGCGGACTAAATTCAAGTTTGTACGCTCATTTGCTAGGTCGACGCAAGACTAGTCGGGCACGCACGCGACATGTTGACTTAGCATGTGTTCTCTATCGAGTCAAGTTTGACACCGTTCAGCACGAAGGCCCTTGCCTATCGATGCGTTCGATTGAACACTTGAACGAGCTTTTGAAAATATTTAGACTTATTGTATGGACATGCCGAGGGACATTTGAGAGAGAGCGCACACTTCTTTTTCCAACGACGAGCTTTCAAAACTGAGAATTTCGACGTGAAGTCCAAGGACGTAAAGCCGTGCTCTGATACCATTATGTCACGTCCCGCTCCCGTAGGAGCGATCGTCCTCGCTAAGGCGTGATGCCGCACGAGCCTAGATTGCGCTCGTGCAAGACAGTTCCATAACGGCCGATTACATCGGCGGTGACGGGGTCGTCGCACAGAAGTCCCAAGCAGAAACATTGAATACATTGCAGCAGAATTTAAAGAAGAACCCATGAACACAAGTAACTCAAAAGAAATCTCTTTATTGATATGGAATACAAGATTACATTTGTGGGCGCAAGGCCAAATTACAAGTCTCTCGTGCTCACTTTTCTCTCATTTACAATTCACTCTGCTCTCTCTCATCTCTCGATACAATACTTGAATCCAGCGGAAGCTTCAGAAGGCGATGTCCATACATTATGTCCTGTATAAGTTTTCAGATTACGCGGCCGCACGCTTCGACTCGCCAAGGAACTCCGTGCCTCGACGCATCCAAGCGAGCTCTGCACCACGAGCTTCTACCTGTGCCTGCACATGAAATACTGTGTGGGTGTCAGTACCACTGTACTGGTGGAGTGAGCTTCTCGCCCACCCATACATAACCGACACGTTTTATTTACTTTGTGTAGCTTAAACCCTTTCAATTGTCTTTCTAGTCTTGACTTAGGATGCATTTTAAACGAGACGTCTCGGTCTATACTTAACGATGCAACGACGAGGTCGTGCAACGACGAGGTCGTACTATAATGCCAACGTGTGTTTCGATCGAGGCAGAGCCTCATTACTCAAGTGCTTGACCGAACTACAACTCGACGGTAGGGTCGTGCCATATTCTACTCGCGACTTAGACATATTCAAGAGTTTGCTATGCCGAGGAGCAACTTACGCGAACTCGGCCGTGCCAAGACCTTTACTTAAACTTCAGTGCCACTAGACCAATTCTCGTGCCAATGATTCAAGTGCCAAGGACGGCAATGGGATGACTCGTGCAGGCCGTGCCGCTAGACTTGATTCGTGCCTTAAGACCTGCTTAGACTTGTATAGGCTTCAAGATTGAGGCCGCGCCTCGTAAGTTATCAAGACTTATCGTGTTACCGCCTTACGGCTTCTCCTGTTCGACTCATGAATCAACTTAGACAAGACTTGTGGACCATAGCATCACTTCCAAGAACATCCCGATGACATCTATCGTGCCAAGCACGGTGCCTATGCTGCAGCCCAGTCTTAGGCCCAGACATTGTGTTCCCGACTAGACAAGAAATCAAGCTTCTAGACTCAATCCAAAGGCATACATGCGGTGTGCCGCTATTGCCGACGCATCTACATGAGGTGGTCACTAGCAATTTCAAGCTATCTTGGACTGGCTCGACGGGGGTATCGGTCGGCCCTTCTAAGGGTAGCTAGCCCCGGAAGCGCCGATACTCCCATGCGGTTATCCGGCATGCAGGTTGAGCCACACTCGCTTCCCCCGGGACGAATGATTCCGGCGCCCCGGTAATCATTCGAGAAGACTACACCTTGTCGACAAGTTGTCCATGACCATGCAAGTCTAAACTCGATCTACCAGTCTTTCCTTAACATGAACATGCTTTTCCTTCTTTCTATCAAGACTTACGAGACTCCCAAGCCGGAGGACCGATCTCGTGTGCGGGATATATCAAGACTTAGCGAGACTCCCAAGCCGCGGGACCGATCTCGTGTGCGGGACATATCAAGACTTAGCGAGACTCCCAAGCCGCGGGACCGATCTCGTGTGCGGGACATATCAAGACTTTGCGAGACTCCCAAACCGCGGGACCGATCTCGTGTGCGGGACATATCAAGACATGGCGAGACTCCCAAGTTGCGGGACCGATCTCGGC
Source organism: Iris pallida (assembly GCA_029216955.1). Lineage (NCBI taxonomy): Eukaryota > Viridiplantae > Streptophyta > Magnoliopsida > Asparagales > Iridaceae > Iris > Iris pallida. The sequence goes on along the minus strand of JANAVB010033817.1, from coordinate 11,447,258 downwards.
GACAACAAGTCGCGTGGACTTCCTTTGTTCGTGGCAAGCTTTTCACTAAACCGACCGTAACTCGTACCTTAGACAGGCCTGGTTCTCTAGGCGACGCTAACGCTCAAGTCATATACTTTACACGACGAGCCTTGTTCTCAAGGGACTACACGACTTGACAACCGCAGATAGAGCGGGACTGTGCTAGTAATGGCTTCGATAGTCCAGCACAACTCTTGTCTAACTTATTCGGCAATGACTTGACGAGCAAAGGCTACGCCGAGCTACGCGTCTAGGGGACGTGCTAGGCACGGGGTCGACTTGAATAACCAACTGCTGGGTTCCTAGACTTAAGCCAACAGCCGTACAAGACGACTTAACTTGCGGGACGTGCGAAGGCTATGCCAAGCCTTGCGGGACAAGACCGTGCATGCTTTGTTAAGCATTCATGGGGGCGACGCCTATGACTTAGGCAAATTCGAGTATCGGGACGAATCGACGGGACCAACGGGACATGCGAAGGCTATGCCAAGCCTTGCACAACAGGACCGTGCCTGCTTTAGCAAGCATTTACGCAGGCGACGCCTAAGACTTAGGCTATCTCAAGTGTCGGGGCAACTTAACAACTTAAGCCAACGTCCTTCTCCCAAGCCACGGGATCAAAGGACCGAGTGTCATTTGAAAGCACGCTGAGCCGACTTCTATGTTGACCGTGGGACCATTTTCCATGTTCTAGGACATTTTGACGGTTCGGGATTACTCCCTTAGCTATGTGCGTTCGTAGCTTTTAGATTAGCCTACTTGTGCAAGTTGAAAACAAGCGAGTTATTAAGTGAAGGCTAAGATGAAGCAAGTTCACCGAAACTCCCCTACCTGTGCGAGGAGTCGCCTCGACCGAGCGAGCCTTCGAGTAGCCGTTGCAAGGCTAAGTTCCAACGCCGTCGGCGTTTCGATTTCTCCGATTGACTTTGCGGGACGGGACACTACATCAGTGGTACTATAAATTTTACCAAGTTGCTACCTCGTTTGGTTTTGAGGTTAACGTTGTTGAAGATTGTGTGAATCACAAATTCAGTGGGAGTAATTTTTTTTGGTTTTTTATGTTGATGACATACTGCTTGCCACAAATGATATAGGCATATTGCATGACACTAAATTTTTTTCTATCAAATAACTTTGCGATGAAAGATCTTGGTGGCGCCTCTTTTGTATTATGAATTCAAATACACCGAGATCGTTCTCGAGGTATTCTTGGATTATCCCAAAAGAGCTATATCGATAAAGTGCTTAAAAGATTTGGCATGCAGGAATGCAAACCAAGTGATACCCCAGTCGCTAAAGGAGACAAGTTCAGTCTCAATCAGTGCCCTAAGAATAGCCTTGAAATTAAGAAAATACAATAGATTTTTCCTTCATGATCAGTTGTAGGGAGTCTAATGTATGCTCAAGTATGTACGCGTCAGGATATTGCGTACATATTAGGATGTTAGGCATATATTTAAGCAAATATGGTTGGATCATTGGGTAGCAGCCAAACAATTTAAGTAATTAATAGAGAACAAGAAATTATATGCTCTTGTAGGAGATCGGATAATTCTGGAGACCATAAGGTATTCCGACTCCGATTTTGTTGGATGCCAACACAGTAGGAGATCCACATCAGGTTATGCTGACTAATGGAGATATATTTTGGATGAGTATCAAACATGCACTCATAATTTCTTTCACCATGGCAGCAAGGTTTATAATATGCTGTGGGGCATCTATTCAGGGAATATGGTTGTGAAATTTTGTCACAAGGCTGCGCCTACAGTACGGTGTTGAAAGACCACTTAAATTATGGTGTGATAATAAATCAGCAGTAATGTATTCCAATAACAACCGAAACTTGTATAAGTCAAGGATATTGACATAAAGTTTCTAGTTGTGAAAGAAAGAATTCAGAATGGTTAAAGTGTCCATATAGCACATTATGACAAACTCCATTTTAGCGGATCCGCTCACAAAAGCATTATCACCCAGGGTCTTTCATGAGCATACTACTCATATGGGTGTTATCTCAATCAAGTATATGGCAATACAGTGGGAGTTTGTATTTTATGTATTTGGGTGCTATTTGGTTTTGGACACATTTATGTATTAAAGTATTTTGGATATTTATCTGATCATATATATGAAAATTCAGTTCATTCTGTTTTCATTATGTTAAAGTATTGATCTCATTAAAGTTAAGGAGGACCAGTTGGAAATAGACATGTATTGATCACATTGCGTGTAATTTCCATGCTACTCATCCATGATTGATCTATGTCGTTTAGCTATATTGGTATATGTGACCATTGATGGTTTAGTTACGCTATATGTGACGAATGCCGCTTTGATCCTATGTTGATATGGTTAATGGACGAGATTGTCCGGATATACCCTAAGTATTAAGATAGCAATTTATGAGCTCACTAAGGTTAACACAATTATAAGGTTACATATGTGGCCCAGTGGGAGATTGTTGGAATTATTCAATAATTAAGTGGCCACACATGTAAAATTAATTGTGTTTAGGCTATCTAAATAATTAAGCCAAATTAAAGTGGTCTATTTGGAAATTGGCTTAAGGGTATAATTGTCATGGAATTAATGTTTAGATACCGGAGATAATTCTAATTTGATGAGGGACCAAATTAGAAATGTCAAAATATATAAATATATGTGTTCATTAGGGTTATGGTCCCCAACTCATACGGCCACAAAAGAGAGGGATTCTCTATTCTCTTATGTATCCCCGTCAACAAAGAGAGGAACAAAGATTTCATCTTTGTTATTAAGGGCCGTAGCGGGTTGGAAGATCAAACCCCAAAAAGAGACGTCTGCTTCAAGATCCGTCAAGCAAAGACAATGGATTCATGTACGCTTCCACATTTAGTTTTGTTCTTCATCTCATGAATCGATATGGTATAATAAATATCTAACATCCGGTTCTTAGTAAACGGTTGAGATGAAATTTGGTACCCAAAGAAAGCAAACAGAGGAGTTCACGTGTGGGTCTTCTTCTTCTTCTTCTTCTTCTTCTTCTTCTTCTAGGTTTGGGAGAACTTTTGGGTTCTTTGGGAAAAAAAAAACCATCGGAGAATCGGCTGAATTTGGAGAAGAAAAAAAATGTTGGATAAAAGCTTGTGAGCAATTCTCTCCCCGTCCTTTGGTTTTCTAAGATTTCATAATTATTGGGATTTTTTTCAATTTGATTTAAAATTATGGCTCTTTTATTGTAAAAAAAATAAAAATAAAATAAAAACTAGTATTGCTTGAATGGTAGAAGAGATCTGATACTTGGGTTAATAAATTAGAATACCCAACAATGAAAAAAAAAAGATTGAAAAACTTTTGGGTTCTTCAATTAAAAAAATTGAAAAAAGAAAAAGATCCGATAAAAGCTTGTGAGCAATTATCTCTTTCTTTCAATATTTTAGTGTTTCATTAACTATTGACTTTTTTTATTCTTCAATTTAATTTTTATTTATGGGTTCTTACTGTCCAAATTTCTTTAGTATTGTTTTAATGGTAGAAGAGATCCAATATTTATGTTAGTAAATTGGAATACAATTCAATGATTTTTTTTTTTTTTGATGTTTATTGTCCAAAGATCAGTACAAAATTTAATATTTTTTTTGTTAATTTTCCAGAATTTGTACTTATATATATATATATATATATATATATATATATATATATATATATATATATATATATAATTGTGAATCGGAAATCATTTCATTTGTCAATAAAAATTTATGAAACAAAACTACTGAATCCTTTGTTCTCCTTTCTAGGGGTGAGAGTCGGTATAATCGGTCGATATTTGGTTGTATTTTTCGATATTTTTTTAAATTGGTATTTAAAAATTCAATACCAATATCGTATCATTTAGAATCATTTTTTCCGGTTTCGGTTAAATTGGTATTCGGTTTGTTTTTTGTTCGGTATCGGTATTTTACCAATTAACATTTGATCAATCAACACACTTACTATTGTAGAACCTGTTAACCTATAATATATATATTTTTTAACTTTTTTGGAACTATTAAATTTCAAAGCCAAGTCTCTACCAACCAAATAATTAATCAAAATTAATAGAACAATATGTAACAAGTCGCAAATACCTAAAAATAAGCTTAAAAGATCAAACGAGGTCACTAAGTTTAATCTTTAGTATAAGTTTAAGTTACCAAAATTTACTTCAAAATTCTATGAGAACACAAAAATATAAGCTAAAAAGATCAAAAACTCAATTATTAGCGTTATTAACATAACTTCAAGTCCACTAAAATCTATTCTAAGTTCTAAGAAACTGACTAAAACAAAGTTCAAAATAAAAATTAGTATAAAATTAATCACGAATAACATTCTAAAAAAAAGTGTATATATATATATATATATATATATATATATATATATATATATATATATATATATATATATATATATATATATGATCGGTTCGGTTCTGTATTTTCGGAATGGTATTACACTCAAACCGTTACCATTACCATTATACTATATTTTAGTCGGTTCGGTAATTCGGTATCGGTACATAATTTCGTTCGATTTTTCGGGATATTTTTAATCAGTATTCTGCCAATTTTTCGGTATCGGTCGGTATTTGCTCACCCCTACCCCTTTCTTTGGATATCAAATAACTAAAATTGTTTCGTTTGGATAGCTTACTTACAAATCCATTTACATAAAAAAAAAGAGGCATGTCTCATTTTTGTGTTCATGTTCTCTTTGTTTGTTATTCATTTATTTTATTTATTTTGTTAACATCTTTTTTTTTTTTGAAACATTAACATCATTATTCTTAAGTTATATCAATGTGTTTTTTCAGATATGGAGGAGAATTCTTTAGACATCTATGAATATAAAGAAGAGGAAGGAGCACAAAAGGATTCTTTAGATTCATCTGAAGATGAGAAATATGAACCAATTAGTGGGATGGAGTCGGATCCACATATTTGGATGAAGTTTGATACAACGGACCAGATGTAAAACTTCTTTAAAGGCTATACGAAGCGTGTAGGATTTTCTGTGAGAAAAAAATGTAGAAAGAAGAATAATGTTGGGATTCTCCGAAGTGTGACTTATTCTTGTGGTTGACAAGGAAAACGTGTTAATACTTGTCAAAACCCAATAAAACCACAAACGAGATACATGATTGGACGTAAAATTAACTGCTCGGTTATATATATATATATATATATATATATATATATATATATATATATATATATATATATATATATATATATATATATATATATACATGATTTTAAAAAAAAAAAAAAATATATATATATATATATATACATGATTGGACGTAAAATTAACTGCTCGGTTATATATATATATATATATATATATATATATATATATATATATATATATATATATATATATATATATATATATATATATATATAACTTAAGAAAAATAATGTTAACAAAATATATAAAATAAATGAATAACAAAAGCTCTTGTTGCCCTTGTTGGCTGTTTTGTATGGCAAAAGCTCAAATTCTTTTTCCTTTGTAGTCCCACATCGGCTGGGTGGTTGGGTTACTTGTGTATATATGTTCTGCTTTATATTAGGGTGAACATTATTCGATTTTGGACCAAAAATCGAATCGAACCGAAACGAATAATAGATTCGGTTCGGTTTTAAAAAAAAATCAGTTTGGTTTCGGTTTTAAAAATACTAAAGTTTCTTATTCGGTTTGGGTTTGGATTTTGGTTTCGGTCCAAACCGAATAAAAAAATATAGTTTATATATATATATATATATATATATATATATATATATATATATATATATACTAAAAAAAATAAAAAATAATATATGTATATACTATAGGTATATAATAAATACATTTAGATATATTTAGTTATCGTATATATTAACAAAAAAAGCGCAAATAACCGAAAATTCGAATAAAGCGAAAATCGAACCGATTTAATTCGGTTCGGTTTGATTCGGTTATGAACCAATTCGGTTCGGTTTCGGTTATTCGGTTTTCGGTCGAATTCGGTTTTCGGTTATTCGGTTCGGTTTGAACTGAATTAACCGAATGCTCACCCCTACTTTCTATTGCTCCATTGATGTATTGTATGAGAGCCCTATGGGCCACATGCGCGCACCGCCGCCATCAAGTTCGGTTCAGTTTGGCGCGCGTAACGGGTGCGGGTACGTGCCCACATCTTCGGACGCCAAATGCCGATTTGATTTCGGGTTCGGGCTCAGACCCTAAAAATCTTTTTTGCTCCTCACTTATTTTTGTCCGTTATAATCCACTGAATTTTGTAACGTTTGATACATTAACTTCTGTCCATGTTCAATGTAACATGTTCTTTGTATTTCATTATTAGTTTGTAACGTTCATAATTATTGCTCATAATTCATACCCGTGAGAAATCTACCTATATATACCGAGTCTTTTTCTTCGTCCAACACACTAAAAATCCTACGTAAAAACTCTCTCAAAATTTTGTCTTTCCGAACCTCTTCCGTTCTTTATTTTTTGCTCTGGGCAGAGCTAAGTCGAGGATCACTCTCTCTGCGTTGTGTATGACAAGGGATATCGGTGGAGCGGAAATTTTATCACTAGGAGCATTCAGACAAAGTCTGCACATATATCCAGATTAACTCTTAGGACAGTGCTACGTGCAGGACTTCTCCGGAGGCCGGTAACACTTACATTATTTTATTTTGTTTGCATATTTTTAAGGAAGAAAATAAAATAAAATTCTAACAGCTCTTGTGTTGCTTACTCACTTGTAAGACGCGAATAAACTTTTGGGGATGTCACCAGGGGCGGAATAAGGTGTGGGCTGGGGTGGGCTCCAGCCCACCCTAAAATTAAATTTTTTTTTTTTTATGCAGAAGAAGCCACAAAATTTATTCTTAGCCCACCCCTCCAGCCCGCATGCCAGCCCACCCGGGCCTCCAATTCTTAACCAAACGGACAGAGCGACACAGACCAATTCCTAATTCTCTCCGGTCCCTTCCCATCCTCTCTGTCTCTCCCGTCCCTTCCCATCTCTCCTGTCCTCTCCGCCGAACGCCCCTCGAGCCCCCCGCCCCCCACCCCCCACCCCCCACCCTCACCGCCTCCCCATTATGGCTTCCTCCTCTCTCAGGTATCTTCTTTTTCATTCAATCACACTCTATAATCACCTTGATCTCAGCTTCTCCTTTCCTCATCTTTCATCTTCAGTTTCAAATCTTGTTCAAGGCTGCAAGCAAGAGTTTATGATCGTCGATCGGTGGTTCCGCTCGTCATCGTTGTCGTTGCCGAGCTGCTCTGGATCCGGAGAAAGCAAACATAGACAAGGTATATTAATTTTTGCACATCAAATGTTTGTTGTAATGTCTTACCGCCTGATTTTTTTTTATAGAAATGTCTCTGTTAATTTAATACAAAGTTAATTTAGAGTACTCTGTTAATTTAGAGATGAAATTGGAATTAATAATCCACTAATGGGACAATGGAGCATGCTGTAGATTTTTTATCAATTAGCTAAAGGATTATTTGAATTAATACTTGGTGAATCATTGGTTAGAGATGCAATTTTTGTTTGTTTAGCATGCTGACGTGCTGTAAAGATGAAATTTTTGGATCTTGGTGAAGAAAATAGTTTGAGAAGGAAGAGGAAGAATGTATTTGGTGATGGTGACAACGACGGTGATGAAGACGATAATGGTGGTATGTATCAGCATGCTGTAGAGATGAGATGATAAGTGGAGGGCGGATTTCAAGCGTAAATATTTTGGGAATCCCTGGACTTTCGCCTCCCAGATAGCAGCCATCGTGATCCTGCTTCTCACCTTTGCTCAGACCTTTTACACCATCTACGCCTATCATCACCCTCCTTCGACATATTCTTAGCTTGAACTCCAACTCTAAAAGATGTTATTTTCTTCCATGTCACTTTGGACAGGTTCATACTCTGGACATGTTTAGGTATTGACAAAGGGATTTCGATTGGCATTTGTTTAGGGATCAGGCAATAACAAAAAACGTAGTCCACCTACTCCATGTGAATCACGCATGGCTTCACCAACCTCATAACTATCATGAAAGTAGCTATAAAATACGTAAGAATATAAGGAGGATAGGGAGCTAGGCTGGTTGCTGCACCCTTCTTGTTGCTATTGTCTTGCTTACTCACTTGTAAGACACGAATAACCTTTTGGGGATGTCGCCGAGCCTATCGCTTAGGAGAACTAGCAGATCCATGCCTTGCAAGAAAGTACCCGGAGGAAGACTTTATTGGAGTTTGCACAATTGCTGCTGCTTGTGTTGCACCGGAGGCAAGCCATAGGCCTACGATGGGGGAGGTGGTGCAATCCCTTAAAATGGTGCAGAGATTAACAACTTTCCAAGATACAATGCCCGTGCCATCTGCTCGTCCCAATATAAGGCAGTCATCCCCCACATACGAGTCCGATGGTACTTCGTCAATGTTCTCATCTGGACCCTTCTCAGGCCTGAGCCTCTTTGACCATGACAATATTTCTAAAACAACAATATCTTCAGAAGATCTGCACGAAGGGCGATGAGAGTGCAAGACCATAAGCTCCATGACTGTTGCTGAAAATATGGGAGGCCTTTGATTAATGGGATTGGGTCACAGCAAGGTTTCGTTAGGGCTGCTTGTATATTTCAATTCATCTGTTCGTTACGGGTTTCATCCTTGTGAATCATCATCTGCTTTGGTTTTCGCTTGCAAATATCAATTCAAATGTGTCTTCCTTGTTCCTGGGCTCGTTTTTTGACATTTGATTGATAATCAATTTATGAACAGTTAAAGTTTTCAGCAAGGTTTTGTACATTTTATGCTTCTGGTGCAAAATTGATGAAAAAAATGAGTTTCGCCACATATTTTTGGGGGCGAGGAAAACAGTTGTATTTTGTGCCCAAACTTTTGGAACATCAAATGTGTTTGGCTTTATTTGTAGGATAAGTACCACTTTACTAGCACAAGAATGTTGTCAGCTTGGAGACACGACCTCCCTTCGTTTAAGACACCGAAGGGCAGGTAATTCTGCGAGCAGTGAGGCTGTCGATATCGATAAGCTGGTACTACTGCAGACATGTGAAAGTGCATGCTGCTGTTTCTTTTTTGCTGTAGCTTTCTTCCTTTAACAACTACTTCATATATTACAATTCGATATCTACAATTTATAGTTTAATTGTAATATTATGCGTGCATGCTGCTGTTTCTTTTTTGCTGTAGCTTTGTTTCTTTAACAACTACTTCATATATTACAATTCGATATCTACAATTTATAGTTTAATTGTAATATTATGCAGGATTCCTAGTATCAAGGAACGAGAAGGAACTACCTGCTATCAGCAAGAAGGGACACTATGTATATGTAGATGTTTCTATGTTGAATGAAGCCTTCTTTTTGAGAGATCAAGAACTATGATGGGCGGCCTAAAGACACTAGCAGCAAGTTGTCACACTGGTTGGGCTATTAGAAAAATTGGCGAGAGCTACATTTCTCTTACATTCACTATCGATCTCTATGTGGATCATCGATTTTGATGTTCAGTTTAACAGAAAACAAAGGTTTTGAAATTTGATACATATGATTATGGGCATTTGTGCGCTTCAGAATCGAGATTGCTGAGTTGTGACATGAGTTGTGACAGTGACAAATATGTTTTTGGGATAATTAGCGTTTGGACCCAAGATTTTATACCAGATTTGTGTTTAGGCCTCGACTTGTCCAAATAAAAAGTTTGGACACTGGATTTTTTTTCTTTCTTTCTTTCAATTATGCCCTTTGAGGATGGTGTAAACCTCCTAAATTTCTACTACGATTTTTTTTTTTGTATTTATTTTGTATTTATTTTGTACTTCGCATACGAGTTCGCTTTGTTGTATTTACGTAACGTGTGATATTTGCATTCGTAATTTCTCGACGAGAACGAATGTGTGTCGAGGTACATATGTTAGAAAAATATTTTTTTTTATAAATTTTATTTTAATAGGAAAGTACATGTTCAAACAAAGGTGATAAATTTTTTTTATTTTGTATAAAAAGGTTATTTTATTCGTCGTTTACAAATAAATTGTGATTTGGAAATTGTGGTTAATATTTTGCGAAATGTAAAAATTGCTTATTAATATATTTTATTATTATAAAAGCTAGTTCATGAATTAATAATTTAGTATTTATCGTGATTTTCAAAATTAATTATTACTATATTTATTTAATTATGAAAATAATATTTGGGATTTTGTTAATTTTAATATTTGATTAAATATGGTAATTTAAATTGGAAAAGATTTTATTGACTGTATTTAAAATATTTTAAATTAAGTATAGAATTTATTTAGATTGGAATTGATTGAATTATTTTTAAAATCAATTTGAATTAATAGATGATTTATCTAATTTGGAGGTAAATCCTCCCAATCCCTATCCAACTGGAAATTTCCACCTACTATAAAAGGAGAGGTACTCCTCCAAAAAAATTTCATCCTCAAATTGTGCATCGTGTCTGTGCCACCCGTCTACTACATCCCCACCATACAAATACAATAATTCTATCACGTCCGACAATCCCGGACGTCCACCCAGCCGTGTCGGACACTCCCAGCACGACGACTCAATCCTAACCAAACTCAGCCTCCACGCCACCTCTCATGGCGTTACCCGCCGCTGTCACCTCCATCATCCCGGCCTCCAACACTGCATGTTCCTCCCTGACCCCGGCCTCCAACACTGCATGTTCCTCCCTGACCCCGTTCCGACAGCACCCCGTCGCCATCTTCACCACTGTCACCATCCTCCTTCCGTAGCCCACCCTGAATTGGCACCACCACCGACAGTATCGTCATCTCCGCCACTGCCTTCTCCCCCGATCCCAACCTCAATTCGGAGTCGACCACCACCAGGGACACCACGTTACCACCGCCACCAAACCAGTCAACACCAACACCATTACCCATAAAGAAAGAAGGGAGAGGAAGACCAAACCTGAGCCACCGCGAGGCAGCCCTGTCTGGAGTCGCCAAGGCGCTGACCTCCGTCCTCCCGAGACCGCCGAACCCCGTTCCTAAGCTCCGCTCGCTGCCGATCTTGGCTTGCGTCACCGCTGTCTCGAGCCGCCACCACTTCCAGCGCCGTTCGACGACCGCACGAGAGTCGCGTCTCCCGTCGATCGACCGTGCCGCTTGTCTTCGCCGGCACTCTCTCCAGCGCTACCGCCTTCCGTCTGGCGTCGCGCCGCGCCTCCGGCTTCCCCCATCCTCTCCGATCGCCCAAACCCCGGGAACCCGCCGGCCATAGCCGCTCTCCTCTACGAAACCCCCTCCGCGACCAGGACTCAGCGCCGGAACTCTCCACCAACCACCGACCGGCCGCCTCCGCGCCAGGCGCCCCCATCCGCCCGGCTTCTCCGCCTCCCGCTCCTTCTCCGCCTTTACCTCTCCGCGCCGGCCGACCGCGTCCAGCTGTGTCTACCACCTCCCAGGCGCCGGGGCAGTCCACTCCTCCACCGTTGTCCTTCCCGCGCCGCCATGGCCGCGCGGAACCCCGGCGAGCGACCGCCCCCTTCCGCGCTCGCCGGATCTCCTCCAGCGCCCAGTCGCGCCACCACGAGAACGGCGCCGCCCGCCGTGAGCGCCCGACCACGTCGAAGCCACCGCCCTCTGGTGAGAAACCCCTCCTCTTCGATTTCCTCTTCTTCTTCATTTAGTAATTCCCAATTCCTTGAGAAGAGTCTGATTGTTTTATATATATTTTTGTTTTTATTATTATATGAGTATATAATGGAAAGGAAACCAGTACACTACATATATAAATATTACTTAATACTCATTCTACATTATATATTTTATTAAAATATTTATTATGTTCTAAACCTATAGTTTAAATAAATTATATAATATATTATTAGTATATAAATGTTTATTGGCAGGATTATTATTTTATGACCCATATATTAAAGAACAGTGTACACCTTTAACAATAAATATTTTTAGTAAATGAAAATATTTTACTATGTGTTTTATAATTATACTTGAGAGAGATTTGTTGGCCCATTCCATGGTCACACCCGATTTCGATAATCAACTTATACTTTAGTTCATACACAAAATATAGAAAATGCTGCTAACTATTTCAGGATGCATGAAATCTTATTCAACGGACGATGTACTGCATAAATCCAAGCGTCAAAGTCATCAAAACTTCTGAAGACTAGTTTTTACTTTTATTCTGTATTTTACATTTTATTGAGTCTAGGAATTACTTTGTAAAATCAATTATGGTAATACTGGCTTAGGGTTAAAATTGTCCTCCTTTCTCAAAACCTACTTTTATCCTTTCATATTTTCGATTACAAATATTTCAAAAAAATATTTCGAAAATATTCCTTTTCAAATGATTTTACAAATAACCAAAAATATGTTTGAAAACTGTTTTACAAAAGAATTTTAAAATATCTCCTGACAGAACTCCAAGCCGAGTTCGGCCCGAGTTCGGTCCGAACTCTGACCGAGTTCGGTCAGTTTGTATTCAAACTTCAGTTGCCTCCAAATCTGCGAGCAACGTCTATTTTGAGAGATATTTGCATCCGAACTCTGTCCGAGTTCTGCCCGAGTTCGGTTGATGAAAACACCTATAAATAGAGAAGAACTTTTCACTTCAAATCAATCAATTCATTCTTCATTCTCTTCTCTATTCATTCAAGTGTTTTCTAGTGATCTAAAAAGTTTCAAATCTCACCTATACTTCTCTTAGCCAAAAGCCAGTACTATCAGATTGATTTAGAAGTCTTTTGGTTATTCAGAGTTGTAAAGAGGTCGTCAAGTTTCAACAACAAATTCTCGTTGTGGAGCTGGTCGTGCGCTCGTCACCAAGCACGGTGTGTGTTGGAGTTGGTCGTGCACTCGTCAACAAGCACGGTGGTGTAAGAGTTGCAAGCACTCAGTTAAAGCTTGTGCCTTTAGTGGATTAACATCGAGCAAGAGTACTCGAGACTGGATTAGTCCTCTCAGAGGGATACCAGTATACATCGCTGTGTTACTGAGTTTGATTCTCCTTTCTTTACTTACTGCTCTTACATCATTGCCATAGTTTAAATTATTAATTGGTCATTTTATTTCCGCTGCACACACGCACTCTATTCACCCCCCCTCTAGAGGTGCTCAACGGTCCTACAATTGGTATCAGAGCAGGTTATATTCTTATATAACATACCCTAGAGAGTATATATATGGCAGCCGTGAAATCTATATTCAACGGTGAAGGGCAATCCACAAATAGACCTCCCCTATTTGATGGAACAAACTATACATACTGGAAAACACATATGACTTTCTTTCTAAAGTCTCTAGATTTTGATTTATGGTCAATAGTCATTGATGGGTATAAGAAACCACCACCTACTGTAGTTGAAGGTATTCTTATGGAAAAGCCGCATGACAAGTACACCGATGCTGAAAAAGCAAAGGCTAGTCTTGATGCTCGAGCCATCAATGCACTATTCTGTGCAATTGACAAAACCGAGTTCAACAGAGTTTCAACTTGCAAGACGTCTCATGAAATTTGGAAACTTCTTGAGGTAACCCATGAAGGGACTTCCCAAGTGAAAGAATCCAAAATTAGTAGACTGACTCAGGAATATGAATCTTTTAAGATGAAACTCTGTGAGTCAATTACACAGATGTTTACTCGTTTCCTTGATATAACTAATCCTCTTCAATCTCTTGGTAAAGATTACAGCAACCATGAGAAAATCAGGAAAGTGCTGCGGGCTCTAACAAAGAACTGGAATCCAAAAGCCACAGCAATCATTGAAGGAAACGATCTTACCACGATGACTCTAGAAACACTGATGGGCAAATTGATGACTCATGAGCTCGACTTACAAGACTTTGAAGAGGCCACACCAAAAGAAAAGACCATCGCCTTCAAAGCTCAAGCAAGAAAATCAACATACAACGACTCAGATGAAGAATCATCAAGTGGTGATGAACGTGCCTTACTTGTGAAGAACTTCAAGAAATATCTAAAGTTCACAAGCAGAAAGAAGAAAGACATCCCAGAAAGCAATGAAGATGAGACTATATGCTTCGGGTGCAAGAAATCAGGGCACATGAAGAAGGACTGTCCAGCTACCAAGAAGAGCAGTCCATATGATCGGTCAAGATCAAACAGAAGATCCACATCTGGCCGAAAGTATGCCAACACAAGCATCTGGCACGAGAGTGATGCCAGTGACTCAGAAGAAGAAGACAGACCCTGCAGCAATGCAAATGTTTGTCTTATGGCATTCGAAAAGGTATCATCTAATCCTCTGTTTGATGATTTTACTTTTGATGAACTAGAGACTGCCTTTAGCGATTTACTTGAAGATCACAAAATTGTGCTCGACAAGTATAAGCAATCTCGAAAAGAGATTAAGGCACACACAGCCGAGATAGCTAGATTGTCTAATCTACTTGAAGACATTAAAGAGACATCTACTACCGGTAACATGGAAGAGATAGCCAAACTTAAAGTAGACTATCATGAGGCTATCCTCAACATTGAAAAGAAAGAAGAGGACTATGTCAAAATACACAAACTTTATGACATAGAGAAGAAGTTGCACCTAGTAACTGAACAAAGACTCCTTGATATGACTGCAAGATACGAAGAGTCTGTAGCGATTTCTAAAAAGTTAGAAATCAAGTTGGGCAAACAGGCAATACCTGTGACACAGCCCAAGATTAGTCCTAATGTAAAGCATACACCAAAAAGGACTAAACACAAGAAAGCACAGAGGAAACACGAACACTATTATGCTTTCACTTATAGGTTTTCCAAACAGAACAAGCCTGCAAACACAGTTTATTCCACTAAACTGACTTGCACATATTGTGGTACACACGGTCATATATCACAATACTGTATGGCAAGAAATCTTGTTGATAACCATACTCTAGTTTGGAAACCTAAAGCTAATCTGAGTGGACCCTTCAGAAAATGGGTACCAAAGGATTCATCTACTTGTTTTGTAGGTGGACCCTCAACCCTCTCATGTTAGAAGCAAATGGATCCTCGATAGCAGATGTTCGCGACACATGACTGGTGATGCATCTTTATTCGCTACGCTATCGATGAAGAAAGAAGGATACGTCTCCTTCGAAAATAACTTGAGAGGTGATATTATAGGTAATGGTACTGTAGGTATTTCTCCTTTCCCAATAATAAAGGATGTTTGTCTAGTAACTGAATTGAAACATAACCTATTGAGCATAAGTCATTTGGCAGATAATGGTTATGGTATCAATTTTGTGAAAGATAAATGTACCATATATGATATGTCTTCTGGTGATCCCGTATATAAGGGGATTAGAGAAGACAATATTTATGTTTTCTTTTTGGAGAATACTAATAATGCAGGAAGGTGCCTAGTAGCCAATCAAGATGAAAGCTGGCTATGGCACATGAGACTAGGACATGCAAACATGGATACTATCTCACGTCTGAACACAAAGAAGTTGGTAAAAGGACTCCCAGAAATTCCATTCAAGAGAGACATGGTATGTGCTGACTGTGAAAAGAACAAAGCACATAGATCTTCTTTTAAATCCATCTACGCTGTAAGTACTTCGAGACCTTTGCAGTTGATTCATATGAATTTATTTGGTCCAAGTAGAGTCGCTAGTCTTGGCGGTAAACTCTATGCTTTTGTCATTATTGATGATTTCTCTCGTTTTATATGGGTTTACTTTTTATCAAACAAAAGTGATGCTATTTTTGAATTTCAGATATTTTGTAAAAAGGTACAAAACGAAAAAGGCTTCATGATTACTCGTATCCGAAGTGATCATGGTGGCGAATTCGAAAATTCTGATTTCAAAAAGTTTTGTGATGATAATGGGTATTACCACGAATTTTCTTGTCCTAGAACTCCCCAACAGAATGGTGTTATGGAGCAGAAGAACCGTACTCTAAGCGAAATGGCTAGAGTCATGCTTAATCAGTATAATCTTCCTAAATATTTTTGGGCAGAAGCTGTTAGTACAGCCTGTCATATTTTAAATAGGGTGTTGATTCGACCAATCTCGAAGAAAACACCATATGAGCTTTGGTTTGGAAGAATTCCAAACATTTCTTATTTTAAAGTTTTTGGTTGTCGCTGTTTCATCCTGAACACCAAGGATAACTTGGGTAAGTTTGACTCGAAAGCAGATGACGGAATATTTCTCGGATATGCTGCTAAGAGTAAAGGATATAGAATTTTTAATAAAAGATCTTTGATTGTTGAAGAAAGTATTAATGTTACCTTTGATGAGTTGAATAGTCATAGATCTAGCGACAGTGATGATGAAGATGCACCTACAAAGACAAAGAAGAGTTCTGAGAAAGATCCTACCCAAGAGGTAAGAACTGATAAAAGTTCCGAAGATGCAGGAACTGAGAAGAGCCTTGTGAAAGGTATGGCCCAAAGATTCGAATCATTGAGATTCAAACCGGATCATCCAGAAACTCTCATAATAGGTGATGTATCCAAAGGTGTAAGTACTCGTTCATCTCTTAGAGATTCTGAAGTAGCAGCTAATGTAGCATTTATTTCTCAAATAGAACCTAAGAATGTTGATGAGGCTTTTTCTGATGAATTTTGGATTTCTGCCATACAAGAGGAACTTAATCAATTTAAGAGAAACCAAGTTTGGGAACTCGTTCCTAAACCTATTGGTCAATCGATAATTGGTACCAAATGGGTGTTCCGAAATAAACTTAGTGAAGATGGTCAAGTTCTACGCAACAAAGCACGTCTAGTTGCACAAGGTTATAATCAAGAAGAAGGAATTGATTATGATGAGACCTATGCTCCTGTTGCTAGACTAGAAGCCATCCGCATGTTTTGCGCTTTTGCTTGTTTTAATGATTTCAAACTTTTTCAAATGGACGTGAAAAGCGCATTTCTAAATGGTTTTTTGAAAGAAGAAGTTTTTGTGAAACAACCCCCTGGTTTTGAAGATTTTCAAAAACCTGATCACGTCTTCAAGCTTAAGAAAGTACTTTATGGACTCAAACAAGCACCTCGTGCTTGGTATGAACGCCTAAGAGCCTTCTTACTTGAAAATGGTTTTTCAAAGGGCAAGATTGATACTACTCTTTTTATTAAATCTATGAATAATGATATACTTCTAGTGCAAATTTATGTAGATGACATCATCTTTGGTTCTACTAATGAACAACTCTGTCAAGAATTTGCCAAGTGTATGCAGAGTGAATTTGAAATGAGCATGATGGGAGAGCTGAACTTCTTCCTAGGATTGCAAATCAAACAACACTCGAACGGAGCATTCATCAACCAAGCCAAGTACACAAAGGACATACTGAAGAAATACGACTTCGAGAATGTGAAGCCAATTGGGACTCCTATGGCTACATCTACAAAGCTTGATGCTGATGAAAGTGGCAAACCTGTTGATCAGCGTAAGTATCGAGGTATGATTGGTAGTTTATTATATTTAACTGCTAGTCGCCCTGATATTATGTTTAGTGTTTGCATATGTGCACGATATTAGGCAAACCCTAAGGAATCACATCTTAGTGCCGTTAAGCGTATCTTCCGATACCTTAAAGGAACTTCTACAGTTGGCTTATGGTATCCCAAAACCAAATCCTTTGACCTTATAGGTTACTCGGATGCGGATTTTGCTGGATGCAAAGTGGACCGTAAGAGTACCAGTGGTACATGTCATTTCTTGGGAAAGGCCTTAGTCTCTTGGTTTAGCAAGAAACAAAATTCAGTAGCATTATCAACAACTGAGGCTGAGTATATCGCCGCAGGACGTTGTTGTGCTCAAATTTTGTGGATGAAGCAAACCTTAGAGGACTACAATCTGCACTATACAAATGTTCCTATATATTGTGATAACACTAGTGCAATTAATTTGACTAAGAACCCTATCTGTCATTCACGCACAAAGCACATAGAAGTTAGACATCATTTTCTACGTGATCATCAACAACACGGGGATATTTGCTTAGAATTTATTAATACTGAACATCAACTAGCAGATATTTTCACTAAACCATTGGCTGAAGACCGTTTTAACATCTTGAGGCGTGAGCTCGGCATTCTTGAATTCTCGGATTCTTAAAACATATGGTAATTAAAAACTGTATTTATGACTTGATAATTTATTATCTAATGAAAATTATTTTTGGGGACAAACTTACAAAGGGTATGTCTGTCACCACGGCTACGGTCGAAGCGAAGCGGTACTTAAGAGTTCCCCGGTGAACCACCGTTAGCTGGGACAATCCCTACAGTTAACCCGAAAATAACAGCAGTTAGTTAATAAATCAGTCAAATGTTACTTTTTACAGTCTTTATTTACCTGACTGCTTTGACTGTCTCGGGAATGCAAGTGGCCGAACTCGGCCCGAACTCTGACCGAGTTCGGACCGAATTCGGACCGAGTTCGGTCGGCGCTGTGATGGTTCCAGAACCGAACAGCCGGCCCTAGCACCTATATATTTCATCCTTCCTTCCACTATTTCTCCACACCAAAACGTGGAATACTACCATCTCCTTCTAGAAGTCTTTCCTCCTCCTTCTTTGCAAGGAATCGACGAGTTCAAGTGGGCGATCTTCTTCCTCCATCTCCTCACGGCTCCGAAACGTCAACGAGGAACTTCTTCTCAAGGTGCTTCCTCCTCATCCGACTACACTCCGGCAAGTCTCTTTAGTCCAGCCAAACCTAGAGATCCCGAGGAATTTGATGGCACTTTGTTTCCCGACAAAGACTTCTCCGATCTCTGGTTTGATTCTTTCTCTTTACGTCGTATTTGTGCTGGAGCCTTCGTAAATTTTACAACCTTCTTTGAATATGCTCCTGTTTTTGATCAACTTAGATTTCGCGACTTTTTCGAGGTCCAAGATAGCATTTACGACAATGCAGTCCGTATGTTTTACTGCAATTTGCAAGTAAAACAAAACGGGAACTTCTATTCCTGCATTGCTGGACAGGAACTAGAATTTAGCGCCACCGATATCAGTGAATATTTTCACGTTCCTGATCTTGGTGATGCACTTGTTGACATCCACCATATTCAGTTCCCTGCCGATGTCACTTTAGCTTCTTTTAGGGAATTGATTTGTCACCCTACTCCTCTTCCCCGGAGAATCTTTTCTAGACATCTAAACCAAACTTTTTACGAGCTTCATCGTATGATTTTCTCGGCCCTTCTTCCGAAGAAAGGCTCTACCGATGAAGTTACATTTTTGGAACTTTCTGCTCTTTATCACATTCATTTTGGAATTCCTTTCTCCGTTCCAAAAACCATGATGTCTTGGATGCTCAACTGCAAGAATGCAGGTAGGAACCTAGTCTTTCCTATGCACCTTGCTAGTATATTTCAACGTTTTGAGATTGATCTTGAAACGTGTGCCATTTCTTCTCCACCTGTTGAGTTGACCCGCTCTCGTCGGTTTCCTCAACCTCCTGGTGCTGCTCCTGCTGTCCCAGCTGCTGATGCTGAGGCCCCTCCAGCTGATACTCATCCTGCTCCGGCCCCTGCCCCAGGACTTGATCAGACATTCTACCAGCGGTTTGATGATTTCGTTGCTGTATCCACGCAACGTTATCAGGACTCCGAGTTCCGGCATATTTCTCAGGCCCAGGTGCTGAGAAACAGTATTGCCGATCTCCACTACAGCCTGGTTCATGATCCCGTTCATCCACTCACTATCCTTCCACACCCTGCTTTCCCTGGTCCCCGTTTTACTGATGAGACTACTTTTCAGTACTTCGACCCGACCACTGCTTATTTCCCTCATGATCCTCCCGGTGCGGACGACGCAGCGATGTGATGTGGATTCAGCCATGGGATAGTGGATTTAGTTTTGTTTAGTTTGATGCAGTTTATGTAGTACTTTTTATTTTCATGTCTAAACTGTTTTAGTTAGACATTTATCAGTTGTACTATTTGGCTTTCTAGTGGAAATCTTTTTATGATATTTCAGTTTCTTATGTGATAGTTCATTTCATTCCAGTTGTCTATGCTATGATTACTTCTTTTACTTCACTTTGTCTTGTCTACTCTATTGTTGGCTTCATAATTTACGGGGGAGCCTATTCATTTTACTACTTGACAAAGGGGGAGAAAAAGAGTATACCCAAATCGCAAAGCGCATATACAACACAAATTCAAAATCCAACAAAATTTTTCAGGTATTTTGATATTTTGTTCTATTTTGATATAAATATATTTTGGTATAGACTCAAGTTTGTCAATTATCAAAATGGGGGAGATTGTTGGCCCATTCCATGGTCACACCCGATTTCGATAATCAACTTATACTTTAGTTCATACACAAAATATAGAAAATGCTGCTAACTATTTTAGGATGCGTGAAATCTTATTCAACGGACGATGTACTGCATAAATCCAAGCGTCAAAGTCATCAAAACTTCTGAAGACTAGTTTTTACTTTTATTCTGTATTTTACATTTTATTGAGTCTAGGAATTACTTTGTAAAATCAATTATGGTAATACTGGCTTAGGGTTAAAATTGTCCTCCTTTCTCAAAACCTACTTTTATCCTTTCATATTTTCGATTACAAATATTTCAAAAATATATTTCGAAAATATTCCTTTTCAAATGATTTTACAAATAACCAAAAATATGTTTGAAAACTGTTTTACAAAAGAATTTTAAAATATCTCCTGACAGAACTCCAAGCCGAGTTCGGCCCGAGTTCGATCCGAACTCTGACCGAGTTCGGTCAGTTTGTATTCAAACTTCAGTTGCCTCCAAATCTGCGAGCAACGTCTATTTTGCGAGATATTTGCATCTGAACTCTGTCCGAGTTCTGCCCGAGTTCGGTTGATGAAAACACCTATAAATAGAGAAGAACTTTTCACTTCAAATCAATCAATTCATTCTTCATTCTCTTCTCTATTCATTCAAGTGTTTTCTAGTGATCTAAAAAGTTTCAAATCTCACCTATACTTCTCTTAGCCAAAAGCCAGTACTATCAGATTGATTTAGAAGTCTTTTGGTTATTCAGAGTTGTAAAGAGGTCGTCAAGTTTCAACAACAAATTCTCGTTGTGGAGCTGGTCGTACGCTCGTCACCAAGCACGGTGTGTGTTGGAGTTGGTCGTGCACTCGTCAACAAGCACGGTGGTGTAAGAGTTGCAAGCACTCAGTTAAAGCTTGTGCCTTTAGTGGATTAACATCGAGCAAGAGTACTCGAGACTGGATTAGTCCTCTCAGAGGGATACCAGTATACATCGCTGTGTTACTGAGTTTGATTCTCCTTTCTTTACTTACTGCTCTTACATCATTGCCATAGTTTAAATTATTAATTGGTCATTTTATTTCCGCTGCACACACGCACTCTATTCACCCCCCCTCTAGAGGTGCTCAACGGTCCTACAAGATTTGGTATTATGGTTATTATTATTATTAATTGTACTAAGATTTAAATATTTACTAGTCTATCATTCAAAATGTGGATATAAAATCCTAGACAAATTTCATAATTATTAATATTAACTAGAACTATTTTTGACCCGTAAAATATAGTTTTCAAAATATGTATCTAAATTATTTTACTAATAAAAATCTAGTTTTAACTATTATATTTTCTAAACATGGTATAAACATCTTTTCTACAAATCCATCGGTTATCAATTCTTGATCATGACTAAACTGTGCCCCTATTTTCTCATGGACTTCGGGCTCTACACATCGAACATGGCTACTGAACATGACTTGTCGGATTATCGCACCACACCAGGCGACACACCAGGCAAGATACCTTGCCACAATTTACTGTTTATAAATTAGTCTGCATTTTATTTATTGCATATCACTGTGTATTTATTTTCTGTACTTTTAGCTGTACCATTATTACAGTTTCTGACTTACTGCCTGCTCAGTAATATTAGCTGTACCTTGTTATTTATCCTTTGATTGCATATGGACCTAGAGTTAAGGGACTACCACTAGTTTAGTGCATTACATAAACTTTGACACTGTTGTGCCATGAGAGGTGTGAGTTATGAGTAGCATATAGCATCCGGACTTGCGTGTTGGCTGATCACTGATGCGTATAGGACGTGCGCTAGGTCTAACTGTCAATAGTTGTATGTTAGAAGACTTGACGGTTAGTAGTGTTACATGGTCGTGGATGCGACATGATAGGTGCATTGGGTGGGGAGGACATTACCTGACGTATGGGCTTCTTTGCACTTCCCTTATTACCTGTGCGCTCCTCCGAAGACGCAGGCTCCAGGTGCCCTCTAACGTTTTCCAGAGCGTTATGGACGTAGCCCCTTGCACATGATGTCCTATGACGATTTTCGGACGTTACGGACGTAGGCCCCTGGTGCCCTGTATGGGGACTATGCCGATCCTATTTACAGCCACGGCTCATGCGTCGAAGGATTGTTTCTCAACTGCATGATCACTTTAATACGGTTAGGTTACCTTATTTATGTCTTGTCACTTTCTTTGATTGTGACATATTTTATATTCAGTATTTATGTGGCATTTCTTTATGTATCTTGTTACGTCCCTCTGAGGACCTGGTTATCTCGCCAGGTGTGTGTTCTTGTCTTTCGCAGGTATTCTAGCTGTGGCCATGATTGTCACTATTTCTTCGAGGATGATTGTGCTTTTGATCGTCTTCGCTTCGCCGTCAAACTCATTTTATTTTATTTTTATGTATTTTTCCTTACTTGTTGGTAGTGGATTTGTCTCCGTCCAACGGTTGTATACATGACAAATTCAAAGTTGCTTTTATACCATTATTTATCTTTGTGGATGAGATTTAGTGCCTTGGTTACTGCATTTTACAGCTTACGTATATGTACTATACGGCTGGCATGTCTACGTTCCTAGTCCTACGTATTTTGGGACTGGGGCGTTACATGTTTTTGTGGTGGCCCATGCAGGTCTAGTTTGCCGTTTCGGTTACATGACTGTACCGAACGGGCCTACAATATAGGATTAGAGTTTAGAATCTCATCCACCTACTTGACATCCTTTCTTGACTTCAAATTCGAACTCTCGTTCGACCTCCTTGAATTGCATCTTGCTTGACTCCTTCCACCGTAAATTCTTAGTTTCGTGTTTAGTAAGATGACTACACTAGTATATGCCCATAGGTTAAACACATGGCTAGATGGATTGCATTGACAATTGATATGCATTGAGATTTTATTTGAGTTATAAAGGCATTTATTTTTCTAGAAATATGATTTTAAGGATTAGTTAATTCCAAGTTGGGTAGTAGCATATTACCGCCTTCAAAGGATAGTTGGAATTTTATTTTGCTATTACAAGGTGGTATATACAAGAGGACAGAAAACAAATTTATGATTTATGATTTTTGGAAATAGCGAAATAGTTTATGATTTAATTGGGATATGAAACCGAATTGAGAAACATATTTAAATTGTGACACATGATTTACGGTTAAGTTCAAATTTGGATTGTAATATGTTAAAGTTTATCTCAAAATTTATTAGAGAGAGTTTCAAATTATAAGTTATGATTTCGTAAACGACAAGAGAATATGGAGGGTTTATGATTTATGGTTTATTTGAGAGCTTGAGGTTTTTAAATTGAGTCGTACGATTTATAAGTTTATTTAATTTTGAGTTTGAAGGGATGATGGTAAAAAGTTTTGTTTAAAATATTTTGGAAGATATGAAATCGACTTTGAAGGAAACATTCAAATTTTAAATTGTGTCATATGATCTATGATTTATAAAGTTATTTAGATTTCGAGGTTAAAGCCTTGATTATGGATATTTAAATTTTGGTGAATTTTTTTTACTTTTGAAGAGTAGTTGTGACTTATTGGAAGCTGGATATACACATTTGAAGGATATATAATTGAATTCGGGAGTTATTTAATTATTCTATTTTGTAGTATGAAATTCGGCTGATAAACTTATTAAATATTGAGTTTAAGGTTTGAATATATATATATATATATATATATATATATATATATATATATATAATTATTCGATTTGCGATATACAAGGGTTGTTTCGAGATTGACTAGAGATTTAAAATTTTGATTAAAGTTGACAGTCTAAGATAATTGAAAATTTTGGCAGAGTATCTTGGAAATTTTATTGAGAAACTTCGAGGAACTTAAAATTTTAGATTAGATCATATATTGGTAGAGGACCAAGAAGCAAGTAAGGTCACCCTAGTAAGATAGAAGTATTCTACATTAGATTGCCATACCACCTATGATTATGATATTGCATATACACAAGTATAGTTAGTCATCGACCAAACCGATGAACATATCTTTGACTTACTCGACCTTCCCTCAAATCTAGATCTTTATTCGTGACATCTAATTGTTTGAAACTTAGAAATGATTAGAACCATCCCCTTGACCATATCCTTATCTATGAGACTATTTTTCTCTAGAAACTGTGCCCCTAACTTATCTTAACTTGATCTACGAGATTTCCTAAATTATCTTTATTTCGTACTTTAACCTTTTATTTTGTGCACTAATTAGTACCTTATGAAAATCCACTTTCTATTTTGATCATTTGGCGTTCCCCATCGTGACTTTGATATTTGGAGCACAGCACTAGACTTTTTCTTCCAACAAATTTTACATGCAAGACCTAGACGAGCTCACCTTCGTGTAGGTATATCATGTTCCACTAAAACACGTCCCCTTGTACTCTATTTTTATGATGCGACTTTCGAGTCAAAATGGATTGATATAAATCCTACCATAATACTATGGTCCTTTATGACTTCGGTTGGAAATCAAATCTTGACTCAAGTCTTTCGACCCGATACTGATTGTGACCTACTTAATTCCTTAAATGCTTAATCTTGTGTTTTATCTTGATTGCTTAACCATTGTCCTTTATTTTTCATTTACTTGGACGCATAACATCTTTATGCAATATTAACAACCTTTACTTTCCTCCTTTCCGATTAAAATGCTTCACTCATATTTTACCTTGATTCCTCCGTGGTTTATGCAATTTTGTTCATTTTATGATTTCCTTGTTCGAAGATGAAATTGACCATGACATCCCTCGGTTAGTAGAGGATAGATTAGAAAACTCATCGAGGAGAATAGTGGTATAATTAACTAATGTGATTGAATATGCATAAGTAAAATTTTGTGGCAAAAATTTGAGAAAGGTGCTATCATTTCTCAAAGGAGACAAATCGGTTCTTCAAGGTAAACCCATTATTGAGAAATTTTCATGAGGGGATAAGTAGGATGTTGATGTAGTAGATCTCGAAGCTACCCAATATTAAAAAGTAAAAATTCTTGATATCCTAAGGATAATTTCTATGATGATTACGAATATGAAGTTTCATGACTAAGATAGTGTTTGATTGCTCCGACTAATTAAATTATTAAATTTTAATTCTAAAGAGATTATGAGGTCGAAATTTAGTTTGAACGAAACTATATATAGATATGATGGAAGAAGAAGAATCTAGGATCCTTGAATTCAAAACTTTGGTATTTATTGAAATTTATATTACGAGATATAAGAATTGAGAATATATTTTTAAGGAATATAAATTTTGTGAGTTAATCTTAAGAAGAAAAATCAAATGAAATAAAGAAGAAAAAGAAAGTGTCTTAAGAAAAATTGAAGTTTTATGGGTTATGAATATTGAGAAGAAATAGAAGCTTTTGAAGATTTATTACTAATAAAAACCATAGAGATTACTCGAAGATCATGATGATATTTAACGCGACCCGAATATAGAATTAGTAGTCTTAGAATGAGATAGAGGAATTTATTAAAAATCTTTGAGATTTTGGTGATTCTAGAATTGATGGCAGTATGACCAATTAGACACAGAAAGATGTCATGCACATGATCATTACAAAACTACACCATTGATTTATTCTTTTAGTTATCAAATTGTCAATTTTCGTTGAATGACGTTTCTTCTCTTCGTTTAATGAATTAAATTGTGATTTCTCATAGTTAAACTCTTTCTATCCCCTTCACCCTACCTACCCTAATTTTTCCTAAATTTCGAGGACGAAATTCTTTTAAGTTGAGTAGGATGTAAACCCCCTAAATTTCTACTACGATTTTTTTTTTGTATTCATTTTGTACTTCGCATACGAGTTCGCTTTGTTGTATTTACGTAACGTGCGAGATTTGCGTTCGTAATTTCTCGACGAGTGCGAATGTGCGTCGAGGTACATATGTTAGAAAAATATTTTTTTATAAATTTTATTTTAATAGGAAAGTACATGTTCAAACAAAGGTGATAAATATTTTTTATTTTGTATAAAAAAGGTTATTTTATTCGTCGTTTACAAATAAATTATGATTTGGAAATTGTGGTTAATATTTTGCGAAATGTAAAAATGTCTTATTAATATATTTTATTATTTATAAAAGCTAGTTCATGAATTAATAATTTAGTATTTATCGTAATTTTCAAAATCAATTATTACTATATTTATTTAATTATGAAAATAAAATTTGGGATTTTGTTAATTTTAATATTTGATTAAATATGGTAATTTAAATTGGAAAAGATTTTATTGACTGTATTTAAAATATTTTAAATTAAGTATATAATTTATTTAGATTGGAATTGATTTGGATTGAATTATTTTTAAAATCAATTTGAATTAATAGATGATTTATCTAATTGGGAGGTAAATCCTTCCAATTCCTATCCAAATGGAAATTTCTACCTCCTATAAAAGGAGAGGTACTCCTCCAGAAAATTTTCATCCACAAATTGTGCATCGTGTCTGTGCCACCCGTCTACTACATCCCCACCATACAAATACAATAATTCTATCACGTCCGACAATCCCGGACGTCCACCCAGCCGTGTCGGACACTCCCGGCACGATGACTCAATCCTAAACCTAACTCAGTCTCCACGCCACCTCTTCCGGCGTTACCCGCCGCTGTCACCTCCATCATCCCGGCCTCCAACACTGCCTGTTCCTTTCTGACCCCGTTCCGACAGCACCCCGTCGCCATCTTCACCACCGTCACCATCCACCCCTATCTACCATCCTCCTTCCGCAGCCTACCCCGAATTGGCACCACCACCGACAGTATCGTCATCTCCGCCACTGGCTTCTCCCCCGATCCCAACCTTAATTCGGAGTCGACCACCACCAGGGACACCACGTTACCACCGCCACCAAACCAGTCAACACCAGCACCATTACCCATGAAGAAAGAAGGGAGAGGAAGACTAAACCTGAGCCACCGCGAAGCAACCCTGTCTGGTGTTGCCAAGGTGCTGACCTCCGTCCTTTCGAGACCGCCGAACCCCGTTCCTAAGCTCTGCTCGCTGCCGATCTTGGCTTGCATCACCGCTGTCTTGAGCCGCCACCACTTCTAGCGCCGTTCGACGACCCCACGAGATTCGCGTCTCCCGTCGATCGACCATGCCTCTTGTCTTCGCCGGCGCTCTCTCCAGCGCCACCGCCTTCCGTCCGGCGCCGCGCCTCCGGCTTCCCCATCCTCTCCGACCGCCAAAACCCCGGGAACCCGCCGGCCATAGCCGCTCTCCTCTACGAAACCCTCTCCGCGACCAGGACTCAGCGCCGGAACCCTCCAC
This sequence comes from Iris pallida, assembly GCA_029216955.1. NCBI lineage: Eukaryota > Viridiplantae > Streptophyta > Magnoliopsida > Asparagales > Iridaceae > Iris > Iris pallida. The sequence continues at coordinate 11,419,628 of JANAVB010033817.1, read as the reverse complement.
CAACCACCGACCGGCCGCCTCCGGGCCAAGGGCCCCCATCCGCCCGGCTTCTCCGCCTCCCGCTCCTTTTCCGCCTTTACCTCTCCTCGTCGGCCGACCGCGCCCAGCTGTGTCTACCGCCTCCCAGACGCCGGGGCAGTCCACTCCTCCACCTTTGTCCTCCCCGCGCCGCCATGGCCGTGCAGAACCCCGACGAGCGACCGCCCCCTTCCGCGCTCACCAGATCTCCTCCAGCGCCCAGCCGCGCCACCACGAGAACGGCGCCGCCCGCCGTGAGCGCCCGACCACGCCGAAGCCACCGCCCTCTGGTGAGAAACCCCTCCTCTTCGATTTCCTCTTCTTCTTCATTTGGTAATTCCCAATTTCTTGAGAAGAGTCTGATTGTTTTATATATATTTTTGTTTTATTATTATATGAGTATATAATGGAAAGGAAACCAGTACACTACATATATAAATATTACTTAATACTCATTCTACATTATATATTTTATTAAAATATTTATTATGTTCTAAACCTATAGTTTAAATGAATTATATAATATATTATTAGTATATAAATGTTTATTGGCAGAATTATTATTTTATGACCCATATATTAAAGAACAGTGTACACCTTTAACAGTAAATATTTTTAATAAATGAAAATATTTTACTATGTGTTTTATAATTATAATTGAGAGAGATTTGGTATTATGGTTATTATTATTATTAATTGTACTAAGATTTAAATATTTACTAGTCTATCATTCAAAATATGGATATAAAATCCTAGACAAATTTCATAATTATTAATATTAACTAGAACTATTTTTGACCCGTAAAATATAGTTTTCAAAATATGTATCTAAATTATTTTACTAATAAAAATCTAGTTTTAACTATTATATTTTCTAAACATGGTATAAACATCTTTTCTACAAATCCATCGGTTATCAATTCTTGATCATGACTAAATCGTGCCCCTATTTTCTCATAGACTTCGGGCCTCTACACATCAAACATGGCGACTGGACATGACTTGTCGGATTATCGCACTACACTAGGCGACACACCAGGTAAGATACCTTGTCACAATTTACTGTTTATAAATTATAGTCTATATTTTATTTATTGCATATCACTGTGTATTAATTTCCCGTACTTTTAGCTGTACCATTATTACAGTTCCTGACTTACTGCCTGCTCAGTAATATTAGCTGTACCTTGTTATTTATCCTTTGATTGCATATGGACCTAGAGTTAAGGGACTACCACTAGCTTAGTCCATTACATAAACTTTGACACTGTTGTGCCACGAGAGGTATGAGTTATGAGTAGCATATAGCATCCGGACTTGCGTGTTGGCTGATCACTGATGAGTATAGGACGTGCGCTAGGTCTAACTGTCAATAGTTGTATGTTAGAAGACTTGACGGTTAGTAGTGTTACATGGTCGTGGATGCGACATGATAGGTGCATTGGGTGGAGAAGACATTACCTGACGTATGGGCTTATTTGTACTTCCCTTATTACATGTGCGCTCCTCCGGAGACGCAGGCTCCAGGTGCCCTCTAACGTTTTCCAGAGCGTTATGGACGTACCCTTGCACATGATGCCCTCTGACGGTCTTCGGACGTTACGGACGTAGGCCCCTGGTGCCCTGTATGGGGACTATACCGATCCTATTTACAGCCAGGGCTCGTGCGTCAAAGGATTGTTTCTCAACTGCATGATCACTTTAGTACGGTTAGGTTACCTTATTTATGTCTTGTCACTTTCTTTAATTGTGACATATTTTATATTCAGTATTTATGTGGCATGTTCTTTATGTATCTTGTTACGTTCCTCTGAGGACCTGGTTATCTCGCCAGGTGTGTGTTCTTGTCTTTCGTAGGTGTTCTAGCTGTGGCCATGATTGTCACTATTTCTTCGAGGATGATTGCGCTTTTGATCGTCTTCGCTTCACCGCCAAACTCATTTTATTTTATTTTTATGTATTTCTCCTTACTTGTTGGTAGTGGATTTGTCTCCGTCCAACGGTTGTATACATAAAAAATTTAAAGTTGCTTTTATACCATTATTTATCTTTGTGGATGAGATTTAGTGCCTTGGTTACTACATTTTACAGCTTACGTATATATACTATACGGCTGGCATGTCTACGTTCCTAGTCCTACGTATTTTGGGACTGGGCGTTACAGATGGCATCAGCTAGAGACTAGTTTTTTTTAAAACTTAGATGAGCGCCAAAGAAGTTGGCGTCCAGCTCCTAGGTGCTAAAGGAATTGGCACCCTACCAATCCCTTCGGGCACCATCTCCTTTGGCTCCTAGCCCCATATGCTAACTACTCCAAAAGCGATTTGTCCCATTCTTTGCAAATTCTCCAAACTTTCTTCTCTTCTCTGCAAATTTCTATACTTCTTTCCCTGTACGAAATTTTTTGTTTGTGAGATAACCACGATGTTTGTTCTTTTACTTTCTTATTTCTTTCTACTAATCCTACTATGTTCAGTAAATACTTTATAGAAAAAAAAAAGTATACTAGCTTTGACTGTATTGTGATTTTAATGAAGTACTATTGTTGCTTTCTTGAATTACATATAGGAAATGGCTTCTGATAATTTGAATTGTCATGTCCTTAAGGTATAGGGTTTATGGATGTACATGTGGCTCAGTTCCAGGTATGTCTCGGATTTTGGTAATAGCAGCTTAATATTGAATATGGAATAATCTAGATGTGTTGGGAGTTCAGTAGTGTGGAAGAGGGATTCAAGGATCCAAGTATGCTCATAGCAACTAGTCATCCTAGAAAAGCAAGTTCGATATGTAGAATGTTCAAATATTAGTTGCTTCTTTTTTGCCCCTTCAAAATGATTACTATGTCTGTGTCGGACACGTACTATACACTAGACAAACACTCTGAAATACAATAGGACATGCCAGAAATGGTGGTACCATATCTGTGTCACGTGTCTATTTTGTGTCATGCTGTATTTGTTTTCGTGCAACATAGCTGCACTGGCTTCTGAAGGAATTTATTTATATCTTATTTCCAAAAGAGACATATTATAAAACATAAAAAGAAGTAGAAGAGCAAGATTATGAAAGGCATAGATGCTATTTTACAAGCAGAAGAAAACAACTACTACTGCAACAATTCCTGATGGCATCCTCAAGATTCTAAAGATGCCACAAACAGGAAGGACATAATCGGAAGAAAAATAAATAAATAAATAAATAAATCCAGGGTCTAAACTTTTCAATTGGACAAGTCAAGGCCTAAACACTAATCTGATATAAAATCCAGGGTCCAAACACTAGTAAGCCCTAATTTTTTGTGTGTGGATGTACCTAATTTCTTGGATTCTTGGTTCCACACTATGGACCACTATGCATGCTTTACTATACTACCTTAATAATATCACAAGGGAATTTCTAGGAGAAAGGGTCAGGCCTGGTTTGGGATATGCTACTTAAAAAAAAACAACTTTACCCATAAGTAAAATGCTAAGAGCATCTCCAACCCCATTGTGAGTTTGAAAAAAATGGTTGTCACATAGGAACCACTACTTCTTATTTCAAAATTTCTTCTCCAATGCAAATGTAAAATAAATTATGAAGTTGACATGACATGTCCAAGGCAATGTTAAGTTGGATGTCTAGATCTAGACACACTACCAAAATAAGTCATTTTAGCGACGCCCAAAGACGTCGCTAAAACGACAAATTACGTTGCTAACAATATTTACCGACGCAATTACCGACATTTTGGACTTGTTGCGTAAACGTAAGTCGCTAATCTTTAAAACGTCGCCAAACGTCGCAAGTACCGACGTTTACCGACGTATATATACGTCGGTATATTACTGACGTCTACCGTCGTGTCGTCGGTGGATTAGCGACGTGTTTAAAGTCGCTACATGTCGGTAAAATCCTGAGAATTTACCGACGATTACCGTCGTTTAAAATGTCACTAAATGTCGGTAATTCCTGGGATTATTACCGACGTTCACCGACGTTTACCGACGTTCTCCGACGTATAAGGACGTCGGTAAACGTCGGTACCCTGGAAAATTTTGCAGATTTATCGACGTTTACCGACGCAAACGTACGTCGGTGGACGTCGATAAACGTCAGTAAACGTCGCTAAATCTGCAAAAAAATAAAAATAAAATAAAATACAGAATATCTTTTTCTCCCTGCAGTTTAAAAAGATAACCATAACCAATATTGGACTGTTTTTCAAATTTTGGAATATGTAAACCTGAGATTTGGTCTGCACAGTCCCCTCATTCCCAGTTTGGGTTTTACTCAGGTATTAGGACTTGACAGTCCACATTTCAGATTTGAGTATTTGAATGATTGAGCCATAACCAATAGGAATGAACACTCAATAACACACATGGTTCCTGCAACATTTGGTTCCCTGTTTTGCTGAACACAGGCCATATACACACACACCCATGTGAATGACACACAATCACACACACAATGTTTTCCCTCACTGTACACAGGTTTCAGTCCCTACATACACAGGTTTCAGTCACTCCTACACACACACACTCACTTTCTATCACACACTTGTCACTCTCCCTTTACCTCACTCTTTCTAACTCTCTATCTTTCTATCTTCCTATATATATATATATTTTTTTTTTCTATATATATCTTCCTATATATATATATATATATATATATATATATATATATATATATATATATATATATATATATATATATATATATATATATATATAAATATATATAAAATGTAATGTATATAAATATGTATGTGTATGTAATATGCATCTAAGTATATTATGTATATATGTAGGTATCCTATATATTATATTATGTGTGTACCATTATATATATATATTATATATATGTATGTGTGGTATACATATAGGTAGCCTATATGTATATATATGTATGTAATATGTGATTTCCATGTGTAGGCCTAGATGCAATAATAGGTTGTGTGATGTTGGTTTTGACTTTGTATTGTATAGGTTGTATGGGCTTGATATACTAGCATAGGCTAGTTTAGCCTTGATTAGACTAATATAGACTTGTTAGGACTTAGAACGATTGTTAAACCTAGTTAACATAACCTAGACTTATTTAGATCTAGAATGACTTGTTTGACCTAATTTAGACTTGTTGGACCTAGTTTGACCATAGTTAACCTACTTTGACTTCTAGGGTTGACCAGAGTTGACCAAGAGTTGACTTTGGCCTAGGTTGACTTCTAAACGTAAACCACAGAAGCACATTAACATCCAATTGAAACGAATAATAACATAAACAACAATATAACACAATGTAGCGGGCAACAAATAGAATAGAATCCAACAAATAGAATAGGATCCAACAAATAGAATAGGCACAACCAACAAGTATCCAAATAACCAAGTCTACACCAAATAACAAAGTCTACAACCAAATAACCAAAGTCTACACACAACCAACAAATAGAATAGGATCCAAACATCCAAGTCTATACAACCAACAAATATCCAAGTCACAAATAAAGGATGAAACAAACACAAACAAATAGTCCTAACTAGGACTACTAGGGATCTGGTGCAGGAGGGGCACCGCCGCAACGAAGGGATAAGAACAACTCATACTCCTCAAGTGAAATCGATACCGATGGAGCAGGCAGTGACGTCGGTGGAGTCGATGTCGAAGAAGAAGGCGGTGGAGGCGGCGGAGTCGACGACGATGAAGGCACACCCGGAGGACCAGCACGCTCCAACACTGTAAGTCGCTGGTGGTATGAATCCATGACAGATAACATTCTATCACTGCTCTGGACCATCGAATCATGCACCAATCTCAGCCTCTCGGCCATGGTCACCTGTCCTGTCTGCAGCTCCGTCACCGTGCGCTCTAACCCTCCAACGCTGCTCTCTGTCCTCTCAGTCGTCTCCATGAGCTCCATAATGTCGCGGTCGAGCGCATCCAATCGTGCTAGCAGCACAGGATCGTCCGCAGGGTGCTGAGACTGCTCCTCGATCCGTTGTAGCAGGTCGTTACGGAGAGACTCCATCATCTGGTGGACTCGGACAGACTCCTAGGATGGATGTGGACCATGCACACTAGCAGAAGATGCCCTAGAGGACTGGGTCGCAACTAAGGTGCTATAGGATCCCGTACCATAGTACGTACCCCTACGGAGTCCACCAGCGGCGATCATCCACAGCTCGTCCGCCGACGGAGCTTGAGTGGGCTGCGAGGAAGTATCGGCCTCTCCTGCATTAGGTGCACTAGCAGCCGCCCGTTCCCGCAGCCTCTGATACTCGGCCTAGAAAGTATGGATAGTACTCTATAATTTCTAATTTCTAATTAATGTACTTATTATTACTAACTACATGAATATTTATTTGCATCATATTTACTAAGTTATATTAAAATTGACACGAAGTATTAAATTAAGATAACGTATTGTAATACTTACATAGGTCTGCTCGGCCCTCTCGTCAATAAGGTCTTCGCCCTTCCGATGGGTGGCCAGGAAGACGGTCACCATGTCGGCGTTACCGACCTTCCTTACCTGTAATTAAATATATTATCTTATTAATAATTTATCGAATTTGTATTAAAATAATATTTCTAAAAGAGAAAGACATACCAGACGATGGAAATGTTTCGTCATCGGAATCGACCCACCGTACCACTTCGAGGCATGTTGCCTAGCCGCCTTGGCCTTCTCCGACTTCTCCTTGTACCTTGGCTCGTCGAATCGAGCCTTCATCGCATTCCACTGATCAGGGGTGATCCAACCTTGGATCGGCTTTTCGGCACGATCACGAGCCTTCTGATCATTAATAGCATCGCGGATCAGCTTGGCAGCGACAGCAGGAAACATCCCCTCGATAAGCTCGGCCCGGTGCGGTGGATAGAAAAACATATCCTAGAAGAGTGTAAACCAAATATTTATCAGTTATATATAATATGAATTAATTATATGATTCATATTAAAAGCAAATCTATTTTAACCTTGAAGCGCGCAAACCAGTAGTTCTTCCTTTCGTTTGGAGGATCAGAGTAGTTAATCCAAGAACCACCATAATTATGCCTCAGCATGTGGCCTAGGCGTCTCTATACCTCTGGGGGACGATATCTATACAGACATATTATATTCATAAAAAAAGTTAATTTATGATGAAAACAGAAAAAAAATAAACCAAAACACCTACTTTGTACCATCGGCCCAGATCTTCGTCCTCCTCTCTTCCGGAGGTGTGCACGCATCATCTAAATGATGTTGGTCGACCGTCAGCACGTCCTCCTCGGCCATCGGCACAGCCTCCGCCATCTGCTCATCCGTCTCCATCGTCGTATAAGCAGCAGGAACGCTAGACGGGCGAGCACTCTCAACAGGCCTGGAACTACTCGTCCCAGGAGATATACCACGTGACGTCGTCCCAGCAGGCCCAGCTACTGTCCGATATGGAGGAGTAATCGGCGACGAGGATCCAGAGCCGGTAACAGTAGGAGGTACCGAAGGAAAACTCCGTCCACTAGCAGTACCTGTAGGAAGTACCGGAGGATCATGACCTCGTCGTCCCCCTCAGAACGATCTGCGACGACCTGTCATACCTGATAACAGCATATGATAATACAATAAATAATAGAGACTAGAAATATGAAAGTACAACAAATAATAGAGACTAGAAATATGAAAGTACAACAAAGATAAGATAATAACCAAGACAACATATGATGATAAATTCTACAATAAACATCTAAGTCCAGATAATATATTCTAGAAGAAACATCTAAGTTCAGATAAGTATGTCTCTCTCAATCATCTTCAGAATAATCATCTTGTTCGTCTTCCTCGACCTCATCTTCTTCTTCCTTCTCATCTTCACTTTCATCTTCGCCTTCGTCGGCTTCGTCTTCCTCTTCGGATAATTCTACACCTTCTACATTATGTGTCGTGTAATGCATAACTTCCGTGGAGTCCACATCGACAATATTGGTTACAAGAGGTAGCTCGTCCTCCTGGTAAGCTTTTTCGTCAACATCAAAAGTATCTCTAGCTTTAGTCTTGCATACTGTCCACCAGTCAGACTTCGTTGCTCCCCGTCTCGGATAAGCTGTGAAGTACACGAGCTGAGCCTGAGTTGCTAGGACAAACGGTTCGTAGTCTTGATATCTACGCTTGTAGTTTATATCCACAAGACCATGCTTGTCAATTTTCCAACCTTGATTTTCAATCGGATCGAACCATTCACACTTGAACAACACGATCTTTGTAGGTTCTCTGCCATTATTATATGACAACTCCACAATCTCTCGCAAGATGCCAAAGAGATCATTTCCTGGATCGACGTCTTTGTAGTTCGAAGACTTGATACACAAACAACTGTTTTTCGTGGAATCAAGATCCAGGAAGCTGTCTCTGATCGGAGCATTTGTCGACTTGAACCGAAAGCCATTGACACAGTAACTTGGCCATATTTTAACAAAAGTAATTGGTCCATTGGTAAGAGTTCTAATTAATTCAATCTCGGGTGAAATTAGACGATCGACCTGAATATCAAAGAAGAGATAATAAGTTATTTATTGCGCAGATGCATTAGGAGAGGCCAGTAATTACCGAGCTACTTACATATTCGCTCAACCAAGAAGGAAAATGACGTCTCATTTTTTGTTCTAATGCTTCGTCTGTTAGGTAGGGTCTAACCAGCCTCAACTCATCATTATATGTGCTGGAAAACAACGAAGCAACCGCCGATTAGTACAATAATATTAGCTTATACTATTACATTGAGATGACGTAAACTCATCATCCTGAGTTACTTACCCCTCTAGCTTCTCCACTTCATCCTCGTCGCAATTGAGTAATACATACAACTGAGCAGCCCTTAGCACTTCGTCATTCAAATATCTCTTCTTCATTTTCCCCGAAGGCTTTCCGGACGCTTCAGTATTCCATCATTAAATTCTTGATATTCGTCATCATTTCTCGGAGCCCTTATTCTATTCGTAGCAACATGAGGTTTAAAATAGGAGGAGCAGAAATTTGCAATCTCCTCGAGAATATAGGCTTCACAAATAGAACCCTCGACCCGAGCCTTATTTTTTACCTTTCTTTTTAGGTGATTCAAATGTCGCTCGAACGGGTACATCCATCGATATTCGACGGGTCCACCAACACGTGCCTCGTAGGAAAGATGAATCAGCAAATACTCTATAGAGTCGAAGAATCCAGGAGGGAACACCCTCTCTAGCTTGCACAGTGTTACCGCAATGTCCTTCTCTTGCTTTTCTAGACGATCAACGAGTAATTTCTTAGAACAAAGGTTCCTGAAGAATATGCTAAGCTCCGTCAATGGATCCCAAACTGCATGCGGTAAGAATTCCTAAAATACAATCGGAATTAACCGCTCCATGAATACGTGACAATCATGGCTCTTCATACCTGTCAGTTTGTTCTCCTTGAGGTCGACGCATCTTCTCAAGTTTGAAATATACCCATCTGGAAATTTCAGACCTTGAATCCACCTACAAAGTCTCACTTTATCCTCCATCTCCAGTGAAAAAATTGCCTTAGGCTGCTTCAACTTCCCATTTCCGTCCTCTATCAAATGCAATACAGGACGTCTACATATTTCTTCCAAGTCCAATTTAGCCTTTGGATTGTCTTTCGTCTTCCCCTTTACGTCCATTACAGTATTAATTATGTTGTCAAACACATTCTTCTCGATATGTATGACATCAAGGTTATGTCTAATCAGATTGGTGCTCCAATATGGAAGATCCCAGAATATACTCCTCTTCGTCCAGTTATGAATGCGACCAAATTCGTCACACTTGTAGCCCGTAGCAGGCTGCTCAATAGCTCTTGGTAAATCTTTTACCTCTTTCCATATCGTGTATCCGGGCCACCTTGGCGGGGGATTAGCCTTCTCCACAACGCCAGCACGAAAAGCATTCCTGTTCCTCCGGTACTAATGATCCTTCGGCAGGAATTGTCGATGACAATCGAAGAAGCACGGTTTGCCTCCGTGTTTCAAACGGAAAGCCTTAGTACTGTCCATGCAATACGGACATGAAAGACGACCATGTGTGCTCCATCCAGATAACATTCCATAGGCCGGAAAGTCGTTGATGGTCCACATAAGTGCTGCCCGCATCTGGAAATTTTGTTTTCTAGATACATCGTACGTGTTCGAACCTACTTTCCACAGCTGATTCAACTCATCAATCAACGGACATCGATGTTCCTTTTCGGATTGTTCGGACCTAGGATAATAACGGTGAGGAACATATACGGAGTCTTCATGCACATCTAAGGCGGTAGATTGTACGGGATGACGATCACAGGCCAACACGAATACTGGGATCCCGAAAGTCCGAATGGGGTAAAACCGTCGGAGCAGAGACCCAATCTGACATTACGCGGATCAGAAGCAAAATCTGGATACTCTCGATCAAAGTGCTTCCATGCTTCTCCATCAGATGGGTGATCCAACACTCCTTCGGTATGTTTCCGCTTATGCCAACTCATGTTTTCTGCAGTTTCCTTCACCATAAACAACCGCTGCAACCGCGGCGTCAACGGCAAGTAGTGCATCGAAGAGGTAGGCTTCCTGGCACCGACAGACTTTTCTCTACCACATGCCTTGTAGCGATCGACACCACAAAATCTGCAGGCATCTTCATCTTTGTCGTCTTTGTAGTACAACATGCACCCGTTGTGACAGGCATCAATTTTTTTGTATCCCATCTAGAGCGATCTAACCATCCTCTTGGACCGGTAGAAGTCTTTAGGCAACTTTGCACCCTCAGGCAATATTTCTATAAGCAACTCCATAAGACGGTTGTAGCAATCTTGCGACATGTTAAAATCGGACTTGATGCTAAACAATCTTGTAACCACCTCCGGCGGTGAATGATCCTCACAACCAGGATATAATGGAGTCCTTGCATTCTCCAGCAACTCCATGAACTGTGCAGCATCGGGGTTCGGTGCCTCCTCAGGTGCATCATGATCATCCAGATCGAAACTAGGCCCGACCGCGTCAAAAGCCATGTTCACCAACCCATCGTCATAAGGAGCATTGTTGTGGACATCCACATAAGCCTCGTACTCCGATGCTAAAGACACAAGTTCTTCGTGCTCGCTCCACTGATAGTAATTCGGCGTAAAACCCTTCGAGTATAAATGATACGTGACATCCACTTCTGGATGATATTTCAAGTTGCGATATCTCACACACAGACACTTAATTTTGGTGCCGTCCATGTACTGAGGGAATACCTTGGCAAACTGCAGGAACTGGTGTACACCCTCTATGAATTCATCCCGCACACCGCATATGTCATCAGGATGACGGTTGTACATCCACGAACGATTCCGCAGATAGTAATTCAGCTCCATATCCATTTGAGGATAATTCTGTAAGATAGATACATGCACATCGTTTAAACACTTATAAAAGTAATCATGATACAAGAAGTGGTAATAGATATGATGTATCATATGTAGTTTCTTTCCCTCTCTTTGCTGTGAACCTTGGTTAACATTAATATTTCCATACTTCTATAGGGTAAGGTTGAGGTAGATATCCTATGATGCGGAATAGTCGACTGAATGACCCGAATAAGAAGGAAGGAAGTAGGGAGGCTCACTCTATACACTCTAGGATTGACTTATTTTGTCGTTGATTTGACTTATTTTGGTAGTGTGAAATGTCAACAATATCCGATACGGTGCCTCGAATACCTAAATATAGAATATTAATGTCAATTGGTGTTTTAGAATCATAAACATGATATACTAGGTCAATTCTAGGTCTCCAAGTCATTTCTAGGTCACACTAGGACAACTGGGTCAATACCTTGCCAAACTTGGTCAAACTAGGTCACACCTAGGTTTTTAGGGCCATACGTTGCCTTACCAAGGTATTCTAGTCTATACTAGGCTAATACTCTATGTATTTGCCCTACCAATATCCTATTCACATAGGTAAAACCATTACTATGGCATATTTACCTAATTACCTATACACTAGCCTATCCTTAACTATAGTAAAAACCAATACCCAAACTCAATACCCCATACACTACAACATAGGTATCTTCCATACCCATGTGTCAACCCATTACCTAAACCTATAGGCTTCCTAAACCTATATAATACCTAGTCACTCTAGGTAAAGCCATTACCTATACTCATAGGTAAAACAATTCCTATCTTGAAGTTACCTATACTTATTGTCCTAGTCCTCATCTATACACATTATCCTAAGGCCTCGTTTGGTTCACCGATTTAAGGAACTAGGAAAGGAAAGTTGTTCCTTTCCTTTGTTTGGTAACCACAAACTTGAGAATCAATTTCCTCACAAGGGGGAAAATTGGAGGGAATATGGTTCCACTCATGACCCATGGGATTCATTTTCCCTCCTCATTTTCCAACATTTATTACAAAAGTAGCCATGTGTTATAGCTTATTTTACCATTAATGCTTATTTTACCATTGTTATATTTTTGCTTCCCTTTCCTACACCAACCAAACAACGGAAAGAAAATGTGACAGGAATCCTACTTTCCGATTCCCATGGAAAATACAAAGGAATACATTTCCTTTCCGTGAACCAAACGAGGCCTAATAGTGTCAAGGTGTCCACATGTTGTCAAAGTGTCAAAGTATCAAAGTGTCACAGTGTGTGTCAAAGTGTCCACTTGTGTGTCAAAGTGTCCACGTGTGTGTCAAAGGGTCGTGTCTGTGTCGTATCAGAAAAAGGGAGATAGGGTTAGGGTTTACCGACACAGCGTTGGGGTTGGGTCGGGGTCGCCGGGGCTGGAGCAGAGGCGGAGGAGACTGGTCGGGTGGTCGTCGGAGGGAGTGAGTCGTCGGAGGAATGGGGTCATCGGGCAGGGGGTCGCCGCGGGCAAGGGTAAGGGGAAGAGCGGGAGATTAGAAAATTTTGGGTGAAAAAGATGAAAAATCGATCGAGCCAGAACCCTATATGAAATGTTTTAGCGACGTTAGTTAAAGGCGTCGCTAACCGTCGCTATTTATTAAAACCTGGCGACGTCGTAAAAGTGGTGTCGCGAAACGTCGCTGAATAAAAAAACAGTGACGTTTTGCGACAAGAATGCGACATCAGTTGTCCAAAACATAATTTGTGTCGCTAACTATCGCTCAAACGTCGCTGATAGTGACGTTCAGCGACGTATATATAAAACGTCGCTAAAAGCACAAAACTTAGCGACATATTTATCTGGAGTCGCTATTTTCGTCACCATTATGACTTATTTTGGTAGTGACAATAGACTTCACAATACTTTACTTCTACATCATTAATTATAAATAAAAATATTTATAAAAAAAGAAAGAAGTACAAAAGTTTTCTTGGAAGTTGGAAAAAAGTAATTTTATTGACTTCTCAATACTTTTGCGTTGGAGAACACTTTTATATCTCATTTTCTGGTGCGAATATAATCTTGCCACATAGGAAAGACATTGTCTTGTGCCTCATGCCATATAGGAATCATAACACAAAACAAGACGATAGGGTTGGAGATGCTCTAAGTCACAACCAAATGCTTACAACCTCTCTCCCCCACCCCTTACACATGCATCCCACTAGGTCCCACCTCCCCTCTCACCCTCCTGCAACATGGGCTCCACCCGACCCCACCACTTTCTCCCCTTCTCCAATCGAAGTATGACACGTGGCGGTTGTAAGGGGATTGTAAGCATTTAGTTGTAGGCATAACAAAGCTCTTACCATAACTAGTATATATATACGTCCAATGCACGTTTTTTAACCATCTATTAATTAATACTAGTAAATGCACTTACTTTGCACGTATAATAACGTATAATAAAAATATATATTCAATTATAGTCAAATCTCTCTTCTAACTCATGTGATTAAGGTGGGATGTATTCTTCTTGTTTGGTTAAGTTCGATTTTCCATGTTGAACATGTATAATGAATTTAAACTTTTTTCAACAATTTTTGTACAAATTATATTTAATTTTCAATTAAATGGTTGATGATATACGCACGGCTTAGACGGCTCAATCTTGAGTCATTTGGAAGCCCCCTTATAATAGTAGAGATTTTTATATTTGGGAAGAGCAAAAGGTATCAGAAGAATAAGCTATATTTTTCTTAATTTTTTTCTATAAGTAATTATCCGGCTGCCCTCCTTAAATTTAGTTAACAATTTTAATTAGTAAAGTTAAGGAGATATTTGGAAGGAAAAAATTCACGGTGAAGCCAACTTTTTATTATTATATAGTAGTATAGATACTTCCATCACTACATTATAAGTGAAGTATTTTACCATGGTGCATATTTCAGTGTGTTTTTTTATACATCATTTGTTGTTGAATGAATGTCCTTACATCTAGGCCTCGTTTGGTTCGCGGAATGGAAGGGAAAGGAAATCAATTCCTTGTCATTTCCTTTCCTTTGGGAAACTTTAATTCCTATTGATTTTCCTTTCCGATGTTTGGCAATGCCAAGGAATTTAGAAAGGAAAGTGAATACTTCAATGTGGGAAAGTGATTCCTTCCTTGGATGGATGGAATCACTTTCCCCCCTAATTTTTCTTCCATTGGGAATCACTTTCCTTTCCTCCTCAATTCCTTGGACGTCCAAACATAGGAAAGTAATCACTTTCCTTTCCCAACCGGGAGATTCCGCCAACCAAACGAGGCCCTAGAGGTGAGCAGCTTGGTTAATGTAACTCCCTAAATTCATTTTTGTGGGTTTTTCTATATTTTCTTTTCTTGGAAAAATATCATTTTTTATATAAACCTTGTTTGAATAAGTAAATTTGATTTTTCTTGAAAACGAATAATTCTATATTCTAATTTGATTTTTAATTAATGTTGATTAATAGTAATTTACTCAAATTTTTATATTAATGATTGAGATCAGATATTTAAATTTTATCATTGGTTATGGTAATCCTAGTAATTAAATTTTAGTAAAATCCAAATGTATTAAGAACTGATTCATGATTTACTAAGTAAAAATCTTTTTTTACAAAACCTTTTAGTAATTAAATTCGATTACTGGTCCTGGTTGTAAACATTGGTTGTTATTGTTTAGCTAATTTCGTTTTAGCTAAGGAGTTCCAGTATAATTACTAAAGGAAAGAATTTGGATTACTTATGTTAGTTAGTAACTAACTGTAGGAATTAGTTGGCATTAAACTAATTAGTTAATTGGTCATAGTTAGTTACAATATGTTACAAATTTGTTTCAATGGCCCCAGATCTGTTGATATTTACAACTGTGCCACTATTCTTTACTTATGGAGCATACATAGATTATTTTACAATAAATTCAGCACAGTTCTCAGTACACTGACACACATCAGCACAGTCTTCAAGTTTTGTGCACTCAGTCCCATCATCCTGACATTTCCATCACTCGGTCACTCCTCCGCCGAGCGCCACTACTCCGATCATCGCCCCGCCATCGCGACTTCACCGGAGAAGTCGGATTCCCCCTACGCATCACTGCCAAAATCATCTTCCTGAGTCCAGATCGGAAATCCTCCATTTTCGAAAGCCGTCGCCGAGATCAACCATCCCAAGCAGCCGCCAAGTTCGTCCAGGAGTTGTCATCTCCGACGATCCGGCCCGGCCCGGACCAGAACCGACCACAGCGGCCGCCATCAGACCTCATATTCCGTGTCGTCGTTACCCTCGATTCGAGCACCCAGATCTGAGCCGTTTGAGTCTCGCGCCTCCACGCTGGATCTCGATGCGAGTCTCGATAGCCGCCCTCCGCGGTGGTCGTTTGCATCTTTGTCGTGGAGCCAGCTCCACCGTGGCCTCGAGGCGCCCCGTCCTGGACTGTGCGCCGCCGCCGTTGACGCCGAGCCTTCGCCACGCCTCCGACCAGGTCTTCGTGCGGATGCAGATGCTCTTCTAGCGCCAAGTCTTTCTGACCGAGCCCGACGAATCAGTCGCCGGTGAGGTGAGGTCTCTAATCTACTTCTTCTTCCTTGTCTCTTTCTTTTACTGTGTGCATGAGTAGAATGATGAAGTAATTAGGGTTGGATGCCTGAGTGAAGAGAATGAAATTGGGGTTAGGGTTTCTTGGCTAGGAATATGGGGAAGAAGGAGATGAAGTTCGGCTGAAATGAAATGTGGAGAGGAGAGAGAGTATGAAGAAAGGGTTTTTATTGTTAGAGATTGTTGTGGGCCGGGTTAAGTTATGAGAGTGTGCGGCTGGGTTTGTATGTGAGGAAATAAAAGTGTGGAGAGAGTCACCTATCAGTATATTTTCTTCCTTTTCTTTTGCTTCATTAGTTAGATGCCTTTTAATTGTTAAAGGTCTAGTTGTCCCTTCGGGAACAGAAGGGTCGCCAGGTTGGCTTTTGGAATTCTGAAGGGTCAACTATGATCCTCAGTATTTCGAAATTGGACTGTGCTGCTTTGAGAATAATGGGCTGGATTTGTTATGAGAATTGTAGTTGGGTTTTGGATCGAGTCTCTGTGGGTTTTGAGGAATAATTGAGTAGTACTTACAGTTAAGTGTTGATGCCGAGTAGATGGATTGCTTGGAGTGGGGCCAGGCCTGACATGTCAGGGTAATAAAGGAAATTCATTGTAATTTTGAGTATTCTTTGGACAGAGCCAAGCCAGTCTGGACTGAATTTAAACAAAATTGGGATGGGTTGTGCAGGGTTAATGTATAAGTAAAGAAGGAGAATGTGGTGGGATAGTTGGATTGGACTGTGGGAGTTTGGGCTGGCTTTGTAGTTGGGCTCGCTATTTCATTATGGTTGATTATGGTCATCTATGTCTTTTAAATTTCTGTAGTAAATGTTTATATAGTAGTTATTACTAGTATCTATATAATAGAATTATTCCTAAAATACTTCTTTTCCTAACTAAAATTATTTCCAAGTATGGTAATTAATTAAATAATGTTATTTTCCTCGCTAGTTAATATATTTTCGATTGGTAATATTCCATAGCAAGTTAATTCTAACATTTATAATATTTGGTTTAATTTTGTTAATAGAAATTACTAAATATTTTGCTAGCAAAGTGTTCTATTATTTTCTAAAATAATTTCTTTACTAGATATAGCTTAAAATATTATTTTGATTAAACTAGTGAATGTTCTATATGTATATATGTAATAAAGAGTATTTTCACTAATATTATTTTGATCAAACTATAATACATATTTTTTTTCTAAATATTGTTAACTAGTTATGGATATGTTTAGCTAATGCCTTTTATTATAAACCCTAACAAACTTGTACCAAAATATAACAGGTGACTTACATCCATGCAGTTACTCCCGTGCTTTCAAGGCAAGGCAAGTACACCGACTCGAACTCGTTACTCTGTATTTCTGTCTTGCTTTATGATCTCATATTGACACGTTGTACACACAATTGTTCATCGTTCATCGTTTATTGTTCATTGTTCATCGTTCATTGTTCAGTGCTCTTTACTTGTACATTGGGGTGGAGAAATACTACAGATATGTGACCAATCCTATATTAGCTAGGCATTGACTAATTGCTTAGGTCTCACATCATGCACGTGGGACTCTAAGCCGTACCATTATTCATGTGCTCTTGTTCATTGTTTACCCAGCCGGTCACATACTCTGATAGTTATTTCAAATGCATATTACACTGATAGTATAGTTCATTGTTCAGGATCTGGTACCATAGTTTCATCGTTATTCATGTACTACAGTTTCATGTTCTGGTTCTTGTACCATAGTTCATATTATAGACCCTTTTCATGCATTTCAGTTTTACTTTGTTTAGTGCTTCTTGTCGGGGTTGTACTTTGCTCTTTCCTGACATGACACGTTGCAGGTGATTAAGGTCACATGGAGCATGGTGATTGCATTGGATATTGTAGGATTTATTTATTTATTTTCTGGAGATTGTATTTTTTTTTATGATTTCATCATTGTATATTTTATTTGACCAGATTTGTCTCCGGATGACTTTGTACTAAAATGACTTGGTGGATATTGGTGATCTTTCTGTGAACGTTATATATAGAACCTGTTGATGTTACATTAGATTGTGACTTGGAGTTTTCCTTAGTATTGTACAGCTTACTTCGTCGACGTGTCCATCGACCAAGGTTGGGCGTGTCCGACTCGTGTCCGATTATTCGGGAGCGGGTCGTGACATGTTTTTAGTGGTGGCCCATGCAGGTCTCTGTCCTCATGGCACTTAGGTTATAGAGTACTATTGGGGGACCAGCAGAACTAAGGAAAACTCATCACAACATAGGATCCGTGGGTAATACTTATGGGTATAGTTTTACCAATTTTGCTTATTATCCTATAGATAGGCCTATCTAATCAATTTTCTGTTTTACAGGGTGATTTAGACACACAACACCGAGATTATCAATTTTCATACACTTGAAACTTCTGAGGTTATTTTCTATATACATTTTGCTAGTGTAACTGTTTGATTACTAATATTTGGTCTGTCTTTAGATTTTCTCTTGGCATGTAGAATTTTCCTAAAATTTCTTTATTGTTATTCAAGGCTTTGTTTCCAATTCGAGATTTTATTTCCTATTGAAATTTGTTTTGTAGACACTTTGTCTTACTGTTGTTTCATATAAAAACTTAATATTTTCTAATGAGCAGATACATAACTTTTTATCATGATTTTGACTTCTAGAACTTATTTGAATTTTTATATACTCCTTTGAAATTTCTATGGACAAAGTTGAAAGAGTATTCAGCGACCTGCTATGGCGTGGCAGATGCGCACTGCAGTCATTTATCTGGATTACGGAGACCGCGAGTTCACTGCAGCCAGTTGCGCACTGGCGAGGCAAGAGCTATAAGTCAAAGTAATTTTAGGTATTCATAGGTTCTCGAATATTATTGAAGCTGTCCTAAATCATAAAATTTTGATCTCTTGAGTTGTTACGATAACATGGATAAAATTGATAGAAATATTCGGTAATTATTTGAGTCATCGAGCCAAAGGTTCATTGCAGTCAGATGTACGCTACACTGGTGGGGCATGAACTCTAAGCAAAGTGATTTCGAATATGTATAGTTTCCGAATACTATTGAGATTATATCCATGTTATATACCATGTTTGATCTCTTATCGCCATTGACAATTTTGTCGAAAAATTAACTTGATCTTATGTTAAATTCGATTACTGGTCCTGGTTGTAAACATTGGTTGTTATTGTTTAGCTAATTTCGTTTTAGCTAATGAGTTCCAGTATAATTACTAAAGGAAAGAATTTGGATTACTTATGTTAGTTAGTAACTAACTGTAGGAATTAGTTGGCATTAAATTAATTAGTTAATTGGTCATAGTTAGTTACAATATGTTACAAATTTGTTTCAATGGCCCCAGATCTGTTGATATTTACTACTGTACCACTATTCTTTACTTATGGAGCATACATAGATTATTTTACTATAAATTCAGCACAGTTCTCAGTACACTGACACACATCAGCACAGTCTCCAAGTTCTGTGCATTCAGTCCCATCATCCCTGACATTTCTATTACTCGGTCAATCCTCCGCCGAGTGCCACTACTCCGATCATTGCCCCGCCATCGCGACTCCGCCGCGACTTCATCGGAGAAGTCGGATTCACCCCACGCATCACTGCCAAAATAATCTTCCTGAGTCCAGATCGAAAATCCTCCATTTTTGAAAGCCGTCGCCGAGATCTACCATCCCAAGCAGCCGCTAAGTTCGTCCAGGAGTTGTTATCTCTGGCGATCCGGTCCGTCCCGGACCAGAACCGACCAGAGCGGCCGCCATCAGACCTCATATTCCGTGTCGTCGTTACCCTCGATTCGAGCACCCAGATCTGAGCCGTTTGAGTCTCGCGCCTCCACGCTGGATCTCGATGCGAGTCTCGATCGCCGCCCTCCGCGGTGGTCGTCTGCATCTCTGTCGTGGAGCCAGCTCCACCGTGGCCTCGAGGCGCCCCGTCCTGGACTGTGCGCCGCCGCCGTTGACGCCGAGCCTTCGCCACGCCTCCGACCAGGTCTTCGCGCGGACGTAGATGCTCTTCTAGCGCCAAGTCTTTGCGACCGAGCCCGACGAATCAGTCGCCGGTGAGGTGAGGTCTCTAATCTACTTCTTCTTCCTTGTCTCTTTCTTTTACTGTGTGCATGAGTAGAATGATGAAGTAATTAGGGTTGGATGCCTGAGTGAAGAGAATGAAATTGGGGTTAGGGTTTCTTGGCTAGGAATATGGGGAAGAAGGAGATGAAGTTCGGCTGAAATGAAATGTGGAGAGGAGAGAGAGTATGAAGAAAGGGTTTTTATTGTTAGAGATTGTTGTGGGCCGGGTTAAGTTATGAGAGTGTGCGGCTGGGTTTGTATGTGAGGAAATAAAAGTGTGGAGAGAGTCACCTATCAGTATATTTTCTTCTTTTTCTTTTGCTTCATTAGTTAGATGCCTTTTAATTGTTAAAGGTCTAGTTGTCCCTTCGGGAACAGAAGGGTCGCCAGGTTGGCTTTTGGAATTCTGAAGGGTCAACTATGATCCTCAGTATTTCGAATTTGGACTGTGCTGCTTTGAGAATATTGGGCTGGATTTGTTATGAGAATTGTAGTTGGGTTTTGGATCGAGTCTCTGTGGGCTTTGAGGAATAATTGAGTAGTACTTACAGTTAAGTGTTGATGCCGAGTAGATGGATTGCTTGGAGTGGGGCCAGGCCTGACAGGTCAGGGTAATAAAGGAAATTCATTGTAATTTTGAGTATTCTTTGGACAGAGCCAAGCCAGTCTGGACTGAATTTGAACAAAATAGGGATGGGTTGTGCAGGGTTAATGTATAAGTAAAGAAGGAGAATGTGGTGGGATAGTTGTATTGGACTGTAGGAGTTTGGGCTGGCTTTGCAGTTGGGCTAGATATTTCATTATGGTTGATTATGGTCATCTATGTCTTTTAAATTTCTGTAATAAATGTTTATATAGTAGTTATTGCTAGTATCTATATAATAGAATTATTCCTAAAATACTTCTTTTCCTAACTAAAATTATTTCCAGGTATGGTAATTAATTAAATAATGTTATTTTTCTTGCTAGTTAATATATTTTCGATTGGTAATATTCCATAGCAAGTTAATTCTAACATTTATAATATTTGGTTTAATTTTGTTAATAGCAATTACTAAATATTTTGCTAGCAAAGTGTTCTATTATTTTCTAAAATAATTTCTTTACTAGATATAACTTAAAATATTATTTTGATTAAACTAGTGAATGTTCTATATGTATATATGTAATAAAGAGTATTTTCACTAATATTATTTTGATCAAACTATAATACATATTTTTTAAATATTGTTAACTAGTTATGGATATGTTTAGCTAATGCCTTTTATTATAAACCCTAACAAACTTGTACCAAAATATGACATGTGACTTACATCCATGCAGTACTACTCCCGTGCTTCCAAGGCAAGGCAAGTACACTGACTCGAACTCTTTACTCTGTATTTCTGTCTTGCTTCATGATCTCATATTGACACGTTGTACACACGATTGTTTATCGTTCATCGTTCATTGTTCATCGTTCATTGTTTAGTGTTCTTTACTTGTACATTGGGGTGGCACTACAACAAAAAATCCTTTTAATGATGGCTAAAAAGCGTTATTAATGACGAATCATGGCGCTTTTTTTTTTCAAAGCAACCATTATGAAAACGGGTGTTATAAATATTTTTTAAAAACGTTATAAAAAAATGTCATAAATAGTTTCTATAAAAGCATTATGAATAGTTAATATATAGTGCACAATTCAGGACATTTTGAAAGCGTTATGAATAGATAATCTGTATAAGCTCAATATTGAACATTTATAACACTCAATATTACTGAACTCATCACATTTATAACGCTTAATACTGCACATTATATATTACTTTCCAAAAACTTCTCAAATTAATTTTAAAACAACCACTTTGAACTATATTCACAAGAAAACATCGAAATGTTATATCACCATCTTCATTATATTATCTCAAAATAGGGTATCCAAATACATATATTTACAACTACTACTTAAATGGATCCTCAAAACAAGTAATTACTTTGGCTTCAACTTGAGCACATCAAAACTGTCAACATCACGTGTAGCAAATCCCTGAAAAAGATAAAAATATGGTTCAGTATACTTTGTAATATTGCTCATGTACCAAAATATAAACTGAGGAACTGGCATTACCTTAGGTCTAAGTTCTTGGTCGCCCCCCTTCTCACAGAATCTCATAAGGAAATTGTAAGACACAACTATGGCCTTCTTTCAGAAGGATTCTGTAGAAAAATCTTGAGCAATCCAGTACATGCAATAGTGATTATACGTGCCAAAAACTAGCATCGTGAACCGTAAAGAATGATGGTAACAAATTTAGTGTCAAGGACCAAGGTCACTTATAGAAACTATAATACAAACATATACATGAATATTTAAAGATCAATGGCATAAAATATATCCTGTGGAAAAATATATTCTCAAAACTTCAGGTGAAGTGGAATCATATGAAATACAAAACAAATAATAAAAATGTCTCCGCTTGTGACTGACATGCTTCCTTGACTTCAAAACTTGTGAACCTTTGATATGAATTTTCTCTCTTCTGCTGAATTAGGTTTGGTATGATGATAAAAATATAATACTCATAAAAGTAGCAATGGTGGCAGCAAAGAACTGAAATTAAGATTTAGCTACTTTTTCAAACGTGTGTGTGTAAGTAAACTACTTGAGAAAACTTAACTCCAAGATTAAGAATCTGATTCATCAAGAAATAATGAAACAAAAAGGGTGAACTTTTATACTTCAACATTTTACTAAGACGTAGATGGGGCTTTAGAGAAGATTAGTAGATTGAAGCTAGAGGTCATCAAGATTATAGTTAAATCTGTAACTATGTTACCAGAGAAAAAGAAAATAGCTTGTACCAAAATTAAAACAATAATAACTTACCAATTTTAATTGAAGTGCACCCGCAGCCTGCAAAAAAAAGAGAGGCAAAACCTGTGAGTTTTTAATGTTTAACAAAAAATAGAGGTTAAACAGAGTAACTTAAGCCTATTTCAGATGGTATATCCATGAGCAATGTGAAAGTCGATGAGAATCGAAGCAAAAAAAGTAAGCCTACATTGAAGGCACTTCAATCTCACAATACTCGCATCCTTTACTCACATTAGTAACAGAGTTGGATCATATTTTTTCCTTTTCTAGAATCAAAGCAAAAAAGGGAGCCTATACTTAAACCATCCAGATGGTGGGATCAATTGTCTTGCATTTCCATTCAAACTTCAAAGGACCAAAAAATTGAATTGACCATATTGGAAAGGTAATTTTATCTACTAAGGAAAAGCTTAAAATGTCAGGGCAGGCCATCGGGTAGTAATAATTCATCAAGCTCAAAGGGTGGAGGAAACCAAGTAGTAAATCAGCAAGGGATATGAATGTTGAAGTTTGGAGATTTAAATAGCTTTTTGATGTTAGTAAGCTCATTCTGTTGTTCAGGCTAACTTACATCCAAAAATAAATAAAAGGTGATGGAAACTATCTCATATAAAGACTTATATACCCTCGCCTTAGTAATGTTAGATATCATACAGAGACCTATATACCCTCAGTTTAGTAATGTTACTATATCATACAGAGACCATAATCATGATAGCCACAAAGTTGGAGCAACAATTTAAGTATGCACGTAACAGAGTGCATCATGAATTGTAATTGGAATTGAAGGATAAAATGCATCATACCTTGACTTGTTTATGGAGATCTTTGATGTAGCGTATGACAAATCTATAGCATGTCTGCAATATTAGTTTGCTGCATAGACCAGAAAGCAGTCAGTATGCAAAATTGGTTTGCTACAAAGTTAACCACTGAAGCTGTAAGGAAATAGTATGCTGAAAGTCGGAAAAAAGAGTGAAATATAGATGACCAAAGGAAATGAAAAGCTTCTATTGATTTGTATCATGACAATGTTCAAATTGTTAATGCGCCTGCCTCTACATGAACAGATACGACAAGTACTCCTTTACACACTTCCTTCGTTCTCTGTTGTGTTCAGTCAAAAGCCAAAGCTACTAATGCTTAGAAAAAAATGTAGAAAAAAATGCAGCATCACTGGCCAGCAACTCTTTTTGATGTTCTTTTTTTTTTCCCATGAGCCTTCTTTCCACCTCCTTGGCATCTATTTTCAAGTTCATATTCCTTCAAGTAGCTATCACTTGAAGTAGGCCCAGGCTTCGAAATATTAGCGTCGGCTGCACAAAGATTAATTTCCCCATAAGCAAGACACAAATAATAAGAGATCAATCACACAGAGTTTTGTAAATTATGATCTGGGAATACAAGATGAAAAAGCTTGAAGAAACAGGTTAAGAACAATTCAACTAAGTTCTTCCGACTGCACTAGAATTTGCTACTGATACCACAAAAACTAGATGAGCATTCGGTTTATTCGGTTTCAATCAAAGGTGAATTTTTGTAATATATTATAGTCCACCATAGTTACTGAAAATAGCAAGTTTGAGTGTGTTTCAACTGTGCTTACTAGTCCTCAATCTTCAAAGACACAACATCCAAATCCCTGTCCCCAACCAATCATGCCCAAGCTATTGAAACTATGTACAACTCTCATCCATACTACTGCATGGTTGCATTTTATGTCAGGATTGAGAGAGAGAGAGAGAGAGAGAGAGAGAGAGAGAGAGAGAGATAATAACATTACTTCCCTGCTTTCATAATATTTGATTAAAGTTTTATATTAGATCATAGTACAAAGTAAGCAGAGAAATTAAGAAATAAATGCTCTTTAGATCTTCACACATCTTTCATGACCAAACAAACCTCACCTGATACAATACTTTCTCGCAACAAAATATACCGCTATCTTCAGTATGATAATAAACCTCAAAATCCCATCAAGATGTAGCATATTGAGATATTAAATATTTGGTTTATGATAACTAATGAACTAGTAATTAAAATTCAATCCAAGTACTTATTTCTAGTTTCATACAAGATCCACATATATTTTTCTAAGGATGCTCCTAACTATGCTTAATTGCATCAACAGTTGTTCCATTCCAGGTTCTATATTTTTAACTTTTACCTTTTCTAACTATTATTTGGCCTTGATCCCATTCTTAAAAAAAGAAATAGGAATGACAGAAATTAGAAAGTTCTCTCATGCCATAGCAACAATCATAATAAACCTTAAAATCCCATCAAGATGTAGAATATTGAGATATTAAATATTTGGTTTATGATAACTAATGATCTAATAACTAAAATTCAATCCAAGTACTTCTTTCTAGTTTCATACAAGATCCATATTTTTCTAAGGATGCCCCTAACTATGCATAATTGCATGATGCATCATCAGTTGTTCCATTCCAGGTTCTATATTTTTAACTTTTACCTTTTCTATCTAACTATTATTTGGCTGGGATCTCCTTGATCCCATTCTTAAAAAAAAAGTAGGAATGACAGAAATTAGAAAGATACATTTCCACAATACACATTCTGTAACTGGCTGGAATGATAGATATGCACGCTGTATTGCGTGCCTTTTGGACCCACTGTCCCAACTCCCACAATTATGGCCCTGTGGCTCGATCCACTGATCTTCCGCCGTCCAGCCACGATCTTATACCTCTCCTCGGTAACCACAAGAGCCACTCGAGTTCGGTAGTTCTTAATTAATGGACGACTTAATTATATGAGGTCCTTTAATTAGGAAAGGACTTAAACTATCCGAAGTCTTTAATTATATGAAATCTTTAACTACAGAAAGTATTGGAATTAGATGAATACACAACTAATTCTATCAATTCTTCTAAAACAACCATTTTCGGAAAAAAATAATATTATGACAGATTATGATTTATTCTGATAGATCACTTAAACTCATTATTGCAATTAGAACTGATGGAGAAGTAATTCATACCGACTGTCTTTATCTCCTTTCGATAACTTGCTCTTACCCTTTTCCTGTGTTTGCTTACACTCTTCCAATAAAGCTTCAGATATGACATCGGCCTCCCATTTTTCGTGCCATTTTTTCAAGATTGCCACGATAAACTTGGAGTAATTTGAGTTTAAAAGCTTTCAAATAAGTTGCAAAGATCAACGACGACTAACCCGAAGGAAACTCTTCACCAATGGTACAACTACAGTGAGATAATCAAAACAAGAGATAGTTGCAAGCCTTCTCTTCAATCTCCGAAATACTTCAATATTCTTCATGATTTGCGCAATATTTAGACGGAGCTGCAAAACCAGAAAGTTGCAAGTGAGACTAGAGCTTAAATAAATAAAAATAAAAATAAAAATAAAAATAAAAAGGGTTCAAGACTTCGTCTCTTGAAATGCTGATCGGAATTGTTACACCAACCTTCCTGTCTGAATTCTCTTTCGCCTTCTCTAAAGCCTTCATTATGATGTCGTCTTCCTTCGATATGTCGACACCGTCATTTCTATTTACGGAGGCCTAGATGACATCTTCTGCCCCCTTGAGGACTTCGGTGATAGCATTGATACAGACCTTCTCCTCTTCCTTATCAACAAGACTCTCCTTCCATCCTTCCAGAATAGCCTTGAAACTTCTGATGCCATGCTCTCCCTCTGTCCTTCCCTTGCACTTAATCTCTATCTTCAGCAAAGCATTTCTATATTTCATCCAGTGATCCCGCAGCTCGTAAAGAATACTCGATCTCTTGAGATCTGTATCGAATTTCGTAAGTATACGTTTGCCTAATTTGTTTCTTTCGATTTTCGAATCGATCCAAGATATCATAGCTTCTCCAGCCTGAGCACCACCACCGTATAACCAAGAAACCACGGCCTCGACATTAACCTTCCAAGAAGTACTGCCATTTTCGTCGACATCGGTCTGTCTAAACCACCGATCGACGTAGATGAGGATACTGGACCTGCTAGGATCAATAACCACCCTCATGTTGTTTTCGTCAATAGGGGCATGAACCGTATCGTGGTCCACAGGGAGCTCGGCGCCTCCGGTAGCTTGGCCCCGGAGACCGTCGCGAAGCCGTCGGTCCTGTTCCTGCAGTCGGATCCGGTCTTCCTGACGCACTCGTCCGCCCAATTCCCGGAAGCCCACTTGGTGGGGCTCTTGGGGAGATACCCCTGCAAGCAGCTGCATATGGGAGGGGCGTTGATGTCGTAGAGCCCGTTGGGCCTGCAGTGGCCGTATGTGTCGCATTGGTTAGCGGGTTCGTCGGAGATGGTGTCCCATCTTCCTGAGCCCGGAGTCCAGGTCAGCCACTGGGCCTTCCCGGAGGGGCTGGCCATGAAAACGACGAGCTTGCCGGAGGGCTGGAACGAGAAGGAGAGCTCCAAGGGGGTGTTGATGTACCTGTAGCTGAGGCCGTTCCTGCTCAAGTTGATCCCGTCCCACGAGCCGCTGGCCCAGATCTTGGCGGAGGAGGAGGAGGAGTACAAGTAGATCTCGGTGTTCGAGTCCGTGGCGGCGCAGTAGAGCCCTCGGGAAGGATCGGTGGCGGCCTTCCACGCGGTCAGGTTGCGCCTGAGAGGGGCGGCAGGCTTTGTGCGGCGGACGGAGGAGAATCCGACGACGGAGGATCGTTTGAGAGGGAGGGAGAGGCGGCAGGGGTGGGGTGAAAGAGAGAGAAAAATTTTAGGGTTTGGGGAGAGGAGGGAAGAGGGGGCAGAAGGGGAGCAAGGAGAATGAGAGTTCTTCTGAATAAGATCGTGGGGGGATGGAATATATTACAGAAAGTTTATTACAAGTTTGCCACCGCTTTTAACTATTAATAACGTTTTATTTAATAAACATTATTAAAAGCCTATAAATGGTCCAAATTGTTATAGTAAAAGGTATTTCTCAACTTTGATAACGCTTATGTGTCAGCCGTCATTAAAACTCCTTGTCGAGCGTCATTAATAGGTCTTTTTGTAGTAGTGTGGAAAAATACTACAGATATGTGACCAATCCTATATTAGCTAGGCATTGACTAATAGCTTATGTCTCACATCGTGCACATGGGAATCTAAGCCGTACCATTATTCATGTGCTCTTGTTCAATGTTTACCCAGCCGGTCACATACTGTGATAGTTATTTCAAATGCATATTACACTGATAGTATAGTTCATTGTTCAGGATCTGGTACCATAGTTTCATCGTTATTCATGTACTACAGTTTTATGTTCTGGTTCTTGTACCATAGTTCATATTGTAGACCCTTTTCATGCATTTCAGTTTTACTTTGTTTAGTGCTTCTTGTCGGGGTTGTACTTTGCTCTTTCCTGACAGGACACGTTGCAAGTGCTTGAGGCCACATGGAGCATGGTGATTGCATTGGATATTGCAGGATTTATTTATTTGTTTTCTGGAGATTGTATTTTTTTATGATTTCATCATTGTATATTTTATTTGACCGGATTTGTCTCCAGATGACTTTGTACTAAAATGACTTGGTGGATATTGGTGATCTTTCTGGGAACGTTATATATAGAAGTTGTGGATATTACATTACATTGTGACTTAGAGTTTTCCTTAGTATTTGTCATGCCCCAGAACCAGAATACTGGAGAGCGGGGGCAGACATAGCCAGCTACGTATAACGGAATGGAATTCACACCGCTATACGGTCACGGCTGTCTAGATATGTGAGGGTTTTACTAAAATCCATCAGTCTCTTAGGGTCAAAATGGCCTATTGTCTCAATCTCAACAAGTAATATAGTAACAAGATGGTAGATCACCAAATATACAATAAAAGGCGTCCCAAATATTACATATCCAGATGATCATGAAGCTAGTCGTACAAAATGTAAGGACTAGCAAGAGTTAAGTCATACATGATCAACCTCGAGTTGCCGATCATGTTTACAGCCCGTAGGCAGACAGTAAGTAAAATGCATCGAGCTAACAGTTGCTCGTCGGCTAAACGCCTCAAAAGAATAATTTACAATTACAGTGGGAGGACAAAAGAAACCCACTCGTTGCCCAGGTTATGCCTGGCGGTCACCATCGGGCTGGAAAGCAGGTGGATCCTTTGCTGCTGCTCCAGAATCTGGCCATACAAAACCAGCTGGGTCAGACCCCAGGAAAAGCAAGTGCCAAAAAGGAGGCTTCACTTAAGAACTAAAACCAGCAATTAGCACAAAAGTATAATTACCTAATAAGAGACAGTAATTTAAGAAAAAAAAGTATGATGGACAATTATAAAAGACAATCTTGCATAGAATCACTAAAAGACAGGACATATGGAGAAGCATGTCAGGATGATATACGATGAGATAACCATGGGACTATTCAGATAGCTAGATTACAACCCGTAAACCAAACAAGGACCGGGGTTGTAACCCTTCGTCTGAACGGAACTTGGTTTCTCACCATTTATCGGCAAGATAAATATAAGAAATCAGGTCAAGTAACAATCTGGAGTGGCAATCATTATAGTGACAATCTGGAGTGACAATCATTCCATCATTCTGGTACAATCCTATAATCAATCAATTCTAGACAATACTATACTGGACCAGACTCCATCCAAGCAATCACGGCCAATCATTGCCTACGGCTTTCTACATTAACTAACTAGGGTTATCACAATCCTAGTTACTAGCAAGATGCAATGAGATTGATCCACAGCCACAAGCCCTGCAGACCATCCAGGCTACCCAGGACGAAAGATTAGGGTTGAATTCAGGTGGGTACATCGCCCAGGAGACAAATGTACCCTTAGGTGACTTAGAGGGTGCAACACTCGGCGGTGTGCTGGAAATGTGCCCTACTCGACGGCAGGCTACAGATCCCAAGAGCGCCCAAGGTAACGGGATTGCCTGTAGCTGTGTCATCTCTTCATGACTACTGTGTTATTCTAGTTATTAACCTTAATCCATTTTAGTAGGTACTCCTGACCGTGGTACTCAGGAGTCCCCTCCTAGACATGATACGAGACTGGACAAGTGGATTAACAAGCAAGCAAGAAAGAACCACCCACGGTGTCAAGGCAAGTCAAGTTAAGTTATCAAGTCATGTCAAGTCAGGAGTGCGCCGCCACGGCCACTATCAAGTCAGGTTGGTCATGTCAGGAGTGCACCACTACGGGTCACTGTCGTGTTATGTTAGTTCCTTGTCCTACCATGCCATGTACAATAGTCATTCCAAACATATTAAGTAAAATCAAGTTCATGACAAAAGGCGTAAGGATATAAAATGGGCGTAAAATATCTAATAAAATATCAATATACAGAGCCATAGAAAAACCAAGCTAAAAGAATTAAGACCAAAACTCCAAGAACCAATGGATCAAGCAAGGGGTCAGGGGGGCAGCGTACGTAAAAGTCACGCACGCTCAAGGAAGCAGCGTACACAAAAGTCACGCACGCTCAGAGAGCAGCGTACATGAAAAGTCACGCACGCTCAGAGAGCAGCGTACATGAAAAGTCACGCACGCTCAGAGAGCAGCGTACATGAAAAGTCACGCACGCTCAGAGAACAGCGTACATGAAAAGTCACGCACGCTACAGGAGCAGCATAGGTGAAAAGTCACGCACGCTGAGAGAGCAGCGTGGGTGAAAAGTCACGCACACTCAAGGGAGCAGCTGCGTGAAAAGTCACGCACACTCAAGGGAGCAGCTGCGTGAAAAGTCACGCACGCTCAAGGGAGCAGCTGCGTGAAAAGTCACGCACGCTCAAGGAAGACACGCTTCCAACAGGAAGCGTACCCAAGGCTGCGTGGCATAAGCTAAGAAGCTCTGCCACTGCTCACTGTCTTCTCCAAAGAGCAAGAACAGCAAGAACAGCAAGGATGAACCCAAACTTCAAATGCTCATAACTTGGTCAAAACAAGTCCGAATCCAAGTTTTCAAAGGTCGAAATTGGGTAGAAGGAAATTCCCAACCACATGGAACCATCAGAACTTGCAAATGAAGAAGTTAACTAGATCAAAACTTCAAAATTCCAAGAAAGCATTTCCTAGATCTACAAAAACTCATGAACCAAAATAAAAATCTTCAAGTTCTAAAGTGGTTTAGAATCCTGCTAGGAAGCCATCAGAACCATCAAAATGAGTTCTCAAGTGAGAGCAAGATGCACTTGCCTATGGTGGTGTCGGTGGAAGAAGGAGAGGAAGGAAGAAGAAGAAGAAATAAATGAGAGTTAGGGAGGAGAGAGAAGGTTGGTGGCTGCTAATAAAGGAGAAGAGGGTGGTAGGTAGGAGTGGTTCATGCTAACCCAAACCAAGCCAAACCAATCCAAGCCCAACCCGAACCAAGCTAGGCCAAACCGAGCTAATGCAATGCCAGGATGGACCAGAAAATACTCAATAAACCAAGCTCCATTAATCAGAATTAATTCATGAATAATAAATAACAATTAAACCATAATGCTAAATATGAAATAAACCATAATTAACTAATCAAGAAAAATGAAAAATTACAGGCCAGAAATACGAACACGTATAAAATACGTATTACGAATTTCGGGGCTCTACATCCTACCCACCTTAAAAGAATTCCGTCCTCGGAATTTAATCAAGAGGCTAGAGATGCAAGGACAAGCTATACTATCGTAAGCAATCTATGCTACCAATCAATCATACAATCATACATGCAAGCAAGGAATCGAAGTGCAAGGTATAAGGAAGAAATTACACCTCACGAGCCAAACCGATTGGGATGACGTGATCGGATATCATCCTCACACTCTCACGTTTGACTCCCTCAAGGAGCGATGAACTCAAGCAACACGAACTAAAGTGATAGCCTTGCGCTTGAGGTCTCTCTCTTTGGTCAAACATGGGCACGGGCCTCTCCTCATACGAAAAGGTTGTTGGTACCAATAACCGTAACCTTTTCGAATGATCTAGGACATGGCTCGGACCCGGGATATATCGTTGTAATTAGGGCACATGAAACACGACACGTGTCCCGCATAACAACGGCGGAAAGAAAGACAATAGGATACAGATACCTCTCCGTCGACTCTTGATCTGGGCCTGGGCCAGGGCGAACTGCTGAGGCCTCTGCTGCCGGAAAGCTTGGGCCTGAGACGGCAATGGACCTGGGAACGGAAGCTGCTGTGGTTGGTGAACTGGAGCTGGTTCTGGTGCTTGTGCTGGTGCTGGTCCCATAACCGAGGGACTAGATACGGCTGGTGCTGAATCAACTCTGAATGGGCAGGACCCCACCCTATGGTCCGGTGCTCCACACAATAAACACAATCCTAATGCCCTGCGACACTCTGCTATCACGTGTCCAGGCTTGCCACAATAAGAACAGTCCATAACGGAAGACTGCGCTTGCTTCTGCTTCTGCTGAGGGTACGTCGGGGTTGGGTGCTGGTCCGACGTAACTGAAGCTACTCGCCTCGGAGTCCCAATAGTTAAATTCCTGGCTGCTGGAGGTGGTGCGGAAGACTGGTTCATTTGACTATGGGACCGCTTCCGATCTCTGGTCCTGTCCACTATCCTCTGGGAAGTGTACTCATGCCTCCTCGCTGCTCGCAAGACGGCATCAAAAGTTCTGTGCTCAAACTGCTCTACTGCCAATATGATCTCCAAATGGAGCCCCTGCTGGAATCGCTGTGCTCTGTCTAGCTCGGTTGCCACCAAGGTGGGAGCAAACCGACTCAACCTTGAAAACTCGGCCGCATATTCGTCGACCGTCCTATTCATCTGCCTGAGATTACTAAACCAGGTCTGCAGGTCAACTCTAGCCACTGCGTCGAAATACTTGGTCTGAAACATATCACTGAATACTGCCCACATAACAGGCATACCCAAATGGTCTGCTTGTATAGCCCACCAGCTGTGGGCTAGATCTAGTAACTGCAGGCGTACTACCGCCACCTTCTCTGCTTCAGGGGTCCTAGCTGCTTCCAAGATAACTTCAATGTCCTGTAGCCAGGCATCTGCAGCAATAGCATCCTCGCTGCCATCGAAGAAGGGAGGGTTCAGGCGTTTGAAATTGTTGACCGCACTGTTCCCTTGAGGACCAATTTTGCTCATAGCATCCTGTACTGCTTGCTGCAAGGCATCACCTCGACGGCCCTGAGACGCAAGCAACTCACGAATAAGCCCTATCTGTCACGCCCCGATTCCGTCGAATCGATAGTCGTCCCCCGGGCGTGATGCCGTGCGAACCTAAGTTGCGTTCGCACAAGGCATAGTCATAAGGTTATCCGAAACACAACATCAAATTAGAGTACGCAGAGAAATTAAATAACACATTTGAAATGGAAATAGACTTTTCATTGATAATATGAAACTTTACATAGACTTCTTTTTACAATCATTGCCGCGCGGGCTACAACATGACTTCGACTTACAAAAATGAACGCCGATGAGATAGTCGTTCCATACATTACACCCTTTTATACAAGTAAAAACCAATACATATTTCCACCTACTATGGCGGGAAGTCGAGTCGTCATTTTTCTTTGGACTGATGTGCGGTCTTCTTCAAAAGGAAATCCAGAAAACAAGCCTTCACACGGACGAGGCTTCAAAGAGTTCACGCCGCCTTGAGCTCTAGTTGGCACGCCCTTCGTGGTTCGGGGTACCTGCGTGGAGAGCGAGGATCAGTACATTACACTTTGTACTGGTGCGTGGCAAGTTAAGTTCCAAGCTCTCATTTGGTTGAATGAGTTTATATGACTTTAGTTCATGAATGTTTCTAACCATCCTAATGAATTTCAAGCGAGCATTGACAAGCATAAAGTAATTTACATTGGAACTTATGTAACGCCCCAGTCCCAAAATACGTAGGACTAGGAACGTAGACATGCCAGCTGTATTCATACGAAGTATACTCCAATATATGGAAGCCTCGTATAAATACATAAGCTGTAAATGCAGTAGAACCATAACTAATCTCATCCACACAGAATAAATGAAATAAAGATGTGATATAATGAGAAAGAATTTGTCTTGATACAATATGTTGGGCGGAGACAAATCCACTACCAACAAAATAAGAAAAATAAAATACATGGAAAATGAAATGAGCGGCGAGCGAAGCGAAGACGATCCAAGTGCAATCATCCTCGAGGAGTAGCAATGAACACGGCTAGAGCTAAAGCACCTGCAAAAGACAATAGCACACACCTGGCAAGACAACCAGGTCCTCAGAGGGACGTAACAA
Organism: Iris pallida; assembly: GCA_029216955.1. Taxonomy (NCBI): domain Eukaryota; kingdom Viridiplantae; phylum Streptophyta; class Magnoliopsida; order Asparagales; family Iridaceae; genus Iris; species Iris pallida. The sequence goes on along the minus strand of JANAVB010033817.1, from coordinate 11,385,501 downwards.
GACACATCATAGCATGCCATATAAACTGAATAAATATTGCTCAATAAATAAGTAAATCGAATTATAACATGTTCCAATACGCACCTACTGAACGAGCGTACCATCCCCCCAACCAAACAAGGACAGGAGATGGTAAACTAATTCACGGCGACGTATCTTCCCATGCTAAGAATCCGATATGGTATCCGGACCCCAACAAGGTTCAATACCTTCTCATCGAAGTAGTAAGTCACACCTACAACCAAACAAGGACAAGATGTGACGAACTAATCCACGACAAGTTATTGTTCCAAGCCACGGTCAGATACAAGTACCCAAACCAAAAGTACTCGTACCTAACGGATAGGGTAGCCTACCGTTCTATGTGATATGTAGTTAAGAACAATCCTTCCTACGCATGGGCCCTGGCTGAATAGGATCGGCGTAGTCCCCCTTTGGGCACCAGAGGCCCCAGCAGGAAGAGCATGACGTTCCGCAGAATGGTCAGTGGCCGTCAGTAATCTTGGGTCATCAACCCCGTATCTCCAGCGGAGAGTCCGGGTCACAAGGGATGTGCATCGAAGCCCATACGCTAAGGAACTGTCCTCCCCGCCCAATACCTATTATGTTGTATCCACAACATTAACCTCTATAACCGCTAAGTCAAACTAGCATGCAACCTCTATTAGCGGTTATTCCTATCGCACGGCTTGTACGTACTGGTGGCCAGCCAATCACGCACTTCCGTGTTCTACATGCGACACACAACTTCGTGTTTACAACGTGTCAAGGCCAATGAATGCGACACACAAGGTGGTCCCTTAAATCTAGGTTTAATTTGTAAGAAAAATAATACACAGCAGGAAATATAAAAGAACAGTTATGCCATGTATCACAGTTTATAAAAAAAATAATAGACATGCATGAAATATGAGCTAGAAATAATTAAACAGTTAATGGCAAGGTGTCTTGCCTGGTAGAGCGCCTGGTGTGCTGCGAATATCACGGTGGCATGAACTGCAACTTTGGTGCAACAACTGTACAAGGGGACCTCGGATGGTGGTACGGATCGTGTCATTGGGTCCAGAAGGGTTAATTTTGTTAGGGCGGACATGAGGACGTATCAAATTTGTAAGGGACAAGGATTTTGGCTAGTCGAGATGAGAGGCGATAATCGAAGGAATTTGTTAAATAAGAATATATTACTTTTTAGGAATATTTATAATATTAGAAAACAAAAATAAATTATTTTAACCCAAAAATCCTAATTTTGTCCAAATATAATTTTTAAGTCAAAACTACATTTGAAGAATAAATAGAATACTATAATAATATTTTTAAATCAAAAATTATAGAATACCAATAAAATACAATAATATAATTAATTGAGATATTATAATATATAATTTAATAACAAGTACGATATTAATATTAGTAAAATCGGTGATAATAAAAATAGCAGTTACTAAAGAAGGAGAAAATAACATAAAACTAAATAAACAAAATAATAGTAATAATAATAATAATAATAATAATAATAATAATGATGAGTAATTATAATAATAATAATAATTAACATTAATAATATTTGTAATATAATATCGTATATACTGACATAAATATACTCATTAGACAAAGTAAAAAATAACATAAGAATATAAAAGAGCTGAAGTTGTTGTTCTGTTCTTTGGAACACACAGTTGTCCCTCGTCCTCATTTCATGAGTGAGGAAAGAGAGAAGAGAAAAAAAAAATATATAATCAGAGTGAAACTTACTAAAGAGGTGGTGTTCTCTCTTTTCGAGAGAGTGACACTGATTGATAACAATAAATAAATAAAAAAAACAAAAAGAAAAAGGAAAAGCAAATATTCAATGAGTGTTCTCTAACACTTTCCAAGAGAGAGAGAGAGAAAGAGAGAAAAAATAAATAAATAAAGAAACGAAGAGGCAGAGTGAAGCACAGTCGGGAATCATTCCCTTTTTGTTCTCACAAGCGAGGGAAGAGAGAGAGTAAGGCTGAGAGAGAGAGAGGGAAATCGAGAGGGGGTACCTGTCGTGGCGAGAGAGAGGAAGAGGGGAGAGGCGGACGGCGGCGAGAGGTCAGTGAGGGGAGGAACGGATGAGGGGGAGAAAGAGAGCGGGGTCGAGAGGAGAGGCTCAGATCGGCGGTCGTGGCGGTGGTCTACGGACGCGCGGTGGGGCGCTCCGCGGTGGCGGTCGGAGGAGAGACAGCAAGGGCGGAGCTAGCGGTGGAGACGGGGGCTGGCGCATGCTCCGGTGCCGGTCCCAGATCTGGGCAGCGGGCGGAGGAAGGTTGGGCTCGCCGGCGTCGACCGGCGGCGCAGATGCGCGCGCTCCGTGGAGCGGCGGACTCGAGGAAGGGTTTCGTCGAAGGGGTTTTGGGAAGGCGGACAAGGCGGAGGGTCGACGGTGGACTCGGGTGAGGCGGCGCGCGGCGCTGTGGGTCGGGGGTTTCTCCGGCGGACTTGGCGACGCGGCGGAGGCTGTACGGGAAGGGGACGGCAGTCAGGCACGGCGTCTTGGCTGAACGCGATGGCCGGAGGCGTAGGCGCGGGTCACCAACGGGCGGCGCAGCGGTGAGCCGACACAGCGGAGGTAAGCTGGTGGCGGTGGTTTTAATTTCTAGGGTTTTCTTTTGGCTTCTTTTCTTTTGGGCGCACCGCCGGCGATGGTCGGGGTGGCGCGGTGCTGGTCGGACAGGCGGTTGCAAATTTGGGTGGTCGGGTGGCTGGGAGGCTGAAGCGGTGGTGTTTGGATTTAGGTGGTCGGGTGGATGTGGTGGCTGACAGGGGTGATGGTGGCCGGATGGAGTCGGGGTGTCGTGGTGCGGCGGGTTTGTTGGCAGCGGGTGGCCGTGGTGTTGTCGTGGCCAGGGTGGTGGTGATGACGCTGGTGGTTGTTGGTGGTTTGCGGTAGGGTTTGGACGGGGACGGAGAGGACGGTGGTTGTGTAGGCGGAGTTCGGATGGTCGGGTGGTAAGAGCAGGGTAGTAGAGACGGTTAGGTTAGAATTTTGTCGTGTCGGGACTGTCGACACGGGGGAAATAAATGTATGTGTATAAATGGAATAAGATTTTGATGGTGGAACACGGACACGAGGCACGCACCATTGGGTTGTGGAGAATTTGTGGATGGATAATGTGGAGGAGTACCTGCCTATATTTATAGGATGTGGGAATTCCCACTTTGGATAGGATTAGGAATAATTAAAATCCAAATTTAGATATTCATAATTTAATTTAAAAGCAATCAAATCCAAAACCAAATCAAATCCAAATTTAAATCTAATTTAAATTCTTTTGTCTTAAAATCAATTGAGAAAATTCAAATTCCAAATATCTAATCTATTTAAATATTTCCAAAGATCAAATCGTGATTTAAATGGCCAAAATAACTTTCAAATATATTTTCTAAAATACCAATAATATTAATTTCGAAAATAATAACTATTTTTAAATATCTTTTCGAATAATAAAATATTTATATTTAATAATTTCGAAAATAACAATATATAAATTAATTTAATGTACCTCATATGCAAGGAATATAAAATAGTTTTTCAAATTACCACTAATAAATAAATAAATAAAGTAATAAGGTTTTGGTCATCTCATAGACAACTTTAAGCAAAATATAAATACAATAATTATTATATATATTATTTGAACTATAAAATAAAATAAAAATGTTTTTCAATAAATATGTACGCTCGCACATATTCGCACTCGACGAGCAATTTCGAAAAACAAAATTTTCGTGCGCGACGTATAATACGACTACGTGGCGTACAATACAAAATATTAAATCCATGCAAATTTTAAAAAAAAAAATAGTAGAAATTGAGGGGTTTTACATCCTACCCAACTTAAAAGAATTTCGTCCTCGAAATTAGGAATTAGTAGGGGGTGAGGGGCTACAAGGAATGACGTTTAATGAAAACATGCAATAGAGTCGCGATTTCAATCATGGCGAAGATAATCATGGATTAACGTAAGAAGATGAATGGTTAGGAAGAATACGCGCAATAAAGATTAGTGTGGGTTCAAGAAACTAAAATAAATTAGAGGCCTTAAAGTTATGGTCTCTCGAGGGCACGATTTTAGAGAACGAATTAGATTTCACTTCTATATTAAGTGAATTGGAAAGTCATGATAGGGCCGAGAAAGGACGAGTAGCAACATAGAGTGATAATGGTCATTATCGATAGAAAGGCTAGAGGAGATCCTAGTATAACGCGTTCGTCCTTCTAGAATAGGTGAAGGCGAAAGCATTAAGGGTTCAAAAGACGATCTTATCGAATACGAGTACGTGATTCAAAGACGACCGAAAAGAATTTCAAAGGAATTGTCAAGGCAGGCGTGGATGGATTGTAAGGGCCACGTTTAATTATGTTCCCATCCACGTAGAGTAATAGACAAAAGCGAACCAAAGTGCACTTGGTTGATCAGACCATTATGCACCGGTTCTGATTAGACAATAGGCTACGAGTACTCAATAGCATATTGTCATGAACAAACTTTGATAAATAATAAGCTTGCAAAAACTAGGCTATATTAGCATCATTTAATCAAATGGTAAATATATAGGCACGAGTGATTAAGATTGAAATAAGGAAATATGAATAGTCTAAGAGTCATAAGAACCTAAGTCTTGCTTATTCCTATACTATCATTCTACGGTTTTATTGACCAAGGCTTGGTTGACTAGATGGGTTAAGGTTTTCTAAATTCTAGGATCTAAGTAGGCTTGCTAAGATAGGTCGCAAGGACAAAGGGGTTGCTAGGTCATAAGGTATTCTACCCAACTTAAAGAATTAGACTAATGGTGTTTTGGGACAACTAACTAGTAGGGTCAATCTCTAGCAAGCACGAAGGGAAGATAAGAATAGGGATGAAAGGAAGCAAGCAAGATGCAATTGATGAGTCAAACGGTAGATAAAATCAAGGAAAGGGGTCAAGTTTGTGGATGAGATCCTAAACTTCTAATCCTATACACAGGCTTGCTTGGTACGGTAAAGTAACCAAACAATTTATGTTGACCTGCATGGGCCACCACAAAAACATGTAACGCTCCAGTCCCAAAATACGTAGGACTAGGAACGTAGACATGCCAGCTGTATTCATACGAAGTATACTCCAATATATGGAAGCCTCGTATAAATACATAAGCTGTAAATGCAGTAGAACCATAACTAATCTCATCCACACAGAATAAATGAAATAAAGATGTGATATAATGAGAAAGAATTTGTCTTGATACAATATGTTGGGCGGAGACAAATCCACTACCAACAAAATAAGAAAAATAAAATACATGGAAAATGAAATGAGCGGCGAGCGAAGCGAAGACGATCCAAGTGCAATCATCCTCGAGGAGTAGCAATAAACACGGCTAGAGCTAAAGCACCTGCAAATGACAATAGCACATACCTGGCAAGACAACCAGGTCCTCAGAGGGACGTAACAAGACACATCATAGCATGCCATATAAACTGAATAAATATTGCTCAATAAATAAGTAAATCGAATTATAACATGTTCCAATACGCACCTACTGAACGAGCGTACCATCCCCCCAACCAAACAAGGACAGGAGATGGTAAACTAATTCACGGCGACGTATCTTCCCATGCTAAGAATCCGATATGGTATCCGGACCCCAACAAGGTTCAATACCTTCTCATCGAAGTAGTAAGTCACACCTACAACCAAACAAGGACAAGATGTGACGAACTAATCCGCGACAAGTTATTGTTCCAAGCCACGGTCAGATACAAGTACCCAAACCAAAAGTACTCGTACCTAACGGATAGGGTAGCCTACCGTTCTATGTGATATGTAGTTAAGAACAATCCTTCCTACGCATGGGCCCTGGCTGAATAGGATCGGCGTAGTCCCCCTTTGGGCACCAGAGGCCCCAGCAGAAAGAGCATGACGTTCCGCAGAATCGTCAGTGGCCGTCAGTAATCTTGGGTCATCAACCCCGTATCTCCAGCGGAGAGTCCGGGTCACAAGGGATGTGCATCGAAGCCCATACGCTAAGGAACTGTCCTCCCCGCCCAATACCTATTATGTTGTATCCACAACATTAACCTCTATAACCGCTAAGTCAAACTAGCATGCAACATCTATTAGCGGTTATTCCTATCGCACGGCTTGTACGTACTGGTGGCCAGCCAATCACGCACTTCCGTGTTCTACATGCGACACACAACTTCGTTTTTACAACGTGTCAAGGCCAATGAATGCGACACACAAGGTGGTCCCTTAAATCTAGGTTTAATTTGTAAGAAAAATAATACACAGCAGGAAATATAAAAGAACAGTTATGCCATGTATCACAGTTTATAAAGAAAATAATAGACATGCATGAAATATGAGCTAGAAATAATTAAACAGCTAATGGCAAGGTGTCTTGCCTGGTAGAGCGCCTGGTGTGCTGCGAATATCACGGTGGCATGAACTGCAACTTTGGTGCAACAACTGTACAAGGGGACCTCGGATGGTGGTACGGATCGTGTCATTGGGTCCAGAAGGGTTAATTTTGTTAGGGCGGACATGAGGACGTATCAAATTTGTAAGGGACAAGGATTTTGGCTAGTCGAGATGAGAGGCGATAATCGAAGGAATTTGTTAAATAAGAATATATTAATTTTTAGGAATATTTATAATATTAGAAAACAAAAATAAATTATTTTAACCCAAAAATCCTAATTTTGTCCAAATATAATTTTTAAGTCAAAACTACATTTGAAGAATAAATAGAATACTATAATAATATTTTTAAATCAAAAATTATAGAATACCAATAAAATATAATAATATAATTAATTGAGATATTATAATATATAATTTAATAACAAGTACGATATTAATATTAGTAAAATCGGTGATAATAAAAATAGCATTTACTAAAGAAGGAGAAAATAACATAAAACTAAATAAACAAAATAATAGTAATAATAATAATAATAATGATGAGTAATTATAATAATAATAATAATTAACATTAATAATATTTGTAATATAATATCGTATATACTGACATAAATATACTCATTAGACAAAGTAAAAAATAACATAAGAATATAAAAGAGCTGAAGTTGTTGTTCTGTTCTTTGGAACACACAGTTGTCCCTCGTCCTCATTTCATGAGTGAGGAAAGAGAGAAGAGAAAAAAAAATATATAATCAGAGTGAAACTTACTAAAGAGGTGGTGTTCTCTCTTTTCGAGAGAGTGACACTGATTGATAACAATAAATAAATAAAAAAAAACAAAAAGAAAAAGGAAAAGCAAATATTCAATAAGTGTTCTCTAACACTTTCCAAGAGAGAGAGAGAGAAAGAGAGAAAAAAAAAATAAATAAAGAAACGAAGAGGCAGAGTGAAGCACAGTCGGGAATCATTCCCTTTTTGTTCTCACAAGCGAGGGAAGAGAGAGAGTAAGGCTGAGAGAGAGAGAGGGAAATCGAGAGGGGGTACCTGTCGTGGCGAGAGAGAGGAAGAGGGGAGAGGCGGACGGCGGCGAGAGGTCAGTGAGGGGAGGAACGGATGAGGGGGAGAAAGAGAGCGGGGTCGAGAGGAGAGGCTCAGATCGGCGGTCGTGGCGGTGGTCTACAGACGCGCGGTGGGGCGCTCCGCGGTGGCGGTCGGAGGAGAGACAGCAAGGACGGAGCTAGCGGTGGAGACGGGGGCTGGCGCATGCTCCGGTGCAGGTCCCAGATCTGGGCAGCGGGCGGAGGAAGGTTGGGCTCGCCGGCGTCGACCGGCGGCGCAGATGCGCGCGCTCCGTGGAGCGGCGGACTCGTGGAAGGGTTTCGTCGAGGGGGTTTTGGGAAGGCGGACAAGGCGGAGGGTCGACGGTGGACTCGGGTGAGGCGGCGCGCGGCGCTGTGGGTCGGGGGTTTCTCCGGCGGACTTGGCGACGCGGCGGAGGCTGTACGGGAAGGGGACGGCAGTCAGGCACGACGTCTTGGCTGAACGCGATGGCCGAAGGCGTAGGCGTGGGTCACCAACGGGCGGCGCAGCGGTGAGCCGACACAGCGGAGGTAAGCTGGTGGCGGTGGTTTTAATTTCTAGGGTTTTCTTTTGGCTTCTTTTCTTTTGGGCGCACCGCCGGCGATGGTCGGGGTGGCGCGGTGCTGGTCGGACAGGCGGTTGCAAATTTGGGTGGTCGGGTGGCTGGAAGGCTGAAGCGGTGGTGTTTGGATTTAGGTGGTCGGGTGGATGTGGTGGCTGACAGGGGTGATGGTGGCCGGATGGAGTCGGGGTGTCGTGGTGCGGCGGGTTTGTTGGCAGCGGGTGGCCGTGGTGTTGTCGTGGCCAGGGTGGTGGTGATGACGCTGGTGGTTGTTGGTGGTTTGCGGTAGGGTTTGGACAGGGACGGAGAGGACGGTGGTTGTGTAGGCGGAGTTCGGATGGTCGGGTGGTAAGAGCAGGGTAGTAGAGACGGTTAGGTTAGAATTTTGTCGTGTCGGGACTGTCGACACGGGGGAAATAAATGTATGTGTATAAATGGAATAAGATTTTGATGGTGGAACACGGACACGAGGCACGCACCATTGGGTTGTGGAGAATTTGTGGATGGATAATGTGGAGGAGTACCTGCCTATATTTATAGGATGTGGGAATTCCCACTTTGGATAGGATTAGGAATAATTAAAACCCAAATTTAGATATTCATAATTTAATTTAAAAGCAATCAAATCCAAAACCAAATCAAATCCAAATTTAAATCTAATTTAAATTCTTTTGTCTTAAAATCAATTGAGAAAATTCAAATTCCAAATATCTAATCTATTTAAATAATTCCAAAGATCAAATCGTGATTTAAATGGCCAAAATAACTTTCAAATATATTTTCTAAAATACCAATAATATTAATTTCGAAAATAATAACTATTTTTAAATATCTTTTCGAATAATAAAATATTTATATTTAATAATTTCGAAAATAACAATATATAAATTAATTTAATGTACCTCATATGCAAGGAATATAAAATAGTTTTTCAAATTACCACTAATAAATAAATAAATAAAGTAATAAGGTTTTGGTCATCTCATAGACAACTTTAAGCAAAATATAAATACAATAATTATTATATATATTATTTGAACTATAAAATAAAATAAAAATGTTTTTCAATAAATATGTACGCTCGCACATATTCGCACTCGACGAGCAATTTCGAAAAATAAAATTTTCGTGCGCGACGTATAATACGACTACGTGGCGTACAATACAAAATATTAAATCCATGCAAATTTTAAAAAAAAAATAGTAGAAATTTAGGGGTTTTACAACTTACCCCCGGCGGGCCGCCCCGCGCCTTATGAATACTTACCATGTTCTTCCCGGTCAATTGTTATCATTTTCACACCAAAAGCAATATTTCGTGTGATTGGTCACTGACACCACAAGCCATCCTGGACTTATAGCTTTGTTAGTCGGGGCCCTTTCAACGCAAGTAGCGAGCCCCGCTGAAAGTCCCCGCCTAACCCGTGCTATCATCCAGCACAGCTATACCGTGTTTCCTCCTAGGCCGAGTCGGTCCCGTGGCCCCGGGTTATCGCTCGAGGAAACTTTCTCCTTGTCGACAAGTTGTCCAATGACCGAGTTAAGACATTATTCAGTTATTAAGGTATAGCCTTCGTTCTCTTTGAAACTTAATCATTTTACCGTGCTCGTGTCCTTGTATCCATTCTTTCTTCTGCTACAACACTATCGATTTACATAAGAAGGGGGTCGAGAAGAGAAGGGTCAGCCACTCACCTTGAGTTTACTTTGGCGAGGGAACTTGTTGGTCGCGCTAGACGTCGCCTACGCGATTACCTGAAATCGCACAAGCAACCGATTAGAACACTGCATTATTCAAGGAGTTCGATAGGAAATACGAGTTCGAAATGCAAGCCATGAAAACCATCGAAAACATTCACGAAAACGCATTCAGAAAACAAAGCCAAAACCAACGCAAGCGGCGTGAAAAGCAGAGCAACGGGAGGTCTCTCCCGACTCAGCCGCAGAGCCAATCCTCGAGGCGCAACCCGCTGAATATGGGACTTGGTTCCGAAGAAGACATTCCATAACGAAAAATGGATCTTAATTCAACCGTTCTCGTTCGATCGACTCGGCCGGTCCCGACCTATCGGTCCCGACCGAATCGATAGCGACAGTGTTCCTTTCTCGCGCACCCCGTGGACAAGTACGGGGCACGATGTAGGGACGGGGCACTACACCATAACCAACTAAGAAAAAGTTTCGTCCTCGAAACTTAAAATAGAACCTACCTCTACGAGAACAATGAAGGGAACTTCTCCTTCATTTCTGACTCAAGCTCCCAAGTCGACTCCTCGACGGAATGGTTTCTCCAGAGAACGCGGACTAGTGGAATAGCACGGTTGCGGAGAAGTTTATCCTTGCGCTCCAAGATTTGCACTGGCTCTTCGACATATGAAAAGTCCGCCTTCAGGTCCAGCTTACCCAAATCTACCACATGCCCCGGATCGTGCACGTACTTCCGCAATTACGAGACGTGGAAGACGTCATGTACCTCTGACAATGCAGGCGGCAAGGCGATCTGGTAAGCTACCGGGGCGACTCGCTTCAATATTTCGAACGGGCCAACAAATCTTGGGCTCAACTTTCCTTTCGCACCGAACCGGGATACTCCACGCATAGGCATCACCTTCAGGAATACATGGTCGCCTTCCGAGAACTCGAGGGGGCGTCGGTGCGTGTCGGCATAGCTTTTCTGTCGGCTTTGTGCTATCTTCAATCTTTCTCGTATCAATTTGACCTTCTGCACAGTCTGCTCCACCAGCTCCGGACCAAGTATCTGCCGTTCTCCGACTTCATCCCAGCAAATGGGCGATCTACACTTTCGGCCGTACAAAGCTTCATACGGTGCCATTTGGATGCTGGACTGATAGCTGTTGTTGTATGCAAACTCGGCCAGCGGTAGATGGACGTCCCAACTTGACTTCAAGTCGATAGCACAGAGTCGCAACATGTCTTCGAGAATTTGGTTCACCCGCTCTGTTTGGCCGTCAGTCTGAGGATGATAAGCTGAGCTGAACTTCAACTTGGTCCCCAGTGCTGAATGTAGACTACTCCAGAAACGTGCTACGAACCGTCCATCCCGATCCGAGACGATAGAAACTGGGACCCCGTGCAGCCGAACTATTTTATCAAGATATATCTGAGCAAGGCGGTCGACGCTCCAAGTAACTTTGATGGCGATAAAGTGTGCTGACTTGGTTAGTCGATCGACGATGACCCAGACGGCGTCATTTCCCCGCGGCGTCCTCGGCAAGCCAACAACGAAGTCCATAGTGATGTGATCCCATTTCCACTCTGGAATGGCAAGGTTCTGCATCTCCCCGCCCGGTCGCTGGTGCTCGGCTTTGACTTGCTGACAGGCCATACATTTTGACACAAAGAGCGCTACGTCCCTCTTCATGCCGTGCCACCAAAAGACAACGCGGAGGTCCTTATACATCTTGGTGCTGCCAGGATGCAAGGAATATTTTGCATAGTGTGCCTCCGTCATTATCTCCTTTCTGAGTTCTACGTCGTCCGGTACGCATAGCCGTCCCTTCACGCGCAACACTCCCAACTCGTCCTCTGCAAAGTCAGACGCTTTCCCTGTCGATATCAGCTTCCGCATCTTCTCCAGGTAGGGGTCGTCCTTCTGTGCAGACTTGATCCTCTCCAGTAGGCTCGGTTCCACCCGCAGTTGCGCCAGTTTCACGTCTCTGAAACGAACTCGAAGTTCAATGCCCATTCCTTCTAAGTCACGCAGCAGTCGATCGTTGATGCATAATGAAGCTAAGTACTTTCGGCTCAACGCATCCGCTACCACATTTCCCTTGCCCGGCGTGTAGTCGATTGATAAGTCATAGTCTTTGATTAGTTCGAGCCATCGCCTCTGCCGCAAATTCAGTTCTTTCTGGGTGAAGAGATACTTGAGGCTTTTGTGGTCCGTATAAATCCTGCACGCCACGCCATAGAGATAGTGAAGCCACAGCTTCAACGCGAACACAATTGCCGCTAGTTCTAGGTCGTGTGTGGGGTAGTTCTTCTCGTGCGGCTTCAACTGCCGGGAAGCAAAAGATATCACCTTATCCCGCTGCATGAGCACACACCCCAAGCCCTGGCCAGAAGCATCGCTGAAGATTTGAAATCCCTCCGTCCCTTCAGGAAGAGCAAGTATCGGGGCCGAAACGAGCCGTTGTTTGAGCTCCTGGAAGGAAGCTTCACAGTCGTCTGACCACTTGAATGCGACTCCTTTCTGGGTGAGGCGAGTCAACGGCGATGCAATCTTCGCGAAGTCCTTCACGAAGCGTCGGTAGTATCCCGCCAAGCCTAGGAAGCTTCGAATTTCGCCAACTGATGCGGGCCGTTTCCAATCAGCAACTGTCTCGACTTTCTTCGGATCGACTGCGATGCCCGCGGCGGAGATGATGTGCCCAAGGAATGAGACGCTGTCCAGCCAGAACTCGCACTTGCTCATCTTCGCATACAACTGATTCTCTCGAAGGATTTGGAGTACCGTCCGCAGATGCTCTGCATGTTGCGCTCGATCCTTCGAGTAGACGAGGATGTCGTCGATGAAGACTACTACGAACTTGTCAACGAACGGACGGAACACCCGATTCATTAGATCCATGAAGACGGCAGGGGCGTTTGTCAGACCGAACGGCATTACCAAGAACTCGTAGTGGCCATAACGAGTGCGGAAGGCAGACTTCGGCACGTCATCTGGCTTGACCTTGAGTTGGTGATAACCCGATCGCAGATCAATCTTCGAAAACACGGTTGCACCTTGGAGCTGGTCGAACAAGTCGTCGATGCGGGGCAGGGGGTATTTGTTTCGGACGGTGGCTTTATTCAATTCCCGATAGTCGATGCAGAGTCGCATCGATCCATCCTTCTTCTTTACGAACAGCACGGGCGCACCCCACGGCGAGACACTCGGACGGATAAACCCTCTGTCGAGCAATTCCTGAAGTTGTGCCTTTAATTCTTTCAATTCTGCAGGAGCCATCCTGTACGGAGCCTTCGAGATCGGCCGGGCGTCGGGGAATGTATCGATGGTGAACTCTATCTCTCGATCGGGCGGCATGCCAGGTAGCTCGTCCGGGAACACGTCTGGGAATTCTGCCACAACGTCGGTATCACCCGCGTTCGCACCATCCTGCCTCGTGTCACGAACGGACGCCAAGTAGCCTTCGCATCCAGAATGAAGTAGCCTCCGAGCCGAGATTGCCGAGATCACCATGCACGTCGGCGATGCTTCACCACACGAATAGCAGAATTCGGGCACTCCAGGTATGCGGAAGGTGACCCTCTTTCCTGTGCAGTCGATGTTGGCATTGCAAGGACCGAGCCAATCCATGCCCAGTATGATGTCGAAGTCCTTCATATCTAGAACTATCGCATCAAGACCGATCTTTTGACCCCCAATACATATGGTTCCTCCCCCGCAAGCTAAATTTGTGAGTAGTGGCACGCCCGAAGGCATACTTACGCTAAGATCAAGATCTAACAACTTTACAGGAAATTTGTGCTCGGCGGCGAAGTCCGCCGATATGAAAGTGTGCGATGCGCCTGAATCAAATAACACACGAGCAGGTACATTATTGAAGTTCAATATACCTGTCACGACCGTGTCGGAAGCGAACGCCTCGTCTCGAGTCAGAGCAAAGACACGCCCCTGGGCATTAGGGCGTCGGGCTTGGTTGTCGGGTTGAGTGTGCTGAGGAGGTCGGGGCGCCTGTCCCCGATTCTCTTGACGTTGTTGTTGTGGCCGGGCGTTACGACTTTGTCTCCGAGCCCAGCAATCCGCCATTTGGTGCCCCCTTTTTCTGCAAAAGAAGCATCCCCCATCCAAGACAGCACAGTCCCTTTCAGTATGCCCGTAGTGGTTGCACTTGGCGCAGGGAGGAGATGGGTTCTGTCCTTTATAGCCGCCGTTGTTTGGACGCTTCGATGCGAAGTTGTTGCCTCCCGTATAGCTAGGACGTTTGTGATTTGAGTGACGCACAACGTCGGCAGCACCGGAAGGATGCAGACTCTCAAGATGGAGAGCGTGGTTTAGAGCCTCGCCCGTGGTCTTGTACTCCGGGACGCCGACATGAGCACCAATAGATTGTCGCAGTCCCACTTCGAACCGTCGCACGCGGCACTCTTCAGTAAGCAGAAACGCACCAGCGAACTTGGACAATTTATTGAACTCTGCGGCGTACTGTTGCACCGTCCTGCTCCCCTGCTTCAATGACATGAATTCATTTTCTTTTGCTTGGCGAATGGCGGACGGAAGGTACTCGAGTTCGAAAGCCTTGCGGAACGTGGCCCAAGAGATCGGCGCGGTAGTGTTGTCCGGTCGAATCGCTCGCTTGTGCACGGCCCACCAGTCGTGCGCGTTCAACCGTAGTTGAAGTTGTGCGCAGGCGACTTGCTTTGATTCTTCGATGCCGAGAAGTTCGAAGTGGTCTTCTAGTTCTTCCAGCCAGTCGATCGCAATGGAAGGGCCCTCGGTGCCGCTGAAGGAAGTGCGGCACGCCTTCTTGAATTCTGACACTTCAAAGTTGTACTTTTTCGGTGCCGTTGGTTGAAGCTCGAGCTCCGCCGTGTCGACTTCAATGGGTGGATTCGCCGGCACGGTGGTAGTAGGCACGGTGACGGTAGGTGCCGTCGCAGAATTTCCGTTGGCCGCAAACGTCTGGACGATCTGCTGCAGGGTATCCATCTGCTTTTGTTGAAGTTTGATGTGCGCGTCGAAGCGAGCTTCGAACTGGGCCTGTCGTTCCTCTACTCGTTGATGTCGGTTCTCGGACTGGTTCCGCTGTGCCTCCATCATGCGCAGCATCCTTTCGATGGTATCGTTAGAAGGTCCGGCCTGCGGACGATGCGAGCTACTAGAGCCGCTGGAAGCACTCTGTTCTTGCTCGGCCATGGGTTCCGCCACTTCTGCGATACGAAGGCAACGCATCAGTCTCAAATTATTACGGACTCATTGTATGGAACAACTTATCTCATCGTTGCGTGGTCAAAGGTTTGAAACTCTAGACGCGAGGCCAAAGGATGTAAAGCCGTGCTCTGATACCATTATGTCACGCCCCGATTCCGTCGAATCGATAGTCGTCCCCCGGGCGTGATGCCGTGCGAACCTAAGTTGCGTTCGTACAAGGCATAGTCATAAGGTTATCCGAAACACAACATCAAATTAGAGTACGCAGAGAAATTGAATAACACATTTGAAATGGAAATAGACTTTTCATTGATAATATGAAACTTTACATAGACTTCTTTTTACAATCATTGCCGCGCGGGCTACAACATGACTTCGACTTACAAAAATGAACGCCGATGAGATAGTCGTTCCATACATTACACCCTTTTATACAAGTAAAAACCAATACATATTTCTACCTGCTATGGCGGAAAGTCGAGTCGTCATTTTTCTTTGGACTGATGTGCGGTCTTCTTCAAAAGGAAATCCAGAAAACAAGCCTTCACACGGACGAGGCTTCAAAGAGTTCACGCCGCCTTGAGCTCTAGTTGGCACGCCCTTCGTGGTTCGGGGTACCTGCGTGGAGAGCGAGGATCAGTACATTACACTTTGTACTGGTGCGTGGCAAGTTAAGTTCCAAGCTCTCATTTGGTTGAATGAGTTTATATGACTTTAGTTCA
This sequence comes from Iris pallida, assembly GCA_029216955.1. Classification (NCBI taxonomy): domain Eukaryota; kingdom Viridiplantae; phylum Streptophyta; class Magnoliopsida; order Asparagales; family Iridaceae; genus Iris; species Iris pallida. The sequence goes on along the minus strand of JANAVB010033817.1, from coordinate 11,369,805 downwards.
TGAATGTTTCTAACCATCCTAATGAATTTCAAGCGAGCATTGACAAGCATAAAGTAATTTACATTGGAACTTACCCCCGGCGGGCCGCGCCGCGCCTTATGAATACTTACCATGTTCTTTCCTGTCAATTGTTATCATTTTCACACCAAAAGCAATATTTCGTGTGATTGGTCACTGACACCACAAGCCATCCTGGACTTATAGCTTTGTTAGTCGGGGCCCTTTCAACGCAAGTAGCGAGCCCCGCTGAAAGTTCCCGCCTAACCCGTGCTATCATCCAACACAGCTATACCGTGTTTCCTCCTAGGCCGAGTCGGTCCCGTGGCCCCGGGTTATCGCTCGAGGAAACTTTCTCCTTGTCGACAAGTTGTCCAATGACCGAGTTAAGACATTATTCAGTTATTAAGGTATAGCCTTCGTTCTCTTTGAAACTTAATCATTTTACCGTGCTCGTGTCCTTGTATCCATTCTTTCTTCTGCTACAACACTATCGATTTACATAAGAAGGGGGTCGAGAAGAGAAGGGTCAGCCACTCACCTTGAGTTTACTTTGGCGAGGGAACTTGTTGGTCGCGCTAGACGTCGCCTACGCGATTACCTGAAATCGCACAAGCAACCGATTAGAACACTGCATTATTCAAGGAGTTCGATAGGAAATACGAGTTCGAAATGCAAGCCATGAAAACCATCGAAAACATTCACTAAAACGCATTCAGAAAACAAAGCCAAAACCAACGCAAGCGGCGTGAAAAGCAGAGCAACGGGAGGTCTCTCCCGACTCAGCCGCAGAGCCAATCCTCGAGGCGCAACCCGCTGAATATGGGACTTGGTTCCGAAGAAGACATTCCATAACGAGGAATGGATCTTAATTCAACCGTTCCCGTTCGATCAACTCGGCCGGTCCCGACCTATCGGTCCCGACCGAATCGATAGCGACAGTGTTCCTTTCTCGCGCACCCCGTGGACAAGTACGGGGCACGATGTAGGGACGGGGCACTACACTATCAAGACTCCATCCTCTGACCCTGCTGGCTGAACTGACTGGACTGGGGGCACTGGTTCTCTAGAAGGCATGGCTCGGGAGGCGGCTGCTGAGGACTGGTCTTGATCTTCTTGCTGTTGCTGGGCTGCCGGCTGAACTCCTTCTGGCTGATCAACAGGAACGGTACTACTGAAGCAAGGATGTCAGGAATATTAAGGAAGGACCAGGATAGAACAACGATACAAGCATGTCATCAAGTCAGGGATCCAAGGAGATAAGAAGATACTAGTGGAGATCAAAGGAGAGTACAGATTGAGACATCTATCTGGTAAACCCTCACATTTCTTGATTGACAAGACCTGCATGGGCCACCACTTAAACCATGTCATGCCCCAGAACCAGAATACTGGAGAGCGGGGGCAGACATAGCCAGCTACGTATAACGGAATGGAATCCACACCGCTATACGGTCACGGCTGTCTAGATATGTGAGGGTTTTACTAAAATCCATCAGTCTCTTAGGGTCAAAATAGCCTATTGTCTCAATCTCAACAAGTAATATAGTAACAAGATGGTAGATCACCAAATATACAATAAAAGGCGTCCCAAATATTACATATCCAGATGATCATGAAGCTAGTCGTACAAAATGTAAGGACTAGCAAGAGTTAAGTCATACATGATCAACCTCGAGTTGCCGATCATGTTTACAGCCCGTAGGCAGACAGTAAGTAAAATGCATCGAGCTAACAGGTGCTCGTCGGCTAAACGCCTCAAAAGAATAATTTACAATTACAGTGGGAGGACAAAAGAAACCCACTCGTTGCCCAGGTTACGCCTGGCGGTCACCATCGGGCTGGAAAGCAGGTGGATCCTTTGCTGCTGCTCCAGAATCTGGCCATACAAAACCAGCTGGGTCAGACCCCAGGAAAAGCAAGTGCCACAAAGGAGGCTTCACTTAAGAACTAAAACCAGCAATTAGCACAAAAGTATAATTACCTAATAAGAGACAGTAATTTAAGAAAAAAAAGTATGATGGACAATTATAAAAGACAATCTTGCATAGAATCACTAAAAGACAGGACATATGGAGAAGCATGTCAGGATGATATACGATGAGATAACCATGGGACTATTCAGATAGCTAGGTTACAACCCGTAAACCAAACAAGGACCGGGGTTGTAACCCTTCGTCTGAACGAAACTTGGTTTCTCTCACCATTTATCGGCAAGATAAATATAAGAAATCAGGTCAAGTAACAATCTGGAGTGGCAATCATTATAGTGACAATCTGGAGTGACAATCATTCCATCATTCTGGTACAATCCTATAATCAATCAATTCTAGACAATACTATACTGGACCAGACTCCATCCAAGCAATCACGGCCAATCATTGCCTACGGCTTTCTACATTAACTAACTAGGGTTATCACAATCCTAGTTACTAGCAAGATGCAATGAGATTGATCCACAGCCACAAGTCCTGCAGACCATCCAGGCTACCCAGGACGAAAGATTAGGGTTGAATTCAGGTGGGTACATCGCCCAGGAGACAAATGTACCCTTAGGTGACTTAGAGGGTGCAACACTCGACGGTGTGCTGGAAATGTGCCCTACTCGACGGCAGGCTACAGATCCCAAGAGCGCCCAAGGTAACGGGATTGCCTGTAGCTGTGTCATCTCTTCATGACTACTGTGTTATTCTAGTTATTAACCTTAATCCATTTTAGTAGGTACTCCTGACCGTGGTACTCAAGAGTCCCCTCCTAGATATGATACGAGACTGGACAAGTGGATTAACAAGCAAGCAAGAAAGAACCACCCACGGTGTCAAGGCAAGTCAAGTTAAGTTATCAAGTCATGTCAAGTCAGGAGTGCGCCGCCACGGCCACTATCAAGTCAGGTTGGTCATGTCAGGAGTGCACCACTACGGATCACTGTCGTGTTATGTTAGTTCCTTGTCCTACCATGCCATGTATAATAGTCATTTCAAACATATTAAGTAAAATCAAGTTCATGACAAAAGGCGTAAGGATATAAAATGGGCGTAAAATATCTAATAAAATATCAATATACAGAGCCATAGAAAAACCAAGCTAAAAGAATTAAGACCAAAACTCCAAGAACCAATGGATCAAGCAAGGGGTCAGGGGGGCAGCGTACGTAAAAGTCACGCACGCTCAAGGAAGCAGCGTACATAAAAGTCACGCACGCTCAGAGAGCAGCGTACATGAAAAGTCACGCACGCTCAGAGAGCAGCGTACATGAAAAGTCACGCACGCTACAGGAGCAACATAGGTGAAAAGTCACGCACGCTGAGAGAGCAGCGTGGGTGAAAAGTCACGCACACTCAAGGGAGCAGCTGCGTGAAAAGTCACGCACACTCAAAGGAGCAGCTGCGTGAAAAGTCACGCACGCTCAAGGAAGACACGCTTCCAGGAAGCGTACCCAAGGCTGCGTGGCATAAGCTAAGAAGCTCTGCCACTGCTCACTGTCTTCTCCAAAGAGCAAGAACAGCAAGAACAGCAAGGATGAACCCAAACTTCAAATGCTCATAACTTGGTCAAAACAAGTCCGAATCCAAGTTTCCAAAGGTCAAAATTGGGTAGAAGGAAATTTCCAACCACATGGAACCATCAGAACTTGCAAATGAAGAAGTAACTAGATCAAAACTTCAAAATTCCAAGAAAGCATTTCCTAGATCTACAAAAACTCATGCACCAAAATGAAAATCTTCAAGTTCTAAAGTGGTTTAGAATCCTGCTAGGAAGCCATCAGAACCATCAAAATGAGTTCTCAAGTGAGAGCAAGATGCACTTGCCTATGGTGGTGTCGGTGGAAGAAGGAGAGGAAGGAAGAAGAAGAAGAAATAAATGAGAGTTAGGGAGGAGAGAGAAGGTTGGTGGCTGCTAATAAAGGAGAAGAGGGTGGTAGGTAGGAGTGGTTCATGCTAACCCAAACCAAGCCAAACCAATCCAAGCCCAACCCGAACCAAGCTAGGCCAAACCGAGCTAATGCAATGCCAGGATGGACCAGAAAATACTCAATAAACCAAGCTCCATTAATCAGAATTAATTCATGAATAATAAATGACAATTAAACCATAATGCTAAATATGAAATAAACCATAATTAACTAATCAAGAAAAATGAAAAATTATAGGCCAGAAATACGAACACGTATAAAATACGTATTACGAATTTCGGGGCTCTACAGTATTGTACGGCTTACTTCGTCGTGTCCATCGACGAAGGCTGAGCGTGTCCGACTCGTGTCCGATTATTTGGGAGCGGGTCGTGACAGTTAATTTGATTTCAACCAAATCTAAATAGTCAAATTTGAACTTCTAAAAATCTAAAACCAAAATGGAATCGGAATCAGTCATAATCGAAATCGAACTGAACCGATAATCAATTCGGTTTATTAGATTTATTAATTTGATTTGTTCGGTTGGACTATTTTTATTGGTTAATGAGCTAGATCCAAAGCTGGAATTGCGATTAAATTATATTAAAAATTAATTTCTTTTGTATATACGTTTGTTGTATTTTAAAGTTAGATCCAAAATTGAACTAGTTATTAAACTATTAAAGTTGGAATTTAAAACACATACATAGAATTTTTATTTTTAGAATATACACATTTTTTATCATAGAATATGCATAAAATTGAAAGTAATTATGTAATTACATAAAATTTATTTGATTTTGGATCAAAATTCAAAATCAAATTAGTAATTTTAGTATCTCCAAAATCGAAATCGAATTGCATTTTTTGTCAAACTGGATCGAATCTTATTAGGTTCGATTATCGACATAAAACAGAATAAATGCTCGCACTTACTTACATCTACTTTATTTTTACACGTCCCCAATTAGGGGTGAGCATTGTTCGGTTTTGAAGCGAAAACCGAACCGAATAAGAGATTCGGTTCGGTTTTAAAAAAAAAATCGGTTCGGTTTCGGTTTTGAAAATACTAAATTTTCTTATTTGGTTTCGGTTTCGGTTTTGGGTTTCAGTTTCGGTCCAAAACCGAAAACCGAATATATATATATATATATATACACACACACTATAGGTATATATATATATACCTATAGTGTGTGTATATATATATATATATATATATATATATATATATATATATATATATATATATATATATATATATATATATATATATAGTTATTATATATATTAAAAAAATACAAATAAACCCAAAAATCGAATAAACCGAAAACCGAACCGATTTAATTCGGTTCGGTTCGGTTCGGTTATTGACCAATTCGGTTCGATTTTGGTTTTGCTTATTCGGTTTCGGTCCAATTCGATTTTCGGTTATTCGATTCGGTTGGAATCGAATAAACCGAAAACTCACCCCTATCCCCAATGACTGGTATGTAAAGCAACTTGTTGCACAACACTTGCCTCAATGATTGTGGAGGTATCATTGCAGTGGTTCAGCTCCTGAGCAGAGCTTCTTCATCCATCTTCTGGTATGGCACACACATTCTCTCTCTCTCATTTGAATCTTCCATGTTCAGTACTGCTTGTTTTATGTTTGAAGAGAGCTCTCTTTAGATATTTGATCCCTTACTAGTTCTATATTATGTTTTATTCAAAATGGACAAATTAATGTTGTTGCACTTTCCTAATTTGGTTGGCTTGGACTTCCTTCTCTCCTTTTTTTTCCTGCAAAACAATTTAAGGAAACAAGAATAATCTACTTCTTTTCCTTGTTAGCTTTGGCTTAGGATGAACAAGAATAATCATCTTGAAGGAGTTACTCTTGTACAAATCTACTCAAACTGATGTCTCTGTTGGTTTGCCAAGAGAGGTGTTTTTTGTTTGTTTAGGGTTTTTCCCCCCACTTGGGGCCTGGTTGGTAAATCGTATTTGTAGCTGGAATTTAAAATTTTATGGATTTGTAGCCAAATCTATAAAATTCTATGTTTGGTTGGAGTTGGATTTGGATATGGAAAGTGGGTACAAAATTCAAATCCAAATTTTGGATTTGGAAGAAAGAAAATTGATTTTTTTTAAAAAATAATTAATTGTTCTATTAAATTTTTAATTAATAGTAAATAATAATTAAATAAATAAAAAATAGTATGGTACACACACTCTCTCTCTGTCATTTGAATCTTCCATGTTCAGTACTGCTTGTTTTATGTTTCAGGAGAGCTCTCTTTAGATATTTGATCCCTTACTAATTCTGTATTATGTTTTATTCAAAATGGACGTATTAATGTTGTTGCACTTTCCTAATTTGGTTGGCTTGGACTTCCTCCTCTCCTTTTTTTCCCTGCAAAACAATTTATAATTATATTTCTAATATTTTATAATAGTCTTAATTAATAATTTATACCTTTATTAATCACAATTATAATAATTTATTAATCACAACTATAATTTTAATTAATAATTTATAAATAAATATTTAATTATAATCTTAATTAATAATTTATTAGTCTTAATTATAATCTTAATTATAAATTATTAAGTACTATTTTATTACAATCTTAATTAATAATATATTAATCATAATTATCATCGGAATTAATAATTTATTTTTTAATAATTTAATAATTAATATATTATTAAAACTTTAATTAATAATTTATTAATCGTCATTATAATCTTAATTAATAATTTATTAATAATAATAATTTAATTATTAATTAATCATAACTATAATTATAATATATAGTTAATCATTTATTTATTTATTGTTATTTTATTATCATAATTATTAATCATAATTATAGTTTACCAAATCATATGTTTGGTTGGAGTTGAAGTTGGATTTGGATTTGGATTTGAAAATTCATGATTTGGATTTGGATTTGAATTTTGGATTTCCAAATCCAAATCCATTTACCAAACAAGCCCTTATGGGGTGTTTGGTTCGGTGAAGGTGGGAAGGATTTGGAGTGTTTTGTAAAAGTGGCCTGAACTCTCTTGAGTACAGTCGTTTGGTTAGAACATTGAAAGTGAGTTTTTTTTGTACGAACTGATGTATTGCAGTTCCTGTCCCCCCATGTTTGCTCCACTCTCACATCCTCCCATTTTTGGAGTAACTCCTCCGGGAACTCTAGGAACTCCTCCTCCAGAAATTCCATTCCGAGTCAATCGTGAACGGAGACGTCTCCGAGGAGTCGACTGTCACGTCCCGATTCCGTAGAATCGATAGTCGTCCCCTGGGCGTGATGCCGTGCGAACCTAAATTGCGATCGCACAAGGCATAGTCATAAGGTTATCAGCAACACAACAACAAGAGAATGCGCAGAGTGAATTGAACACACATTATAAAGAAGGAAACTTAAGCTTTATTGATAATGAACATCATTTTACAGACTCGATACAAAGGCGCTGCACGGACTTTTTACAAATTGACTCCATTACAAAATGAACGTCGATGAGATAGCCGTTCCATACATTTCATCCATTCGATTTTATAACCAACATTACAAAACCACCTGGGATGGTGGGGAGTCGCTCCATCTGTCTTTTGATCTTCGACAGCGGAGTCTTCAAAAGAGATTGGATCTAGGCTTCGACCGCACGGACGAAGCTTCAAAACACACGAGCGTTGCCTTCCTTCACTTAGCACGTTCCTCCTGATTTATCGCACCTGTAGAGAGAGCGAGGATCAGTACAATCAACATGTACTGGCGAGTGGCTAATTAATTTTCAAGCTCTCATTTGGTTCAAGAATTTATATAAAACATGTAATTTGTTTGTTTGTGATCTTTCTAACCATCCTAGTTATTTTCATGCGAACAGTTTGGCGGAACAAAAACCAAGTGAATTATGCTAGAATTTCTCCTGGTAGAGCGCGCCGTGCAACATAAAACTTACCATCACATTCCCTGTTAGTTGATAATAATTATATTAGGTGTATTACCCACAGGTCTCCGGCATTAACTAGCCATCTTGGACATAGCCTGGTAAACGGGATCCTTGTACCGCAAGTAGCGAGCTCCGATGCAAGTCCCCGAACTACCTGTTGCTGCACACTCAGCTCGGCTATACCCCGTTTCCTCCATGGCCGGATCGGTTCCCTGGCCCAAGGCTTTCGATCCAAAGAAACGGTAAAAACACCCCTTGTCGACAAGTTGTCCAACGACTGTGTTATGTTAATAAGGTATAATTTAGGGTATCGTTGGGACTGTTAAGTAATCAATTCATTTACTTGGTTTATTTTCAGATCCTGAAATAATTCTATCTCTTTGCTAGACTCTAATCTTTTCTCATCTGAACATAGGACTTGTATTTTTCAAGTGAATCATTCAAATTGATACTGTTACCTGAGTTCTAATTTTGAAATAGAGGGTCAAAGCGAAGGAGGTCAGCTACTCATCTTGAGTATGCTTGAGGTGAGAGAACTTGTTGGTCGTGCTAGACGTCGCCTACGCGATTACTTGAAATCGCACAAGCAACCGATTAGAACACTGTATTATTCAAGAAGTTCGATAGAAAATGCGAGTTCGAAATGCAAGCTATGAAAACCATCGAAAACATTCACGAAAACGCATTCAGAAAACTAAAGCCAAAACCAACGCAAACGGTGTGAAAAACCAGAGCAACGGGAGGTCTCTCTCGACTCAGCCACATAGTCAATCCTTGAGGCGCAACCCGCTGAATATGGAATTTGGTTCCGAAGAAGCCATTCCATAACGGGGAATGGAGCTTAATTCAACCATTCCCGTTCGACCGATTTGATCGATCCCGACCTATCGGTCCCGACCGAATCGATAGCGACAGTGTTCCTTTCCTGCGCACCCCGTGGACGGAGAACGGGGCACGATGTAGGGATAGGGCACTACATCATAACCAACTAAAAAAAAGTTTTGTCCTTGAAACTTAAGAATAGAACCTACCTCTACGAGAACAATGAAAGAAATTTTTTCTCCATTTCTGACTCAAGCTCCCACGTCGACTCCTCGACCGAATGGTTTCTCTAGAGGACGCAGACGAGAGGAATAGCGCGGTTGCGGAGAAGTTTATATTTGTACTCCAAGATTTGCACAAGCTCTTCGACATATGACAAGTCTGCCTTCAGATCCAGCTGACCCAAATCTACTACATGGCTCGGATCGTGCACGTACTTCCGCAACTGTGAGACGTGGAAGACGTTGTGTACATCCGACAACGCAGGCGGCAAAGCGATTCGGTAAGCTACTGGGGTGACTCGTTTCAATATCTCGAACGGACCAGCAAATCTTGGGTGCAACTTCCCTTTCGTGCCGAATCTGGTAACTCCACGCATGGGCATTACTTTCAGGAATACATGGTCACCTTTCGAGAACTCGAGGGTGTGTCGGTGCGTGTCAGCATAACTCTTTTGTCGACTTTGTGCAATTCTCAATCTCTTCCATATCAACTTGACCTTCTGTACAGTCTGCTCCACTAGTTTCGGGCCAAGTATCTGCCGTTCCCTGACTTTATCCCAGCAAATGGACGATCTACAATTTCGGTCGTACAAAGCTTCATACGGCGCCATTTGGATGCTGGATTGATAGCTGTTGTTGTATGCAAACTCGGCCAACGGTAGATGGACATCCCAGCTTGACTTCAAGTCGATCGCACAGAGTTGTAACATGTCCTCGAGAATCTGGTTCACCCGCTCTGTTTGGCCGTCAGTTTGAGGATGATAAGCTGAGCTAAACTTCAACTTGGTCCCCAATGCTGAATGAGGACTACCCCAGAAGCGTGCCACGAACCGTCCATCCCGATCCGAGACGATAGATACTGGGACCCCGTGCAGCTGAACTATTTTATCAAGGTATATCTGAGCAAGGCGGTCGACGCTCCAAGTAACTTTAATGGCTTTGAAGTGCGCTGACTTGGTTAGTCGATCGACGATGACCCAGACGCCGTGGCATCCTCGGCAAGCCAACAACAAAGTCCATAGTGACATGATCCTACTTCCACTCTGGAATGACAAGGTTCTTCATCTCCCCACCCGGTTGCTGGTGCTCGGCTTTAACTTGCTGACAGACCATACACTTTGACACAAAGAGCGCTACGTCCCTCTTTATGCCGTGCCACCAAAAGACAACGCGGAGGTCCTTATACATCTTGGTGCTAGCAGGATACAAGGAATATTTTGCATAATGCGCCTCTATCATTATCTCCTTTCTAAGTTCTGCGTCACCCGTAACGCATAGCCGACCCTTCACTCGCAACACTCCCGACTCGTCCTCTGCAAAGTCGGACGCTTTTCTTGTTGATATCAACTTCCGCATATTCTCCTGGTATGGGTCGTCCTTCTGAGCAGACTTGATTCTCTCCAATAGGTTCGGTTCCAGCCGCAGTTGTGCCAGTTTCATGTCTCTAAAACGAACTCGGAGTTCAATGCCCATTCCTTCCAAGTCATGCAGCAGTCGACTGTTGATGCATAACGAAGCTAAGTACTTTCGGCTCAGCGTATCCGCTACAACATTTCCTTTGCCCGGCGTGTAGTCGATTGATAAGTCATAGTCTTTGATCAGTTCGAGCCATCGCCTCTGCCGCAAATTCAGTTCTTTCTAGGTGAAGAGATACTTGAGGCTTTTGTGGTCCATATAAATCCTGCACGCCACACCATAAAGATAGTGACGCCACAGCTTCAACACAAACACAATCGCCGCTAGTTCTAGGTCGTGCGTGGGGTAGTTCTTCTCGTGCGACTTCAACTGCCGGAAAGCAAAAGATATCACCTTATTCTGCTGCATGAGCATACACTCCAAGCCCTGGCCAGAAGCATCGCTGAAGATTTGAAATCCCTCAGTCCCTTCAGGAAGATCAAGTATCGGGGCCGAAATGAGCCGTTGTTTGAGCTCCTGGAAGGAAGCTTCACAGTCGTCTGACAACTCGAATGCGACTCATTTTTGGGTGAGGCGAGTAAACGGCGATGCAATCTTCGCGAAGTCCTTCACGAAGCGTCGGTAGTATCCTGCCAAGCCTAGGAAGCTTCGAATTTCGCTAACTGATGCGGGTCGTTTCCAATCACCAACTGCCTCAACTTTCTTTGGATCGACTGAGATGCCCGCAGCGGAGATGATGTGCCCGAGAAAGGAGACGTTGTTCAGCCAAAATTCATACTTGCTCCTCTTCGCATACAACTGATTCTCTCGAAGGGTTTGGAGTACCGTCTACAGGTGTTCTACATGTTGCGCTCGATCCTTCGAGTAGATGAGGATGTCGTCGATGAAGACTACTACGAATTTATCAACGAACAGATGGAACACCTGATTCATTAGATCCATGAAGACGGCAGGGGCGTTTGTCAGACCGAATGGCATTACCAAGAACTCGTAGTGGCCGTAGCGAGTACGAAAGGCAGACTTCGGCACGTCATTTGGCTTGACTTTGAGTTGGTGATAACCTGATCGTAGATCAATCTTCGAAAATACCGTTGCACCTTGGAGCTGGTCAAACAAGTCGTCGATGCGGGACAGGAGGTATTTGTTTCGGATGGTGGCCTTATTCAATTCCCGATAGTCGATGCAGAGCCGCATCGATCCATCCTTCTTTTTTACAAATAGCACGAGCGCACCCTACGGCGAGACACTCGTACGGATAAATCCTTTGTCAAGTAATTCCTGTAGTTGTGCCTTCAGTTCTTTTAATTCTGCAGGGGCCATTCTGTATGGAGCTTTCGAGATCGGTCGGGTGTCAGGGAATGTGTCGATAATGAACTCTATTTCTCGATCGGGCGGCATGTCGGGTAGCTCGTCCGAGAACACATCTGAAAATTCTGTCACAACGTCGGTCTGACCCGCGTTTGCACCATCATGTCTCATGTCACGAACGGACGCCAAGTAGCCTTCACATCCGAAATGAAGCAGCTTTCGAGCAGAAATTGTCGAGATCACCATGCAGGTCGGCGATGCTTCACCACACGAATAGCAGAATTCGGGTACTCTAGGTATGCGGAAGGTGACCTTCTTTTCTGTGCAGTCGATGGTAGCGTTGCAAGGACCGAGCCAATCCATACCAAGTATGATGTCGAAGTCCACATCTAGAACTATCGCATCAAGATCGATCTTTTGACCCCCAATACAGATGATCCCGTCGCCGCAGGCTAAATTCATGAGTAGTGGTGCACTCGAAGGGGTACTTACGCTAAGATCGAGATCTAATGATATTATAGAAAATTTGTGCTTGACGACAAAGTCTGTCGATATAAAACTATACGAAGCGCCTGAATCAAATAACACACAAGCATGCACATTATTAAAATTTAGTATACCTGACACTACTATATCTGATGTAAGCACTTCATCTCGAGTCATGGCGTAGATGCGGCCCTGGGTATTGGGGCGACGGTCTTGGCCATTTTGCGGTACTGTTTGTTGGGCTTGAGGCGCTGAACCCTGGTTCCTTGGACGATATTGCTGTTGTTGGGGCACCGTTGGGTTCGGCCTTCTGGTTGGGCAATTAGCACGAACGTGATCCATTTTTTTACAGTTCTAGCATCTCCGCTCTGGTATCCAGCAATCATTGATAGTGTGATCGAATCGGTGACGTCGGGTGCATTGAGGCCACGAATTTCACCCTTGTTGTTCGCCTTATTTTCCATTGTTTGGACGTTTGGTCCTATTGTTTCCTTCCGCGTGGCTAGGGCATTTGTTATGGTATGTATGCACATCGTCGACAACGTCTGGGAGATATTGGCATTCAAGGCGGAGGGCGTGATTCAGGGACTCGCCTATTGTCTTATATTCGGCAACTGACACATGAGCAGAGATAGCGGGCCGCAGTCCCACTTAGCGTGACTCTCCATTGTAGGCAAGAAGGCTCCAGCAAATTTGGCTAACTTATTGAATTCTGTTGCGTACTGTCTCACCGTCTTGTTTTCTTGCTTCAACAGCATAAATTTATTTTTTTGTCTTGTCAAACGGCTACAGGGAGGTACTCGATATCGAACGCCTTTCGGAAGGTAGCCCAAGTGATTGTCGCTGCCTCATCATCGCGTCTGATCGCTCGCTTTTGTACGGCCCACCAGTCGTGCGTGTTCAATCGGAGTAAAAGTTGAGCGCATGCGACTTTCTTGGACTCATCGACGCCCAGAAGCTCGAACAAGTCTTCCAACTCCTCCAACCATTCGATCGCCAAAGAAGGGTCTTCAGTACCGTAGAAGAAAGTGCGTCAATTATTTGTGAATTTTGACACCTCAAAGTTGGAGCTTCTTGGTGTCGCAGGTGAATTCTCGGGCCCCTCCGGCACGATTTGAATCGGTCGAACCGCAGGCTCAACTGCAGTGTGAGTCATCGTAGAATTTTCGTTGGCCACGACCGTCTGGACGATTTGCTGAAGAGTATCAAGCTGCTTCTGCTGCAACTTGAACTGTGTATCGAATCGGACCTCGAACTGAGTCTGTCGTGCCGTAACTTGCCTCTGCTGCTCTTCAACGTGTTGTCGATGCTGTTCATTCAGACGCTGATTTGCCTCGGCCTGTCGCTGTTACCCTTCCAACATGCGTATCATCCACTCCATGGGATCCATAGGGATGTTTGATGGTTGCGCCCCTGAGCTGCTCGAGTCACTCGAAGCACTATCTCCGTTCTCACCCGCGATTTCTTGGACCTCTGGGATTTAGAAGACAACTCGTATTAGTCTCAGAAAAATATTACGGACTCGCTGTATGGAACAACTCATCTCATCGACACGAGGTCAAAGGTTCGAGACTCAAACTGAAGGCCAAAGGATGTAAAGCCGTGCTCTGATACCATTATATCACGCCCCGATTCCGTAGAATCGATAGTCGTCCCCCAAGCATGATGCCATGCGAACCTAAATTGCGATCGCACAAGGCATAGTCATAAGGTTATTCGAAATACAACAACAAGAGAATGCACAGAGTAAATTGAACACACATTATAAAGAAGGAAACTTAAGCTTTATTGATAATGAACATCATTTTACAGACTCGATACAAAGGCGCCGTACGGGCTTTTTACAGACTGACTCCATTACAAAATGAACGTCGATGAGATAGCCGTTCCATACATTTCATCCATTTTATTTTACAACCAACATTACAAAACCACCTTGTTTGCTATTGATTGTAAAAGTACAGAACAATTTATATAGGAGGACTGAACTTAGACTCACAATACAAACTCGCTTGTACAATGAAAGCCTAGGGACGAAAACCTAGCTACAACAATCTAAGTACAATTGTTTATTTTAGATTCTGGGGGTGATGATAAAGGCTCGGGAAAGCGACGACAGCTCTGCCTTACTCCTTGGACGATCGGGTGCAGCCTTGGCTCTTGGAGAAAAACTGTTTGGCATTGATGAAGAAATGCTCTCCTTGTTCTCTCTGTATATGCTCCTCTGTCCTTTCGATCTCTATATATTCTCTCTCTGATTCTCTGGATCCCTTTTTCTCCGTATCCTGCAAGGGAATGGCACCTTGCTATTTATAGGAGTGGGGTCATCATTAGGGTTTACAATGATTGCCTCCCTTCAAAAAGTCGACGGCCTCTTGATTAATCAATCTGGGCCATTAATCTTGAATGTAATGAATTTGGGCCATTAATGTAGATTGTGCCAAATCCTATGGGTAATTAATGCTGATTGCCATAAATCCTCATGATTTGTTATGCCAAGCTCGGCTCTCCCGCCACGTGTTCAATTTGCTTGATTGCAAATGATCTGATTTGATCCCAGTAATTATGAGGATGGCATTAAATCTGGTTGATGGGATTTGTTGATGAATCTTGATTGATTTGATGCCACGTGTCCCACTATTACTATGCAGCAATTTGTAGGGATACGGGGGCAACTGATCTTCTGCAACGTGTCCTGACTGCTGCGAGCCGCATGGAGGACTGTCATAGTTGGGCCGCATGAGAGTGGTCCTTACCCTAACCGTATGAGGGTCCTGACAACTGAACCGCATAGGGGTCCTTACCACTGAGCCACATAGGCGTTCTTCTCATTGAGCCGCATGGGCGTTCTTCTCATTGAGCCACATGGGCGTCTTTGCCATTGAGCCGCATAGACGCCCTCATATCTGAGCTACATGCGACTGGCCACGTGTTAAAGCCGCATGGAAGGCTTTTGGGGTCTGATGGATTATGCCAGCTGTAGAGATTTCCTCATTTTCCTAGGAGCATGCCATTATGACCGAATTGTCGTTGCAGCTTTATGTCAGAGCTGTCAACTCACTTTTGTGTCAGAACCGCCTGGCTGTGTCAGAGCATTAAATGGGGGCGTTGCTTTAATGGCCAGCTGTACAAGCGAGCCGCATGAGGCCACGTGGCGTTTATCCGAGCCGCATGGCTATGCTGGCGACTTCCGAGCCGCATAATATTCTTGAGCCGCATGGAGCTATCCGAGCCGCATGAGGCTCTAAAGGACTTCTGAGCCGCATGGGAATTCTTCTGTCGGAGCCGCATAGAATTGTATGTTGATTTTGGGCCGCATAAGGCCCCCTGCTGCTTTTGGGCCGCATGAAACTTCCTGAGCCGCATGAAGCTTTCTGAGTTTTGAGCCGCATGAGGCTCCATATTGATTTCGAGCGGCATAGAGAATCCCCTTCTTTCTTTGCGCTTATGAAGGATCACATCTCGCAAGTCAAGGACATCTCGGTCAACCTTTGTACTCGTTCTGTGGGCCCGGGTATCCCGAGCACGAGTGCGTCGGTATCATGTTTACAACTTTCCATCAGAGGCCCGCTTTAACAGTTAGCAGGACGCCCTGATAGTCAGAGGTTGGGACAACTGACTGAGCTCGACGAGCCCGCGCTGTCCTAGACTTCTTCGATTTAGCACCCGAAGGTGCGTAGTAGGAAGAGTCCAAGTTGGAAGGAGGGAAGAGAAGTTGGTGCCCTTTTCAAAGAAGGAAAGGGGGCTCTATTTATAGAATGGAGTGAGCCCTTTCTTCTTCTCCTTTCCGATGTGGGACTAAAAGCAATATTTTCCTTGCTTCTACAAGACCCCCTTCAAAGTTTTCAAATTGCAAATTTGGAATACTTTGAATAAGAAGCATGGAAAGTAGAGTTGTTTAGGTGTGGCAATCCTATCAGAGGTAGCATGGACGTGATAGGTTTGGGTACTTCCGCTGGGAATTTTATGTGGACTTATCATCCTTGGCGTACCTTGGTTTTAGGTACGAATAATAAGTTGAGAGCGGGAACCATCATATTTACTCAGAGGTGATGAGGACGTGGTAAATATGGGTCTAAAGTAGAGCCTTCATACTCAGAGGTAATGAGGACGTGGTAGGAGTGAACTCGAATGAGGATACATAGAATAACTCAGAGGTAATATGGACGTGAAAGTTCTATGTAACGGATAATGAATGCCACGGAACAACTGGGTTCCAGAAGCATATGATTGTGAAGAAGGGGTGCATGTACTAGAGGACCTAATACAACATTTGTGGTCAACAGAGGACATTTGTGGGCCTATTATCCTTGGCGTATCCTAGGGTTTTTTTTTTGGTACGGATAATAAGTCGAGAGGAAACCAACATACTTACTCAGATGTAATGAGGACATGGTAAATATGAGGATTTCTTCGATGGAGCCTTCCCACTCAGAGGTAAGGAGGACATGGCAGGAGTGGGCTCCATAAAGGATACATAGAACAACTCAGAGGTAATGAGGACATGGAAGTTCTATGTGAGGGGGCGGTTTGTTTTTGATGGAAGTGAAAACAACTCAGAGGTAGCATCGACATGGTTGTCTCGGAGATGGAGCTTTCCTACTCAGAGGTAATGAAGACATGGTAGGAGGGGGCTCAAATACATAGAACGACTCAGAGGTAACATCGACGTGGACGTTCTATATTAAGGAATGTTTTGTTTTTGGTGGAAGAGAAACAACCCAAAGGTAACATCGACATGGTTGTCTCAAAAATTTTGTGGACCTATTACCTTTTTTGTGCATTGATAGTGCAGGTAATAGGGTATGAGAAGAATGCTTCTTCATGAAGGAAGTTCAGCGGTATAATCATACATGACTTGCTACCGAGAAGATGCGATATGGGTGTATCTGGGGTGCAAGTTTAGCGGTACTAGCGGGTACATGACTTAACAATCGGAGATATTTTGAGGATAAATGTGAGTTCAGCGGTACCGAGGGTTACATAACTCGATAATCTGGAAGATTTGGAGCTGGAGTGTAAGTTCAGTGGTACCAGAGGGTACATAACTCGATTGATCTGGAAAATTTGGAGGCGGAATGTGAGTTCAGCGGCACCGGAGGGTACATAACTCACCAATTTGGGAAATTTGGAGGCGGAATGTGAGTTCAGCGGTACCAGAGGGTACATAACTCAATCTTCGAGGATTTTTTTTTGAGGATGTTGTTTCGGACGTAATACTTCCTCAGGAACTTGCCGTTGATGGGCAACATGAGCAAGTCTGAGTGTGAGCAGCCACATACTTGGCCAGCTCTGACTCTTCTTCGGCCACCTCCTGTGTAAATGCAGACTGAGAGGATGATTTGGGCAACTTGATTATCAGGGGCTCCATGGGTGTAGCAGAACGTGGAGTCATTAGCGCACTAGCCACCCCCAGTTTGGTGCTCAGTGCTGGGCGGGAAGTTGTTGGCTGGCTAGCCATCCCTGGCTTAGTGCTCGGTTGTCGATTTATTCTGGGAAGATGAATTGTCATCGGCTTGACAGTGGGATTGAGCTCTCCTGTCTGTTGCTGGCTAGCTTTTGGCAGCCTGATTGTCAGTGGCTTTGTCGTGGGTCTTGACGCTTGGCCAGACCTTGGCAGTCGGATTGTCATTTGTTCCTCTTGTGCAGAGAGGCTAATTGTGTCCTTACGCAGAGTGGCTGTAAGAGGCGCAATTGCGCCAGGCTTGCGGGCTTGGAGGTGGATCGTCAGAGGTTCTTATGATCCGGTTGCTGCCTCAGTTTGAGCTTGAGTGTCTCCTTCGACAAGGTGCCTCTTTGACTTCTCGTACAAGCAGGAGTCCGAGTAGTAAGACTCGACCCCTTTGAAAGGATCGATGTCGGCAAATTCTGTCCTCACGAACCCGTGCTTGTCGACATACTTGAAGCACTGGTACAGTGTAGAAGGCACGATCATATCGTGTATCCAAGGGCGTCCCAGTAGAATGTTGTAAGAAGTGTCCGCATCTATGACATAACAAGTCACTTCTGACTGCAGGTCGCCGATTTGACACTTCAGGCAAATTTTCCCGATAGGGTAGCTCCTGTCCGAATTAAAACCGCTGATGGCGGTGCTTGTCGACGTTAGGCGATGCATTGGGATGCGCAGATGGTGTAGTAGGCTCTTCGGGATGATGCTTATGGAGGATCCGGGGTCAATATGCATCCGATCGACCTTGATATCACCAATGTACCCGGTATAATACAAAGGACGATCATGCAGGTTAGTCTTGATGAGCATATCCTGTGGAGTGAAGACGATGTTTGGCATTGACCTTGTGCAAGCGCTGTCTTGAAGATCTGCAGACGGGCTTTCCCCAATGAGATTGGACTGAGCTAGATATGCGTCGGCATTCTGGAGTGCTTCACTCAGTGCAACGCGGACATCCTTGGAGAGTCTCAGGAGCTCATATAGCGAAAATTTGGCCGGTGTGTTGGCCAGTTGCGCCAAGATGTCAAAGTTGTAGGGCTTCTCCAGCCCATGAGGCGTCTCCCTTCGGAGCGGTTTGTCGAAGCGAGTCTTCTTCGGCCTAGGCTTGTCGGTCGTCGAAGGCTGCGAAGGTCCTGAAGCATCATGAGCTGTCAGCTGATGTTCTTCAGCCGAGTTACCCGGTTGAGGTTGAGTTTGTGCGCCGGATCGGGTAACAACAGCCGTAGCTTCTTCAACCTCTACCGAGATTGTGCAGCATGACTTGAATTTTCCATTCTTCTTCCTGCTGGTGGCGTGAGGTGCAGACTGAGTTATTTCAGGCACTAGGTCCGAATGGACCCACATGATCTCCTCCCGTGATGTAGTAAGGGGCACTAGACCAGCAGCTTGGTCTGGGGAAGGTAGAAGGTTAGAGACCTCCATCTTTTCTCTGTGGACGTGTACTACTCCATCTTGAGCCTTTGTTGGAGGGAAGCTGCCAAATTGCACTGACACCATGTTGGTCGTCACGGTTACCTCTTCGAAATCAATGGCCAGGGAATTAGAATCGATGAGATGTTGGATGTATTGCTTCAGCTGATAGCAGTCTTGTGTAGCATGGTGAACATAGCGATGATAATGGCAGTACTTGGGGCTCTCCATTTCTGCAGGACGAGGCTCACGCCAGGGAGGAGGGAGCTGGATTCGGCCTCCTTGTATGAGCATGTCCAAGATGGGCTTGACATGGTTGTCCTCGAATGAATAGGTCATCTGAGGCCACTGCTTTTCTGCCGGCTTTGATTCGGGCTTTGGGGCTGTGTCGGTCACCATAGCCTGCTTGTCCTTGTTGTCTCAGTTGCTGGAGGAATTGCCACCGTTGTTGTTGTTGATGTTAGAGCGTTTGCCCTTGTCCTCCCCTTCCGATATGTGTAATCCCAGTTGGCGGGCTTTCTTCACCTTGTTCTCTGCGCTAGTAGCACTGATGATGAACGTCTTCCAATCCTTGAATTGACTTTCGCCCATCCAGAGGCTTATTGTAGGGAGCAGTCTCTTTTGGCAAATTTCAATCAAGGAGGAATCAGGGTTGCCGGAAGGCAGCTTCATCGCAGTTTGGCAAAATCGCTCAATATAGTTCCTTGTCAGCTCCTTTTCCCCTTGAACGACATCCATGAGGGTGGACATTGTGACATCCTGTCCTACTTCGTAGAACCTCTCTAGGAACATGCGTTTGAAGCCGGCGAAGGAATGAATGCAATTGTCCGGCAAGTTACGGTACCAGTCAAAGGCGACCCCTTCTAATGCTCCGATGAACAACCACGTAAGGATAGCGTCGTCATGGGGCAGATGGTCGGTTGTGACTTCAAAGTAGGTAATGTACCTGCTTGCATATGTGTTCCCGTCATATAGATTATTGTGGAATGGTTTATATTTTGGTGGGAAGAGAACATCTCTCCATGCAGCGGGATACGGTTGTCGTATCCTGAGGTCTTGGCAGTTTTCCTGGGCATGGAACATGGCCCGGAGCTCCTGGATCTCTCTTCTTGCCTCCCTGGCCTCGTCTGCAGCGGTGGGAGCCGATATCTCAGGAGGATTATCGCCCGAGTTTGGTGCAGCTGAGTTTGAGTCCGCATTGACCGCGGTACCCGCGCTTGTTTGGCCAGGCATCCCTCCTTGCAGAGTTGGAAGAGCCGCTTTGATCTCGTCCACAGATTTGACCAAGGTGCGCAGTATAGTCTCCAGGGTGTCGATGTGCTAGCGATCACTGGGGCCATCTTGATCGTCGCTTGTCACGAACGCCGTCCTTACGCGAGTCGAGATGGAAGGGACGGTGGACGACGTGCCCTCCGAATCATACCCTTGTACAGAGAAGTCATCGGGGTATGTAGAGATGTTCCCCTCTGGTTCGGACTCAGAAGGACTAGTACCCCCAGCTTCAGAGCTTGCTTCATCTTGAGAGTCGTGGACGTCCTCGGGGACGTCGACACCTGCTGTATCTGATGGGAGAGTTGTCTCCTCGGGCTCGTCTCCTTGGAACATCGGATTATCGTGGATGTTCTGAGGAGTGCTACCCCCTGTTTCAGAAACCTCCAGTGGTGTGGATGATGAATCTCCTACTGTAGTAGATTTCATCTTCGAACGGGTACCTTGGAAAACTCCGGTGGTGGACAACCGTTTAGACGACAGTTTTGTAGTCACAGTGGTTGAAATCTTCGGGTTAGGGACGTTTATCTTCTTCCCTCTCCCATCGACGGGGATTTTCTGAGTAGAGTTGCAAGAGACGACGGAAGGCGCTTCATCCTCTGAGCTTGGTCGTTGTAGCCTTTGGAAAACAGATTGCCGGTCTTCTCTTGCTGTTGCGTTGTTGCAACAGCAGTTGATAATGACCTGGGTGCAATGACATCCATGTGAGGACTCTTTGCATACCGATGCCTCTTCTCTTTCCTTGTGCTTGTGGAGGATAACCTTACGCAGGTCAGATGAGTCTCGAGCAACCACTTTTGCTCCCTGGGTTTTAGGAGACTTTTTGGAACCATTCTGTCCGTTTGCCGCCGGGGACGGGACTCGAGTGGTTCTGTACAACTTCCCATCAGAGGCCCACATAACAGTATGTGGAGCGCTCAGATGGTCAGAGGTTGGGACAGCCGACTGAGTTTGCCAAGCTCGTGCTGTCCTTGACTTCTTCACTCTAGCGCCTGACGGCGTATAGTAGGAAGAGTCAAAGTGATGCTGCAGAGAGTCAGACATATTCTCTTGGGCATATGAGAGATCAGGACCATAGGAGAGGTGATCGAAGACTGAGCCTGAGCTGCGTGAAGCAGGCAGTATGCGGCTGCAGTCAACAGTCTTCATGCGGCTGGCAGTTGTGGCCGAATAGGCTTTCTTCATGCGGCTGGAAATCTCAGCCGCATGAGTTTTCTCCATGCGGCTGGAAGTTTTGGCCGTATAGATATTCTTCATGCGGCAGGCAGTTTCGGCCGCATGAGCATCATTCATGCGGCTGGTAGTCTTGGCGCATGAGCATCATGCATGCGGCTGGCAGTCTTGGTCGCATGAGCATCATGCATGCGGCTGACAGTCTTGGCCGTATGAGTGTTCGGCTTCTTCCTGGAGCGCATAGAATTACTCTTTGTCCCTGCAAGTCCAGCATCGTAGTGCTTTCCTCTGCCGGACTTGGGGACAGCAGAGTCCTCTATGGCTTGAAGTGGGGCCGCATGAGAGTTGCCTTCGCCGTCTTGGACAGCAGAGAGTACTCCGTCCAGAGCCTGAGGAGGAGCGAATAATTTTGGCCTCCACTCCCTGTGAGCCTTCTTTGTGCAGGTTTGCTTCTGGACCGGGCCAGCGCTCCCGTCGGAGAGCATTTCTTCAAACGTCTGTTGGTCGAAATGGACAACCATCTTCTGTTGCGTGGAGCCAAGTTTGGCTGCATTCGATTGTGTCACCAACTTCTCAGCCGTGGAGAAGTTTGTCCCCAGCAGAGTCGCCATCGTGTTTTCCATTGATTGTAAAAGTACAGAACAATTTATATAGGAGGACTGAACTTATACTCACAATACAAACTCGCTTGTACAAAGAAAGCCTAGGGACGAAAACCTAGGTACAGCAATCTAAGTTCAATTGTTTATTTTAGATTCTGGGGGATGACGATAGAGGCTCGGGGAAAGCGACGACAGCTCTGCCTTACTCCTTGGACGATCGGGTGCAGCCTTGCTCTTAGAGAAGAACTGTTTGGCGTTGATGAAGAAATGCTCTCCTTGTTCTCTCTGTATATGCTCCTCTGTCCTTTTGATCTCTGTATATTCTCTCTCTGATTCTCTGAATCCCTTTTTCTCCGTATCCTGTAAGGGAATGGCACCTTGCTATTTATAGGAGTGGGGTCATCATTAGGGTTTGCAATGATTGCCTCCCTTCAAAAAGTCGACGGCCTCTTGATTAATCAATCTGGGCCATTAATCTTGAATGTAATGAATTTGGGCCATTAATGTAGATTATGCCAAATCCTATGGGTAAATAATGCTGATTGCCATAAATCCTCATGATTTGTTATGCCAAGCTCGGCTCTCCCACCACGTGTTCAATTTGCTTTAATATTCTATTGTGATATGCTGGTTTTAGTTCCTAAGTGAAGCCTCCTTTGTGGCATTTGCTCTTTCTGGGGTCTGATCCAGCTGGTTTTGTGTGGCCAGATATCAGAGTAGCACTAGAGGATCCACCTGTCTTCCAGCCAGATGGTGACCACCAGGCGTGACTCTGGCAACGAGTGGGTTTCTTTTTATCCTCCCACTTTATTGTAAATATTATTCTTTTGATGGCGTTTAGCCGACGAGCACGTGTTAGCTCGTATTGTACCTTTATTTATTGTCTGCCTACGGGCTGTAACATGATTGACAGATCCTAGGGTTGATCATGTATGACTGAACTCTTGCTAGTTTTGACATTTTGTACGACTAGCTTCATGATCATCCAATATGTAATGTATGGGACACCTTGCTATTATATATTTGGTGCTCTGACATCTTGTAACTATTATTGCTTGCTTGAGATTGAGACAATAGGCTTGTTCATGACCATAGGAAACTGTTGGCTTGTAGTTAAACCCTCATGTATCTAGACAGCCGTGACCGTATAGCGAGGTGGGTTGCACTTCAATATACGTAGCTGGCTATGTATGCCCCCGTTCTCCAGTATTCTGGTTCTGGGGCGTTACACATCCCTTGTCGACAAGTTGTCCAACGACCGTGTTATGTTAATAAGGTATAATTTAGGGTATCGTTGGGGCTGTTAAGTAATCAATTCATTTACTTGGTTTATTTTCAAACCTTGAAATAATTCTATCTTTTTGCTGGACTCTTATCTTTTCTCATCTGAACATAGGACTTGTATTTTCCAAGTAAATCATTCAAATTGATACTGTTACTTGAGTTCTCATTTTGAAATAGAGGGTCAAGGCGAAGGAGGTCAGCCACTCACCTTGAGTATGCTTGAGGCGAGAGAACTTGTTGGTCGCGCTAGACGTCGCCTACGCGATTACCGGAAATCGCACAAGCAACCAATTAGAACACTGTATTATTCAAGAAGTTCGATAGAAAATGCGAGTTTGAAAAGCAAGCCATGAAAACCATCGAAAACATTCACGAAAACGTATTCAGAAAACCAATACCAAAACCAACGCAAGCGGCGTGAAAAAATAGAGCAACGGGATGTCTCTTCCGACTCAGCCGCATAGTCAATTCTTGAGGCGCAATCCGCTTAATATGGGACTTGGTTCCGAAGAAGTCATTCCATAACGGAGAATGGATCTTAATTCAACCGTTCCCGTTCGACCGATTCGATCGATCCCGACCTATCGGTTCCGACCGAATCGATATCGACAGTGTTCCTTTCTCGCGTACCCCGTGGACAGAGAACGGGCATGATGTAGGGACGGGGCACTACATCGACGACGGTGGTGATGGTGGAGGCGGCGACATTGGACGATGTGAAACCGACGGCGATGACGACGGAAGAGGCGGAGTTGGGAGCTGTGAGGACGACGACGACGATGTTGGAGGCGGCGACATTGGGAGCTGTGAGGCCGGCAGCGATAACAGCTGTGGGGGCTGGCAGTGATAGTGTAGGCCGACAGTCTCCGCCGACGCTGACGAAATCCAAAACCAATCGGCTGAGGAGGTGGCTGACGAGACCAACCAGTGGACCCCCGATGTCAAGATCCAGATCCAGAGAGAGAGAAAGGGAGGAAGAAGAAGAGCATGGAGAGAGGAGTCCAGAGAGAGAGAGGAAGAAGAGTCCTCTGTGTGTGTGTGTGTGAGAGAGAGAGAGAGAGAAAAAGAGAGGAAGAAGAGTATGGAGAGACAAGAGTACATAGAGAGAGAGAGAAAGAGAGAGAGAGAGAGAGAGATGAAGAAAAGTATGGAGAGAGAAAAGTAGAAAGAAAGAGAGAAGAAGAAAAAGAAGACGAAGATGAAGAAGAGTGGGGGGTTACTATGATGATTAATTAGTTTTGTTTAATTAATTTGTCGATTTTGTCTAATAAAAATGTTTAATTTTCCAAATAAAAAACTATTATGAACCAAATTCTAGAACCATGTGTAAAGAACTATTATGATTGTTAGTTATGATAATTATCTTTTTAATTATCATAATGGATGTAAAAGATTATTAAAATTTTAATCAGTAGAAATTTAATTATAATTTGATTTGTTTAATTATGATAATTAATTATGATAATTGAAATTTGATTAATATAATTTAATTATGGGTTACTGAATCTCCAATCCAACCTCTACTTTGAACAACCATCCAAACAACCGAACTCGTTTTTTATTCGCTCCAACAACCATCAAAACAACAAACTTATTTTTATTCCATTTGCAGGAGATAAAAAGTACTCTATCCAAACACATTTTGGAAAGTGCCACTTGCTGCAAGTGCACTATAACTCATCATGATGTAAGTGTCACTTGCTGTAAGTGATAACTCATCATGATGTAAGTGCCACTTTACATTTTTAAAGAGCTACTTGTATCACATGGCTGTGAAGTTGACTATACTTGACTTATCAAGGATAGTCTTTGTTTTATTTTTAGTGAGAGCCTCGTGCACTGCTCGTGGTCGATAGGGGGAGCATTCGGTTAATTCGATTCAAATTGAACTAAATAATTGAAAGTTGAATTGGACAAAAAATTGAATAGGCAAAATCGAAATCGGACCAAAATGGTCCATAACCGAATCACACCGAACCGAATTAAATCGGTTCGATTTTTGGTTTATTTTCAGTTTATTTGCATTTTTTTTGTTAATATATTTAGTAACTAATAGATATATTTAGTATATACCTATATAGTGTATGTGTGTGTCTCTCTCTCTCTCTCTCTCTCTCTATATATATATATATATATATATATATATATATATATATATATATATATATATATATATATAGTTTTTTTTATTCGATTTTTAGTTTTGGACCGAAACCCGAAACCGAAATCGAATAAGAAATTTTGGTATTTTCAAAATCGTAACCGAATATCTTATTCGGTTCGGTTCAGATCGATTTTCGGTCCAAAACCGAATAATGCTCAACCCTACTCGTCGATAAGGCCACCTCCAACGAAAAATTCTAAAATTAAATTTCTATCCTACTTGACATGGTATTTTAAACAAATTTTCATCCTAGTCATTAGAATTTCTACATAGAAATTTTAAAAAAAAAAAGTGTATAATGCTTCTCTATTCTGACAACAAATGAAAATATCACTTTAATGATGTGGGATCCAATATTAATTGGTATAAGAGTAAATAGTTTCTATAAGAATTGGAAGTTTCTCTCTCATATTTATATGGTTGAAACAAACTTTAGAAGGGAAAAAAAAACTTCCAATGAAGATTTCTATTCCAATTTCTATGGTGGCATTGATGTAGGATCTAAAATTTCTATGAATTTTTTTACATGTATAAAATTTCATAGAAACTCTCCATCCCTTGTACCAATTAATATTGGATCCCACATCATTAAAGTAATTCTTTCATTTGTTGTTACATATGACAGAAACAAAAAAATTGCTTAAATTACTATGCCAAGCAGGATAGAAACCTTATTTCAGAAAAGTAAATTCTATTGGCACTCCATGTTTTACTCCAGGATAGCCCATTACTTTAGGACAACCTAGCTTGGTCGAATTTTTACTTAGGACAGTTCCAATTTTACTTTGGGACTGCCCAACCCCAGTATACTTTAGGACTGTCAGCAAAACTGACAGTCCTAACCTCTTATAGGATGTCACTCTTTTGACAGTCCTACCGTCGGTCTTTTCTGCGCTCACCCGCCTGCTGCTCTCTGTCGCACGCTCCCACCTACCCCTGCGTGCAGTCCGGAGTAGCGCTGGGTGACTCGGTCGAGGCTACCGGAGTGACCCGGAGTGGCGCGCTTCAATGATGGCCAGGGAGGCGCTGATTTGGAGTTGCGGCTGGCCCGAAGGGCGACGAAGGAGTAGGAGAAAGACACTTATTGGCACTTTAAGATACTCCAGAGTCTTTTCCAACCTCAGACAACATCAACAATAAAGGGATGTTTGGCACTTTAAGATTACCTACTAAATGGAAGAAAGACACTTATTGGAACAAAGTTTCACACTCTAGTGCCAATAGTATGCCGTTACATTAATAGAATTTTGCATGTGGATTCCTTTATGTATGGACATTATAATTCAGATGTTAGCGAACATATTCACATCTAAGTACATGAATATTATCTATAGGGTAAATTGCAAAAAATTCCTTGTTAAATTTGTATCTTTTGCTAGAAAGACCATTTGTCAAATTTAGCAAATAAAGCCCCCTGCAATCTATGACTTGCTCGAAAAGCCCCCTATCGTCTGTTGACCGTTAGCTTTGACCGTTAATGACATTTTAAAAAAAAAACCTAAACTACCCCCCCTTCCCCACCAGCCCCCCTTCTCCTCCTCCCCCTTGGCCCCCTCCTCACTCCGGCTAGCCCCACCTCCTCCTCCTCCCTGCCCCCCCCCCCCCCCCCCCCCCCCCCCAGCCCCCTTCCTTACTCCGGCCAGCCCCCCCTCATCCTCCTCCCGCCCCCTCACCCCCCTCCTCACTCCGGCCAGTCCCCCTCCTCCTCCTCCCCGCCCCCCCGGCACTATAAGAAAATTACCATTTTATGTCGGGTAAAAACTATCATATATGACATTATATGATGGTTTTTTTGACACAGGCAACCGTGATAAAAACGGGTGCTATAAATGTTTATAATAACCGTTATGAATATATGGACCATATATGACATTTTCTTTTTGAGATCGATATAAATAGTCCTATTATATATGACACAAAATTCTAAAACCGACATTAAAAATAGGATTATATATAACAATCAAATTTTCAACTGTCATGTATGTGCCATATATACATAACGCTTTTAGCTCGTTCTGGTATTCTCACACACATATATATATAACCTGTGAAAACTTATAAATCAATGGGTGATAAAAGCAATGATCAATATGAATTTCCAGAACATGCATAATTTCCACACAAATACTATAACATTTGAAACATTAATTTCATTCATAATTTTCAGTTCCAAATACCATCTTAATTACATATTATCTATCTCTTTTTCAGCCTTTGCTTAACATATCATCTTCACTACATTTCCAAAAACAATTCCCTTTTCAGTACATTTCCAAAAAAATCCCAAACATATACATCTTCTTTCCTTCAAAACTTTCACCAACACAATCTTTTCCTTTTAGGGCAGCCGGACTCAAAATATTGAAACATTGCATTCACCAACACCAAATAGTGACATCCCTTCAAAAGCCAACATTGTATATATCCCTTCAAAAGTCAAAACTGTACCCTACAAAAAAGGTACTAGAAGGAAAGGAAGTGAGAAGAATTTTTTTTTTTTTTTTGGGGGGGGGGGGGTCTATAGAGACATAATGAATCAAATTAACAGGAAGATAAACAAAAAAACATAAATTGCATAATCAACTCTCTATGATCATGGCAATAATAGTGATTTTTTAGGACTTGAGAACATTATAATAATGAAATAACTATATACTATTCCTCACATACAACACATAGAATAAGAAGAAGCCTACAAGCAAGTAAAGAGGCATCCAAACACTACGAAAATTCATCGCTTTAGCGACGGCCTTATCCGTTGCCCGACCGTCGGTAAATAATAATACCGACGGATGGCCGACGGATTTTGGGCAAAAATATCCGTTGGGAAAAGACTCGTCGCTAAAAACAATCCGTCGCCAAGTTGTCGCCCAGCGACGATTTCGCAACGAATTTTTGTCAACCATACTCGTACATCTCGCAACGAATTACTGACGGATTTCCATCAAAGCGCGTATCAGAAAGTTAATGACACCTCGCCTTAGCGACGGCCGTATCCGTCGCTAAAATGGTCGGTAATTGTGTATCAGAGAGTATCTGATACGCAAATATCCATCACGAATTCGTCACTAAATGGTCGATAAACGCGTATCAGAGAGTGTCTGATACGCAATATCCGTCGCTAACTCTTCGCTGGTAGTCGCTACTTGTCGACGGGCTCCCGACAGAATAGCGGCGGTACATCCGTCGGCCCGGTTCTGTGAATCTTTCATACTACCAGAGCCGTGACGACGGATATTCTGTCGCTATTACGTCGGAATATGTCGCTAGTCCGTTGCCGACCAGTCGCGGATTTGGTGACGGATTATCCGTCGCCAAACTTTTACCGACTACTGGCGACGGTTTACCGACGGAATATCCGTCGATCCCATTATGTATTTTTTCATATTTCTAGAACCTTGTCGACGGACGATCCGTCGGTGAGTTGTCGCCATCCGTCGCTAGCTTGGAATAGTCCCAGTTAGCGACGGATATTCCGTCGGTGAGTAGTCGCCATCCGTTGCTAACTTGGAATAGTCTCAGGTAGCGACGGATATTCCGTCGGTTGGTAGTCACGGGTCTGTCGCTAACTAAGAATTTTTTGAATTTTTTTGCATAAAACAGAGCATTTCCTGTTCACACAACATCCACCAGCATAATTAACACAAATTATCCACACAAATATTTTAAATTATCCAATATTTCAAATTATCCACACAAATATTTCAAATTATCCAATATTTTAAATATTCAATATTTCAGTCAACATTATCCAATATTTCAAATTATCCACACAAATATTTAATATTTAAACAGTTTTCAAAATCTTCGAATACAAACATCAATGAGGAGGAGGAGTTGGATCATCCGATGGTGCTAGTACTCCCTGCTACGCCCGACGCATGTACACTTCAACCAGGTGTGGCGGCAATCCCTCTAAGACATGGTCTGGAAGTTGGCGTAACTGCTCTGGCGTCATCAGGTCGAGAAAGACCGTCACAGCAGGAGTCGGTACGATAGGGATAGTAGGGTCAAAAGAGAGACGCCCGACGGAAGAAGGACCGGCAGCACCAGTAGATGGACCGGAAGCAGTAGAAGGACGCAGAAAGTACGTGGACAACTGCGCCCGAAAGTTCGACAACGCCTCGTTCAGATGCGCAAGCTGGGACCTCACATCATCGTCTGCCGGGGCCACGGGAGAAGGTGGGGGAGGTAGAAATCTTGGAATTGCCGCGTGCAACGGCGCCAGGGACCCGACTCCGTATAGGCACCATTTCTTAAAACCGCTGACAGTATCTACGAACATGTCATCGTAGCGAGCGGCCGTAGAAGAGGGTGTCCCGACGGGCGTCGTTTCGCCGACATCCTCGGGAGCAGATGGCTGAACCCGACTAAGGGCCTAACGATACGCAGCCTATCAAATGAATGCGTTTATACTATAAGTTTACCTAAGTTATAATCTAAATTTTATGTTTCCCTAAGTTATAGTCTGAATCCTAAGTTTACCTAAGTTATAGTCTGAATCATAAGTTTAACTAAGTTATAGTTTGAATAATTATAATTCTAACATAAGTCTCATAAACGTAAGTACTTACATCCGTCTCCTTGGCCCTCTCGTCGACGAAGCTCTCGTCCTTCTGCCTCTTATGGGTATGCTGGAATACATCGTGCACGGTGACCGAGTCAGCATCTTTTCCCTCCTTCAACGCCCGTTGGATCTGTATACGAAATATTCATAGAATTTAATTAATTAAGTATATTAATAGTACCGAATTAGATAGTGGAATGAATTTACGGTATCTCACCAATTCTTCAAGCGTCGCTGCGTGGGGCTTTGATCCCCCCGTATGTATCCCCGCGGCCCGTCGGTTCGTTTTCGTTTTTTTCGATTTCTCCTTGAAGGCAGGAGCATCCATCTTCTCCAATAGCTGCTCATAGTAGTCCTGTCGGATCCACTCCTTCTTCGAATGCGCCGTTCGAAGGTCATAAACCGCATCCCGGATCTTCTTCCCGGCGGCGCTTCTATAGGTCCTGCGGATCGCTTTCTCGCGATGGGGGGCCACCAAAAGGTCCTCTGACATACAAATTCAATTATCACGATATTAAAAAAATAGTTGATTAAAGAGTATTTAATAATTAATCACAAGAGATAATATATATATATATATATATATATATATATATATATATATATATATATATATATATATATATATATATACCCTCATCTCGTCGAGCCAGCGGTACTGCAAGTCTAGGGGCACCTCAGACAAATTGAGGTAGGTGTCGTGGTAGTTAGCCCGGATAATCTGCCCTAGAAGCCTGGTAGCATCCCACGAAAAAATCTACAAAGAAGCAACGACTGGATTATTAACTTGAATAAATGAAACAAATTTATTAAATTGACTTAAATTTACTTACGCTTCACCCGCGGGCCATAGCTTTCATCGGAACTCGCCCATCGGCCTCTCTGGTGGCGTCGGAGGATCCACAACTCCGTGCATGTACTCGCCAGTAACCGGGTGTAACTGAATCCGGGGGTACTCTGGGGCCCACTGTGCAGTAACTGGTGGTACCGCTGGCGGAACGGATCCACTAGCGGAACGGATCCGCTAGCGGATGGAGACATACTCGACGAAGGTGTCGATAGCCCCATGGTATATCGACGGCGGGATGAGTCTGTGCCCGAGGTACTCTCCAGGTTGGGATCGCTAGCGGGCGTCACCTCTCAGGAAGGCTGAAGGCGACCACGACCACCACCACCACCACGCCCACCACTACCACCACGACTAGCACCACCAGCACCATGACGACGAGTGCTAGCCATCAGCAGGGCGACGAGTGATGCCGCGAAGAAAAGAACTAGGAGTGCCATCTAAAATAAGAATATACAGAAGTTTAAACTGAATTCACTAAGTTATAATTGCTTTTATGAGGTCAAACTAAAATCACGTAATTGAAAGTATTTTTAATATATACTGATATTTAATCTAATCGTCGTCATCGTCTTTGTCCTCGTCCTCATCCTCATCTTCATCTTCATCCTTATCATCGACTTCATCTGTATCCTCATCCTCATCAAGTTCTTCTTCTTCTTCCTCATCCTCAATATTTGGGACAAGACGTCTCTTTCTCCCCTGGTTGACAGCTAAGTCTTGTGTATCAACCTCTTCCTCCCCTCTATTTTCTTCAACAATATTTTCATCATCCATGGTATCCGACTGTTGTACCAAGTATTAGGACTTTTCGATCTGGTCCTCTTGGTATGCTGGGTCTCCAATATTGAATGTATTTCTAGATTTAATCTTGCATACTGCCCACCAGTCAAATCGATCTCTATGATGCCTTGGGTAGCTTGTATAGTAGACTTGAACAGCCTGACTTGCTATCGCAAACATGTCGGACCCTCCTCCTGCGATGATTTATATCAACGAATCCAAATTGTTTATTGATTCTCCAACCGATATTTGGTGTCGTATCGAACCACTCACATTTGAACATCACAATATGCATATCATATGGGGCACTATATTGTAAATCTACAATATCCCAAAGCACTCCATAATAGTCAAAGTTTGACTCGTCGTCATAGATGGTGCCTCTTATGCAAACACCAGAATCCTTGGTACTAAAGCCGTCATTGACATATTCCGCATTTATAGCATTCTGAGTTGCCTTAAACTTGAAGCCATTAACGACATAGCCTAGCCAAGTCTTTGCATGCTTCTTTGGTCCCAATGCCAAATAACGAATACTCTCATTTCTGAGTGTTATTTCAGACAATAAAACCTGTAAACAAATATTGATAATTTAAATATTTTTGATGCATATATTTTAATGGTAGCCGTATAAATTATTATCTCAGTTACTTATGTATTTACGAAACCAGGACGGAAAGGTACAATCAACCTCTATTTGAAGTCCTTCATCGGTAATATCGGGTGTCCTCATTTTGAATTCATCTCTAAATACACTGTTAGAGAGAATAAGAATAAGTGTAGTCAGTTACTTCACCAAATTAGAGATTATAACGAGTGTAATTGTAGTCACTTACTTCTCCAAATCTTTCACTTCTTGTATGTCACAATTTAACAAGACATATCGGTGAACGGCATCATACTCGTTGTCAGTTAACCACTGTTTCTTACTAGCCCCAACAGGCTTGCCCCTTACATTAAATATACCTCCATCCTCAACGTCCTCGTCATTTCTTCGAGGTCTATTTCGATTTGTCTTAACATGAGTATCGAAATAAATGGAGCAGAAGTTTGATACCTCATCGATAAGATATGCTTTGCATATCGAAGCCTCTATATGAGCCTTGCTGCCAACTTTCTTCTTTAGATGGTGTAGGTATCTAGAGAGACAAATTATCTTCAGAATTAACAATGAAATGCAACTTAAATTATATCAATTTTTATGTACCTTTCAAATGGGTACATCCATCGATAACGAACAGATGTACCGACACGGGCTTCGTATGCTAGATGAATCGGTAGATGCTCGATGCTGTCGAAGAAGCCCGAAGGAAATATTTTCTCTAACTTGCAAATTGTTAAGACAATCTTCTCCTCAAGTTCAACCATGTGTTGCACCATCAACTTAGTTGAACAAATATCCCTGAAGAATATAGATAGCTCGGCCAACGAAATCCATACAGAAGAAGGCAACAACTCTCTCAAAGTAATGGATAGTAATCTTTCCACAAACACGTGGCAGTCATGACTCTTCATTCCTGTTAGCTTGCGTTCATTAAGATCAACGCATCTAGACAAATTCGACACATAGCCGTCGGGAAATCTTAAAGTAGATATCCACTTGCAGATTATTAATCTATCTTCCTTGCTTAATGTGTATTGTGCTACTAGCTTAGTTAATTGTCTACCAGCTCCCCTTTGTATCAAGTTCAGATAAGGACGCTTGTATGTCTCGATAATGTCTCGTCTTGCTTTTGGATTGTCCTTCGTCTTTCCTTTAATATCCATGACGGTATTGAAGACATTATCGAACACATTCTTTTTGATATGCATGACATCAAGATTATGTCTTACAAGATTATCTTTCCAATAAGGCAAGTCCCAGAAGATACTCCGCTTGGTTCAGTTATGGCTTTGTCCAAACCCCTCGACACGATTGTTCGATTGATCTTCAATTACGGAGGGCAAGTCCTTTACATCTTTCCAAATATCGTATCCCGACAATCTAGGTGGCGGATGAGAAAATTCTTATTTTCCAGCTCTGAACGTTTCTTTGTTCTTTCTCCAAGGATGACTCGCGGACAAAAATTGACGGTGACAGTCAAAGAAAGAAGTTTTTCCTCCATGCTTAAGGCGAAATGCCTTACTATTTTTCATGCATATCGGACAAGACATGGTGCCGTGAGTACTCCATCCCGACAATATACCGTATGCTGGAAAATCATTTATTGTCCACATCAGTGAAGCTCTCATCTGAAAGTTCTGTTTCCTAGAAATATCATAGGTCGCGACGCCGATCTCCCACAGCT
This sequence comes from Iris pallida, assembly GCA_029216955.1. Lineage (NCBI taxonomy): Eukaryota > Viridiplantae > Streptophyta > Magnoliopsida > Asparagales > Iridaceae > Iris > Iris pallida. Next base: position 11,335,879 of record JANAVB010033817.1, on the reverse strand, counting down.
ATTTCAGCTCATCCACCAACGACTGTAAATATATATCGATATTTTTCGTCGAATTTTTGGGACCCGGTATGATAGCTGTCAAGAACATATAAGGAGTCTTCATACACATCTATGGTGTCAGATTATAAGGGATAAGAATGACCGGCCAGCAGGAGTATTGAGATCTCGACTGCCCGAAAGGGGCGAAGCCATCAGAACATAGCGCCAGACATACATTTCTAGGCTCTACAGCAAAATCTAAATGACACAAATCAAAATATTTCCACGTCTCTCCGTCCGAAGGTTGTGACAATTCTCCACCGTCCTTTGTACGTTCTTCGTTGTGCCACGTCATGTGTTCAGCTGTATTCAGAGACATATACATCCTCTGCAAGCTCTTCGTGATCGACAAGTAATGCATATATTTGTAAGGAAATCGTTTTCTAGTTGACTTTCTTTTTTTCTTTACTGGCTTGTAACGATTCGTATTACAAAAGCTGTAACTTTCTATGTCTTCCTTCTCCTTGTAGTACAACATAAATCCGTTGCGACAATATTCTATCTTCTTGTACCCCAGTCCCAGTTGTCGGACCATCATCTTTGAATTGTAGAAGTTTTTTGGGAGCTCTTTTGATTACTTCGGTAAGATCTCCGTCGCTAGTTATGTAATCCGATCATAGCAAGCTTGTGGCAAGTTAAAATCGGACTTTATGTTCAACAGCCGCATCGTCATTGACAATACGGAATGAGTCTCACAATCAGGATGTAGAGGAGTATCTGCATCTTGAAACATATCATAGAACTCCTTCGCCTCGAGATTAGGATCCTCCGGATCAAAATTAGGCCCTGCCGCATCGTACACCATATCTTGCGCACGATTCTGCAGGTCTCCATAATCAACAGAGCATCCGTCGTCCATGACAAAATCCGTTGCAGCATTTTCATCAAAAGCATAAGTAGCAGCATTCGCAACCTGTCTTTTTGCATATAGTTCAACTTGCGATGACCACATGCAGTAATTACATACGAAACGCTTATGGGTCAAATGATCTCTCACAATCACCACTTCTTCGTAACGTCTATTGCGACAATTACCACATGGACACTTGATTTTGTTATCGTCCATGTACTGAGCTTTGCTCATGGCATACTTAAGAAATACTTCCATGCCTGCCTGAAAATTGTTACTTACACCTATTCTGCTCTCGTGTTGTCGTTTTACATCCACGTACGATCAAAGAAGTAACGATCCATCGTAGATTGGATGTGAAAATCTGTATCGTAAGACAAATAGAATTACTATGTAATCATGTACTCACCAATAACCGGATGTAGCTGTGTCCGGGGGTACTCCGGGGCCCATCGTACAGTAACTGGTGGATCCGCTGGTATAGGCCGGATGTATTTAGTATCGACCATATCAGATTAATATCGGTCTATCGGTTTGGTATAGGCCGTATCAGATTGGTATTGGCAGGAGCATCTATCTTCTCCAAGAGCTGCTCATAGTAGTCCTGTCGGATCTACTCCTTCTTCGAATATGCCGTCCAAATAGAAAAATAAAAGAAAATCTTGACATAGAGTGATTCGAAGGACTTACTAGATGTTCCATCATCGTCATTGTCTAGAAACATGATGTTTTCTTTAACATCCGTAGGAGAACTATAAGGATATATCTTTTCACAACATGTCACCTTGTCAAAGACCCTTAATGTGAATACCATGTTACCGCGGTGTCAGAAGACTAACATGTCATAATTTTCTAAGCCGTGTGCTTTGACATAATCCTCTCAACCCTTTCCTCCTATGTGGTAATCTTGCATTTCTTTATGAAGTTCAAGACGGCATATTTTTCCATTACGAGTCACTATATGCCGTCTTGAACTTCATAAAGAAATGCAAGATTACTACATAGAAGGAAAGAGTTGGGAGGATTATGTCAAAGCACACGGCTTAGAAAATTATGACATGTTAGTCTTTCGACACCGCGGTAACATGATATTCACATTAAGGGTCTTTGACAAGGTGACATGTTGTGAAAAGATATATCCTTATAGTTCTCCTACGGATGTTGAAGAAAATATCATCTAGACAATGACGATGATGGAACATCTAATAAGTCCTTCGAATCACTCTATGTCAATATTTCCTCCTATTTTTCTATTAGGGGGTCTACTCTCACTTCTTTTTCCCAAGTAGTTACTCTGTAACTCCAAATGTGCAGATGTTGTCCAGAAAAAACCAAACTACATCTTTTTGTAAGAAAATAAAAGTTCAGAAATTGAGCCATACTTCTGAGAACAGGATAACATTGCGCTGTCAGGATCAAGTTCCTAGCCCAATCAAGTCTCACTAAGCCTAACCAAGTCTAGCCTAGCACTCATACACAATCACAAGGTCAACACCAACATCACACATACACAAATACATATACACATATATCTACATACACTATATATATAGGCATACCTATAGGCATATAAACATTCATGTTTAAGTTCATATATTACCTCCTTACATTGCATACATACTTGTATACATATATATTTTCATCCATGCATTCATTTAATCATTCATTCATGTCATTCATTATCTTGCATTTTTTATTGCATATATATCCATTCATAACATACATTATATACATATATATATGGTGAGTGTATATGTCAACATTGTAGTGGATAGTGATAAGGTGTGTGTGTGGACTGCAAGTTAGAGAGTGGGTGTATGTATAGACAAAGAGTGATATGGTGAGGGGTGTATGTGTGTGTGTTTCAGTCAAATGTGTGTGTGTGTGTGTTAAGGGTGTGACAGTGAGAGTGAAAGAGTGAGAGGGTGTGTGTGTCCTAGTCAAATGTGTGTGTGTGTACAGGCGAGAGCCTCAAGTTATAGGTTCAGTTATTCTCAGGTTTATGGAATATAAGGGTGTAATAATACATACATTATCATGCATTCAAGGAGGAAAAGGAAAAATGGAATGAGACTGAACACAGGGACTGTGTTCTCAGGATAATACCCTCTAAGGCTTCTCATTTCAGTTTCAAGCATTCATTAGCATCTACCTACAGTTGCATACACTGTCATTCCTCATTCATGCGTACAACATTACCATTCCAGTTTGCATACTAGTTTAAGATATAAGTATCATACTTATCATGCATTTATATACTATATATCAGTTTACATATCATATCATATTTGAAACCCAAAATCCCCTTTTTATTTCGAAACCCAGTTCATAGTATTGAACCCCATTTCAGTTTCATGCATTAGTTAAATCTCAGTTAAACATATGAAATCAAATCCCATGTATCAAAACCCAAAATCTCAAATTCATATATGAACCCTAATTCATATATGAACCCAATGTAGTCAAACTAGGTCAACTAATTCATATATGAACCCTAATTCATATATGAACCCTAATTCACATATGAAATCAAACCCCATGTAACAGGCCTCCATTTCAAAATCTCAGATTCATATATTAACCCTAATTCATATATGAACCCTAATTCACATATGAAATCAAACCCCATGTAACAGGCCTCCATTCGTACCCCCCACCACGGCTCCCCTCCGCCACCCGTCGAACCCAACCCGCGGCCTCCATCCGCCCCTCCCCCTCCACTACAGCCGACCACCCACCCACGGCTCCCCTCCGACCCCACCCCTCTGCCGGCTACCTCCGCCCCCACCCCCCTGCAGCCGTCCACAACCCCCAAAAGAGAGAGAGAGAGAGAGAGAGATAGAGAGAGAGAGAGTACCTTTGTGAGAGAGAGAACTCTGAGAGAGAGAGAGAGAGAGAGAGAGAGAGGAGAGAGTTCGAATGAAATCCTCCCCCGTCGGTTCAATTTAAGTTAGGGCTGGTAATTTAGCGACGGACTGCCGACGAATATATCCGTCGCTAAGTAGTCGTAAATTTTCTACAAATTTTTATATATTTTCCCGCCAGCTGAGTGACTACGTAACGACGGCTTCAGGTTCCGTCGCTAAAACTCATCAGCTGGGCGACGGACTATCCGTTGCTACGTAGTCGCCCAATTTCCCACAATTTTTTTAACATTTGTCCATGCAAATATTGACTAAGGAGTGACTATCTAGCGACGGATACATTGTCCGTCGCTACATCGCCGACGCCATACCGACGGGTTTGCGACAACTTTTCATCCATAAAATTTAAAAAAATATTGCCTGTGATTAGACGGTAAACCGTCAGTATAGAGTCGGGAGTCCGTCGTTACTAGTGACGGACTTAATCCGTCGCTAACAGACCGTCGCTAGATCGATGAATTTTGGTAGTGAAAGTATCAAGTATGAAAACAAAATTAAATAGTAAATATATATATACTATAATGGGCTCAGAGATCAGAGATGTATCACCACATCATAATGAAGAAAGTTATTGCCTACAGGCAAGTAAAGAGGCATCCAGATTCCATACTAAAGTAGGCACCACATAAAATGACAAGAAGCCTACAGGCTACAGACAACACATCCAGGGAAGTAGGCAACATAGCATCAAAAGTATCAAGATGAAAACAAAATTAAATAGTAAATATATATACTATAAGGGCTTAAAGATCAAAGATGGATCACCACATCATAACGAAGAAAGTTACTGCCTACAGGCAAGTAAAGAGGCATCCAGATTCCAGATTCCAGTTGGCAACACATAAAATGAGAAGAAGCCTACAGACAACACATCCAGGGAAGTAGGAAACATAGCCTCCAAAGTCCAAACTCTAAAGTATCAAGTATGAAAACAAAACAACATAGTTAAAAGAAGAAGCCTACAGGCAACATAGCCTACAGGCAAGGCAAAATTATAAAAGTCCAAAGTACCTCATCAACACCCATAAATCATAGTCTACAAGCAACATAAAACCTCCAAAGTCCAAAGTATCTCATCAACGCCCATAAATCATAATAGTTATATATATAATTTATATTAATACAAGAAAACTTCAAAAGTATCAATATTATATGACCAAATTGTACCAACCCACCAATTTTTAATACTGAAAATCTAACTTTAAAAATAAAGCAAAGAAGACTACAATAGAGCAACAAACCTTTCGGTACAAGCACAAACCTATTGCTAACAATTTACACAAAATGCATCAAACTAAATAAGAAAATCAAAGCAAAGCAATGGAGCAAAATGCAAATGTAGTATATAACTTGTCACCCAAACTGCAAACCTGAAACAATCCAGATAATGCAAGAGCACCAAGTTAGCAAGATCATTAAAGCCAGGAAACCTTAACCTGCAACCAAGCAAAATTGCAAATCCAACAAAAAAATGCAATAAAAGTAAGCAAAGATAAATTTCTGCAACTTAGTGAAGTATCTATACTTCAAAAAAAATACAACAAACAAAGTTAGGGTCAGATCAAAGTTGAAATAGGGAGGTTAAAGGAGCAGTTGTGACTTACCAAGAAACCTCAAGAAAGCTCTTCCGGCTTCCGTATCTATATCGACACTAGTAAAACCTTTCAACCAGCCACAAGTAATCTCTCACATCAATATATCTCTAGCCTCCCATTTTCGATCACCCTTCGGAAAGGCATACGCCTATGAACCCTCCCGATCTTCATGGCCTTGAAGCACTCAAAGTTGGATAAGCATATCCAAGCATGTAAGCTAGGAAGCACTTATACTAAAAAATGGTTGTCAATTTCTGTAGATATCGTACATGATACAGACACTCTAATTAAATGTCAAAAATTAATGCTAAACACCCTGAAATGCCAAAATTTCTATCAGGAGAATAGTCCTCTCTTAGCAATGCATTATCCTGAAACGCTTTTAACATACCGCTTATCCTGAAGAATGCCAGAGACCCATAGTCCATTTTGTAGTAGAGCTTAGAAATATTTAGTCATTTGCAAAAAATAAAGTGTTCAAAAAATAAAATAAAAGATAGTGTGTGTGCCAATTCAAGCGATAAGATCAATTGTCTCCTACCAAGAACAACACTATGATGCAGATGGCCCCCAAACTGGACCAGCCAAATGAACGGCCCAAAAGTTAAGAGAACCAATAGTCTATTTCCATGAAGACCAGAGCACTTTAGATTCAAGTGTATTTGTATACAAATTTCATAATAGAACCATAGTAACTATGCACAACGTACATGCATAGGTCAAGTCTGAAGCTATAAGGTAAACCATCATTAACTATGCCTCCAAAGAATCCATTGGCATCCAGTTCAGGGCTCATCAATTGGTGCATCCAGTCATATTTTATGTTTAAGTCTGTTTTATGTTACCATGTTTAATGATGCCTGAGTATAAAGTAGAACCTCTAATGTCTGCATATATCATATCCAGAGGCTATTGAAACTCTATTGAAGCCTAAGTTGTTGTTTCGCCAGGATGTTTCAGAGAATAATTCCTAGTTTTGATTTAGTGGAGAAGAAACCGATGACTGATGTAGAGGCTAAGGTTGCATATGACAGGGAGCAACGAAGGCTAAGAAAAGGGCCAAGGAGTCTGCTTGGTTGGTAATTTTAAATGACAAGCACATATGACAATTCAGAAGTACAAATCATGGAGACAAAAGTACATAAAATACAATACAACACGAAACAGACATGACGACAAGGAAACACACCAGTTTTGGTGGAATCTTCGTGTCACGCCCAACATGTGTATGATACGACCAGACACGGTTACGGTGCTGGTTTTCCGAGTGTCAGTGATTCCTAGCCGCTCACTAGTTCATCTAAAAGGGACTTTTTTTGTTCTTCAAAAAACCTAAAAAATTTGATAAGAAAGAAATTTTAAGAAAAAAGAGCCAAACCTAATTGCTTCCTGTAGCGGAAAGCCTCCCTTTGCTTCAGTCCCACCAAGAGATCCAGCTTCGCCAACTCGATTATGCACCTCTTCTTGTCCTCATTCTTCATCTACAAACAAATTACATAAGACCAGTCGTTATATCAAGAAAGGGAAAAAAATAGATATTACTCGAAATGGAGAATTGGGGATTTGGGGTTAGGGTTTTTCTAGTAGTGACTGACCTGGGCGATCTGGGATTCGAGGAGCTCAACGACGAGGTGACCGTCGTCCAGATCCCGTCGGAGAAGAAGGAGAGGATGGACGGTGACAAGGGGGCATGTTAAGGAAGGAGGCAGTGAAGGTTGTATGTGCCTCTTTATAGCTGTCGCACCTCTCGCTCTGCTCCTCGTCGTTCTCCTCCTCCGACGTCATCCCCAAACCCTAACCCTAATTTTTTTTGTCTAATGCTATTGAGAGAGTAGGTGTAGTGCCCCGTCCCTACATCATGCCCCATTTTCGTCCACGGGGTGCGCAAGAAAGGAACACTGTCGCTATCGATTCGGTCGGGACCGATAGGTCGGAATCGGCCGAGTCGATCAAACGGGAACGGTTGAATTAAGATCCATTCCACGTTATGGAATGGCTTTTCTGGAACCAAGTCCCATATTCAGCGGGTTGTGCCTCAAGGATTGGCTCTGCAGCTGAGTTGGCAGAGACCTTCCGTTGCTCTGATTTTCATGCCGCACTTAATTTGGCTTTGGCTTTGGTTTTCGTTAATACATTTTTCGTGAATGTTTTCGAAGGATTTTTGTGACTTGCGTTTTCGAGCTTCGCATTCATATCGAAATTTCTTGAATTACACAGTGTTCTAATCAGTTGCTTATGCAATTGCAGGTGATCGCGTAGGCGACGTCAGCGCAGCCAACCAGTCGCTCGCTTGAAGCAAGTCTAAGGCGAGTGGCTGACCTCCTCGCCTCGTCCCTTTATTTCAAAAATCAATATGAATTTAAATGAATGCTTGTCATAATAGTGTAGAATCAAAGAAATTGTGGCACGATTCTTCACGAAATACTTGCTATCAAACTGTCGGTATTGAAAATAGAAATCGTGCTTTCTTATGCAATTCCACTTAGCCTATGCAAAACAATGAATAAATCATTAACGTTTATCGCAACGATATGGCTAAGTGAGTAAATTGACTAAGTTCAAAAGAAAGGCTAAGTTTCGCACATAAAAGAGAAATGATAGGGTTCTAGGAAAAAGATAGAATTTTCAAGACTCTGCAAAACGGTCATTGGACAACTTGTCGACAAGGTGTAGTTTCCTCGAACGGTTGCCTAGGCCAAGGGACCGATTTGGCCCGGGAGGAACGAGTATAGCAAGCGCCAGCTTTACATCAGCGTGAGTTATTCGGGAACTTTCGCACAGGGCTCGCTACCCGCCGCGAAAGGGTCACCGTCTAACCCAGCTATAATCCGTGATGGCTTGACATTGTCAGTGGCGTTCACACCCTTTCACTGCTTAACTTATGCACGTGACATGGGATGAATATGATAATTGCTTAATGTATACAGTTTTATATGCTTGCCTCAAAATATATTAACATGCAAATCGACCAGGATGGTTAGAAAGATCACAGAAATAGCTAGCTAACATGTTTATAAAACTGCTTGAATCAAATGTAGAGCTTGGATTTTAATTAGCCATTCGCCAGTACATGTGATCGTACTGATCCTCGCTCTTTGCAGGTCCCGCGAATCAGGAAGGACGCGCCAACTAGCTCGGCGGCGTTCATAATTTTTTAAAGCTTCGGCCGCGCGTCGAAGACTTGCCACGCAACTCCACTTTTGAAGACTCTCAACTGTCCAAGAAAGATGGCTCAGCGTCCCTCCATTCCAGGTCACTGGAAGACTCCATTGTATATTGAGGGATGTGTGCAATATATGGAACAGCTATCTCATCGGCACTCTTTTGTAATTGAGTCATGTTGTAGCCCACACGGCATGATCCTGTACCGGAGTCTGTAAATGATGTCCATTATCAATAAAGATCAAAGTTCTCTTTACTTAATGTGTGATTCAATTTGTCTGCTTACTCTCTTAGATCACGTGTCTCGGATTACCTTATGACTATGCATTGTGCGATCACAAATTAGGTTCACACGGCATCATGTCCGGGGGATGACTATCGATTCGATGGAATCGGGGCATGACATAATGGTATCAGAGCACGGCTTTACGTCCTTGGCCTCCAGTGTCGAGTTTCTAGTCTCAAATCGTTGACCTCGTGTCGATGAGATGAGTTGTTCCATACGCTGAACCCAGGACATTTTTAAAACTAACGAGAGTTGCCTTTCTTTTTTCCTGCAGTTGCGGGAGCTCGAAAAGAAGACGGGACGAGACAAGCGCTTCCAGCGGCTTGAGTACTTCAAGACCTGAGCATTTCCTCAACCCGATGGGGATGACGCCTACCGTAACTGGACCTTTCGGCGACCCGATGCAACGGATGCGGCAGATGCTTAAAATGCAGCAAAGTCAAAATGATCTCCATCGCCAGGAGGAAGAGGCTCATCAGACCCAGTTCGAGAATCAGTTCGAGTATCAATTTAAGCTGCAGCAGCAGCAGCTTAATACACTCCAATAAATAGTACAATCGGTCGTGGCCAACAATAATTCAACGATGATGCCTGCCGTAACCAAGCCTGCGGTTCGATCCAATAAAGCTGAATCGGAGGCGCCCGTGTTCTTACCTGCGGCACCGAGAAGTTCTAACTTCGACGTGTCAAAATTTACGAAAAGATGCCGCACTTCCTTCAACGGCACAGAAGATCCCTTCGTGGTGATCGACTGGTTGGAGGAGCTGGAAGACAAGTTCGAGCTTCTGGGTGTCGAAGAGTCGAAGAATGTCGCGTGTGCTCAACTTCTACTTCGAATGAACGCGCACGATTGGTGGGCCGTGCAGAAGCGGGAAATTCGACATAAAGACGGGACGACGGCGATCTCATGGGCCACATTCAGAAATGTATTCGAGACTGAATATCTTTCTGCAGCCGTGCGACAGGAAAAAAACAAATTTATGCAGTTGAGGCAAGAGAATATGATAGTACGACAATATGCGGCCGAATTCAACAAACTGGCCAAATTTACTGGAGCATATTTACCTACAACTGCAAGTCGAGCTCGACGATTCGAAGTGGGCCTGCGTTCCTCTATTCGTGCTCATGTTTCGGTGTCCGAATACAAAAGCATGGGCGAGACACTCAACCATGCCCTCCGTCTGGAGTCCGAGTATCCTCCTGCTACTACTGGCGCTGTTCACTTTAATAGCAAATGCCATAGTAATACGGGATGCAATAATATGCACAAGCGTCAAAATTATGGCAACGGAGGCGACAACTAGACGAAGGATCGAAAAGTCTACAATTTCTGCCATAAAGAGGGGCACATGGCCAACGAGTGCCGATTGAAGAACGGAGCATATTTCGGATACGGCCGAATGGACCACATTGCACGCAACTGTCCGGAGAAGCCGAACCAGCGCCCCCAACAACATTATCAGAACCGAGGACAAGCACATCGGGCTCCACAGACCGCACAACAAAATGGCCAGGACCGTCGCTCCAATGCTCAGGGCTGCGTCTATGCCATGACTCGAGATGAAGCGTTCGCATCTGACATAGTCGTGACAGGTATACTGTAATTCAATAGTAAACCTGCTCGTGTATTATTTGATTCAGGTGCCACGCATAGTTTTATATCGGCAGACTTCATCGCCTAGCACAAATTTTCTCTGACACCGCTGGGTCTCGATCTTACTGTTAACGTACCGTCGGGCATGCCACTACTTGGAAATTTAGTCTACGGAGATGGAATCATCTGTATAGGTGGTCAAAAGATAAGTCTTGATGCGATAGTTCTAGATATTAAGGACTACGACATCATTCTGAGGATGGATTGGCTTGGTCCGTGCAATGCAACCATAGACTGTGCTAAAAAGAGGGTCATATTCTGCATACCTGGAGTGCCTGATTTTTGCTACTCGTGTGGTGAGGCATTACCGACCTGCATGGTGATCTTTGCAATATCTGTTCGACGGATGCTGCATTTCGGGTGCGAAGGCTATCTAGCATCTGTTCGAGACATACATAGGATGGGGCAAACGTGGGTCAGACTGACGTTGTGGCAGAATTCCCATATGTGTTCCCGGACGAACTGCCCGGTATGCCACCCGATCGAGAGATTGAGTTCACTATTGATACATTCCCCGATATCCGACCGATCTCTAAAGTCCCGTACAGAATGGCCCATACAGAGCTTAAAGAACTCAAAGTACAGTTGCAAGAGTTGCTCAACAAGGGATTCATTCGACCCAGCATCTCGCCATGGGGAGCGTCCGTGCTGTTCGTCAAGAAAAAGGATGGCTTACTTCATCTTTATATCGATTACCGCGAGCTGAATAAAGCTACCGTCCGGAACAAATATCTCCTGCCCCGCATAGACGATATGTTTGATCAGCTGCAAGGAGCTATGGTGTTCTCTAAAATTGATTTGCGTTCGGGTTACCATCAACTCAAGATCAAGCCGGACGATGTGCCAAAGTATGCTTTTCGCACTCGATACGGCCATTATAAATTCCTGGTAATGTCGTTCGGTCTAACGAATGCCCTTGCTGCTTTCATGGATTTTATGAATCGGGTGTTCCGACCATTCCTCGACAAGTTCATAGTAGCCTTCATCGACGATATACTCGTCTACTCGAAGAATAGGCAGCAACACACTGAGCATCTACGAACCGTACTTCAGACCCTTCTAGAAAATCAGCTATATGTGAAGCGAAGCAAATGTAAATTCTGGCTGAGCAGCGTCGCATTCCTCGGACATATCATTTCAGCTGAAGGCATTATAGTCGATCCAAAGAAAGTTGAAGCCGTTGTCGATTGAAAACGACCAACGTCCGTCGACGAGATTTAAAGTTTCCTTGGCTTAGCGAGATTCAAAGTTTCATCGCCTCTGACTCGCCTCACCCAGAAAGGAGTCGCATTTGAATGGTCAGAAGACTGTGAAGCTTCCTTCCAAGAGTTAAAGCAACGGCTCGTCTTGGCCCCGATACTTGCACTTCCAGAAGGGACTGAGGGTTTCCAGATATTCAGCGACACGTCCGGTCAAGGCTTGGGGTGTGTGCTGATGCATCAGAACAAGGTGATATATTTTGCTTCCCGACAGCTAAAGCCGCACGAAAAGAACTACCCTACTCATGAGCTAGAATTAGCGGCAATTGTGTTCACGTTGAAATTGTGGAGTCACTATCTTTATGGCATGGCGTGCACGATCTATACCGATCACAAGAGCCTCAAATATCTATATATTCATACAGAAGGAACTAAACTTGCGACAAAGGCGTTGGCTTGAATTGATCAAAGATTACGACTTGACTATTGACTATACGCCGGGAAAAGGAAATATTATGGCGGACGCTCTGAATCGGAAGTATATCGTCTTGCTATCCATCGACCGCTGACTTCTACACATCCTAGAAGTGATGGGCATCGAACTCCAAGTCCGATTCTGGAATGTGCAGTTGGAAAAGTTGCAGTTAGAGCCGAGCTTGCAAGAAAAGATCAAGACCGCTCAGAAGGACGATCCGAATCTGAAGAAAATACGAGAGCTAATCTCTACGGGTAGGACGATCGACTTTGTGAAAGACGAAATCGGCATGCTTTGATTAAAGGGTAGGCTATGCGTTCCGGATAATTCAAAACTTAGAAAGGAGATTGTCGGAGGCGCACTATGCGAAGTACACCTTGCATTCCGGTAGCACGAAGATGTACAAGGACCTCCGCACACACTTCTGGTGGCACAGAATGAAAAGAGAAACGGAATCTCAAAATCTCGAATGGAATCAAAGTCCTGAATAAACCAAATTCTAACAAGCCCTGAATAGAGAACTGAACCTCGAGTAGAAAACAAAATTACGATTTATAACAAGTTCTGAACAGGAAACAAAATTCTGAGTAGAATCACAAATATTTGTACTTTCACCTTGATTTGACACAAGCATCTTCCTGGAAGATTCTATACATCCTCTCGATTAATCTTGGCAAATTCTCCTTGCATCTTATGGATAAATCACTAGTTTTCTCAATAAATACGTATTGCTAGACTCTGATCCCGTTTTGTATATATCGTACTTATATCTTATTTGAGCTAAATTTCATTTTTTTTGATTGTGTATAAAATTCGTACCTTGACGATCTTACTCTCTCAGTCGTAGTTTAATTCCTTTCCACCTCGTGTCTATTGTTAAATCGTGTCATTTTTAACTCCTTGTATGAAAATATTGTGCCAGGACTTTAACTAAATTTTGTTTCACCTCACGCTTGACAAATTTTGATCATTTTCTTTATCGTGCCCTTTTATATATTATTTTGTCAAATTAAGCTATTACAAAATATTATAATTTTTGTACCTAGTCATCGAGCATATTCATGCTCATACCTAATCATTTTTTGTATCGTGTCGTACTGCTTGGAATTTCGAGGACAAAATTTTTCTAAGGGGGGTAGATTTGTAACCCCGCTTTCCCAATTTATCGAATTTTGGTAATTTTCTAATATTTTAGAAAATTTTAATTGAGTACTAATTTCCTTATTTGTTTTATTGCTATGTTCTATGAAGAAATCCTTGTCTGAGACTTTAGCAACAATTATGGAGTATTCTCCAAGAATGATAACAACTTTTCTAACTAACTTTTTAGGATACTTGTAACTAAGTAATTGTTTTGAGGATTAAATTGCAAATGATTTTTCCATTCTTCCCTTTTCCTATTTAATCTCAGTAGAGAGAAATTTCTTTCATTCACAACTTTGTAGACCTGAGCTTATTCCTCCGGATCCCTCATTCTTCCCCAATTCCTCAAGCCGAAAACCTAACCCTAATTTCTACTAGACGGCGACAAAGGGTTTTTTTCGGCAAAACTTGATGGTGATGGCAACAATGATCGGTCCCTCCTCTCGCAGCGATAGCTAGATCCAGATCTTCGTCGAGCAATGCGTGGCTTCCAACTCCTCGCACGACCGCTTCCGACGACGGTGAGACGATTCCCTCCGGTGGCGCACGACCACTATCTCCGACGCACGACCAGCAACGACGGCCTTCCCCGGCCGGCGTCTGAACGCCAGATTTCTCTGGCGTCCGCCCTCGGCAGCGCTCTAGCTACACACGACTCCGGCGACGATGAACGGCGAGCTCGACCATGACGATCGAGGCAGATTCATCTCTGGCGACTGAACCCCGGTCTTCCGATGGCCACGACTGTGCAAAAATTCCTTTTTCGACGGCTGATCGTCTTCTCAGGTGATCCGATCCCCCGACGATGAGATGATCTCTTCTCGACGACGACCAGGTAGGTATCGGGTTGAAATTCTTGATTATTGGAGTACTTCTTTATAAATTTTGGGGGAATCCATTGAATTAGCTTAAGATCTCTTTTATGTTCTTGCTCGATACTTGTTCGACGCAATGCCGCAAGGAAATTCTTGAGCACCACGGGACACAGAATTCGGATCCGACTCGTGTAGCGATATTCCTGACCTACCTCCTTTCTTCATGTACGCTTCCTATTTTCTCTTAGACTGTGAAGTTTTGCTGTAAATTTTAAATGGATGAAGTGTTGGCCAGGTAGGGATCAAGATATGGGGAGTTTGATTTGTGTTTAGTACTGTGTGCATCTCCGTGATGTTCGTGTCAGGCTATCGTGTGCGTGTCCAAATTCTGTTCGTGTTTAGCTTTTGGTTCGTGTTTGGGGGATCGATTGATATAAGAATTTGGCAAGGGCGAGATTTCCACATTGAATCTATTGTTATATTGTTGTATAATTTTGTCTATTTTAATTCATTGGTTGTATAATTCGTACTACGATTTGTTGGGTTTAGGAGTCTGGTCATGCTGAATAGAACCTAGCTGATATAGATGCAGAGGTCTATTGGGTTGGGTACGAGGCTCAGTACCAGGGAGATAGATGCTTGGCGGGTTTGTCATTGAATATTTTATATCTAGACTGAGTGTTCTTCTGGGTTGAATTGGAGATCTAGCCATATTTTGGTTGCTTTAGATTTCAATTGATCTTTTCAATTGTATATTTCCCATTCAAGGTGTATATTTTGGTTTGGGTTGAAGTAAATTATTTAAACTTCTGTATAATTCTTAGATGGTTTTAATAGGCTTAACTATGTATTCTGTTCCTTTTTATTTGTCGATAGTTGTTAATTTCGATGCATGGATGTTCAGTTGAATAGTCTTGAAGAGTTTTGTTTGCTTGATTGGAAGTTGGTTGCTGCCTTACGAAGTCATGTAAGGTCTTTGATAAACTAAATGATATCCTCAATATTGTTTCTCCTAGTGTTAGTCGCCCTCTCCTTTCTATTGAATGATTGGAACCAAGTTTATTTAATTTGGAGAACATGTGGATTTAGTTATAACCTTCAGTGATCTACTGAAATTCGTCCACTATTAGTTGCAAAGCCCACATTTCTATACTCCCTTGTAAGGACTAATCTAAATTAGGAATCATCACTTTTTATAACCCTAGATTTAACTTGTGAACTTATGAGTTAAAACCTACTTAGACTAAGTCAAGTTCTAAGGACTGGTATTTCCAATCCATGTGTTTTGGTAACACTAGTAATTGGTATATGTAGCCAAATGATTTTATGAATGATCTTTTGAATAATAATTAAATACATAACTATTAACTATTATTCTATATCTAGTTAGATTGGAGTATAGCTGGTATACTTTATAAATATTCTATAGTTAGTCGTGGCTAGAAGAAATATAGCTAATGATACTTTTTTGGAACTTAACCCCATTATACCTATTCTTCAGGAGGACATCCATCTCTACTTCCTTTTCCTGGTCATCCTGAGCAAGGCAAGTACATTCTATGGTTCATGTTCATTTACATTCATATCCTGTGCTTTTCCTTTGATACGTCATGACACGATATCATGTTATCCTGTACTTTCATGTTCTTGTACTTACTTGTAGTCGGGAAGGGAAAATATACTAGCTATGTGACCAAACCCATGTTCTGATATTCATGTAGATAGCTTAGGCCTCGCACCGTGCACGCAGGTCCTAAGCCGTACCAATATTCATGTACTCTTGTACTTAGTCCTGTACTCATCCCAGTCGGTCACATATGTTAGTTCTATTTCGAACATTGTGCACATGTCATGTCTTGTACTTCAGGTTCATGGTTTACATTCTTGTACTTTATTTTCTGTACTTTATATTCATGTACTTTCATGTTCTTTTTCTGTACTTTTATATTTCATGTTCTCCTGTACTCATTTCCATATCATGATGTTCTTGTTTATTATCTAGAATTGTACTTTGTTCTGCTCCTGACTAGATATGTTGCAGGTGTACTTGCAGGATATTATTCTACCTTATGGACCAGAGCCCAGGATCTTAGCTGAGCAGGATGGAGACATGACTTAGCTAGAGGCTTCAGGTTTAGACTATTTAGCTTTACTCCTAGATATTTTTACAGTTCATAGCGTATTTCATTCCTGTTGACTCTGATACCTTTATGTTATATGGACTTGTAGATTATGGTGATCTTTTTGGGATCGTTTATATATGCTGTGATTTGTACATATTCATATTGACTTGTTAATTTTCCTAGCTTGGTACAGTTTACTACGTTGAGTCTTCCAACGTAGGCTGGGCGTGTCCGACTCGTGTCCGATTATTCGGGAGCGGGTCGTGACACGGTAGCACGAAGATGTACAAGGACCTCAGTACAAACTTTTGGTGGCACGAAATGAAAAGAGATGTGGCACTCTTCGTGTCGCAATGCATGGCCTGTTAGCCGGTGAAAGTTGAGCACCAAAGACCGGACGGGGGGATACAGAATCTGGCAATTCTGGAATGAAAGTGGGAGCACGTGTGCATGGATTTTATTGTTGGTCTGCCGAAGACGTCGCGAGAAAATGATGCCATCTGGGTCATCGTCGATCGACTAACCAAGTCAGCGCACTTCATTGCCACTAAAGTTGCTTCGAGCGTTGATCGCCTGGCGCAGATTTATCTTGATAAGATAGTACGGCTTCACGGAGTTCTATTATCCATCGTCTCTGATCGGGATTCACGGTTTATGTCACGATTCTGGAGTAGCCTTCAGTCGGCTCTGGATACCAAGTTGAACTTTAGCTCAGCCTATCATCCCAAAATCGATGGCCAAACGGAGCACGTCAATCAGATTCTCGAAGACATGCTACGACTCTGCGTAATTGACTTCAAATCAAGCTGGGACAATCATCTACCTCTGGCCGAATTTGTATACAATAATAGCTATCAATCCAGCATCCAAATGGCACCGTATGAAGTCCTGTAAGGACGAAAGTGCCGATACCCATTTACTGGAAGAAATCGGAGAGCGACAAATTCTCGGCTTGAAACTGGTGGAATAGACCGTGCAGAAAATTCGGCTCATTCGGAAAAGTTTAAAGACCGCACAAAGGCGTCAGAAAAGCTACATGGACGTTTATCGTCGACCTCTCGAGTTTCAAGAAGGCGATCACGTATTTCTCAAAGTGTCGCCCATGCGAGGAGTTACTCGGTTCGACGCGAAAGAAAAGTTGAGTCCGAGATTCGTTGGGCCGTTCGAAATACTCGAGAGGGTCGTCCCAGTGGCCTATAAAATTGCCCTACTGGCAACGCTAGAAGGGTTACACAATGTCTTCCACGTCTCTCAGTTGTGGAAGTACATGCACGATCCTAGCCACGTGGTAGATTTTTGCCAGCTGGAGCTGAAGTCCGACTTATCCTACGTTGAAGTGTGTGAGACTCGTCTCACTGTATCGGTATTTATATATGGATACGTATTTTTGTACTATGTTTTGTATTTTCTTGATTTTTGGAATATTTTAAAATTTTTCCAACTTATAGATTTTCTCCTTGACCGGCATACCGCCAGTATACCAGTGTATACCGACGGCATATCTATCACTCCCATTTTCTGTTATACGTATTTTTAGTCTACATATACAGATTTTTGATATTTGTCAGCTGACCCGTGTTTTGACTTGTCTTTCTTAGCCTTGCTTTGGTTTAATATTGTACTTGGTTTATTTTGGTTTGGTTCAACTTAGCATGAGTTGGTTTGGGTTGGGTTGAGATGAGAAGGGTTTTGTATAAAAACCAACTTCTCTCTCTCTCTCCTCCATTCATTTCATTTACTCCTTCTTCTCCATTTGCTCCTCCTCCAAAACCTAGGCAAGTACATCTTGCCAAATCATGAACAATGTTATTTTTGTTGTTCCATTCTCTTCTTTGTATGATTCTAAGTCTCTTTAGAACTTAAAATTTTCGGTTTTAAAGCTTACATTTTTGTAGATCTAAGTTTGTAATTGTTCTTATTTTTCTTGGTTTTGATCTCTTAAACTTTGTTATTTTCAAAAAGTAATGGTTCCATGTTGTAGGAAATTTTATTCTACCTAATTTTGGCTTTTGAACCACTTGATTTCGATTTATTTTGAGAAAGTTCTGCCATTTTCTTGTTCATGGGTTTCCACACCTTTTGGTGCTGTTGGGACGATGAACAGTGCCACGAGCAGTGTTTTCGCTGCCGTGCGCCCGTGCACAACGTGCGCCGTGGGCACTTTTGCCCTCGCGTACATTGCAACTTGTACGCCGCACGCCCGTGCATTTTTCTGCCGTGCGCCAAGCTTGCGCGCAACGTGCGCCGTGGGCACTTTTGCCCTCGCGCACATTGCTACTTACGTGCCGCGCGCCCGTGCATTTTTCTGCCGTGCGCCCTCGCGCCGTGCTTACGCACAACGTGCGCCATGGGCACTTTTGCCCTCGCGCACAATGCAACTTGCGCAGCCACGCGCCCGCGTGATTTTCTGCCGTGCAACTTGTGCCGTGCTTGCGCGCAACGTGCGCTGTGGGCAGTTTTGCTCGTGCAACTTGCGCGCAGGTCACTCCAAATGACTATTTTTGCCTCTTTGAGCTGTTTTGTAGCTAAAATCTTGAAAAACTCAAAATATGAAAGTTGTAGATCTTTGTCTTGGCTTCAAGAATCTTCTTGTTTCACTTTAATCAGAGTTTATATGTGACTGATGATTTCAATCATAGTTTCGATCTTTTAGCATATTTTCTGTACTTGATGTTTTGAGGTTTTCTTCGACTGCAATAAATTTCTTAACATGATTTGATAATCTTATACAATTAGAAAATGATTGTACACCCTTTATATACCTAATACTAGCACAGATTCATTTATTGTTTTATGCCAATTAGTTACTTTTACTTATCCTCTCTCATATGTCAGGATATGTCTTTCCTTTCGAATATTTCTTATGTGATATGATATGTGTTTCCATGCTTTTCCAGATTTATTGTACTTTACAATCTATACCATGTTTAGAATTTCTTTATAGTGACCCGTTGTGGTACACTTATGACTTATGCCTTTTTTTGCTTTACATGTTAGTGACCCGTTGTGGTGCACTCTTGAACATGCCTTTCTTTGCTCTACATGATAGTGATCCGCCGTGGTGCACTCTAGAACACGTCCCTTCCTTGCTTACATGATAGTGGTCCGTAGAGGCACACTCTGGACAAGTACCCTTAACATGATAATTCTTGATAGTGGTCCGTTGTGGCGCACTCTTGATATGACAAGTAAACCTAACATGACATACTTAATCTAGATGCTGTTGTGACGGCTATTTTCTCTTGCTAATGTAACTCTTTTGGACACCGTGGTTGAATTCATTGTGTATGCGTGAACAAGCTACATGTCTCATCTTGCATCATGTCTAGGACTTGCATCCCTGGTTACCACGGTCAGGGATTCATGCTGAATCTGACTAGGTTAATTACTATACTGAACAAAGTAGCTCATATAGAGAGATGTTTCCAGTTACAGGCGATCCCGTTATCTGCCTTGAGTGGTCTTATAGCCTGCCATCGAGTAGGGCACATTTCCAGCCCACTGTCATATGGGGCACTTCTTGAAACAAGTAATATGCACACTGTCATGTGTTGCACTCTAAGTCACCTAATAATTCTTGATAAACCTTACATAAACCTTTCCTAAATAACCTGGATAGCTGCAGGGCTTGTGACTGTCGGAACATCTCATTGCATCTTGCTAGTAACTAGGCTTGTGATAACCCCAGTTAGTTAAAGTATCAAGCCGTACTCATTGTTTGGCCGTGATTGATGGATGGAGTCAGTCCAGTCCAGTCTAGTTTTGTCTAGGCAGTGTCTGTATGTTTATTTCGGTACATTATTGTTATGCTTTACTTTTGTCGATAAATGATTAGAGACTAAGTTCTGTTCAAGAGAAGGGTTACAACTCCGGTTCTTATTTGGTTTACGGGTTGTAACCTGGCTTCCGGAGTAGTTTTCTAGTCATCTTGTCAATTTTCGTCATATTCAGTGCTCACATGTTCTACATGATCTTATGTTGTACAATGATTAGAGACTAAGTTCTGTTCAGGAGAAGGGTTACAACCTCGATCCTTGTTTGGTTTACGGGTTGTAACTCGACTTCCGGAATAGTTCCTAAGTCATCCTATAATTGTCATTCTATATAGTTCTTACATGCTCTCATTCTCTAGTTATCCACATGCTCACATGTTCAGTTATCTCACAAGTCATACGTGATTCCTATGCTAAGTCAACATGCTCTCATGACCCGGCTGGCTCACATGCTCACATGACCTGTTGATTTTACATATTCTTAAGCTTCCGTTTACTTAGCATGTCTACACTTTACATTATGTCACATGTTAATTACTTTATGTCACATGATGCTTTACTTATTGTCTTTTCTATTCTCGGGATAAGTACATTGGTAGTGCACGAGTCTCGATCCACATCTACTTATTTGTATCTCTACCCATTGCTATGTTAGTTATCGCTGGTTTTAGTTCATAAGTTTGGCTTCCTTTGTGGTACTTGCTATTGGGGGTCTGACCCCACTGGTTTTGTTTGGCCAGATCTGATAGAAAAGTCTAGAGGATCTTCAGTACCATCTACTCGACGGTGACTATCTGGAGCACCAGAGTACCTGAGTGAGTTTCTTGTTTCATTCTCCCACTTGATATGTACATTATTCTTTTGTGGCGTTTAGCCTTCGAGCACGTGTTTAGCTCGTGTTCTGGTTCTTGATATTTAGCCAACGGGCCTAAACATGATGTGCGTATTCTGGACTATAGCTAGAGCTTATCATGTATGACTATTACTCTTGCTAGTTCTCCATTTTGTATTACTAACTTCATGATCATCCATGTATATATGGTTTGGGACGCTTTACAATTGCATGTATGATGATCATACTTCTTGTACCTTGTATAATTGCCTGTGATTGAGATACCTAGAAATGCTTGACCTAGGATCGACTGTTGGCTTGTAAAAGTAACCCTCATGTCTTGACAGCTTATACGTGATTTCAGAGTACTGTATTACGTAGCTGGCCTTGTCCGTCCCCACTTGCTAGTATTCTGGTTCTGGAACGTGACAAAGTGCCAGTTCAAATCTTAGAACGCAAGGATAAGCTGCTGCGAAATCGAGCGATCCCTCTCGTCCACGTACTCTGGCGTAACCATTCGGTCGAAGAGTCGACATGGGAGCTTGAATCGGAAATGAAAGAGAAATTTTCTTCATTATTCTAGTAGAGTTAGGTTCTATCCTTAAGTTTCGAGAATGAAACCTTTTATTAGTTGGTTATGGTGTAGTGCCCCGTCCCTACATCGTGCCCCGTTTTCGTCCATAGGGTGCGCGAGAAAGGAACACTGTCGCTATCGATTCGGTCGGGACCGATAGGTCGAAATCGACCGAGTCGATCGAACGGGAACGGTTGAATTAAGATCCATTCCACGTTATAGAATGGCTTCTTCGGAACCAAGTCCCACATTCAGCGGGTTGTGCCTCAAGGATTGGCTCTGCGGCTGAGTCGGGAGAGACCTCCCGTTGCTCTGGTTTTAATGCCACACTTGATTTGGCTTTGTCTTTGGTTTTCGTGAATGCATTTTTCGTGAATGTTTTCGATGAATTTTTGTGACTTGCGTTTTCGAGCTTCCCATTCAATATCGAAATTCCTTGAATTGCACAGTGTTCTAATCAGTTGCTTATGCGATTGCAGGTGATCGCGTAGGCGACGTCAACGCAGCCAACCAGTCGCTCGCTTGAAGCAAGTCTAAGGCGAGTGGCTGACCTGCTTCGCCTCGTCCCTCTATTTCAAAAATCAATATGAAGTTAAATGAATGCTTGTCATAATAGTGTAGAATCAAAAAAATCGTGGCACAGTTCTTCACAAAATACTTGCTATCAAACTGTCAGTATTGAAAATAGAAAACGTGCTTTCTTATGCAATTCCACTTAGCCTATGCAAAACAATGAAGGAATCGATTAACGTTTATCGCAACGATATGGCTAAGTGAGTAAATTGACTAAGTTCAAAAGAAAGGCTAAGTTTCGCACATAAAAGAGAAAGAGAAGGTTCTAGAAAAGAGAGATAATTTTTCAAGACTCTGCAAAACGGTCATTGGACAACTTGTCGACAAGGTGTAGTTTTCTCGAACGGTTGCCTAGGCCAAGGGACCGATTCGGTCGGGAGGAACGAGTATAGCAAGGGACAGCTTTACATCGGCGTGGGTTATTCGGAAACTTTCGTACAGGGCTCGCTACCAGCCGCGAAAGGGTCGCCGTCTAACCCAGCTATAGTCCGTGATGGCTTGACATTGCCAGTGGCGTTCACACCTATTCACTGCTTAACTAATGCACGTGACACGGGATGAATATGATAGTTGCTTAATGTATACAGTTTCATATGCTTGCTTCAAAACATGTTAACATGCAATTCGATCAGGATGGTTAGAGAGATCACAGAAATAGCTAGCTAACATGTTTATAAAACTGCTTGAATCAAATGTAGAACTTGGATTTTAATTAGCCATTCGCCAATACATGTGATCGTACTGATCCTCGCTCTTTGCAGGTCCCGCGAATCAAGAAGGACGCGCCAACTAGCTCGGTGACGTTCGTGATTTTTTGAAGCTTATGCCGTACGTCGAAGACTTGTCCCGTAACTCCACTTTTGAAGACACTCAACCATCCAGGAAAGATGGGTCAACGTCCCTCCATTCCAGGCCACTGGAAGACTCCATTGTATATTGAGGGATGTGTACAATGTATGGAACGGCTATCTCATCGGCACTCTTTTGTAATTGAGTCATGTTGTAGCCCGCGCGATATGAGTCCTGTACCGGAGTCTGTAAATGATGTCCATTATCAATAAAGATCAAAGTTCTCTTTACTTAGTATGTGATTCAATTTGTCTGCTTAGTCTCGTGTCACGGATTACCTTATGACTATGCCTTGTGCGATCGCAAATTAGGTTCACACGGCATCATGCCTGGTAGATGACTATCGATTCGACAGAATCGGGATGTGACAGTGGGAGAGAGGAAGAGTCACCGAAAGTGAAGAAAAAGAGGAGGGAAAGAGGAGAGGAGGAGAGGAAGAGAGAAGGAGATGAGAAGAAAAATATGAGAGAGAGAGGAAAAGAAGAGACCGAGGGTTTTGATTTGGGGGTCGGGTTCGAGCAAGCGTTCGAGCGGGCTTTCCAAAATTTTTATCACTTTTTATAACGTTTGCGTGTAATAATGTTACATATGTGCGAACAATATATAACGCTTAACGCTATAAATTTTATAATAGGCCAAAAATTCTTCATACCCATAATATTATGTGCTGTTGCAGAAATTCTGTAACGTTTATAAACGAACCGTTGTAATAAACTCTTATCAAACGTTATTATAGGGTCTTTTTCTTGTAGTATCCCTCAGTCCCCCCACCTCACTCTGGCCAGTCCCCCTATCATGCCCCGGTCTCGTAGGACCGATCGTCCTCGCTAAGACGTGATGCCGCGTGAGCCTAGGTTGCGCTCACGTAAGGCGGGATCCATGACGGCCGATTACAGGCTAAGCGATGGGGTCGTCGCACAGAAGTCCCAAGAAAAAATATTAATTTATACCAGCAAAAACTTGAAAGGAAACACAAGTCAAGCAAATATCTCTTTATTGCTCTTGAAACAAAGATTACATAGGTGGACATGGGGCCAAGATTACAATCACTCAAGATCACTCTTCTTATATTACAAGTCACTCTGCTCTCTCTCTCTCTCTCATCTCTTAATACAATTTGACGAGCTAGCGGATGCTTCAGATAGGCGATGTCCATACATTATGTCTCGTACAAGTCCAGACTCCAAGCAGTCATGCGCCTCGAAACGCCAAGGAACTCCGTGCCTCGACGCATCCAAGCGAGCTCCGCGCCAACGAGCTTCTACCTGAGCCTGTACATGAAATACTGTGCGGGTGTCAGTACTCAACTGTACTGGTGGAGTGAGCTCCTCGTCCACCCATACCAAACCAACACGTTCATTTACTTTTGTGCAACATAGTCCCCTTATGATTGTCTATCTACTCTTGCCTTAGGATCAGTTTTAGTACATAGACTCTCGGCCTATTTTTGTGTTTCTAGACCATCCTCATGCCTTGCACCATCAACTTACTTATACTTTGCCTCTAGACCCTTCTCGTGTCACCAACGTCAACTTATCAAGTCGTGCTTGCCTTTCGGCCCATACTCAGAGACGTAACTACGCGATAGTACCCAATTTCCATGTGACCGTGCCACAAGTCCATTGTGCTAACATCGTGGTCATATCATGAGACCTATTTTTGTGTCCATATTGCGGCCGTGCCTCATAACTCAGTGTGACTTAACCATATTGTCGTCTTGCGGCCCATGCTACTTTAATCATCAACTGACTCGATCAAGATTTGTGAACTATGTGCCATTTAACCAATTCTGACCTTCGGTGCTTCCTGACTTAAACTCGAAACGACTCAAATCCAACTTATGCAACTCTATGCCAACAACTTAATACTCGACGCCACATCTCGTGCCGAAGCACGTGTCTGCGTTATAGCCAAATCTTAGGCCCAAACATTGTGTTCTGATCGTGCACACTCAATTCGACTTATTGATGCCGTGCACACTATACTCGACTCAATCCAAAGGCATGTACACGGATTGCCGTTATACATCGACTCATCTATATGAAGGGTCACTGGCCGTCCACCGAATACCTTGTTTCCTGAAGCATTAGCAATACCTGTTTCTCCTAGGCCAGAACGATCCTGTGGTCCCAGGTTGTCATTCCGAGGAAACAATCGCCCTTGTCGACAAGTTGTCCAAATGACCACGCAAGACTCGACTCTAACTAACGTCTTACACAGTCATTCTTCTAGTGTTACCATCTCTTCAAGACCAAGTTCAAGACTTCTAGCATTTGAGACCGCCTCGACGACCCATGGTCGCAAGTATTCTTCCATGTTGTCCTATCATTTTTACTCAACTCAGGAATGCCTTATTTGATAACCCTTTTTCCAAACTTAATTAAATCAACCATAGCTCGTGCCTTAAAACAATAAGTCTGTGACATCGTGCCTTAAGCCAACTGATGTTCTATGCGACACTACCGCCCAACTCATACTCCATATAATGAGCTTTGAGACCGTAGGACTATATGGTTATACCCAGCCATAGAACTCGTGGGACCGTGCTTGCTACTGCTCCGATAGCCTAACATAACTTTGCCTAACTTAATCGTGCAACAACTTGACGAGCAAAGACTGCGTCAAGCCTTATATCGTGGGAACGTGCCATGCACGTGTTCGACTATGAACAACCAAGTTCTTTGGGTGCCTAGACTTATGCCACAAGTCGTACGATGCAACTTAACCCGTGGGACAGGCAAAGGCTATGCCAAGCCATAGACGATGGAATCGTGCATGCTTTATCAAGCATTTATGCGGGCGACGCCTATGACTTAGGCTAATTCATAGCTTTGTGGTGAAGACCAACTTTTCTTCTCCCAAGCCACGGGATGAAGGACCAAGTGTCATTTTGAAAGCCATCGTACAACATTTCTAAGCCCACCATGGGACCTTTCCATATTCTAACTCAGTTTGACCTGACTTGGAATTATTCCCTTAGCTATGTGGATTCGTCTCTTTTATTATCAAGCCTACTCGTGCATTTGAAAACTTTTGTTTTATTAGTGCGAAGGCCAAGCTGAGGCAAGTTCACCGAAGCCACCAACCTGAGCGAGGAGTCGCCTCGACCGAGCGGGTCTTCGAGCAGCCGTTGCATGGCTAAGTCCGAACGCCGTTGGCGTTTCAACTCCTCCGATTGAGCTAAACGAGACGGGACATTACACCCCCCCTCCTCACTCCGGCCAGCCCCCCCTCCTCCCCCACCCCGCTCCCCTCCTCCTCCTCTCCGCCCCCCTCAGCCACCCCTCCTCACTCCGGTCAGTCCCCCTCCTCCTCCTCCCCGTACCCCTCAGCCCCCCTCCTCACTCCGGCTAGCCCCCTCCTCCTCGCTCCCTTAGCCCCCCTCCTCCCCGCCCCCTCCTCCTCCTCTCCACCCCCTCATCCCCCCTCCTCCTCATTCTCCCCGCCCCCAGCCCCCTTCCTCACTCCGACCAGCCCTCCTCCTCTCCGCCCCCCTCAGCCCCCCTCCTCCTCCCCGCCGTCTCCTCTTCGCCCCCTCCTCTTCCTCCCCGCACCACCGGAGAGAGAGAGGGGAGAGAGTGGAGGAGGGGTAAAATGGTCATTACATACCCCACTTAACAGCAATTAACGGAAAGGGGGCAAAATGAGCAGATTTTATATTTTTAGGAATTTTAAGAGCATTGGATCTTTTAGTGCAAAAAGCGGAAATCTAACGAAGAGTTTTTTGCACTTTACTCTTATCTATATGATAACAAGTTTATAAAAATACATAAAATAGTACAAATCATCCAATAGTAAAGACAGTATGTGTGTATAAACTCATATCGCTATTAAGTATGGATGCATGACTGTCAATAGTAGTGACGATGTCGTAGATTTATTTTTTTAATTTTTTTGCAATTCTAATATTATTATAACATCAATGTTATTGACGATCTGAAACAAGACCACCAATAATAAATAATAATAATATTGACGGTGTGGATGTTTAAAAAAAATATAACAGTGTAGTCACATGAATAAGTGATCTTGTGGTTTCTAATTAGCAAAGCAGCCAACCATTAGCTCATTCTTCCAAAGTTAGTGTTGGTATTAAGCAAAGAAAGTGATCCAAGATTCCAAAGGTCCAGTAAGTATTATGACTTTCCATTAGATTCCATCACTATAGTGTAAGTGACCACATGAACAAGTTACATCTCTCATTTCTTTGATATATATATATATATATATATATATATATATATATATATATTTATATATATTTGACTATGCTTGACCTATGAAGGATAGTCTTTGGTTTAGGCTATATATTTATATATATATATATATTTATATATATTTATATATATATATATATTTATTTATATATATATATAAATATATATATTTATATATATATATATATATATATATATATATATATATATATATATATATATATATATATATATATATATATATATATATTTGACTATGCTTGACCTATGAAGGATAGTCTTTGGTTTAGGCTAATTCTAGGGCACTCCATATTTTGCTAGGGGCGATTCCAAAATTCTTCTAAATACTTACAAGTTTGTCACTCATTTTCTTTGCTTGGGACTAGCCCACATATGAGTATAAATACCATTTTTTGTTGCTCTCTTCTCCCTCTCTTGCTCTCTTATTTTCCAAAAATGTCTAGGTCACATAAGTAATGCTCAAAATAGTTTGATAAAATAGGTTAGAACAAATTTAGAATTCATGTATGTATCTTTCGAACACAACAAATTAATTTTTGCATCAAATCCTAACTCTAGAATAATTGGTTTTGGCCTACAGTCGACCACGAAAATGATATGATTGCATGCAGCCTTGCTGTCATGCAAAACAGTAGGACTGCATGAAAGCCTTGCAGTCCTGCAAAACAGTAGGACTGCATGAAGTCTTGCAGTCCTGCAATACGACAAGACTCCATACAGTCTTGCAGTCCTACAATACAGTAGGACTGTGGGACTGCTTGTAGTCCATTTTATCAGTCACAAAAGAGGAAGGACTGCATGAATGTATGCAGTCCTAATATTAACCGGGATTGCAGGGCTGCATGCAATCATACTCTATTGCAGGACTGCATGACTGCATGTAGTCCTACTCTCTTGTAGGACTGCAAGACTGCATGCAGTCCTATCATTTTTGTGGCCGACTGTACACCAAAACCAATAATTTTATGGTTAGGGTTTGATGAAAAAAATTGATTTATCGTGTACAAAAGGTACATACATGAACCCTAAATTTGGTCTAACCTATTTTATCAAACTATTTTGAGCATTACTTATGTGACCTAGAAATTTTGGGGGGAATGGAGAAGGAATTTAGGGTTTATGGAAATTTATTTGGGAGAAATTTTGGGAGAAATTTACTAAAACGAAAAAAATAGCAAAATAGGTCAAAACATATCTAGATTGTGATGAAGGTTTAGGCTTGGGTGCCATTGCTTGGAATTGGAGAAATGGAGAAGGAATTTAGGGTTTAGAAATTTGGGATGGGAGTTATGGATAAGAGAAATAGGGTTTAGTTTTTAGGAATGTAGAAGAGAGAGAGAAAGAAATTGATGAAATGAAGTGTTAGAAAGGGTTTTTTTAGGGGGGGTGTGGGGGGGGGGGGGGGGGGGGGGTGGGGGTAGCCTCATGTAAAATTCAGATTGTCCCCAGTAAAATTTTTACTTTCATGAGTTGTCCCATAGTAAGGGATAGTCCCTAACAAAATATGGAGTGCCATTAGAATTAGCCTTGTTTTATTATTAATAAGAGCCTTGTGCACGGCTCATCAATAAGAATATAATGGAGGGCCTCATGCACGGCTCCTCACCACAATCCATCATTGAGGAAGTTGTTGTGGTATGTCTCTATTTCTCTCTCTCTCTCTCTCTCTCTCTCTCTCCATAGAATACAATTTTGATTTAAGGTATTGTTTAAGAGGAGAAAATAGAGGGAAAGAAAATGTTGAGGAAAAAAAGAGTGGAAAATTAAAAGTATTGGTGTTTGGAAAGGGGAGGGAAGAGGAGGGAGAGAATTTTGGGAGAAAAATTTATGCGGGCCCCACTCAAAATTTTTTCTCCTAAAAATAGAAGGAAAATGGAGAGACTTAAGAGAATTGTGGGAGAAATTACACATCTACCCTTCAAAAAAGTTAGTTTCATTTATGATTTGAAAAAAATCAAGGCCTGAATGGTAATTATATCTATCTCCATAAATAAATAAAATATTATTTTAAAAATTTTCTTTCGTCTACTTTTTGGTCATCCAAACAAGTGAAGAAAAAAATTAATTTACCTTCATTTTACTCTCTTCCATTTTCTTTCCCCTCAAATTTTCCTTCCCCTCCTAAAAAATATTCCCAAACACAGTGTAAGAGAGTGGCATTATCTAGATTTGGGTATGTTTCCTGCTTTCTTTTCTTATCATCCTAAAGACGGATTCTTCTTATATATATTTTTGATACTTGTGAACAGAGCCGACCATGCGATAAGTCTGACAAGCCATCGGACCTAGACAACCTCCAGGTTACGATAACCCCTCAGGCTCCTAAGTCCCAGCCTCTCCGCCAATAGAGCCTCCGTGGTCCATCACAACTCCTCCATGTCAGTTGAACTATTAGCAAACCCCAGACCCATATTTTGTGTGTTGGTGTTTTTGCCTTTGGACTAGGAAAGATAGTCCCACATCGGCTACACCAAATGGTGAGTATCTCAATATAATGCATTGTTTGTGTTGAGGTGTGCACATGAGGTGTAGTGGGGCACAAGTGTGTGTCATGTGGGAGTATTTTCCTAGAAGGAAAAAGGATTAATTCCAACAAAGATATAAGTTGATTTTTGTTGTGCGGACTCGAACTCGGACACGGACTCCAGGATGTCTTGTGCATGCACGGGAATGTTCGACGGGTAGGCGTGGACTGTCACACTTCTATGCTGATTGTGGGATGATCTAAAATATCAAACTCTATTTTTGAGTATTGGTATTTTAGTCCCACATCGGATAGGAGAAGAGGTGAAGTCTCACTCCACTCTATAAATAGAGCCCCTTGGCCTCCTTTGAAAGATGCACCAAGAAGAGAGTTAAGAGAGTCTGTAAAGTCCAGGAAGCCCGTTTAAGTCTCAAATATTGACTTACGAGCATTCCAGAAGTTCTTCGTGAACTTGCTGGTTCCTGGAAGCAGATCGTGTTGGGGCGAATCTTGTTTTGAGCAACGGTGATCTTAATCACCCCAGCAAGAACCTTTTCTCTTCTTCTTTCTTCTTTCTTCTTTCTTCTTTCTTCTCCTTCATCTGAGTTGTAACTCAGTTCTGTCTGTTTGTAACTGCGATTGCAAGGAAGAACGTGAGATTTATTTTCTGAACTCAGTTCTGTCCGTCAGCAACTGCGATTGCGAGAAAGAACGTGAGATTTACTTTCTGATTATTGTTGCTTTTGTAATCAGATTCATATTATAGTGTTCCTCTTGGATCTCGAGAATAATCAGATGGTAAACGTTTGCTGAACCTCTAATCTCGACATCGAGTCTACCATCTTTGATCAAGCCCCGGGACTAACAATCTCAAAGCAAGATCCTTGTAGATGGAGAACTCTCATACTTCTCTCATCGATACCAGCTTTAACAAGTTGGAGAAATTCGACGGAGAATATTTCTAAATCTAGAAGAGGAAGGTCACCCTTTATCTTCAACTCGTGGACGTAGATCATGTGTTGATTGAGGATGAACCGATGATTCCAAAAGGAGGAACTGTCGATGCTATTGCTGCTGCACTCGTCAAGCAGAGAAAATGGAAGAGAGAAAACATCATCTGTAAACTGCTGATTCTCAATTCTATGGAAGACTCTCTGGTAGAGTCATATTCAAAGAAGGTGAAGGCCAAAGAGATCTGGGATTCTTTGAGTAAGCTGTATGAAGATGATAGGAACAAGTCCAAAATCTTCATCGTCGAGAAGTACCACAAGTGGCTCTTCGAAGACGAGATGGCGATGCTACCTCAAATGAAGGAATTCCTGAAGTTGTGCCAGAAGTTAGACGACGAGAAGATGCCCTTCGTCGACAAGTTTGTCGTTGGACGGATAGTCTCGAAACTTCCTGTTGGTTGGAGCAACTTCTATGCTAGAATGCATCGAAAGAAGCTGGACATTAGCTTGGAAGATCTCCTACAAGAGATCCACGTTGAGGACGAAATGCGATCTCAACAGAAGATGGACTCTCTGTCCAACCAACTTGCTAAGGGCCAACTTGGTGCAGACAAGAGAGTTCAAGAGGAAGCAGGTGGCTTCTCATCACAAGAAGAAGGACTCCACTAATCTAAAAGTGAAGGGTCCTTCGTTCAAGCAACAGAAGTCCAAGTCCCACGTGACTTGCTTCAACTGTGGCAAAAAAGGCCACTATAAGAGTGAATACAAATCCAAGCCCAAACAAGCTGAGCAAGGTGAGCCTAGCAAGGTTTCCATGGTTTCTAACATTGTTGCTATGATTGCTCAGGTCACAGCTGTGGGGGCTGACTCTAACTATTGGATAGGAATTGGTGCGACCTGCCATATCTGCTCTGGCAAGGAATGGTCCGTCACATACCAGCCAACTTCTGAGAAAGTTATTATGGCGAACCAAGCCCAAGCTGAAGTTCTGGGGATCGGAACTATGGATCTGAAACTCACATCCGGGAACACTCTGATGCTTCAAGGTGTGAAGCACGTTCCGATGATTGATAAGAACTTGATCTCTGGAAGCCTGTTTAGCAATGCAGGCTTGAGGATGGACATCAATGCTGGCCAGATGGTGATGTCTAAGAAGGGAACATACTTCGAAAAAGCTTTTTAAGCCGAAGGGATGTTCAAAATTCAGCTTGTAAACCAGTCAAATGTAATCAATGCAATCGTTCTTTCTGATTATTCTCTTGAGTTATGGCATAATAGGCTAGGACATGTTTACTGCAAAAGAATTAACAAAATATCTAGTCTAGAACTTATCTTCAAATGTGGGGGTAAGATAGAGAAGTGTGAAGTATGTGCTCAGACAAAGATCACAAGGAAACCCTTTCATCGGGTCAATCGAAGCACAGATCTTCTGGAGTTGGTGCACTCCGACATCTGTGACTTCAAGCAATTCTCTATAAAAGTCGGAATGAAGTATTTCATAACCTTCATCGATGACTTCTCAAAGTACGCGTTCGTCTACTTGCTCAAGTCTAAAGATGAAGCGTTCGAGAAGTTCAAGGAGTTCAGGGCCGAGGCTGAACGGCAAACTAGACAACAACTCAAGAGGCTAAGAAGTGATCGAGATGAAGAGTATCGGTCTCATGAATTCACATTGTTCTGCAAAGAATATGGAATCATAAACGAGACTACTTCTCCGTATTCCCTCAATCGAACGGAGTAGCGGAGAGGAAGAACAGAACGTTGACAGAAATGATGAACTCAATGCTACTAACTGAGGGTCTTCCTAAATGCTACTGGGGAGAAGATGCATTAATGACCACTTTTATTCTAAATAGAGTGTCGTATGCAACTTCGGACGTAACTCCTCATAAACTCTGTGTCACCCTCATTTTTCCGTATTTCGTATTTATACTCGTAGTCGGATTTTGGCATGTATTTTTATTTTTCTCGACTTGCAAAATTTTGGTTATTCTCGTATTTTGGGTTTCAGTTCGGCTTGGTTTTAGTTGGTTTGGTTTGGTTTGGGTTGATTTTAAACCCAATCGAATACCTTAACCTATACTCCACCCTCATTCCACCACAACTGTCACGACCCGTACCCTGATTAGGGGCACGAGTACGTGGTTACGTCCAGCCTACGCCGTAGCATCGGCGGTAGAATGCTGTCTAGGTTGTCTACAAAACTACACTAAACAGTATAAAGGTACCTGTACAGTATATACACTCCGAATGGAGGTGACATAGCAATACAATCTCAATCACAAAAACAAACTAGGATAGATAGCACGAAAGGAAATATGATAGATGAAAACAGAAATAAGTTCAAGGTCCACACAAGTCCAGAGCTACACATAACATCCCAGAGTCTCAAAATACAACATAGAAGCTACAATCTGATAATACTAGCTGGATCGCAGTCCAGTCAAACCTAGCTAATCTACACTACTCCGGGAGTACAAAATCTAGTGGCTCTACTATAAGGCCACGGTCCTGGACTACTCCATCTGACTCGAGCCCATAATAGGTCGAGCAGTCTGCCTCAGAGTCATCTGTAATATATCATAACGGTATCCTGTCAGGAAAATGAGCAAGTACAAGCACTAACAGCAGTTCCATGTGAATTGATAAATTCTATAAGAGATAGTATAATGAACTACAAGACAAAGATATATGAAGACTTGGGAACCGTTCGAAAGCTGAGCTACAACCCTTAAACCAAACAAGGACCGGGGTTGTAACCCTTCTCTCGAGCAGAACTTAGTCTCCAATCAAGGTACAATATAAAGGCATGTAGAACATGTGAGTAACTGAATATCATAGCATGGTGAGAAAGTACTGAATGTAGAACAGAACAAGATATATGATAAGATAAGTAAATATAAAATGTGTCTTGAATTATTAGAGCGTTATGTGATCGGCAAGGGAATCATGGTAGGGTTATCCACTTGGCCCGGCAATCCGCGGTGACCTCAACGGAAAGTCATACCGGCTAACCTGGATAACATGGACATGGAGGTATCTGCTACACTTTACGTGAGGTGAGAGTGGCGTAAGCAAAATAGTGACATGGGGCTTTGATCACATAACCCCTAATAATTCCCCATCCCCGAGTAGTATAATGGACCTGGACATGACACGTCATGACACGGGATTCCCTAAGAGGATAGCTACTTCCTCTCAGGAATCGGTGTCTATACAAGTACATGGAACAAGACAGGAAATGTACATATATACCAAGAAAATCCAGAAACAACATCTCATGTCATGATCCAACGTATACTAGTCCGTGAACTATCGTGACTGGAATCAAGTAAGACACTACAACTGAATCGGATATAGCAGATATCAAGACAATAAAAACTATCAGTGAATGTACTCGCCTGCTGTCCTGAGCTGTAGGGTATATCAATGCTCAGAGCGGTAATCAGAAACCTAAAGATGAGATACTGTATGTTAATTTAGGTTTAAACAAGTTTAAGAATAATTCACAATGAATGATATGCAATCTAGGTCAAACTAGGTCTTACTGAGTCACACTAAGTTATATCAAGTCAAATCTAGGTCAAATCAAGTTATATTAAGTCAATCTAAGTCAGACCAAGTCAACCCTAGGTCATACCAGTCATCACAGGTCAAACAAGGCGAAGAAAGTCAAACAGGGTCAAGAGTTGGCCTACAGTTGACTTTTGGTCAACTGGTCAACCCTGGTCAACTCTGGTCAACTCTAGGTCAACCCTCGGTCAAACTGGTCAAATGTTGACCAACAGTTAACTTTTGGTCAACTGGTCAACTCTGGTTTGGATTTGGTCAAATCTAGACAAAGTGTTGACTCACGGTTGACTTTTGGGTAAAAAGTCAACTCTGGGTCAACCGAGCCAAAATCGGCTCAAATATGACATTTGTAGGGTGTACCCAACATGCCATCCAAGTTTCAAGTAAATCCGACTACCCGAACTCCGTATCTCAAAATTACCCGATTACCCCTTAACATTTACCCTTAAACCGTTCTAACTCGACGCCAAGTGGCCTTCCCTTAGGAATTCCACTCCGTGCTTCCTAGGGTAGTAGGGTACTAGCCTATACAACCATTATCTACCAAATTTTCTAGGGTAAGTGGACATCCAGTCCATCTTACGGTCCGTATCGCCCGTTTACCCGTTATCTTGAATATTTCATGATACGGAATGGTGCGGTGCGATACCATCTCCCTAATCCCACACGCAACCCCGATCCCAACTCCGAAGCCTACCCACAAAATCTAAATCATATTATCTAAGTTTTCTCCAAGTTTTGACGCGTTCCGAATCACGAAACTCAAAATCACCCCTTCACTAAAACTCACACAACCACTCACACACACTCTCAAACACCCATTTTTAACCTATACTTAGGACTAGTTTTAGGGGGCTATTTAGAGGGTTAAATAGGTATATATATAGCTAATATACAGGGTATATATATGTATATATATATTGGTATACATATGGGGGTATATATGGGGGGTTACGGGGGTCAAATGGGGGCCTAAAGGTGAAAAAAACTGCTGCTTGCTGCTGCTGCTATGTTGCTACTGCTGCTACAGTTTTTGCTACTGCTGTGGCTGATTTAGGGGGGCAGCAGCCCCCTTGCTGCTGTGGGTGCTCCCCCTATTTCCCCCTCCATCTCACACTCTTTCTCCCTCTATTTTCCTCTCTAATCCTCTCTAAACTCCCTCTCAATCTCTCTAATAATCCTCTCTATCACTCTCATATATATATAATTCACACACACATACAAATTCTCATTCTCCCCTCTCTACATATAAATACACACACTCACACATACATATCCACATACACACATACATATCTACATATATATATATATATGTAGACACACACACACATATATCTATATATATATGGACACACACACTCCCACACATACATATATATATATATATATATATATATATATATATATATATATATATATATATATATATATATATATATATATATATATATATATATAAATACTCTCACACACACACACACACACACATATATATATATATATATATATATATATATATATATATATATATATATATATATATATATATATATATGGACACACACACACACACACACACACACACACACACACACACACACTAAATAAATGAAGTTAAGAGTGCCTAACCACTTAGAGGCCAAATCTAAGTTATTCTAAAGTGTCCAAATTTGGGAAAAACTCAAGGACACGGTCACAAACTCTAACTTCTCCTAGGACACTCCAAACGGACTCAAACTCGACACAACTAAGGACACAACTATGGAAATCAATCCTACATGGTTCAAACTATTTATCATGATGAAGGGAATAAGTTAGAGAATAGGTTATACCTATCGGGAGATGGATTCCCGATTCGAAAGTCTTCCGACACGGCTCCGACACAACGAATTTTTTAGGACACACCCTTGCACTTCTTGCTCCCAAAAGCTTGGAGAAGCTTCACTTGGGGAAGAGGTAGAGTTCTATGGAAGAAAAATGGGAAGAAATAAATTATTTAGAGATGATTCCTAAGGAATTTCTATTCTTTACTTGGGAGAAAACTTGTAGAAGAAGAAGAAGAAGAACTTTGAAGTGAAAGAATGGAAGAGGGAGAGAGAATGTGGCCAGCCCTATAAAGGGGTGTGGGGCTACTTGCTAATTACAAGTTTGCCCCTCCCTTAACTTCTATGCTAAGTTAAGTCCAAATTTGGTTTTGTGGGTTAGCTAAAATTAAAAAAAAATCATAATTAAGCTTAGATACTCATAGGGGACTAGTCCAAACTCCTAAACCTAAAAGTTAAGTATGGTGGGCCATGGCTAATTAACATGCTAATCACAACTCAAGCCGAAATTCCCCGGGGTCCCGAATTAACTCGGAATGCGATGAAATTCAAACCCGACTCCTATAATAATTAAATATTAATATTCATGAAATAAAAATTCCCAAAAATATTCAAAAGTAGAAAATTACCATTTTACCCCTAACTTGAAAAAGTGAGGGTGACAACAACCCACCCTCATTAAAATCCCCACCAACCATTCTCTCTCCTCATTACTTCCCTCATTAATTTCTAACTCCTTCTTCTTCCTTCTTCCACACAACACCCCAACCATAGGCAAGTGCATTTTGCTACCACATGAAGACCAAATTTTATTTGCCTATTAGTTTAATTAGATGATTTGGAACAACATTAGAACTTGACATTTTTGGATTTGGAGCTTGGATTCTCCTAGATCTAAGTTTTTACCATTTTCGGAATTTCTAGGATTTGATCTACTAAACTTGGATTTTTGCTTGTTTTGAAACTTCTATGATGTAGAGAATCGAATTTTACACAAGTTAGACTCTTGAAATTCCGGATTTCGCGTTTTGTGGACCGAGTTGTGAAGTTCCAAAGTTTTGAGGCCATTGGCGTTCTTCCTCTTAGCATGAGGAAGAAGAAGACCCCCTCCCAGCCGCGCTGTTTAGCGCCGGGCTGCTCCCCCGTGCCGCGCTCTCAGTGCTGGCCGCTGACCCGCTGGCGCGCGCGCTCCTTAGCACGCTGCTGCCCGCCCGCGCACGCTGCCGCGCGCTCCTGCGCGCTTGGCCCCCCGCGCGCTACTGCGCGCTTGGCTGGCCGTGCCCCTGCGCGCTTGGCCCCCCGCACGCTCCTGTGCACTTGCCCTCCCCCCTCCCCCCGCGCACTCCTGCGCGCTTAGCTGGCCGCGCCCCTGCACGCTTGGCCCCCCGCGCGCTCCTGCGCGCTTGGCTGGCCGCGCGCTCCTGCGTACCTCGCTGGCCGCGCGCCCCTGCGTGCCTTGCTGGCCCGCGCGCTCCTGCGCGCCCGACTGACCCCTACATGACCCGCGCGCGGTTGACCCTGTTGAACCCGCTCGCGCCCCTTGGCGCGCTGCGACCGTTCCCGAGAGCGTCTCTTGGCGCCGCTTGCCCGGGCCCCTTGCCTGGCACACCCTGTGCCATGGCTTCCCCTCCTGACCCTTGGTGTTCCCTTTGGTTCTCGGTTTTTCTCTTGCTGATTTTGCTCTCTGAGATCTTGATGTCCACAGCACAACTTGACTTGACCCGACACATCTTAACACGATTTTCTGTGTTTTTAATTTATGGCTAGCATTCTCTGATCTTGGCAGTAACTTGTTGGGTGCTTGTAACTTGTGGCTTTTAACTTGTAACCTGCAACCTGTAATAATCTCATGTAACTTGATATCTGGATAGTGGCCGCCGCGGCGCACTCTTGACTTGACTTCACTTGACTTGATAACTGGTCGTACTTGACTTGCCCTGACAACGTGGGTGTTCTTTCTTGTTGCCTTGTGCAAATCTACTTGTCTTGTCTTGCATCATGTCTGGGACGTGACTTCCTAGTTCCCACGATCAGGGGTTCGCACTGAATATGGACTAGGCTAATGACTAGATCAAATTATAGTTCATGGAAAAATTCCAGTCATATGCAATCTCGTTATCTGGGCGCTTTAAAAAGGGATTTGTAGCCTGTAGACGAGTAGGGCACATTCCCGCACACTGTCATGTGTTGCACCCTCTAAGTCACCTAAGGGTATATCGTCTCCAGGGCGATGTACCCAACCATACTCTCAACCCGCGGAAGGATAACTGGATAGTCTGCAGGGCTTGGGACTGGAAAATTTTCATTTGCATCTTGTTAGTAATTAGGCTTGTGATAACCCTAGTTAGTTAAGTAGTAAGCCGTAGTATTTGTTTGGCCGATTGTGAATGGATGGTGTCCAGCCGTGTCTAAGTCTCTTCTAGTCCCTGTACCTGGTACCCCTGAACATGATTGTTTTACTTATCTTAACAATAATTGGTTAGAGACTGAGTGCTATTCAGGCGAAGGGTTACAACCCAGGTCCTTGTATGGTTAAGGGTTGTAACCTGGCTCCCGGAATGGTTCCATGTCCCTAAGTCGTTTATTGTCCTGCTGTACTCCTTATTACTTGTACCTTCTTTTATTCATTTTGTTCTGATTATGCGGGTTTTTGTCCTTGTTTGTGGCCTCCTTTGTGGCACTTGCTCTTTCTGGGGTTTGACCCAGCTGGTTTTGTGTGGCCAGATTTCAGAGCAGCTCCCGAAGATCTATCGAACCTCCAGTCCGATGGTGGCGACTAGACGGAACCCGGGCTACGAGTGGGTTTTCTATTTTGTTTCGCTCACTCCATTGTAAAATTATTCTTTTGAGGCGTTTTGCCGACGAGCACCTGTTAGCTCGATGCATATTTACTTACTATCTGCCTACGGGCTGTAAACATGATTAACAAATCCTAGGGTTGATCATGTATGACTAAACTCTTGCTAGTCCTCGCATTTTGTACGACTAGCTTTATGATTAGCTGAATATGTAATATTTAGGACGCCTTTTATTGTATATTTGGTGGTCTAACATCTTGTAACTATATTACTTGTTTGAGATTGAGACAATAGGCTTGACCTTAAGAGACTGTTGGCTTGTAGTAAACCCTCATATCTAGACAGTCGTGACCGTATAGCGAGATGATTTCTATTTCAATATACGTAGCTGGCTATGTACGCCCCCGCTCTCCAGTATTCTGGTTCTGGGGCATCACACTCTGGTTCAAAGTCAGACCTAACTTGAATGTCATTCGAGTGTGGGGGTGTCTGGCCTATGTAAAGCTCCCAGATCTGATGATTCAGAAGCTGGGGACAAGGACTACAAAGACGATCTTCTTGGGGTATGCCGAAAAGAGTGATGCTCAAAGATTTCTTGATATTGAGTCAAATCATATCATCGAATCTCGCGATGCTGAATATTTTGAAGACAAGTTTGTAAGGTACAAGAACATTATTCTAACAGACATTCTGGAGAATGATGAAGGTGCAAAGGGGACTGAGATCTTCAATGAGCCAGTTGTCCAAGATGAAGTTGTTACTGAGGAGACAACGATTGAACCAGAACTCGTTGAGCAGTCGTCGAAGCGAGCGAGGATGCCGAAGAACTTCGGAGACGACTTCATCACCTATCATGTGGAAGCAAATCCGCTTACCTATGATGAGGCAATGAAGACCAGAGATGCTGTTTTCTGGAAGGAGGCGATAGACAATGAAATTGAATCAATCACCTCCAATAACACT
This sequence comes from Iris pallida, assembly GCA_029216955.1. Taxonomy (NCBI): domain Eukaryota; kingdom Viridiplantae; phylum Streptophyta; class Magnoliopsida; order Asparagales; family Iridaceae; genus Iris; species Iris pallida. Next base: position 11,296,201 of record JANAVB010033817.1, on the reverse strand, counting down.
TGGGTGTTGGTTGATCTACCTGAAGGAGCAAAACCTATCGGATGCAAGTGGATCTTCAAGAAAAAGATGAAAGCTAATGGAACCATTGACAAGTTCAAGGCCAGGCTAGTGGCAAAAGGGTTTTCTCAGAAGCAGGGGATCGACTACTTTGACACGTATGCTCTAGTAGCCCGGATGACCACCATCAGAATGTTGATTGCTCTTCCAGCGATACATAAGATGGTGATACATCAGATGGATGTGAAAACGGCATTCCTGAATGGCGAGCTGACCGAAGAGATCTACATCCAATAGCCAGATGGGTTTGTCATCAAAGGTCTTGAAGACAAAGTCTGCAAGTTGGTGAAATCTCTGTACGGTTTAAAGCAAGCTCCCAAAATATGGCATGAGAAGTTTGACAAAGTCATAAGGTCAAATGGCTATAGGGTCAGTGAAACAGACAAGTATGTCTATACGAAGTTTGCTGACGGAAGAGGAGTCATCGTTTGTCTATACGTGGACGATATGCTAATCCTAGGTACGGATATAAGCTGTGTCACGGAGACAAAGAAGTTCCTCTCGACGAAGTTCAGTATAAAGGACTTGGGGGATGCTGATGTTATCTTGGGACTCAAGATCATCCGGACAGACACTAGACTAGCGTTGGCACAGTCTCATTATGTTGAGAAGATGATCACTCGTTACGGGTATCAGGATCTTCCAAGGATCGATACACCGTACAAGTGTGATATGAAGCTGAAGCCTAATTCAGGGGAAAGCGTCAGGCAGCTGGAGTATGCAAGCGTAATCGGGAGTTTGATGTATGCTACTACTGCCACAAAGCCTGACATAGCTTTCACTGTGGGAATGCTGAGTCGTTTTACGAGCAACACATGTATTGAGCACTGAAAATCTGTGAAACGGGTTATGAGATATCTCAAGAAGACTCAGACATATGCACTGTACTACAGCGGAGATCCGCCGGTAGTGGAAAGCTTCAATGATGCCAGCTGGTGCTCAGAAGTAGAGAGCGAGAGGTCCACAGGTGGATACATTTTCATAATGGGTGGAGCTGCTATATCGTAGAAATCGAAGAAGCAGACTATGCTCTCGCGGTCATCCATGGAATCTGAGTTCTTTGCACTTGATACCGCAGCGAAGGAAGCAGAATGGCTTAGAAAGCTCATGTATGATCTTCTAGTGGTTGGGGCGCAAATACCGACGATACGGATATACTGCGACAACCAGGCGACTGCGGCGGTGGCATCAAATGACCTCTTCAACGGGAAGAAGAGGACTGTGCGGTTGAAGCACAGGGTGGTACACGATCTCATCAAGAGGGGTATTATTGTAGTTATTGATGTTCGGAGTCAGGAGAACCTGGCGGATCCGTTCACCAAAGGCCTCAAGTGCCAGCTGGTCGATGACACAGCTTATAAAATAGGCTTGAAAGCATTCTGATATTGTGTTATTACATTTCTACCATAAAGTTTTATGATATTAGTTCAAAGAGAAATCTACTAGGCATCTAGCTTTTGGTTCAAGAGAGGACTATTAACCAGAAGAATATCAGGAACGGTAGGTACTTGTCCTTTGTGACATGGAAAGGTTACGGACCTACAACCACTGTTGTCTACTATTGTTTTCTGCGAAAAACGGATCTTGTGGGAAGGTTGGCTTAAATACCTTAATGAGTTCTCAGGCAGAGTGAATGCCTGGAGTGCTTTACAGGAAGCACGGTAGCTCAGCGCTACAAGGAGTGTAACTCCATGCTATAGTGGGGTGACTCCACCATGAGGTTCCCGGTTAGGGGTAATGCCTCGGCCTTGTGAGCCAAGTCATAGCGGAGTAGCACCGCAAATAGACAGGTAGCCTAATGTTGTATGATAAATCGTAATAAAGAGAGGTAGACAGCACTACAAAGAGGATGATGTCCTCATGTTACAGTGGCATGACACCACAAAGAGGCAAGTAGGGTAAAGTCTCGGCTTCGCGAGCCATGTCATATCGGCGTAACACCGCACGAAAGTGCAAGGCTTCATGCTGGGTAGTTTGGCACTACAAAGAGGCTTGTGACCTCATGCTACATTAGTATGACACTACGATGAGGTACCCAGGTGGGGTAAAGCCTCGGCTTTAAGCCATGTCATAGCGGCGTAGCACCGCAAAGAAGCGCAATGCTTCATGCCATGACTCTTTATAAAGAACTCACCTATGGTGTATGGACAGAGATATCAGGCCGTCTCTTGAGGGTAAACTTGTAGACGCCCAAAAATTATACACTGAAACCAGGCTGGCAAAAGGCCTTTAATGTGCAGCCAGAAGCACAGTTGATGTCATTATGTGAGTAGAAAGAATTGCAACTATGGTGCAGAATTCAAGGCTTAGTCCATTCTTGTATCATGCTGTTATTTAACCTATGCGGAAAGATTCAAGTCGTAGCGACATCTCTCCTAATGCATGATGGGCAGTCACTGTGGGGAACGTTCAACCCATATATTGAGATATGTGGGGGATTGTTGGTATTTTTGCCTTTGGACTAGGAAAGATAGTCCCACATCGGCTACACCAAATGGTGAGTATCTCAATATAATGCATTGCTTGTGTTGAGGTGTGCACATGAGGTGTAGTGGGGCACAAGTGTGTGTCATGTGGGAGTATTTTTCTAGAAGGAAAAAGGATTAATTCCAACAAAGATATAAGTTAATTTTTGTTGTGCGGACTCGGACTCGGACTCGGACACGGACTCCAGGATATCTTGTGCATGCACGGGAGTGTTCGACGGATAGGCGTGGACTGTCACACTTCTATGTTGATTGTGGGATGATCTAAAATATCAAACTCTATTTTTTAGTATTGGTATTTTAGTCCCACATCGGATAGGAGAAGAGGTGAAGTCTCACTCCACTCTATAAATAGAGCCCCTTGGCCTCCTTTGAAAGATGCACCAAGAAGAGAGTTAAGGGAGTCTGTAAAGTCCAGAAAGTCCGTTCAAGTCTCAAATATTGACTTACGAGCGTTCCAGAAGTTCTTCGTGAACTTCCTGGTTCCTGGAAGTAGATCGTGTTGGGGCGAATCTTGCTTTGAGCAACGGTAATCTTAATCACCCCAGTAAGAAATTTTTCTCTTCTTCTTTCTTCTTTCATATTTCTTCTCCTTCATCTGAGTTGTAACTCAGTTCTGTCCGTTTGCAACTGCGATTGCAAGGAAGAACGTAAGATTTATTTTCTGAACTCAGTTCTGTCCGTCAGCAACTGCGATTGCGAGTAAGAACGTGAGATTTACTTTCTGATTATTGTTGCTTTTGTAATCAGATTCATATTATAGTGTTCCTCTTGGATCTCGAGAATAATCAGAAGGTGAACTTTTGTTGAACCTCTGATCTCGACATCGAGTCTACCATCTTTGATCAAGCCCCGGGACTAACATTGTGTTCCTACTGGGAAGGCCTTGTCAAAACTGAAGATATCTTTTTCTGGAGTTAATATCAATTCAACATTTTATAGTTTTCAACTTGTAATAATTTTGTTGATATCTTTTTCTTGAATCAAGGGGAGGGGCAACCAAAATTATATCCTAAGCCGGTCCTGCTCTTGAATACTCCCCCTACAAAGATTATCGTTTGTAGATATACAAATTTGCATCTCTTGATAATAGCTTTCTTACTTTCAAATTTTTGCTAAAACTAAACCAGTTTATCAAACAAAAAAATAATAAAAACTAATGTTACAACGTTGCTACTTTTCAAAAAAATACGAACTAAGCAATACGGGAACCCATGCTAACATTGTGTATGGTTTGAGTTAGGGCTGCAAACGAGCCAAGTCGAGCCAAGATTTTATAAGCTTGAGCTTGGCTTGACTAGAATTAATCGAACTTGATAAGTTCTTTTATTTTAGAGCTTGAACTTGACTCGAACTTGTTTATATTGAGCTTGAGCTTGGCTTCGTTTGAACTCGAGCTTGGCGTGATAAACAAGCTAGATAAGCAAGCTTGATTCAAGCTTGATAAACAAGCTCGATAATTAAGCTCAAAATCAAGCTCACTCAACTTTTTTTCAAGCTCATTAAACTTGAGTTCAAGCTTAACGAGCTACATTTCAAAATAGTTAGGTTTGAATTCAAGTACCTATAATATTAATAATTTATTTATAAAAATTTAATTAATTTTTTTTTCTCAATATTAACTATTAAAGACATAAATATATAACGCATACATCCATATTGTTATACACACATATATAAAATTAGAATTCAATAAAGAACAAACAAACTTCTAAACAAGCTCATAAACGAGCCAGCTTGCAAGCTCAAACGAGCCAAGTACTTATAAGCTTGAGCTTGGTTCGTTTATTAAACAAGCTCAAAAATGAAGCTTGAGCTTAGCTTGTTTACTAAACGAACCGAGCTCAAATGAGCTTTTATCGAGCCGAGCTTCGAGCAGCTTGCGAACGGCTTGGCTCATTTGCGGCCCTAGTTTGAGTATAAATGAAAAAAAAAATAAAAAAAAAATAAAAAAAAAAAAGAGAAAAAAAGAATCTAGTGAGTACATATCTCAAACTCATAAATTGGATTCTGCCCTCAATAATTTGCTAAATTTCATTTAATTATGATATGTAGGTTTTTTCTGGGGGTTAATTTACACAACTTTTGGCTTATTTTGCAGTTCATCCTTCTCACTAATGTTTACCATAACGTATGGAGAATTGAAAACAAAGGGTTTGTTTTGTTGAAAACAATTAAGTGGAAAGAAGCACAGAAAGTTATTTCCAAAAATTACAAACTATTTTTTTTAATAGAAAATTGTATTACAAACATAAAAGTTCCATAGTATTGTTTAGAAGGAACAAAAATTTGTAAAATTGTAAACTGGGATCAGTTACGTCCAATTTATGGGTGTACAAATCATTTGTGAAATTTATGTCCAATTTAGCGGCGAAAAAAAAATTTATTGTAAAAATCAGGAATATTTAGACTTTAGGTCTCAAATAAGTCTTGAAATTTGTGTTTGGATCTCCATATTATACATAATTAGTGCTTGGGTCTCAAAATTGTCACAAAAAATAAGAGAAAATTTTAGTGGCACCCCACTTTTTTTACGCTAATTTAAGGTGCACCCCATAAGTTTACATGAATGTATGACACCCCCAACTTTTGACGGTTTCAGTCCAAAACGAACGGTCAACCCCGTTGACCAATTTTTTTTGACGAAAATACCGCCCTACCTGTTCTCTTCTTCCCCGCGTCAACTATTCGTCTCCCCCCCTCCGTCGTGCTCGGCCCCCCTCCACGACGTCGTCGTACTCCCCCCCCTCCCCGACCTCGCCGCACCCCCCGGCCACCACCACCATCACCAACATCATCACCATCACTATCATCATCACCACCATCCACCATCATCACCGCCCAGCCTCCCGCTCCGCCCCCTAGCCCCCACCGCCACCGCCGTCCACTAGCCCCCACCACCATCCAACATCATCCACGTGCTCGGCCCCTCTCCTTCTCTCATTATTAATTTCTTGATTGTATTCTCTTCTCCAAGAAAAAATGTCTCAAAGTGGGCTATTGTCCCAGAGCATCATGTGCTCATTCTCAGCGAAGCTCAAGGAGCTGGTGGAGCAACAAGAAGAAGAAGAAAATAACAAGAAGAAGAAGAAAAAGAAGAGGAGGGGCACAAAGTGTCTTCCAAGATGAGGAGGGGCACAAAGTGTCTTCCAGCGGAGCTGAAGCTGACGTGCTTCCCAGGAGTAGCGGGCGGCCGGTTCGAGACGGTGTCAAGATTCTGCTACAGCAACAACGACAGGGTCCTCGCCGCCGCGACGATGACGATGCGCCCCTCCGACATCTGCGTCCTCCACTCCTCAGCCCACCTCCTCGGCGTCGCCGACCTCCTCGCGCAGGCCGAGGCCCTCCTCGACGGCCTCTTCTACTGTAGGGGGCCAAGCACGGGGATGATGTTGGTGATGGTGGTGGTGGTGATGGCCGGGGGGTGCGGCGAGGTCGGGGAGGGGGGGAGTGCGGCGACGCCGTGGAGGGGGGCCGAGCACGGCGGGGGAGGGGGGGGGAGCAGCCATGTGTGACGGGGAGGGGGACACACAAAAGGAGAGAAGGGCATTTTCGTCAAAAAAATTTGACCGTTCGTTTTAGACGGAAACCGTCCAAAGTGGGGGGTGTCCTACATTCATGTAAACTTGTGGGGTGCACCTTAAATAAGCGTAAAAAAAGTGGGGTGCCACTCAAATTTTCTTAAAATAATTAGTGACACTTTTGGTGACACTTTTTCTGACACTTTTGAGACATTAGTGACACTTTTGAGACCCAAATACTAATTATCTCCGCCCAAAAATAGGGGAGTAAAACAACTTTCGCCGCCCTAAAATATGGCCTAAAATAAAAGTCGAGAAAATTTGACCGGCACCCCACTTTTGTTATGCTAATTTAAGGTGCACCCCACACAATTACAACAATGTAAGGTACCCCCCACTTTTGACGGAAACCGTCATCCTTTGACGATCAACGGGTTTGACCAATATTTTTTGACGAAAATACCCTCGTCTTCTTCCCTGTGTCCCTCCCCCGTTTCCCCCTTGGCTGCCCTCCTCCCCGCCGCCGGCTTTCCTCCGTTCCCCCCTCCTCTCTCTCCTCCCCATCACCACCACCACTATTATCACCACCACCTTCACCATCAACACCACTACCACCACCACCCGCAGCGCCCCCCTCCGTGACCCCCGCTCCCGCACCACCGCCCCTCCGCGAACCCCGCCCTCCGTGCCCCCCTCCATGTCCCCCGCTCCAGCAGCAACAGCATCGGCGCGGCAGCAGCAACAACAGCGGCGGGGAGGACGAGGGCGAGGAGGGGCGGAGGTCACGAAGGGGCGGGGGTCGCGGAGGGGTGGAGGTGACGGGAGATGGTGGGGAGGTTGGAGTTTGGCAGCCCCCTTCCCGCCCGTCGGCGCAGGGACGGGGGTGCGAAAAGGGGCGGGTGGTCGGCAGGGGGGAGGGGGGGTGGGGACGGGGGGTGGTGATGGTGAAGGTGGTGGTGGTGATGATGGTGAAGGTTGTGGAGATGGTGGTGGTGGTGGTGGCAGAGGGGCGAGCAGGGGGGAAGGGGGGGGGGGTGCGAGCACGGGTTCGGAGGCGGGTGGTTTCTGCTATTGGGATACTTTCGTCAAAAAAAAAGGGTCAACTCAGTTGACCGTCCAATATAGGCGGAATCTGTCAAAAGTGGGATATAATTTGCAATAGTGTAAAGCTGTGGGATGTACCTTAAATTTGGATAAATAAAGTGGGGTGGCACTCAATTTTTCTCATAAAAGTATACGCCCAAATATAGAGGTAATTTACCAAAATTAATTATTCGTTTACTTTAGTCTAAAACAATTCTTAACCATTGGAGAAGTTAAAAAAAAAAAAAATGCTTATACGCGTTAGTTAGGGGCGTATATTTATGATATGGCTTTTTTTTTTTTTTGGAGGGGGGGGGGGGGGGGGGGGGGGGGGGGGGGGGGCGTAGTGGGTATCTATCTGTACTATTAGAAAACTTGGTGCCTCTTCCGCAATACTAAGAAAATTAATTGCTTCTAAAAGCATCTCCAACCCTATTGTGAGTTTGGAAAAAATGGTTGTCACGTAGGAATGACAAGGATTTTTTTCAAAAGTACTTCTCCAATGCAAATGTGAAATAAATTGTGAAATTGACATGGCAATGACATGGCAAGGAGAATGTGAAGTTGGTTGTCTAGATCTAGACAATGCACTTCACCATGACTTTATGTCCACATCCACATCATCAATTATGAATAAAAATATATAAAAATAAAAGAAGAAGTGATAAAGTTGTCTTGAAAGTTGAAAAAAAAAAGTAATTTTATTTTCTCAAACTTTTGCATTGGAGAACACATTTTTATCTCATTGTCTTGTGTGAATGTCATCTTGCCACATAGAAAAGACATTGTCTTGTGCCTCATGCTACATAGGATTCACAACACAAAACAAGACAATAGGGTTGGAGATGCTCTAATGCAATTTTCTGTTTTTTTAATCAAGTTTTTGTTTGTGTCTGAGAAAGCGTCATTCTTGATTAGGGAGTGGACAATGGCAAGCACAAGTGGTGAGATTTCGATGGTGGCCGTGGATATGGAAAAGCTAGAGAATGCCAGGATTTCGATGGCGGAAAAAGAAGAGAATTCTAGAGTTTTGACTATAGCCCAAAATATGCGAAAAGAAATGGATGACAAGCAAGGTAAACTTTTTGGTAGGAGACCGGTGAAGAGTGATCATGAATATACGTTCAGCAAGGTGCTTGATTCGGTTCGAAAAGAATGTGAAGATGACTACGAACCCCAAATCATCTCCATTGGCCCAATCCATCGTGACAAGGAAGCCCTCAAGCCGATGGAATCGTTGAAATGGAAATACTTGAGTGAACTCATCGACAGAAATCCGGAAAAGAATACACTTGAGAATTACGTGGAGGCGATTTGCTCGGTTGAGGAGAAGGCAAGAAAATTATACTCAGAGTCGGTCAAACTGGACGACAACTTCGTTAAGATGATGGTGTTGGATGGATGCTTTCTCATCGAGTTTCTCGTCAAAACTTTTTGTGGTGTAAACCACCAGTGGTATCTCAATGAGCTGAACGTGAGACGGAGCCTTCCACTGTTGCGGAGAGACCTGCTATTGCTAGAAAACCAAATCCCCTTTATCATTCTTGAGGTTTTGTTCAATTCCTCTGATATCCTAAAGCCGAAACCTTCCACTACTGATACTGAAGAATTGTGGACTCCAACTCTAACGGAACTTATTGCCTTCTCTGTTACTCTGGAAAGGGGTCGGTATTGGTATCCGTATTTGTATTTGTTTAGGGATATAATACCCAAATACGTAGTCCACCTACTCCATGTGCATCACGCATGCCTTCACCCACCTCATAAATATCATGAAAGTAGCTATACAATACGTAAGAATATAAGGAGGATCGGGAGGCTGGTTGCTGCACCCTTCTTGTTGCCCTTGTTCTGCTTACTCACTTGTAAGACACCACCAAATTTTTTGGGATGTCGCCGAGCCTATCGGAGGGGGAGAGGACGGAGTGCGCCAGTTGGAGAGATCCCCTCTGCCACCCAACTTCGCAACTCAGGAGTTAATTTTAAGAAGAAGAAGAAGAAGAATAGCTACTTGACGTCGGCAGTCGGTGCCACCTTTGATAAGGAAGAAGGCATCCTGGAGATACCGATGTTCTCAGTCGAAGATACTCAAATCTCAATTTTTCGCAACCTGATAGCCTTTGAGCATATGTACCCGACAGCAGGCAACCACATAACAAGCCATGCATTACTAATGGCATGTCTCGTTAGGACGGCAGAAGATGCGGCCATACTCAGAGACAGTGGCATCATCGAGAGCATGCTCAAGAAGGACATACAGGTGGTAGAAGTGTTCGCTCGGTTCCTCAAGGATTCCTATTTGGGCTTTGAGAGACTCGATAACCGGAAACTGTTCGTGGAGGTCTTGGAATATTGCAGTGAATTTCACCACAAGTGGAGGGCGGATTTCAAGCATAAATACTTTGGGAATCCCTGGACTGTCGCCTCCCTGATAGCAGCCATCGTGGCCCTGCTTCTCACCTTTGCTCAGACCTTTTACACCATCTACGCCTATCATCACCCTCCTTCGACTTAACTAATTGCTCTGCTCTGCTCTGCAAGTGTATATATGGAGGAGATGGGAAGCACATATATATTGCTTGTTTGAGAGCATATATAATGCTCTGCTCTGTAAGTTTTCTAGTTAATTCCAAGACCAAGTGTGAGCGTGTTACTCTTGTTTGTAATAAGGCTTGTCTTAACATGGGCACATGTTGACAACCACTGAAATAATACTTGAGATGAGATTCCTTTGCTTTGCTTTGCTTTGCTTTGCTTTGCTTTGAGTTCTTGTGATATTTTCTCAACTTAAATTTGCCTTCTCTTTTCGTCATTCATATCATTCTTCTCCCGTTTCACACTATTGACGTCCCTTTACTTGAAAGAGGTCCTTCCAACCTCATTTAGTTGTTAATTTGATTTTGAAGACAAATTCTATGGTCTCATTTTGAAATGGCAAACGTGTTAAAAGAGCAAACGCAAAATGGCAATAAACAAACAGCTTGGCTAAGGGATTGCATTTGGTTCCTAATTTTAGACCATGAATGCAAAGGGCATTTTGATTGGTTTGTTATTTTAATACGTTCGTTTAGAAATAAATATAATTAATTACTAAAATGTACATCTCTACTAATATAATGCAGATTGAAAACCGCTCAAATACAAAATGTATATCCTCCATTAACTAATGCAAATTATATATATATATATATATATATATATATATATATATATATATATATATATATATATATATATATATATATATATTATTCTGTCCACCCCATCATCATCTGCATCATATTCGTTGGATTAGATTTTAAAAAGGACTACATTAAAATCTGTTGTTTCCGAAACAGATCTTAGATTGAAGAACGTAAGTGTACAGAGTGATTCTGCAAAAGAATTTGCTGACTCACTCTGTATATGAGGAACGTCAGAGAATTCAGAGCAAAGGAATTTGCTTCTCTAAAGGTCTTGTAGTCTCTTTAAAGAAGACGGAGGAAGAAGAAATTGCAACTCTGCTGGGATGATGATGATCGACTACCAAAATAAGTCATATCAGCGACCTAATTAGCGACGCCAAATTAAAACGCCGCTAATATTTTTGGATTTAACGACGCCGAAATTAAGCGTCACAATACGTCGCTGATAGCGACAAACAGCGACATATTGCGACTACATTTAGTGTAAAAAAACCAACATCGTTGATTTGTCGGAAAACGTCGCCAGTTTTATTAGTTCAGCGACATTTAGCGTCGCAAAGATTAAGACGTCGCCGAATATTAAAGGAAGGCCGACGCTTTGCGACGTATTTACGGACGTCGCTAACTTCTGCTAAATAGGGTTTCCTCGGTTCCACTTTTCATTTCTTTCTCTTCCCAAATTTTTTGTTCTCGCCCCTCTTCCCCCGACCTCGATGACAGCCCGACCCCCTTCCCTCCGGCGCCGCTCATCCTCCTCCTCCACTGCGAGCCCCTTCTCCTCCCTCCGGCGAGCCCCTTCTCCTCCTCCTCCTCCACCGCGAGCCCCTTCTCTTCCTCCACCGCGAGATCCTCGTCCTCCACCACCGCGAGGAGACTGAAGGTAAACCCTAACCCTAATTGAGGTATTTTTCGTGTCCAAAATGGATACGGAGACACATTACGACCATGTCTTCACTGATACAGTGTGTTCGTGAGATTTTGGACACCTTGTGTCCATTTGTTGGACACGTGGACACCCCCAAGCTTGCATATATATATATATATGTATTTCACCTATGTACACTTAATCCCCTCCTCCTCCACCACCGAACTTGTCCTCCTCCTCCTCCTCTACCACCGCGAGGAGACTAAAGGTAAACCCTAACCCTAATTGAGGTGTTTTTCGTGTCCAAAATGGACACGGAGACACATTACGACCATGTGTTCACCGATACAGTGGGTTCGTGAGGTTTTGGACACTTTGTGTCCATTTGTTGGACACGTGGACACCCCCAAGCATGCATATATATATATATATATATATATATATATATATATATATATGTATGTATGTATTTCACCACTGTACACTTAATCCCCTACATACACTTGTGTATTTTCGTATTAATTTGGATTTTCATATTGGGTTTGGGTTTCGATATAGTGTTTGATACATTGTTTCACCTTGCAACATTCCTATACTTATTTTAGACAACAAGTATATGAACCAATTAGTCAACATCTATTTGTTGAAGTATAGTACTCCATTCTTCGTAAGTTCTAGCTATATATGTCCCAAGATCCAATACTCGAAAATCCCAAGAAGAAGAAGAAGAAAAGATTAAAATGACATCGCTCAACATCCTATGACAACTCTTTGTAGAATTGTGTTAAAGTGTGAGTTCTACAGTATGGTTCTCTTTGTAGAATAAAATGACATCGCTCAACCCTATCGATCCTCCATACAAGTCTTCCTTCATCTATTGTCTTAAAGTGTGAGTTCTACAGTATGGTTCTCTTTGTAGAACTGCGTCTTATTTTAGACAACAAGGATTTTCTATTTTTATAGGTAACATGGCAACATGTGTAAGGGAACATATAGGTGTGTGTTTGTGTTTGAAAGGGAGTGTCACAAGAGTGAGGCGTGAGCATGTGTTAGTATTTTGAGCTGTGAGAGTGTTTGTCATCGACAGAGGTTAGTACCAACTGGAAAGTTAGGTTAAGAGAACCTGGAAACTATGGTGTGGTTGTATAAATCATGTATATGTATGTGTGTGTCTAGTGGGAGAAAGGGGGAGGGTTAACTAGTACCAGGTATTTGGAGAGGAGGGAGAGTTTATACTAGTATATATAGACTGATATCCTAAAACTTGACTTATACAACTTAGAAATGGCTAGTTTGACCAAGTTGGACTAGTTTAGCTTAGAGTTGACTCGGTTGGACTATACATAATATATAAACTAATATCCTAAAACTTGACTTCTACAACTCAGCCTATATGAAATATTGTAGACACGGGTGATATACCGCCGCGATAATCTCTGACCACCGCACGCACAAACACGCGAAAGAAAAGTTAGCAATACGAAAAGAAGATGACAGATAATCTCTGACCATTTAACATAAAATGTCACGTGTACATATACTGCGGAAAGTGTAGACCGCATGATCAAACAATTGCATATCATTCACTACCTTGATGTATCTATCTTACAAAATTATGGAGCAGAATTACTATCTGCGGAATCGTACTTGGATGTACAACCGTCATCCTGATGACATGTGCGGTGTGCGGGATGAATTCATAGAGGGTGTACACCAGTTCCTGCAGTTTGCCAAGGCGTTCCCTCAGTACATGGACGGTACCAAAATTAAGTGTTCGTGTGTGAGATGTCGCAACTTGATATATCATCCAGAAGTGGATGTCACGTATCATTTATACTCGAAGGGTTTCACGCCGAATTACTATCATTGGAGCGAGCACGGAGAACTTGTGTCTTTAGCATCGGATTACGAGCCTTATGTGGATGTCCACAACAACGCTCCTTACGACGATGGGTTGGTGAACATGGTTTTCGACGCGGCCGGGCCTAGTTTCGATCCGGATGATTATGATGCACCTGAGGAGGCACCGAACCCAGATGCTGCACAGTTCATGGAGTTGCTGGAGAATGCAAGAACTCCATTATATCCTGGTTGTGAGGATCATTCACCGTTGGAGGTGGTTACAAGATTGTTGAGCATCAAGTCCGATTTTAACATGTCGCAAGATTGCTACAACCGTCTTATGGAGTTGCTTATAGAAATATTTTCTGAGGGTGCGAAGTTGCCTAAAGACTTCTACCGGTCTAAGAGGATGGTTAGATCGCTCTGGATGGGATACGAAAAAATTGATGCCTGTCGCAATGGGTGCATGTTGTACTACAAAGACAACAAGGATGAAGACGCCTGCAGATTTTGTGGTGTCGATCACTACAAGGCATGTAGTAGAGGAAAGTTTGTCGGTGCCAGAAAGCGTACCTCTTCGACGCACTACTTGCCGTTGACGCCGCGGTTGCAGCGGTTGTTTATGGCGAAGAAAACTGCATAAAACATGAGTTGGCATAAGCGGGAACATACCGAAGGAGTGTTGGATCACCCATCTGATGGAGAAGCATGGAAGCACTTTGATCGAGAGTATCCAGATTTTGCTTCTGATCAGCGTAATGTCAGATTGGGTCTCTGCTCCGACGGTTTTACTCCATTCGGACTTTCGGGATCCCAGTATTCGTGTTGGCCTGTGATCATCACCCCGTACAATCTACCGTCTTGGATGTGCATGAAGACTCCGTATATATTTCTCACCGTTATTATCCCAGGTCCGAACAATCCGAAAAGGAACATCGATGTGTATTTACATCCGTTGATTGATGAGTTGAATCAGCTGTGGGAAGTAGGTTCCAACACGTACGATGTATCTAGAAAACAAAATTTCCGGATGCGGGCAGCACTTATGTGGACCATCAACGACTTTCCGGCCTATGGAATGTTATCTGGATGGAGCACGCATGGTCGTCTTTCATGTCCGTATTGCATGGACAACACTAAGGCTTTTCGTTTGAAACACGGAGGCAAACCGTGCTTCTTCGATTGTCATCGACAATTCCTGCCGAAGGATCATCCGTACCAGAGGAACAGGAATGCTTTTTGTGCTGGCGTTGTGGAGAAGGCTAATCCCTCGCCAAGGTGGACCGGATACACGATATGGGAAGAGGTAAAAGATTTACCAAGAGCTATTGAACAACCTGCTACGGGCTACAAGTGTGACGGATTTGGTCGCACTCATAACTGGACGAAGAGGAGTATATTCTGGAATCTTCCATATTGGGGCACCAATCTGATTAGACATAACCTTGATGTCATGCATATCGAGAAGAATGTGTTTGACAACATAATTAATACTGTAATGGACGTAAAGGGGAAGACGAAAGACAATCCAAAGGCTATATTGGACTTGGAAGAAATATGTAGACGTCCTGCATTGCATTTGATAGAGGACGGGAATGGGAAGTTGAAGCAGCCTAAGACAATTTTCTCACTGGAGTAGGAGGATAAAGTGAGGCTTTGTAGGTGGATTCAAGGTCTGAAATTTCCATATGGGTATGTTTCAAACTTGAGAAGATGCGTCGACCTCAAGGAGAACAAACTGACAGGTATGAAGAGCCATGATTGTCACGTATTCATGGAGCGGTTAATTCCGATTGTATTTCGGAAATTCTTACCGCAGGCAGTTTGGGATCCACTGACGGAGCTTAGCATATTCTTCAGGGACCTTTGTTCTAAGAAATTGCTCGTTGAACGTCTAGAAAAGCAAGAGAAGGACATTGCGGTAACACTGTGCAAGCTAGAGAGGGTGTTCCCTCCTGGATTCTTCGACTCTATGGAGCATTTGTCGATTCATCTTTCCTACGAGGCACGTGTTGGTGGACCCGTCGAATATCGATGGATGTACCCGTTCGAGCGACATTTGAATCACCTAAAAAGAAAGGTAAAAAATAAGGCTCGGGTCGAGGGTTCTATTTGTGAAGCCTATATTCTCGAGGAGATTACAAATTTTTGCTCCTCCTATTTCAAACCTCATGTTGCTACGAATAGAATGAGGGCTCCGAGAAATGACGACGGATATGAAGAATTTAATGATGGAATACTGAAAGTATTCAATGCGTCCGGAAAGCCTTCGTGGAAAATGAAGAAGAGATATTTGAATGACGAAGAGCTAAGGGCTGCTCAGTTGTATGTATTACTCAATTGCGACGAGGATAAAGTGGAGAAGCTAGAGGGGTAAGTAACTCAGGATGATGAGTTTACATCATCTCAATATAATAGTATAAGCAAATATTATTGTACTAATTGGCGGTTGCTTCGTTGTTTTTCAGCACATATAATGATGAGTTGAGGCTGGTTAGAACCTACCTAACAGATGAAGCATTAGAACAAAAAATGAGACGTCATTTTCCTTCTTGGTTGAGCGAATATGTAAGTAGCTCGGTAATTAATGGTCTCTTCTAATGCAACTGCGCAATAAATAATTTATTATCGCTTCTTTGATATTCAGGTCGATCGTGTAGTTTCACCCGAGATTGAATTAATTAGAACTCTTGCCAAGGGACCAATTACTATTGTTAAAATATGGCCAAGTTACTGTGTCAATGGCTTTCGGTTCAAGTCGACAAATGCTCCGATCAGAGACAGCTTCCTGGATCTTGATTCCACGAAAAACAGTTATTTGTGTATCATGTCTTCGAACTACAAAACGTCGATCCAGGAAATGATTTCTTTAGCATCTTGCGAGAGATTGTGGAGTTGTCATATAATAATGGCAGAGAACCTGCAAAGATCGTGTTGTTCAAGTGTGAATGATTCGATCCGATTGAAAATCAAGGTTGGAAAATTGACAAGCATGGTCTTCTGGATATAAACTACAAGCGTAGATATTAAGGCTACGAACCGTTTGTCCTAGCAACTCAGGCTCAGCTCGTGTACTTCACAGCTTATCCGAGACGGAGAGCAACGAAGTTTGACTGGTGGGCAGTATGCAAGACTAAAGCCAGAGATACTTTTGATGTTGACGAAAAAGCTTACCAGGAGGACGAGCTACCTCTTGTAACCAATATTTTCGATGTGGACTCCACGAAAGTTACGCATTATACGACACATAATGTAGAAGACGTAGAATTATCCGAAGAGGAAGACGAAGCCGACGAAGGCGAAGATGAAAGTGAAGATGAGGAGGAAGAGGAAGATGAGGTCGAGGAAGACGAACAAGATGATTATTCTGAAGATGATTGAGAGAGATAACTTATCAGAACTTAGATGTTTCTTCTAGAATATATTATCTGAATTTAGATGGTTATTGTAGAATGTATCATCATATGTTGTCTTGGTTATTATCTTGTCTTTGTTGGACTTTCATATTTCTAGTCTCTATTATTTGTAGAATATATTTCTAGTCTCTATTGTAGAATATATTATCTGCTATTTTTAGTCTCTATTATTTGTTGTACTTTCATATTTCTAGTCTCTATTATTTGTTGTACTTTTATATTTCTAATCTCTATTATTTGTTGTATTATCATATGCTGTTATCAGATATGACAGGTCGTCGTGGAGCGTTCCGAAGGGGACAACGAGGTCACTCTCCTCCGGTACTTCCTACAGGTACTGCTAGAGGACGGAGTTTTCCTTCGGTACCTCATCTGGTACCGGCTCTGGATCCTCTTCGCCGATTACTCCTCCATATCGGACAGTAGGTGGGCCTGGTGGGACGACGTCACGTGGCATATGTACTGGGACGAGTAGTTCCAGGCCTGTTGAGAGTGCTCGCCCGTCTAGCATTCCTACTACTGATATGAAGATGGAGACGGATGAGCAGATGGCGAAGGCTGCGGCGACGGCCGAGGCGGCGGCGCCGACGGCCGACCAGCATCATGCAGATGATGCGTGCGCACCTCCGGAGGAGAGGAGGATGGAGATCTGGGCCGACGGTACAAAGTAGGTGTTTTGGTTTATAATTTTTTTCTTTCTGTTTTTATCATAATTGAACTTTTTTCATGAATATAATATGTTTGTATAGATATCGTCCTCCAGAGGTACAGAGACGTCTAGGCCACATGCTGAGGCATAATTATGGTGGTGTTTGGATTAACTACTCTGAGGCTCCGGACGAGAGGAAGGCCTTCTGGTTTGCGCGCTTCAAGGTTAAAATATATTTTCTTTTAACATGAATCATATAATTTTTGTATATTATATATAACTGATAAATATTTGGTTTGCGCTCTTCTAGGATATATTTTTCTATCCACCGCACCGGGCCGAGCTTATCGAGGGGATGTTTCCTGCCGTCGCTGCCAAGCTGATCCGCGACTCTATCAATGATCAGAAGGATCGTGATCGTGCCGGAAAGCTGATCCAAGGTTGGATCACCCATGATCAATGGAATGCGATGAAGGCTCGATTCGAGGAGCCAAGGTACAAGGAGAAGTCGGAGAAGGCCAAGGCGGCTAGGCAACATGCCTCGAAGTGGTGCGGTGGGTCGATTCTGATGATGGAACATTTTCGTCGTCTGGTATGTCTTTCTCTTTTAGAAATATTATCTTAATGCAAAACCGATAAATTATTACTAAGATAATATATTTAATTACAAGTAAGGAAGGTCGGTAACGCCGACATGGTGACCGTCTTCCTGGCCACCCATCGTCACGGCGGTGACCTTATTGGCGAGAGGGCCGAGCAGACTTATGTAAGTATTACAATATGTTATCTTAATTTAATACTTCGTGTCAATTTTAATATAACTTAGTAAATACGATGCAAATAAATATTCATGTGGTTAGTAATAATAAGTACATTAATTAGAAATTAGAAATAATAAGTACATTAATTTGAAATTAGTAATAATAAGTACATTAATTAGAAATTAGAAGTTAGTAATAATAAGTACTTTCGAGGCCGAGTATTAGAGGCTACGGGAACGGGCGGCTGCTAGTGCACCTGATGCAGGAGAGGCCGGTACTTCGTCGCAGCCCACTCAAGCTTCGTCGCCGGACGAGCTGTGGATGGCCGTCGCTGGTGGACTCCGTAGGGGTACGTACTACGGTACGGGATCCTATGGCGCCCTAGTTGCGACCCAGTCCTCTAGAACATCTCCTGCTAGTGTGCATGGTCCACAGCCGTCCCAGGAGTCTGCCCGAGTCCACCAGATGATGGAGTCTCTCCGTGACGACCTGCTACGACGGATCGAGGAGCAGTCTCAGCATCCTACGGAGGATCCTGCGCTGCTAGCATGATTGGATGCACTCGACCGCGATATTATGGACCTCAGGGAGACGAACCTCAGGGAGACGACTGAGAGGACAGAGCGCACCGTTGGAGGGTTAGAGCGCACGGTGACGGATCTGCAGACAGGACAGGTGACCATGGCCGAGAGGATGAGATTGGCGCAGGAGTCGATGGTCTAGAGCAGTGATAGAATGTTATCTATCATGGATGCATACCACCAGCGACTTACAGCGTTGGAGCGTGCTGGTCTTCCAGGTGCGCCTTCATCGTCGTTGACTCCGCCGCCTCCACCGCCTTCTTCTTCGATACCGATTCCACTGACGTCACTGCCTCCTCCATCGGTATCGATTTCACTGGAGGAGTATGAGTTGTTCTTATCCCTTCATCGCGGCGGTGCCCCTTCTGTACCAGATTCCTAGTAGTCCTAGTTAGGATTGTTTCTTTGTGTTTGTTTTATTCTTTGTTTGTGACTTGGATATTTGTTGGTTGTGTAGATTTAGATTTTTGGATCCTATTCTATTTGTTGGTTGTGTGTACACTTTGGTTATTTGGTTGTAGACTTTGTTATTTGGTGTAGAATTGGTTATTCGGATACTTGGTTATTTGGATATTTGATTATTTGGTTAGTTGCTGTGTGATTGTTGTAAACTCGGTTATAGGGGCTGAAATTTGTGTACAGTGAGAAATGGACATTCTGAGAACTGGACATTGTGTGATTGTTGTAGACGTGGTTATAGGGACTGAAACCTGTGTACAGCGAGAAATGGACATTCTGTGATTGTTTGGATCCTATTCTACAGTGAGAAATGGACATTCTGTATTTTATTTTTTTTGCAGATTTAGCGACGTTTATCGACGTCCACCAACGTAATATTACGTCGGTAAACTTCGCTAAATCTGCGATATTATCCAGGGTACCGACGTTTAGCGACGTCAATTTATGTCGGAGGACGTCGGTAAATGTCGGTGCACGTCGGTCATAATCCCCAGGAATTTCCAGGATTTACCGACGTTTAGCGACTTTGAACATGTCACTAAACCACCGACGACTCGACGGTAATTCGTCGGTAAATTTACGACTCGTAGCGACATTAAATATTACGTCGCAAAGCCACCGACGACACGACGGTAGACATCGGCATTATACCGACGTATAAATACGTCGGTAAACGTCGGTAATTGCGACGTTTGGCGACGTTTAAAAGATCAGCGACTTATATTTCTGCGACCAGCCCGAAACGTCGGTAAATTCGTCGCTAAATATTTTTAGCGACGAAAATTGATGTTTTAGCGACGTCTTTTGGCGTCGCTAAAACGAGTTATTCTGGTAGTGATCATCGTTTCTCAAAACAAGATTCGCCCTATAGCGATCTGCTCCCAATAACCAGCAAGTTCGAACAAATAAACGTCTGGAACGCTCGCTGTCACCTCCTGATTAAACTCGCAGAACTCTTTGAACTCCAATGGCATCGACCTTACAACTCTCTTCGTTTCTTTTTCTGAGCAAGTCGTCAAAGAAAACACGAAGAGAGTATTTATAGAGTTGGACAGAAACCCTAACTCTAATCTTGGGGCCGTACACTGACTGCGAAAAGATATGAACAAATCATGGGAAGATTTAACTGAATCAAATTCAAATCCCATAAATATCGGAACTGTAATATTGACTCAATATTTTCGTAACTATCCGAATCTTTCAATCAGCATCTAATAATTGCACAAGCGCGCGGACGCACAGCAGCGCGTGCAACAGCGCAACAATCCACACGCCAGCAGCACAGGCGCGTGGAAGCCCTGAGGCGCAACACGCAGGAGCGCGAGCGCACGCCGCCACGCAGAGCCGCGCCTGCCCCCGCGTCTGCGCCTGCTCTCGCGTCTGCACCCGTGCCTCTCTCATGCGACTCGCGCATAAGACGAGCACACGAGCGCAACAACAGCGCACAAAGCGCCATGCGTCGATGGTTACGTGCTAAGTGCGCCAACAAAACGTCATTTTGCGTCCGAGTCCGAGTTTCAGGGCTTAGCTCCAAAGAAAATAATCCCATGAGCATGACAAAAAGCATAAATACTTCTTTTTTGGAGTTAGACTTCTTCTTACTAGGAAAATACTCCCACATGGTACCCATGTGCTTCACCACACCTCATGTGCACATCTCAACACAAGCAAAACTTTATATAGAGATACTCACCATTTGGTGTAAGCAATGTGAGACTATTTTTCTAGCATCCAAGGCAAAACACCAACAAAATGTGTACAAAAATAGAATAAGAAAGAGATACCAAAAATTAAACAAGAGAGAGAAACCGAGAGAAAAAAATATCGCGGCTTCTCCTTCTACCGCTCCTCCTTCGTCAGCTCCGCCTCTGCCCAGCCTCAGCTCCTCCACCAACGCTCACCTCAACTTTGATGTTTTGGAATTCTGAAAAAGTTACAGTATTGCTTGTTCTGGATTTTGATTCGTCTATTGCATGAAATAATTTGATTGTTTTTTTTGTTACTGTGCTTCTTCCTCTTGAACTTGTTGAGTTTTCCAAATTCCCAGTAAGAAAATCTAATCTTTACCCATATAGGCTGTATAGTATGATAAATAACTTGTTTCGTAATATCACAATTGTGGGACGCTGCATTCATCGTGCATTCATGAGCTTCTGTGTCGAGGAAATATGAAAGTTCAATAAAGAAATTATCAAAACATCCAGGCCCTCTAAGTGATGAACTTTAACTAAGCAAATACAATTATAAAACACCTGTGATCTTTCATTACAAATTTACACATTATTTGTTTCCTTAAAGAGAAATGCAAGAACTAAAATATTAATGCTAAACACAAAATGAAGTTTTTGATGATAAGCTTAAGGGGGTGTTTGGTTCTAAGTTTTTGAGGCTTGAAAGTGAGCTTTTAATTTCTTGTCCATGTTTGGTATGTTTAGGATTGGAAATGGAGGAATGTAAGGGACTTATCCATTGATGTGGAAAAGCTATTCCCAAGCACCCCTTCGGAATAGATTTGTTTTCCTAAAAATGATGTTTGGTTATTTTGTTTGGACGGTTATACCCTCTCATTATTTTCAAATTTTTAGCTTCTATCCCAAACATGTGAATCATCAAAAAATTAATGAAAGAATATTAAAGAAAAACTAAATAAATTAAGATTCATATTCCTATGTGAACCAAACATGAAAATATTTTTTTTTTAAATTTTGAACTATTTATTTCCAACATAACCAAACATGAGTATGAAAATGTTGAATTATTTTTCCATGAAAAAGAAAATAAAAATCTTTTCCTAAAAATACAAAAACTTAATCCAAACAAGCCCTAATATGTTGGAAGGTTTGAGGTCCCAGGCCTAGAACCTTCCAACATATTCTTAGCTCGAACTCCAACTCTAAAACATCTTATTTTCTTCTCTGTCACTTTGTACATGGCTGGACATGTTCAGGTATTGGCAATGGGATTTCGATTGGCATTTGTTGAGGGATCTGGCAATAACCAAAAACGTAGTCCACCTACTCCATGCGCATCACGCATATCTTCACCAACCTCATAACTATCATGAAAGTAGCTATACAATATGTAAGAATATAAGGAGCATCGGGAGGCTGGTTGCAGCACCCTTCTTGTTGCCGGACTCCTTGTTGCCCTTGTCTTGCTTACTCACTTGTAAGACGCGAACAACCATTTTAGGAAAGATTGTTTTTTTTTTATCATTTGATTAGAAAAATTGAGTGTTTTTTCCTCAGTTGTTACTTAAAAAGTTTGTTTCTTAGTTTTCTGGCATTGGCTCTTCTTCTAAGTGTTTTGTTTAGATTTTTTTTGTGGATTTTTTTGGGTCTTAAAAAAAAGGAGTTTTGAGCTAAAGAATGTATATTTGTTTTTCTGGGTTTTTATTTTGCTCCGTTGTTATTCAGAAGTACTGGTTCTTTGGAAAGGCTGAATTTTTTCAATTTTGAAGGGAAAAAAAAGAACCTTGACGCACTAGAGCTACTGTCTCGCTTGCTGAGCTCCTCGAAGAGGAGCCAGTCCTCCGTTCGGATTGATCCTTACGAACTTTTCCAGCCTCGCCACCGCCAGCGTTCTTGGACTTTGCCTTGAATATATATGAAGGGATAGAAGAAAGGATAAAAGATGATAGGTTTTTTCTCTAGAAATCTCCTACAGAAGTTTAGATGGAGAATATAATGAATGCCCTTCCACGAGGATCCAGCTATAAATAATTAATGCCCCCTTCCGTCGATTCTCCTTATCCGTAATATATATAAAAACAGTACCCTTCCTTGAATCATGGATCCAGCTACAAACAATTAAGTTAATGGCCCTTCCATTTGGACTATAAATAATTAATGGCCCTTCCATTTGGGCTGGGAGTTTATGACCAACGACAAACATAAATATAAATTAACTAGTGCCTCCTTTTTCTTTTGGGCCCTCGGCAGTGGTCCAGCCTGCCCTGCGCCAGGGCCGGACCTGCTTACAACATTCAAGTTCTCTCTCGCCCACAAAGAATTTTACTATTCTATACATCATGTCTTCTACACCTCGGACACATCATCCTGTTGCAAGTGCAAACGTCAATGCGCGATTGCACGCTTTAAAATGCTAGGACATTTTGTACCTCAGTGCGTCCAAGCGAAGCTCCGCTGTGATCAATCCATTACCTGCATCCTGCAAGCAATCTGGTGGAGGATCAATACTAATCCTCTCGCGTACTGATATGACCCACTTTACTAAACTGACATTTAAGTAGATATATTGAATCATGCAGCATACAATTTATTGATCTTTCTATCTTTGCCTTAGGACCAGTTTCATGTCATATTCGAAAACAGTAGAGCTTGAATTCATGACAAGCATCTTATTTTGATTCGCATAAGCAAACATGCAACATATAGCAATCTCGTGTTTGTTTCGTGGCGTGGCTTCTTGCCAACATCGACGCACTCACCCTTGTATCGACGCAAACTACCATCTTTTTCTGTTATGTTATAAGTGATCTTTATGCAGGATCTTTGTGTGCCTGCACTTTCAGCCCACCGTTCCTTATCTATATAAAGGTGAATGGCTTCGCAAGCCATAATGGACATTTCTCAATGGTACGACGGTGTACTTTAGCATGGGTTGCTAAACCCATGTCCTGAAGTACTCCCGAATGATACTGGTATTTGTGGCACTCCATTCGCAAGTCTAACAGATTGAAATACCCCACACAATACCAATCTCAAATTTTCTTTCTAGATCGAGCGGTCCCGGCGTCCGACCTATCTCGTTCGAGGGATAATCATTACATACCTTGTGCACAAGTTGTCCGTGACCATACAACGATTCAGACTCATACAACCAAACATAGTATGTGTCTGAGACTCGACTAACGCATCATCTCAACTTTCAATTCATCCATCGTAATTTTCATTAGCACAATACCCCAACTCAATGTTCATTAACGAACGTCCCAAGGGCCAATAACTTTTCGAGGCAGCATACCGAATTCAATATTCAATATCCTTCTAGTCATGCATTCGATGCACGCCTCGATCTCGTATCTCCATGTTCTACGCATAGTGTTCATTGTTCATGGCTTGTGCACTAGGGCACTCGCCTCCATAGTCTTTTAATGTAATAGCCTTCTAACTCGTGTGTGGGGACACGAAATGACTCGTGCACTAAGTCACTTGCCGATACAGTTATCCCACGTTCTTATGGCTTGCGCGTCGAGGCGCTTGTTGGTGCTTTCTTTACATGGAGAGAGCTTGCTCTCAACATGCCTTGTAAATTTTAGTCCCACATCGGAAATGCACCATGAGTTATCTCAACATATATACTTGGGTGTGTTGTTGAGAGATGCACATGGGGTGGTGACCCTAAGGAGGGAACCATGTGGGTGATTTTACTAGGAGGTAAGAATAAAGCTCCAAGGATTAAGCATTAATACTTTTGTCATTCTCTTGGATTAAATTCCATTTGGAGCTAAGCCCCAACGGGGCTTAGCGACTCGGACTCGGACACATGGGCTCATGAGGCGTAATGTGGCGTTTTGTTGGCGCACTTTGCACTTAGCACGTCAGCAGTCAGCAGTCATGCGGTCTTTATGCGGCTCATATGCGGCCATGCGGTCTTATGCGGCATGCGGCTCATATGCGGCCTCATGCGGCTCATGCGACCATGCGGCTCATGCGGCCATGCGGCCATGCGGCTCATGCGGCCATGCGGCTCATGCGGTCCATGCGGCTCATGCGGTCCATGCGGCTCATGCGATCCATGCGGCTATTAGGCTCATGCGACCAGGCTGCTGCTGCAGCTGCCGCATGGAGGGCTACGCTGACTGTGCAGATTTTAAATCGGTTATGGAAAGGATGAATCAATGTAATTAATTCAGATCCTATCTTTGTGGGATTTGAATTAATTTTATTCCTATCTTTGTGGGATTTGAATTAATTCAGTTCCTATCTTTGTGGGATTAGAATTAATTCGTTGCTATCTTTTTGTGATTTGATTCAATCTTTCCATAACTGAAGAGGCGGCTAGGGTTTCCACTCTCTCTATATATACTCTCTTCTGGCCTCCTTTGTGGGTACTACGAAAATTAGAAGTCAGAAAAGGAGAAAGAGAGAGAGTTGCTGCCACCATTGCAAATTCATCCGAGGAGTCAGAACAGAGGTGACATCGAGCGTTCCACAAGTTCTTCAACTTGCTGGTTCCTGGAAGCAGATCGTGTGGGGCAAATCTTGCTTTGAAACTTGCTGGTTCTGAAGCTGCGTCAGAAACTGGAAGACGAAGAGATACCTCTTCCCGACAAGTTTGTCATCGGAGGGATCGTCTCAAAACTTCCTGCTGGATGGAGTACCTTCTATGCAAGGATGCACAGAAAGAAGCTGAACATTAGCTTGGGAGATCTACTTCAAGAGATCCATGTTGAGGACGAGATGCGTTCTCAACAGAAGGTGGACACTCTGTCCAAACAATTGGCTAAAGCCAATCTGGTGCAGACGAGGGATCCCAAGGGGAAGCAGGCGGCTTCTCATCCCAAGAAGAAGGACTTCACTAATCTGAAAGTGAAGGGTCCTTCATTCAAGCAATAGAAATCCAAGTCTCACGTGACTTGCTTCAACTGTGACAAGAATGGCCACTATATGAGTGAATACAAATCCAAGCCCAAACCAAAATAGCAGGTATAGCTAAACTTGGTTATTTTGATTACTTAACTTGGTTGCTATTGTTGCACAGGTTGAGTTATCTAGCGTGGTAGCTAACTAGTGGTCTGACACTAGTGCATCTGACCACATGTGCTCTCAAATGAGCTAGATGTTCACCAAGGATGAGTCCTGTTATGACGAAGGTCTCGATGGCGAACATATATCTAGCAGAAGTTCTGAAGATCGAGATAGTGGTTATTAACCACCGACAAAGACACTGGAATGCGTGTTGCACGTACCAGAGATTTTTCGGTGATCTGATCTCAGAAAGTCTGTTATCTGATACAGACTTGAAAGATGGACGTTCGTACTAGCCAGATGGTAATTTCTTGGCGAGGAACATGCTTCAAAAAGATGTTCGGGGCTGAAGGAATGTTCGAACTTCTGCTGATGGTTGAGTGGACTGGGAGTTGTTCTATGACAGAAGTAGACTCAAGCTGTCCTACCGGGACCTTATCTTCGGAATGTGGGGGTAAGAAGGTGGAGGAGTTTAAGGTCTGTGCAGATATAAGACTGTTGGGAAGCTGCTCAGACGATTGAACTAAAGTACTGATCATCTGGAGTTAGTACACTCAGATATCTATGACTTTTATCAATTCTCCACAGAGGCCGGTTCGAAGTGTTTCTCGAAGTGCACGTTCGTATGACTTCTCAAGTAGAAGGATACAGCATTCGAGTAGTTCAGAGACTTCAGGGCTGAAGCTGAACGTTAAATCGATCTACTACTCAGAAGTGATCGAGATGTAGAGTAGAGGTCTCATGAATTTGCATCGTTCTGCAAAGAACATGGAATCATCAATGAGACTACTACTCCATATTCTCCTCAATCTAACGGGATAGCGGAGAGGAAGAACAGAACGTTGACAGAAATGATGAACTCAATGCTGCTAACTATGGGTCTTCCTAAATGCTAATGGGGAGAAGCTGCATGGACGACCACTTTTATTCTAAATAGAGTGCCGTATGCAACTTCAGACGTAACTCCTCATGAACACTGGTTCTAAGTCAGACCAAACTTGAATGTCATTCGAGTGTGGGGGTGTCTGGCGTATGTGAAGCTCCCAGATCTGAAGATTCAGAAGCTAGGGACAAGGACTACGTGTAATGCCCCGAATCCGTTGCGGAGCACGGTGCGGGTTAGCGGCCGAATGGCCGAGTCGGATGAGAATTGGGGAAACTTTACCAGGATCGCGGGATAATAATTGAGATCCTTTCCTCGTTATGGATTGGACTCTTTTGAAATGATGCCCAAGATGCAGTGGCGCGCGTCTTGGGGGAAGAGTTCTATATAAGAGTCGCTTGCCCCGAGACCGTTGCCCTGCTGGTTTTCGATGTCGCTTTTGCTGTTGGCTTTTGTGTGCGTTTTCGTGATTGTTTTCGATGAATGTTTTCATGGATTTACTTTCACCGTCTACGCATTTCATATCGAATCACTGAGAGAAAGAGAAGAAGTATGCTGACCAGACGTTGGTGCCAATGCAGGTGCTAACGCGGTGAACCTCGGGTGACGTTGCGTGGAAGACCTCTTTCTCTCGGCAATTCACCAACAAGTGAGTGGCTTTGATCCTTCGACGATCCTTGATCTTCGCGCATAACAATGGTAGACTTGTTATTGCGTTCGGTGCTTAATAAAAGATGCCTAGTAATAATACGGGAAAGATAATGAAAGATAAATTATCACATGGCTAGGCTTATGTTGTAAATCGAATGATGCTCGTATGCTTTATGAATTGTTTAACAGGTGATGCAAAGACCCAAGTATTGGACGGTAAGTATATCGAACTCCGGTTCGAAAGAATGTGTTAAACATGAATAGTCCCTTGGTTGGATGAACGAATATGCGAGCCTATGGCTCAAGGCAAGTTGGTAAGATGGGAAAATGGCAAGATAAAATGAGAACTATGAATATGTGTGGAAGATGCTATTATCATGCATGTCGTGTCTCTTATTAGTTAAGTTGCATTGCATGCATGGTCATGGACAACTTGTATACAAGGTAGTTCCTCGAACGGTACTCCGAGGCCACGGAACCGATTCGGCCTAGAAGGAACGCCGTGCTGAAGTAGTAGCACAGTGCTGAAGTAGTAGCACGGTCTTTCGGGAACCTTCCGGATGGGCTAGCTACCCACCGCTGAAGGGGCGCCGTCCGACCAAGATGTCCCAGATGACGTGTAGTCAGTGACCTTCATATAGACAGGTGGCATAGCTAACATTGTCTTATGCAGGCAGAGTAAGTGGTATTCATAAATATGTACAGGGATGGCTATCGACCGTGGGTAAGATTCACCAAATTGGTGATCAATATGAACTGCTTATGTTAGATCAACATGAATTGCTTATGTTTCTAACATCACCGTATGCTCCTTATATTTCTCATCAAATATATGAATTGTTAATGGACCCTAAGGCAAGATAGAAAGAATACAAATCAATAGTGAACATTCATGTAATTTACTACTGTTGATTTATGGTGAGATTGGTTACGGCCGCTCACCAGTACATATATGGCAATGTACTGACCCTCGTCTCCACAGGTGCCGGGAACCTAGTGGATAATCGTAGACGCTGAAGGCTTGCTGTCCGACTCTTTAGAAGCTTCGTACATCTTGAAGTTTCCACTTGAAGAAGAAGGCATTTTGCTGAAGGTGGTTATTGCCGCATTATTAATAAAGGGATATGATGTATGGAACAAGTTGTATCTCATTTCAATATTTCTGCAAGTTGTAGCCAAGTTTGGCCTTTCATCTCGGCTGTTTGAGAGCCTTATGTTTATGCAATGTAATTTCAAAGATATCAATAAAGAACTTATTTCAGATCATATCTGTGTTGCCAAAACTTCTTATCATCCGCTGCGAATCTCTATTCAAAATGTCTCTTTTATAAAAAGAACACGAGCACGCCTTGTACAAGTGCAATTCCAGACTTGTACGGTATCACGCCTTAGCGAGGACGAACGATTCGGCATGAATCTAAGCGGAGGCGAACGATTTCCGAATCGGGGCGTGACAGTTTGGTATCAGAGCACGGCTTTACATCCTTGGGAATTTCTTGGTTTTAAAGATTTCGAAATGACACAAGCATTATTGCTTCTCAAACAACTTTGGTTTTAAATGTCCCGAAATGAGATGTTCCATACAATAAGTCCATAAATATATTATGAGACTAACAAACTCCTCTGTTTTGCAGAGATGACAAAGGCGGGTGCAACGAACAACGTGAGTAGCTCAAGGGCGGTAGCCTCAACCGACCCTATGGAGAGGATGCTGGCTATGATGGAGAGCCAGCAGAGGCAGAACGCGAAGCAATTCGAGGCCCAACAGAAGCAGCTAGATACCCTGCAACAGTTGGTCCGAACAGTGGTGAACAATGGGGCTCAAGGCACTCCAGTCTCACGAGAGAGCGAACTGGTGGAGGCAGAGGAACCCCCGGCGGCTAAGAAGACCACCGCTGTGGCGGACATTACAAAGTTTAAGAAGATCTGCAACAAAGAATTCAAAGGGACAGAAGAAGCCACCATCGCTATGGATTGGCTAGTTGAAGTGGAAGATCATCTGGAAGCTTTGGGTATTGTTGGATCAAAAAGGGTCTCGTGCGTGAAACTACTGCTGGTTTCCAACGCACACTATTGGTGGCAAAGTCAGAAAAGAATTCTCGCGGGAGTGAATGGAACAACAAAAATTACTTGGTTGATGTTCCGCGAGGCATTTCTGGCTCAGTACTTCTCTTCGACTGAGCAGCGAGCTAAGGAAATGGAGTTCCTGAAGCTCGAACAGGGGAACATGACGGTGAAGGAGTATGAGGCAGAGTTTTCTAGACTGTCTCAGTATGCGATCACGAAGTTTACTGACGAGGCATCTAAGGCTCGTCGGTTTGAGCAAGGCTTGAGGCCTGCTCTGAAGGCTCAAGTTGTGGTTCAGAAATATAAGACTTTTCAGGAGTCTTATGAGCACGCAAAGGAATTGGACCCACACTATCCTGCGACGGCGCCAGTGCAAGCGTCGGTGCAGAATTTGCATAACAAAAGACCGAACAACGGTGGCAGATATGAGGCGCCTAAGCGTCAGAACCACGGTGGCTTTCAACGACCCAACCAGGGAGGACCATTCTGCAACAAGTGCCGCAACAAAGGGCACTTCGCTAACGAATGTCAGGTGCTAGAGGGTGGATGCTTCAAATGTGGTCGCATGGGCCACGGATTCAGAAACTGTCCTGGGAGGGGCCACCAGAACCCTCCAAGGCAGCAGCATCACCAACAATATCAGCAGAATCGTGGACAGGCACCACGACCTCCTCAGCCACAACAGAATCAGAGGCCCGGTGCCCAGGGCCGAGTCTTTGCATTGACTCAAGAGGAAGCATCATTTGCATCGGATACTGTCGTGACAGGTATATTGTTATTTAATGGCATTCCTGCGCGTACTTTATTTGATTCTGGTGCTTCACATAGTTTTATATCTAAAGACTATGTTAAGGAACATGAAATAAAAATGACAATGCTGGATATGTATCTTAGTGTTAGTACTCCATCAGGAGTGGAGATGCCTACTAACATGATGTGTAGGGATGGTTACATATGTATCGGAGAGAGAAAGCTACCATTAGATGTAGTCGAGCTTGATATGAAAGATTTTGATATCATTCTGGGAATGGACTGGTTAAGTGCATGTTGTGCGATGATTGACTGTGCGAAGAAGCGAGTTATGTTTCGCCTACCTGGGGGAACAGAATTCTCTTACTCGGCCAGTTCGTCGGCGAAGGCTTCGATGGTGATTTCAGCTACTACGGCCCGGTGATTGCTTCATTCTGGCTGCGAAGGGTACCTTGCTTCTGTTCGAGACACACGCAAGAATGGTGCAGACTCAGCTAACACTGATGTCGTGGCAGAATTTTCTGATGTGTTTCCTGACGAGATACCCGGAATGCCTCCAGACCGAGAGATTGAATTCACTATCGATACATTTCCAGATGCTCGTCCGATCTCAAGGGCACCATACAGGATGGCGCCTGCTGAATTGAAGGAACTCAAAGTGCAGCTACAGGAATTATTAGACAAGGGATACATCAGACCCAGTGTTTCACCATGGGGTGCTCCGGTACTATTTGTGAAGAAGAAAGATGGATCAATGCGGCTGTGCATCGACTACCGTGAGCTAAACAAAGTTACAATTCGGAACCAGTATCCGTTGCCTCGAATAGACGACCTCTTCGATCAGTTGCAAGGGGCGTCTGTATTTTCAAAGATTGATCTTCGCTCAGGCTACCATCAGTTAAAGATCAAACCCGACGACATTTCTAAGTCCGCATTCCGAACCAGATACGGACACTATAAATTCTTGGTCATGCCCTTCGGACTGACCAATGCCCCTGCCGCTTTCATGGATATGATGAACAGAGTCTTCCGGCCCTTTTTGGATAGATTTGCGGTCGTGTTCATCGACGACATCCTAATCTACTCGAAGAACAGAGAAGACCATGTAGAACATTTGAGGACAGTGTTACAGACTCTACGGGACAATTAGCTTTATGCCAAGCTGAGCAAATGTGAGTTTTGGATGAGTAGCGTGTCATTCCTAGGGCACGTTATCTCGGCGGAAGGTGTGTCCGTTGACCCAAAGAAAATTGAAGCCGTAGTGGATTGGAAGCAACCCACATCGGCGAGCGAGATCCGAAGTTTCCTCGGCTTGGCAGGCTACTACAGGAAGTTCGTCAAGGATTTTTCAAAAGTGGCAGCGCCTTTAACTCGACTAACCCAGAAGGGAGTGGCATTCGATTGGACTGATGAGTGCGAGGCTTGTTTTCAAAATCTGAAGCAACGTCTCGTATCAGCTCCAATCCTTACACTTCCAGACGGCGTCGAGGGATTCCAGATATACAGCGATGCGTCCGGATTGGGTTTGGGATGTGTGTTGACTCAGAGAGGAAAAGTGATATCTTATGCCTCGAGACAGCTTAAGCCGCACGAGAAAAATTATCCAACGCATGATTTGGAATTGGCAGCGATAGTGTTTGCATTGAAATTGTGGAGGCACTACTTGTATGGAGTGGCTTGCGAGATCTTCACCGATCATAAGAGCCTGAAGTACATCTTTACTCAAAAGGATTTAAATTTGCGGCAAAGACGTTGGTTGGAGCTTATAAAAGATTATGACTTGACGATCGCGTACACCCCAGGAAAAGGCAATATGGTGGCGGACGCGTTGAGTCGAAACTTTGTGGGATCACTCAGTGTTGACAAACGAATATTGGAGGAATTGGAAAGCATGGGAATTGAACTCCAGATTCGTGGCCGAAATGCACAATTGGCTCAACTTCAACTTGAGCCGAGTTTGTTAGAAAAGATAAAGACGGCACAGAGGACGGATGAGTTCATGATTAAGATTGGCGGAATATTGGAAAAGGGTGAAGCCAGCGACTTCACCAGGCACGAGGATGGATCATTGCGACTCAAGGGGAGGCTATGTGTCCCGAAGGATGAAGAACTCCGGAAAGAAATCTTGACGGAGGCCCACTATGCCAAGTATTCCTTGCATCCGGGAAGCACAAAAATGTATAAAGATTTGCGCACGACCTTCTGGTGGCACGGCATGAAACGAGATGTGGCCCTCTTTGTCTCGCGATGCTTAGCGTGTCAACGAGTCAAGGTGGAACACCAGAGGCCCGGCGGGGAGATGCAGAACCTCGCGATCCCAGAATGGAAGTGGGATCATATAACCATGGATTTTATAGTTGGCTTGCCGAAGACGCAGCGGGGGAATGATACAATTTGGGTCATCGTTGATCGATTAACCAAATCTGCACATTTTCTCGCAATGAAAACCACATGGAGCGTCGACCGGTTGGCTCAACTATACGTGGATGAAATCGTCCGACTGCATGGAGTGCCGGCATCAATAGTGTCGGATCGGGATGGGCGATTTGTATCGCATTTCTGGGTCAGTTTGCATGCTGCCATGGGAACACAATTGAAATTTAGCTCTGCATACCATCCTCAAACCGATGGCCAGACCGAAAGGGTGAATCAGATACTTGAAGACATGCTACGGCTTTGTGCTATTGATCTGAAGACCAGTTGGGATACTCACTTGCCGCTAGCAGAATTTGCCTACAATAACAGTTACCAGTCAAGTATAGAGATGGCTCCGTATGAAGCACTGTACGGGCGAAGATGTCGGTTTCCGATTTGTTGGGATGAAGTCGGTGAACGACAGGTACTTGGCCCAGAGATGGTAGAACAGGCCGTCGAGAAGGTCCGCATGATTCGGGAGAAGTTACGTGTGGCGCAAAGTCGGCAGAAGAGTTACACGGATACTCATCGACGACCATTGAAATTTATGGTGGGCGATCACATATTTCTGAAGGTGTCACCGATGCACGGAGTGATGCGATTCGGTGCGAAGGGGAAGCTTAGTCCAAGATTTGTTGGCCCGTTTGAAATTCTTAAGCGAGTCGGCCCTGTCGCCTATCTGATCGCGTTGCCACCGGCATTGGATGGAGTGCACGATATCTTCCATGTTTCCCAACTACGGAAGTATGTACACGATCCAAGCCACGTGGTAGACTTCGGTCCGTTAGGGCTAAGAGCTGACTTGTCTTATGTGGAGGAACCCGTACAGATCTTGGAAAGGAAAGATAAAATCTTACGGAACCGAGTTGTCTCTTTGGTTCGAGTGCTTTGGCGAAATCATTCCGTCGAAGAGTCGACATAGGAACTTGAGGCAGAGGTGAAGGAAAAGTTTCCTTCGTTGTTTGACCTAGGTGGGTTTGTGTTTAAGTTTCGAGGACGAAACTTTTTGTTAGTGTATTAATATGTAATGCCCCGAATCCGTTGCGGAGCACGGTGCGGGTTAGCGGCCGAATGGCCGAGTCGGATGAGAATTGGGGAAACTTTACCAGGATCGTGGGATAATAATTGAGATCCTTTCCTCGTTATGGATTGGACTCTTTTGAAATGATGCCCAAGATGCAGTGGCGCGCGTCTTGGGGGAAGAGTTCTATATAAGAGTCGCTTGCCCCGAGACCGTTGCCCTGCTGGTTTTCGATGTCGCTTTTGCTGTTGGCTTTTGTGTGCGTTTTCGTGATTGTTTTCGATGAATGTTTTCATGGATTTACTTTCACCGTCTATGCATTTCATATCGAATCACTGAGAGAAAGAGAAGAAGTATGCTGACCAGACGTTGGTGCCAATGCAGGTGCTAACGCGGTAAACCTCGGGTGACGTTGCGTGGAAGACCTCTTTCTCTCGGCAATTCACCAACAAGTGAGTGGCTTTGATCCTTCGACGATCCTTGATCTTCGCGCATAACAATGGTAGACTTGTTATTGCGTTCGGTGCTTAATAAAAGATGCCTAATAATAATACGGGAAAGATAATGAAAGATAAATTATCACATGGCTAGGCTTATGTTGTAAATCGAATGATGCTCGTATGCTTTATGAATTGTTTAACAGGTGATGCAAAGACCCAAGTATTGGGCGGTAAGTATATCGAACTCCGGTTCGAAAGAATGTGTTAAACATGAATAGTCCCTTGGTTGGATGAACGAATATGCGAGCCTATGGCTCAAGGCAAGTTGGTAAGATGGGAAAATGGCAAGATAAAATGAGAACTATGAATATGTGTGGAAGATGCTATTATCATGCATGTCGTGTCTCTTATTAGTTAAGTTGCATTGCATGCATGGTCATGGACAACTTGTATACAAGGTAGTTCCTCGAACGGTACTCCGAGGCCACGGAACCGATTCGGCCTAGGAGGAACGCCGTGCTGAAGTAGTAGCACAGTGCTGAAGTAGTAGCACGGTCTTTCGGGAACCTTCCGGATGGGCTAGCTACCCACCGCTGAAGGGGCGCCGTCCGACCAAGATGTCCCAGATGACGTGTAGTCAGTGACCTTCATATAGACAGGTGGCATAGCTAACATTGTCTTATGCAGGCAGAGTAAGTGGTATTCATAAATATGTACAGGGATGGCTATCGACCGTAGGTAAGATTCACCAAATTGGTGATCAATATGAACTGCTTATGTTAGATCAACATGAATTGCTTATGTTTCTAACATCACCGTATGCTCCTTATATTTCTCATCAAATATATGAATTGTTAATGGACCCTAAGGCAAGCTAGAAAGAATACAAATCAATAGTGAACATTCATGTAATTTACTACTGTTGATTTATGGTGAGATTGGTTACGGCCGCTCACCAGTACATATGTGGCAATGTACTGACCCTCGTCTCCACAGGTGCCGGGAACCTAGTGGATAATCGTAGACGCTGAAGGCTTGCTGTCCGACTCTTTAGAAGCTTCGTACATCTTGAAGTTTCCACTTGAAGAAGAAGGCATTTTGCTGAAGGTGGTTATTGTCGCATTATTAATAAAGGGATATGATGTATGGAACAAGTTGTATCTCATTTCAATATTTCTGCAAGTTGTAGCCAAGTTTGGCCTTTCATCTCGGCTGTTTGAGAGCCTTATGTTTATGCAATGTAATTTCAAAGATATCAATAAAGAACTTATTTCAGATCATATCTGTGTTGCCAAAACTTCTTATCATCCGCTGCGAATCTCTATTCAAAATGTCTCTTTTATAAAAAGAACACGAGCACGCCTTGTACAAGTGCAATTTCAGACTTGTACGGCATCACGCCTTAGCGAGGACGAACGATTCGGCGTGAATCTAAGCGGAGGCGAACGATTCCCGAATCGGGGCGTGACACTACGAAGGCGATCTTCTTGGGGTATGCCGAGAAGAGTGATGCTAGGAGATTTTTTGATATTGAGTCAAATCATATCAACGAATCTCGCGATGTTGAATACTTTGAAGACAAGTTTGCAAAAGACAAAAATATTGTTCTTTCGGACATTCCAGAAAATGATGTAGGTGCAAATGAGACTGAAATCTCATATGGGCCAGTAGTCCAAGAAGAAGCTGTTGTTGAGGAAACAACTCTTGTACCAGAACTCGCAGAGCCGTCAGCTAAGCGAGCGAGGAGACCGAAAGATTTCGGAGATGACTTTGTCACCTATCATGTGGAAGCAGATCCGCTTACCTATGATGAGGCGATGAAGACCAGAGATGCTATCTCCTGGAAGGAGGCAGTCAATGACGAGTTTGACTCTATCACCTCTAATAACACATGGGTGTTGGTAGATCTACCTGAAGGAGAAAAGTCCATCGGATGTAAATGGATCTTCAAGAAGAAGATGAAGGCAGATGGAACTATTGACAAGTTCAAGGCCAGGCTGGTAGCCAAGGGATTTTCTCAGAAACATGGGATAAACTACTTTGACACGTACGCTCCAGTAGCTCGGATGACCACCATCAGGATGTTAATCGCTCTAGCAGCTATACATAAGTTGGTAATACATCAGATGGATGTAAAGACCGCATTCCTGAATGGGGAGCTGACCGAAGAGATTTACATGCAACAGCCAGATGGATTTGTCGTCAAAGGTCTTGAAGACAAAGTCTGCAAGTTGGTGAAATCATTGTATAGTTTGAAGCAAGCTCCCAAGATGTGGCATGAGAAGTTTGACAAAGTTATCAGGTCAAACGGCTACAGAGTCAGCGAGACGGATAAATGTGTTTACACAAAGTTCGCTGATGGAAGAGGAGTCATCGTTTGTCTGTACGTGGACGACATGCTAATCCTAGGTACGAATATAGGCTGTGTCACAGAGACAAAGAAGTTTCTCTCAACCAAGTTCAGTATGAAGGACTTGGGGGATGCAGATGTCATCTTGGACATAAAGATCATCCGGACAGACACTGGAGTAGCGCTGTCACAATCTCACTACATTGAGAAGATGCTCACATGCTATGGGTATAAGGATCTTCCAGGGATCGATACGCCATACAGGTGTGATTAGAAGCTGAAGCCAAACTCAAGGGAAAGTGTCAGGCAGCTGGAGTATTCTGGCGTTATCGGAAGTTTGATGTACGCAACCACTGCCACAAGCCTGACATAGCTTTCGCCGTGGAAATGTTGAGTTGGTTCACAAGCAACCCAGGGGTTGAGCACTGGAAAGCTGTGAAGCGGGTGATGAGATATCTCAAGAAGACTCAGACATATGCACTGCACTACAACGGGTATCCGACAGTAGTAGAAGGCTTCAGTGATGCTAGCTGGTGTTCAGAGATGGAAAGCGAGAGATCCACAGGTGGATATGTCTTTTCCTTGGGTGGAGCTGCTATATCATGAAAGTCGAAGAAGCAGACTATACTCTCTCGTTCCTCTATGGAATCTGAATTCTATGCACTTGAAACTGCAGCTGATGAAGCAGAATGGCTTCAGGAGCTCATGTATGATCTTCCAGTGATTAAGGCTCAGATACCGGCGATATCGATATACTGTGACAACCAGGCGACTGCAGCGGTGGCATCAAATGACCTCTTCAACGGAAAGAAGAGGACTGTGTGGTTGATGCACAGGGCAGTACATGATCTTATCAAAAGAGGTGTAATTACAGTGATTGATGTTCGGAGTCAGGAGAACTTGATAGATCCGTTCACAAAGGGCCTCAGGCGCCAGTTGGTCGATGACACAGCTTGTAAAATGGGCTTGAAGACATTCTGATAGTGTGTCTTTGTAATCCTACCATAAAGTTTTATGCTATTAGTTCAAAGAGAAATCTACTAGGCATCTAACTTTTGGTTCAAAGGAGGATCACTGACTGAAAAACTATCAGGTAACAGTGGGTACTTGTTCTCTGGAACATGGAAGAGATACGGACCCATAACCACTGTTGTCTACTATGTATTTTTTTGCGAAAAAACAGATCCTGTGGAAGGTTGGCTTAAACGCCTTAATGAGTTCTCAGGCAGAGTGAATGTCTGGTGTGCTTTACAGGAAGCACGGTAGAGCAGAACTACAAGGAGTGAATCTCCATGCTACAGTGGGGTGACTCCACCATGAGGTTCCCAGGTAGGGGTAATGCCTCGGCTTTGCAAGCCAAGTCACAGCGGCGTAGCACCGCAAATAGGCAGGTAGCCTAATGCTATATGACGTAATTAAAGAGTTGTAGACAACACTACCAAGGGGAGGATGGCCCCATGTTACAGTGGCACGACACCACGATGAGGTACCCAGGTAGGGGTAAAGCCTCGGCATTGCAAGCCATGTCGTTGCGGCGTAACACCGCAAGGAAGCCTTAGGCTTCATGCTGGGTAGTTTGGCACTACAAAGAGGCTTGTGACCTCATGCTACAGTAGTATGACACTACGATGAGGTTCCCAGGTAGGGGTAATGCCTCGGCTTCAGGCCATGTCATAGCGGCGTAGCACCGTAAGGAAGCGCAAGGCTTCATGCCATCTCTCTTTAATAAAGAACTCACCTATAGTGTATGGAAAGAGATATCAGGCCATCTTTTGAGGGTAAACTTGTAGACGCCCAAAATTATACAATGAAACCAGGCTGGCACAGGGCCTTTAATGTGCAGCCAGAAGCACACGTAACTACACTTTGTGAGTGGAAAGAATTACAATTGTGTTGCAGAATTTAAGGCGTAGTCCATTCTTGTATCACATTGTTATTTAACCCATGCGGGAAGATTCAAGTCGTCAGCGACATCTATCCTAATGCAAAATGGACAGTTACTGTGAGGAACGCTCAACCCTGGACACATATATATGTTGTGATATGTGGGAGATTGTTGGTTCTTTCTTTACATGGAGAGAGCTTGCTCTCAACATGCCTTGTAAATTTTAGTCCCACATCGGAAATGCACCATGAGTTATCTCAACATATATACCTGGGTATGTTGTTGAGAGATGCACATGGGGTGGTGACCCTAAGGAGGGAACCATGTGGGTGATTTTACTAGGAGGTAAGAATAAAGCTCCAAGGATTAAGCATTAATGCTTTTGTCATTCTCTTGGATTAAATTCCATTTGGAGCTAAGCCCCAACGGGACTTAGCGACTCGGGCTCGGGCTCGGGCTCATGGGCTCATGAGGCGTAATGTGACGTTTTGTTGGCGCATTTTGCACTTAGCACGTCAGCAGTCAGCAGTCATGCGGTCTTTATGCGGCCATGCGGTCTTATGCGGTATGCGGCTCATATGCGGCCTCATGCGGCTCATGTGGCCATGCGGCACATGCGGCCATGCGGCTCATGCGGTCGTGCGGCCATGCGGCTCATGCGGTCCATGCGGCTCATGCGGCTCATGCGGTCCATGCGGCTCATGCGGTCCATGCGGCCATTAGGCTCATGCGGCCAGGCTGCTGCTGCAGCTGCCGCATGGAGGGCTACGCTGACTGTGCAGATTTCAAATCGGTTATGGAAAGGATGAATCAATGTAATTAATTTAGATTATATCTTTGTGGGATTTGAATTAATTTCATTCCTATCTTTGTGGGATTTGAATTAATTCAGTTCCTATCTTTGTGGGATTAGAATTAATTCGTTGCTATCTTTTTGTGATTTGATTCAATCTTTCCATAACTGAAGAGGCGGCTAGGGTTTCCACTCTCTCTTTATATATACTCTCTTCTGGCCTCCTTTGTGGGTACTACGAAAATTAGAAGTCATAAAAGGAGAAAGAGAGAAAGAGTTGCTGCCACCATTGCAAGTCCATCCGAGGAGTCAGAATAGACGTGACATCGAGCGTTCCACAAGTTCTTCAACTTGCTGGTTCCTGGAAGCAGATCGTGTGGGGCGAATCTTGCTTTGGGCAACGGTGTTTTGACACCCCAGCAACTTCTCTTCTTCTCTTCTTTCTCTAGATTATTGTAACTCGTTCTGTCCCAATTGCAACACGTTTGCAAGGAAGAACGAGAGATCTTCTCTTCTCTTTTTTCCTCCTTCTGATTGTAATTTGGCTATTTGATTTTTTGTACCATCGTAGATCTTGAGTTTGATCTCTGCAAAATTTTGTGGGACATCTCAGATCTCGATTGCATTTGTTTTTTCATCTTTGATCAAGCCCCGGGACTAACAGCGCTTGCCGTTGCGGTGTTTTGATGTTCAATAGTGACTCATGCATTTGATGCACGTTTCATTTTAATTGTTCTATCTAGTGTTCGACATGCACTATAATTTCTCTCTATCGAGCCACGTTCGTGGACTCGATAAGTTAACTTTAGCATACAACGGTATATTTTACTTAGGCATGACGGAGTAGGAAAGAATGGTCAAAGTCATCCTACCTTAGGTCGATACGCCTTATCGTTTCGCAGAGCTGATGCGGCTCGATTTCATAACTTTGTTATATGGCCAGCTCTTCTGACTTAGCCATTCGAGCACTTTGTGATTCGTTGAATTATCCGACCGATCTGGCTAACCGTGCCTATGTCTCAGTCTGTTGCGAGGCGATGACTTGATTTTGCAGACTCCGTTGCAAACAAGCAAAAATGTTGACCTATTATATTTTAGCGTAAAAGCATAGCCTGCATACGAAACCAACTAAAATCAATATTCGTTCGAATCGGACTTGTGCTTTGCATCGATTCAATTTCTTAGAATTTTTGAACCGACCGAATGCTTTCTCTCGACCAACTTAAGATTTGCACCGATATTACTCGATGCATTCCTTGGATAGGTTACTACAGCAGTCGTGATTCACCGCAAAACCTGCTTTATTATGAGCTTGTTCCAAATGGAAGTTTAGAGTCCTGACTTCATGGTATGTTTTATGTTCAATAAAAGAAAGGTAACCCTTGAAATACTTCTCTCCTTTATGTGATGTTTTAATTTTATTCTTGCGCAGGCCCCTAGGGAGCTTATTGTCCGTTGGATTGGGACACTAGGATAAAAATGGCTCTTGATGATGCTAGAGGGCTAGCATACCTTCGTGAGGATTCTCAACCCTGTATGATACATAGGGATTTCAAAGCTTCCAATATCCTTCTAGAGAACAACTTCTATGCCAAGGTTTCCAATTTTGGTCTTGCTAAACAGGCTCCAGAAGGTCGAGCTAATTATCTTTCTACTCGAGTCATGGGAACTTTCGGGTATGCTTAAGTGCTATTTTATTATCCCAGCAGTATAATAATCAAGTGGGGGCTATAATAGCCGTGTTTGTGTGTGTGTGTTTTGAATTCTCTTGTTTTACAAAGTCCTGGCAGCATAACACACAAGTTGATTTGCAGATATGTGGCACCTGAATATGCTATGACTAGGCATTTGTTAGTGAAGAGTGACGTATACAGTTATGGAGTGGTCCTACTTGAATTGTTGACAGGAAGGAGGCATGTAGATATATCTCAGCCATCCGGGCAGGAGAACCTTGTGACATGGGTTAGTTTGTTTTGTAGATTCTATGAAAATAGTAAAATACTCAAAATACATGCACATTAGCGTTCGCATTCTTAGTGTCACCAGTAGCTGACGACTGTCTTTGCATTTGGTTCTGTTGTTAACTACAGGCCAGATCAATTCTTTGTGACAAAGATCGTTTAGGAGAACTAGCAGATCCACGACTTGCAAGAAAGTATCCGGTGGAAGACTTTATTTGAGTTTGCACAATTGCTGCTGCTTGTGTTGCATCGGAGGCAAGCCAAAGGCCTACAATAGGGGAAGTGGTGCAATCCCTTAAAATGGTGCAGAGATTAACAGCTTTCCAAGATACGATGCCCGTGCCATGTGCTCGTCCCAATATACACTACCAGAATAAGTCATATTAGCGACGCCCAAAAACGTCGCTAAAATGAAAAAAAAACGTCGCTAAAATAGTTTACCGACGTATTTAGTACCGTTTTCCCGTGGTCGCGAAAAGCCATGTCGCTAACAGGCAAAACGTCGGTAATCGTCGCTCTTACCGACGCTTACCGATGTTAGAAAATGTCGATAATTCTTGAACATTTACCGAGGTTCACCGGCGCACCTTCGGGAATATGGCGACGTTTGAAACGTCGGCCAACGTCGGTAAATCCTGCAACATTCAGCGACGTATATCTAGTACTTACCGACGTTCACCGACTCTGTAGACGAGGGAAATCCTGGGACGTTTACTGACGTTTCCCGACGTTTACCGACGCTTACCAACGTGACTATATGTCGGTAAGCGTCGGTATACCTGGTGACTTACCGACGTTTACCGACGTTTAGCTGCATCGCTAAACGTCGACAAATGTCGCTAAGTTTCAAAAAAATAAAAAAATAATAATTACAGAATGTCCACAGGATCACATTTTCTACCTGCAGTTCAATAAAAAAAAAATCACAAGCACATTTTCTCCCTGGGCTCGCCGACCCCTTCGGTGGAACACTCAACACCGGTACATCACAATAGTATAACAATCAACGCAAACAAGAGTATAAGTCTACAACCAACATATGATAGGAACAAACACTAAAAAATAATCCACATGAATAGTATATCCACATGAATCCACAACCAATACTGAAAGTCTACACCGGTACATCACAATAGTATATCCACATGAATCCACAACCAATACTGAAAGTCTACACAAACAAATAATCAACATAAACAAACACTAAAAAAAATACTACAATCTCATAAAACAGTCCTAACTCAGATTATTGCGGATCTGGAGGAGGAGGGGCACCGCCGCGCTTCAAGGATAGGAACATCTCGTACTTCTCCCGTAAAATCGTCACCGATGAAGAAGGTAGTGACGTCGGTAGAGTCGGAGGTAGTGACGCCGGCGGAGTCGACGATGATGAAGGCGCACCCGGAGGACAACAACGCTCCAACGCTGCTAGTCGCTGGTGGTAGGTATCCATGGTAGATAACAGCCTCGTACTGTTATCAACCATCGAATCCTGCATCAACGTCAGCCTCTCGCCCATGGACAGTTGTGATGCCTGCAGATCCGTCATGCTACGCTATGTCGATGCTCTAAGATCGTTGACGCCCCGTTCTGTCCTCTCAGTCATATCCCTGAGCTCCATAATGCTGCGGTCGAGCGTATCCAATCGTGCTATGAGTGCAGCATCGTCCGTCTGGTGCTGCTCCTAGATCCGTCGTAGCAGCTCGTCACGGATAGACTCCACTATCTACTGGACTCGGACAGACTCCTGGGAGGGCTGTGGGCCATGCACACTAGCAGGGGAGATCCTAGAGGATTGTGTCGCAACTAGGGTGCCATAGGATCCCGTACCGTAGTACATACCCCTGTTGAGACCACCAGTGGCGGTCACCCACAGCTCATCCTCCGATAGAGCTGGAGCGGGCTGCGAGAAAGTACCGGC
The DNA here is from genome assembly GCA_029216955.1 of Iris pallida. NCBI lineage: Eukaryota > Viridiplantae > Streptophyta > Magnoliopsida > Asparagales > Iridaceae > Iris > Iris pallida. The sequence continues at coordinate 11,253,446 of JANAVB010033817.1, read as the reverse complement.
CTCTCCCGCAGCAGGTGCACTAGCAGCCGCCTGCTCCTTAAGTCGTTAAAACTCGGCCTAGAAAGCATGGATACTCTATAACTTCTAATGTCTAATGTACTTATTATTACTAAATACATGAATATTTATTTGCATGCATATTTACTAAGTTATATCAAAACTAACACGAAGTATTAAAATTAATAAATAGAATTGTAATACATACATAGGCCTACTCCGCCCTCTCGTCAATAAGCTTCCCGCCCTTCCGATGTGTGGCCAGGAAGACAGTCACCATATTGGCATCACCACCCCTCTTTACCTGTAATTAAATATATCAGGTTTTACTAATTTATCGGACTTGCATTAAAATAATATTTCTGAAATAAAAAGACATACCAGACGACAAAAATGTTTCGTCATCGGAATCGACCCACCATACCACTTCGATCCCTGCTTCCTAGCCACCTTGGCCTTCTCAGACTTTTTCTTGTACCTTGGCTCGTCGAATCGAGCCTTCATTGTAGTCCACTGATCAGGGGTGATCCAACCTTGGATCGGCTTTCAGGCACGATCACATTTCTTCTGATCATCAATAGAGTCGCGGATCAGCTTAGCAGTGACGGAAGGAAACATCCCCTCGATCATCTCGGCCCGGTGCGGTGGATAGAAAAACATATCCTAGAAGAGTGCAAACCAAATATTTATCAATTATATATAATATGCAAAAATTATATGATTCATGTTAAAAGCAAATATATTTTAACCTTGAAGCGTGCAAACCAGTGGGCCTTCCTCTCGTCCGGAGCATCAGAGTAGTTTATCCAAGGACCACCATAATTATCACGCCCCGACCCGGAATCACCCGAATCTTCGTCCTCGCATGGGGCGTGATGCCGCACGAGCCTGGAGTTGCGCTCGTGCAAGGCAAGATGACAAGTTCTCAAATGGTTATCTTTGAGTTGATATTCACAACAAAAGGAAAACAGAGTATACAAAACAAATCTCTTTATTGATATTCGAAATCAGATTACAAAGGATTTCGATAGCCCAACGGAATTTACCAGATTGGCTACAACACTCAAGTTCTCTCTTGCCCAAAAGGATTTCACCGTTCCATACATCATGCCTTCTATATCTCGGCCGCATCAATCCTGTCGCGAGTCCGAGCGTCAATGCGATCGCACGCTTCAATACGCTTCGGCATTCCAAGCCTCAACGCGTTCAAGCGAAGCTCCGCCGCGAGCAGACCAATCCCTGAACCTGCTAGCAAACTAGTGGAGGATTAGTACTTTCGTCCTCGCTGTACTGATCAAAAACCCACTTAACAAACCGACATTTAGTATTGTATTAATTCATGCAAACATACAATTTAGTTCTCTTTCTATGTTCTCCTTAGGATGAGTTCATGGCATATTCGAAGACTGTAAAGCATGGCAAGCATGTTATTCAATTCACGTAAGTAAACAGGCAAGCAATCTCGTGTTTGATTCGTGGCGCAACTTAGCAATATAGACGCACTCGCCCTTGCACCGACGTAAGGTGAATACGCCTATCCGTTTTTCCCTGTCATGTTATAAGTGCTCGCTATTCAGGATCCGTCCATGCAGGATATATGCACACCTTGCACTTCCAAACCCGTCGCCCTTAACTATATAAAGGTCACTAGCTTTTCGGGCTAGACTGGACTTATATTTATCGAAATCGAAACATAAGACGATGTTAACTCTGTGCGGTTGCCAACCAACATCAGAGGCCATCGAAATAATCGCAGCAAGTGGCTTATCACATTCACCAGACGGTCGCTACCCATCTAAATGAAGTGCACCAACAATACCGAAAACGAATCCCTCCTAGGCCGAACGGTCCCAGTGCCCTGGCGTGCCGCGTTCGAGGGAATACCCATGCACGGGCTTTTATATCTTTAAGTCCATTTGACCAAGCAACGAATCTTATCTTTCATACAACCAAGCAAGTTCGCTTATCTCTATTTCAATTGGCACAACGGCCGAATGTTCTCATCGAACGCCCGAAGGCCGCGAACATTTCGAAGGGCACCATGCCGCATTATCATCTCATATTTCTTTCGTTAACTTTCTATGATTCTTATGTTTCATACTTCGTTTCAATGTTTCAATGGCATCATGCCTCAACTCAATGCTCGTCAACCGAACGACCCGAAGGTCCCGAACACCTTTCGAGGCATTATGTCATATCCGACAGTTCCGCCACATTCATGCCACAACTGTATTCTTTCACAACGAAGCCATCTTTTATTATCCCGTGCACGAAGGCACGTTTCGACACATTTATCATCTATCCTTCGCGCAGTGTACTTGCTGCACGCGTCGAAGCCATATTTCTATGCTTTAGTATTCAATGTCCGTGGCTTGCGTGCTAGGACGCTCGCCTATTGTCTTTCAATGTTCTAGCCGTTCTAACTCGTGCGCAAAGGCACGGTATGGTTCGTGCACTAAGGCACTCGTCGAGTACAGTTATCCCACTTTCGTATGGCTTGCGCACCGAGGCGCTCGCCTTAACGATATTCAATGTTTCGTAGCGACTCGTACAATTGTTGTACGATTCATTTCAATTGTTCTATCTTAGTGTTCGACACGCACTATGTTTATCTCTCTATCGAACCACGCCCGTGGCGTTGATAGGTTAACTCAGCATTCAATGATATGTATTTTACTTAAGCATGACGGAGTAGAAAAGAGAGTTAATGTCCCTCCCCACCTTGAATTGATGTGCCTTATCGTTTTGCCGAGCCGTTGCGGCTCGATTTCATAACTTTATCGCACGGGCAACTCTCTTGACTTAGCCATTCGAGCACTTCGTGCTTCATTGGGTTATACGTCCGATTTGCCTTAGCGTGCCAACGCTTTCGTCCGTCGCAAGGCGACGATTTGCTTTCGCGGACCCCTTACTGAATAAGGCAAAAGATCGACCTCTAACATTTCAGCGTAAACGTATAGCCTGCACATGAAACCAACTAAAATTATTACTTGCATCGATTTGGACTTGTGCCTTGGTCGATTCGATTTCTTAGAATCTTCGAGCCGTCTCAACGCACTTATCCTTCGAGGCAACACGGCGCTTCGCATCGATTTACTCGATGAATTCTTTGGGACAAGGCAACTCTTCGCATCAACTTAGTTTGATGCATTGCTCGGGACAACTTAACACTTTGTATCGATTCGTATTGATACGTAATCGGGTCAACGCAACTCTTCGAGTCAACGACTCAGCATAATGTACCGTGCGGAGCGGGACATTACATAATATACCACTCAAAACAAGGTTCGTCCCGAACCGAAACCAATACTAAATTTCCAAGGGTTTTATTAGATCGTTCTACGATCTCGTCTCACTATCGTTTGGATCGTACAACTTAGTTTGGAATCATACACATATTTTAGGCGTCCCACCAATATATGTATTTCATCCAAGTTCAGTTGTAAGATATCGGAACAACGCAAGCATGTAACTTCTCATTTTCAATTACTTGCCATCTCGTACTCTCGATCGGACTTGGCTCTGTTACTTGTTCTCGTAATTCTAGCGCACATGCATATTGATATATACGCGATCCTTCAACAAAAGTTAAGGCACACGATGCGATTCAAAAATCGTATTTCTCACTTTATATGTTTCATCGGGACTGTCGATTCTACGCGTCGCGTCAAGCCGTCGCGCAACCGATCACAACGAGTCTCCGCAACGCCTTGCGTTCGGCGTCACTATCCAACGATTTCTTATGTTTCACTTCGTATCCTATCTCGACATGATTCTCTTTTGTTGATTTGCAAAAGCATCAACATTCAGGACTACGTCCGCTAGGTTGCTTACCTAGACACCGTGCTCAATTCCTTCCGACGCAAGTTTAAATTAACATTGCACAAAGGCCACAATCTATCCGACACAAGTTTAATTCAAGGCGACCGTGCTCAAGACAACGATCGCCTTGACACGAAGTCTCTACGATGCATTCTTTCATCCGATTTCCTATCGAGTAGGAATTCACTAGCCAAATTCCCAACTTATCCGTTTCGCAACATCGAACATAAGTTTCGATTCACGCAAGCTCAATTGCAAGGTGAATCCGAACCTAACAACATGTCTCGTAAGTCATTATCTTATCGTTCTCTCTCGTGTATAGCACGATTCTCGTAATCGCCTATCCGAATCACCATGTCCGTTGGTGAATTTCAAGTTCGATCGTCGACCAACATAACCATTCAAGCATTCATCCGACGAATACTCAAAATCCATCTATATCATTCTCAATCGAAAGTTGTTCCAACAATTTCCGATCGTCTAGACTTATCGTCGACATGCACCGTGTTATATTTGTTATCGGTGCAATCTCATATGCGATATCGCATGGGTCATCTTACGGTCTGCAGCATTCAATTTGATTTGGCGGTCAAGTCTTCTAGGGTCAGCTGACCCGAAGCTACGCTCGATAATTGTGGATCATCACCGAAGGACAGTTTACTACGAACCATGCTATATCTTATTTCAGAGCCAAATCACGTTCCGACGATTTTTATACGACTATCCAATTCCGGACAAAACCATTTCTATCGGCGCAACTGATGCGCAACTATCCTCCGAGTAAAGTCATGCGCTATCGTCGATGATTTCGCAATTTACGAAACATCTACTCGTATCGAGTTCGAGTCTATCTTATTTCACGGTCGACACACGAGATGCTATACGCATCGAGAAATCGTCGATGACTTATAGTCTCGTCTTTGATCAATCACAAAGTTCATGATCAACCAGTTCGCTTCATTCTCGCATCGTTACTTACAGAATTTCATAGCGCGAGGCACACTCTATTTTGTATTCTCACATCGTTTACGTTTCCTTACGTATCGATCTCGATACGCCGTATCCATTTCGATAACGTAAGGGTCAACTTTGAATCCGTTTCAACGTCAACTTAACTCGCATCGCATACATCCAAGTTCGCAACGAACTTTTCCATACGCATCGACTCGTTCTCTGATTTGCCGCATCCCGCTATACTTCGATCGCGTAACTGAGTTACCGATTATCCAACATCGAACCCTCAAGTCATACGATCTCGTCTTCTAAGTTTCGCGTGTTTTTCAGTCATACTCGAATGAGTTTCGCCGTAACGTAGCCAACTATTTCTTAGGCACGATTACTCGCATCAACCAACTCTTCACCGAAGTCGTACATCGTACGATTCGATTACAATTCGCATCGTCCAACATTTCTATCAAAATCGCAAGTCGTGCGATTCGATTCGCCTAGCCGAACATTTCTATCGAGATCGCAAGTCGTGCGATTCGATTCGTCTCGCCCAATATTTCTATCGAAATCGCAAGTCATGCGATTCGATTCGCCTCGCCCAACATTTCAATCGGGATCACAAGTCGTGCGGTTCGATTTCAACGTTTCAAGTTTCATATCCCGTCGATCCGATTGTTGCCTCAAGGCATAACCGTTTTGCTAGTTCCCGTCATTCGACCGACACAGCTAGTTCCCGTCATTCGACCGACACATAATTTTCAATCGACGTATCATTCAATGTTACAAGTCTCGCCTTACCGTTCTAACCGATCATCGAAGAACACTTGCATCAACATGTCATCATACAAATTCTCATTCGAAACTCGGTGCTATCCCGTCCGTTGTGGACAAACCTTCCACAATTCTCACAATACGTCGATGCAATTCATCGCACAAATGGTATTACATATACCATTCGGAATTGAGCCATTTATTGCATCGGTGGTATGCCATATACCACCCAGAAATCAAGTTACTTCCGTCGCAACGTACTCTTTACGAACAAACGATCTCTTTCGACTCACGATTTCCGCAGTGATCGTGCTTGATAACAACCGTAACTCTGATTAATCAAAATCCGAAATAACTCGGCGAATGTTTTCATTTGCCAACATAAACTCGGTGCGCAACCGAACCGATTTCGTTTCTCGATTTATAACTTTCGTTTTCTTTCGTTGCATTTTGTGCAAAAATTCATTTTCAATATCCGTCGTACTTCGTGCAACGATTTCACTTTGATACGCGTTGCACCACGTGCAATAATTTTACTTTCGACATGCGTTGCACTACGTGCAACATTTTACTTTACTTTCAATATGCATTGCACATCGTACAACGATTTATTTCCGATATTCACCGTACCTCGTGCAACGATTTTATTTCCGGCATTCAAAGTCAAAGCTCAAATCCGTTCAACACATTCGATATTGACTTATCGCTTTTCATCGCAACGCACATTCGAAATCGATATATGAATTCGTTCGACACATTCAATATCAACTTTTATTTTCTTTTCAACGCATTATTTACAATCAACGCGTGGCAATTGCTGCAGCAACATTCCACGACTTTCATTGTATCGATGCAACTAACATTTCTCGTATCGTTCGTTGCAAACAACGAATATCTCAAATTATAATTCACGACGTGTTGCATCCGCGGCAACAAATCCTTGAATTCACATCTCGCAACTCGTTGCACTTGCAGCAACAAACCTTCCACGACTTTTCCAACGAACACCATGTAATTTCCAAACAACACGCGGCAAAATTACATAATTTGTATTAGACTTATTGTATGGAACATCCAGTACGGCATCGAGTAGAGTCAAGAGTGATTTCGATTGGTGGTGGGCAACGTTTTGGAATTGTAATGAAGCAAGCGTCCAGAGGAAATTGAGCCTAGAGCTCTGATACCAATTTGTCACTCCCCGACCCGGAATCACCCGAATCTTCGTCCTCGCATGGGGCATGATGCCGCACGAGCCTGGAGTTGCGCTCGTGCAAGGCAAGATGACAAGTTCTCAAATGGTTATCTTTGAGTTGATATTCACAACGAAAGGAAAACAGAGTATACAAAACAAATCTCTTTATTGATATTCGAAATCAGATTACAAAGGCTTTCGATAGCCCAACAGAATTTGCCAGATTGGCTACAACACTCAAGTTCTCTCTTGCCCACAAAGGATTTCACCGTTCCATACATCATGCCTTCTATATCTCGGCCGCATCAATCCTGTCGCGAGTCCGAGCGTCAATGTGATCGCACGCTTCAATACGCTTCGGCATTCCAAGCCTCAATGCGTTCAAGCGAAGCTCCGCCGCGAGCAGACCAATCCCTGAACCTGCTAGCAAACTAGTGGGGGATTAGAACTTTCGTCCTCGCTGTACTGATCAAAAACCCACTTAACAAACCGACATTTAGTATTGTATTGATTCATGCAAACATACAATTTTGTTCTCTTTCTATGTTCTCCTTAGGATGAGTTCATGGCATATTCGAAGACTGTAAAGCATGGCAAGCATGTTATTCAATTCTCGTAAGTAAACAGGCAAGCAATCTCGTATTTGATTCGTGGCGCAACTTAGCAATATCGACGCACTCGCCCTTGCACCGACGTAAGGTGAATACGCCTATCCGTTTTTCCCTGTCATGTTATAAGTGCTCGCTATTCAGGATCCGTCCATGCAGGATATATGCACACCTTGCACTTTCAAACCCGTCGCCCTTAACTATATAAAGGTCACTAGCTTTTTGGGCTAGAATGGACTTATATTTATCGAAATCGAAACATAAGACGATGTTCACTCTGTGCGGTTACCAACCAACATCAGAGGCCATCGAAATAATCGTAGCAAGTGGCTTATCACATTCACCAGACGGTCGCTACCCATCTAAATGAAGTGCACCAACAATACCGAAAACGAATCCCTCCTAGGCCGAACGGTCCCAGCGCCCTGGCGTGCCGCGTTCGAGGGAATACCCATGCACGGGCTTTTATATCTTTAAGTCCATTTGACCATGCAACGAATCTTATCTTTCATACAACCAAGCAAGTTCGCTTATCTCTATTTCAATTGGCACAATGCCCGAATGTTCTCATCGAACGCCCGAAGGCCGCAAACATTTCGAAGGGCACCATGCCGCATTATCATCTCATATTTCTTTCGTTAACTTTCTATGATTCTTACGTTTCATACTTCGTTTCAATGTTTCAATGGCATCATGCCTCAACTCAATGCTCGTCAACCGAACGACCCGAAGGTCCCGAACACCTTTCAAGGCATTATGTCATATCCGACAGTTCCGCCACATTCATGCCACAACTGTATTCTTTCGCAACGAAGCCATCTTTTATTATCCCGTGCACGAAGGCACGTTTCGACACATTTATCATCTATCCTTCGCGTAGTGCACTTGCTGCATGCGTCGAAGCCATATTTCTATGCTTTAGTATTCAATGTCCGTGGCTTGCGCGCTAGGGCGCTCGCCTATTGTCTTTCAATGTTCTAGCCGTTCTAACTCGTGCACGAAGGCACGGTATGGTTCGTGCACTAAGGCACTCGCCGAGTACAGTTATCCCACTTTCGTACGGCTTGTGCACCGAGGCGCTCGCCTTAGCGATATTCAATGTTCCGTAGCTACTCGTACAATTGTTGTACGATTTATTTCAATTGTTCTATCTTAGTATTCGACACGCACTATGTTTATCTCTCTATCGAACCAACGCCCGTGGCATTGATAGCGTGCCAACGTGCCAACGTGCCAACGCTATGTTCCGTAGCCATTCGAGCACTTCGTGCTTCATTGGGTTATACGTCCGATTTGCCTTAGCGTGCCAACGCTTCCGTCCGTCGCAAGGCGACGATTTGCTTTCGCGGACCCCTTACTGAATAAGGCAAAAGATCGACCTCTAACATTTCAGCGTAAACGTATAGCCTGCACATGAAACCAACTAAAATTATTACTTGCATCGATTTGGACTTGCGCCTTGGTCGATTCGATTTCTTAGAATCTTCGAGCCGTCTCAACGCACTTATCCTTCGAGGCAACACGGCGCTTCGCATCGATTTACTCGATGCATTCTTTGGGACAAGGCAACTCTTCGCATCAACTTAGTTCGATGTATTGCGCGGGACAACTTAAAATTTTGTATCGATTCGCATCGATACGTAATCGGGTCAACGCAACTCTTCGAGTCAACGACTCAGCATAATACACCGTGCGGAGCGGAGCATTACAATAATCAATCCTCAATAACTGGCCTAGGCGTCTCTGTACCGACAGGAGACGATATCTATACAGACATATTATATTCATGAGATAAGTTAATTTATGAAAAACACAAGAAAAAATAATAAACCAAAACACTTACTTTGTACCGTCGACCCAGATCTCCGTCCTCGTCTCCTCCGGAGGTGCGCATGCATCATCTGCCTGATACTGGCCGGCCGTCGGCTCAGCCTCCTCCATCTGCTCATCTGTCTCCATCGTCGTATCAGCAGGAGGAACGCTACACTCGGGAGCAGTCTCACGCCTGGAACTAAGTTCATATAGTACTGTAGAAGCATAGAAAATATGGAGTTCATACGGATCACAACTGGCCGCATAAAATACTTTAGGCCAAACTGGTCCGTATAAAGGAGAGTTGCATGACTGATTCAGCACCCCATGCGGCCCGTCTACAACTAGACTGATTCGAACTGCAGAAGGAAGATATGCGGCCAAGTTGATCAGTCATTCTGATAGAGCTGACGAACTCTGTCAAATCTGACAAAAATGACAGCTCTGACACTCTGACAAAAAAGATAAGACGTGATCAGACAAAATATCATGTCACTAAAACAGGGTCATGCGGCCAGAAGGATTGCTACCCAAGCCGCATGAACCTTATGTGGCTCAACCTATGCGTCCCTAAAAGTCTCTAAGCTTCATGCGGCCAAGGGTGACTATAACCTAAGCCGCATGAGCTTTATGCGGCCCAAAACACAGAATCCATGCGGCTCGAAAGGCCTTAAGTTACATGCAAATTAAGGGAAACTGTGGCCTAAGCTGTATAAGCCCTATGCGGCCGAAGACTGAGAGACTCATGCGGCTCAGAATGACTCCAGATTAGTCCTATCCTGCGATAGGACACGTGGCAGGTTGACCAAGTCTCAACCACCCAGATTTGCTGCAACAAAATTCGAACAAATTGCCAGCTGGCGGCCAAAGAGCGGGTCTTTACGTGCTGTTGTAGCCACGTGGCAACGGGCCATCTATGCGGCTCAAAACATGCATCACTATAAGTAGCAGGTTGCCACACCCCTGCAAAAGACTGGCAACCTACGAAGGGTAATTTCTTCAAGAGATAAGACTGCGTCGGATAGTCCAAGGAGTAAGGCAGAGTTGATAACACTTTTTCGAGTCTCCACCGTCACCCCCCAGAATCAAAAACAAAACAATTGTACTTAGATTGTTTCCTAGGATTTTTTTCTAGGCTTTTCTTTGTACAAGCGAGTTTGCAATCAATTTCAGTATTTCTGTAATACCTGTCTTTGATATTTTAATGTCAAATACGATGGCGACTCTGTTGGGGACGTCCATCTCCTCTAATGAGAAGCTGGTGATGCAATTCGACGCGTCCAAGCTCGTCTATACGCAGTAAATGCTTATGGTTCGTTTTGACCAACAAGCCTTCGAAGAAATGCTCTCTGAAGGGAGCGCCAGCCCGTCACAGAAGCGAGCCAACCCAAAGAGAACCCGCAGGACGTCAAAGCGCAAAATTGTTACCCCCAACCAAGTTCTCGAAGAAGCACCTTCTGTGGACTACGACGGGGATCGAAGCTCTCCTGTGGCTTTACTTCCGACCGCAGAGGACCCCACTGTCCCCAAATCCAACAAAGGAAAACACTACGATACTGAGTTTTTGGGGGGCACAAGGGAAGTTCATACAGACGAAGAAGAGGCCACATAAGAGAAATGGGCAGTCTGTCCACGCGACAACCAACTCTGGTCGCAGGCAGACGATCCATGCGGCTGCCAATTCTGACCGCAAAAAAATGGCCCATGTGGCAGCCAACTCTAACCGCAGGAAGACGGCCCATGCGGCAGACAACTCTGGCCGGAGAATGAAGGCCCATGCGGCAGCCGACTCTGGCCGCAGAATGATGGCCCATGCGGTAGCCAACTCTAGCCACAGAAAGATGGCCCATGCGGCAGCCAATCCTCGTCTCAGACATGATGTCTCATGCGGCCCTGTCAGAAGCTCTGTGTTCGACCGTCTCTCATGCGGGCCCGACTCCATGCGGCCCATTGAGAACGTAGAATATTCCAACCAGGACTCTTTTTACTATGCGCCTTCAGGTGCTAAGTTGAAAAAGTCTAGGACAGTGCGGGCCCAACAGGCCGAGTTAACTGTCCAAGCTACTGACCGTCAACGGGCACCGTTAACTGTTATACGGGTCCCCGATGGAAAGTTGTACAGAACCACCCGCGTCCAGTCCCCCAGGACTAACAGACAGGGTGGGTCTTTAAAGTCGCCCTCCAACAATCGAGAGCAAGTGCTTTTACTAGCCTCGAATATGGGAGCAAATATGATACCTACGTACCTGTGTGCTCGGGATATCCTAGTCCATAAATTTGATGCAAAGGTAGATCAGCCTACAATCGACTTGCGTGAGGTGATTACTCACAAACGCAAGGAGGTAACCTTGGCATGCGACGAGTCCCTCCCGAAACGTCGTTGCACCCAAGTCATCATCAACTGCTGCTGCGACAAGTCGGCAGCACCTAAAGATCGGCAGTCCATTTTCCAACGACTGCAGCCAGCACCTTTCCAACAACAACTTTAGAAACAGGTACAAAGTTCGGGAGACAAGGAACTTCCTTTCGTCTCCTGTAACTCAACTCAGAAGGTTCCTCCCGGCAAGGGGGAAAAGAAGACAGGCTCTTCCAGCCCGGCAATCTCAGCCAGCGTTGCAAAAAAACTCTCGTCTGAAGGATTGCCACTGGCAACCACAGGGGGTGTCTATTTAGGCACTCGATCCAAGAAGAAGCTTCCAGCACCTAGGAGTGAACCTTCGGCCTCCTTGGGAGTAGATGAAGCTGGGGGTAGCAGTCCCCTCAATATATGCAACAACCCGATGTACCAAGAGCATACACAAGGGGTAGAGATCTCCCAGAATTATGCAACAGACTTGGACTTCACTGAGGGCGACCGCCCTCGCCAAGACGATGCGACTTCCTTCACAGGGGATAGCACCCCTCCCGAGTCCGAGGAAGATGACATTCCGACATTCTCCGACGATTTCTCAGTACAAGGGTATGACACAGAGAGCACCTCTGCTACGATCCCTTCCACCTCTACCTACGTGAGGACAGTCTTTATGGCCGACGATGATCATGAAGCGCCTACTGACCGACAACGTCTGGAAGTGCTTGAAGCCATGCTCATGTCCTTGGTCAAGTCTTTAGATGAAATCAAAGCCGCCTTGCCAACTCAACTAGCAAAGAAGCCCGGATAAACAAGCTTAGGGCCCGCAGTCAACGCGGACTCCAACACGACCGTCCCTCTTTTGGGTGATGATCCTTTAGGAGCATCCGTTCCTTCAGCTGCAGATGAAGCCAAGGAGGCAAGGAGGAAGGTCCAGGAGCTTCGAGCAATGTTCAATGCCCGAGACTCCTCATGAGACCTCAGGATACGGTAGCCATATCCCGTCGCGTAGAGAGATGTTCCTTTTCCCCTACGCTACAAACCGTTCCATATAGATTCGTATGACGGAAAGACCTCTGCTAGTCGGTACATGACTTATTTTGAGTTCACAATCGACCATTTGTCGCATAGCGATGCCATCCTCACACGATTATTCATTGGAGCATTGGAAGGGATCGCGTTCGACTGGTACCGCAACCTTTTCGACAACTGCATCCATTCTTTTGACGGCTTCAAGCACATGTTCCTGAAAAGATTCTACGAAGTGGGACATGATATGACAATGTCATCTCTCATGGACATCATTCAGAGAGAACGGGAGATGACAAGGAACTATATCGAACGGTTCCGCCAAATCGCAATGAGATTGCCCCAAGGCAATCCCGAAAGCTCCTTAATCAAAATCTGCCAGAAGAAGTTGCTTCCCGTAATTAGCCTCTGGATGGGCGACGATCAGTTCAGGGATTGGACGACCTTCAACATAAGTGCTACCAATACGGAGGCAAAGTTAAAGAAGGCTCGCCAGTTGGGATTACACATTCCAGATGGGAAGGATAAGGGTAAATGTCCTGGTTCCACCAACAACAACAGTGGCAGCACCTCTAACCGGGACAATAAAGACAAACAGGTTATGATCGCTGATGCGACCAAGAAGCCTGAACAAAAACAGGCGGAAGGTCAGTGGCCCAAGGTGAATTACTCATTTGAAGATAGTCATGTCAAACCTATCTTCGATATGCTTTTGCAAGGGGGTAGGATCCAGCTCCCTCCACCAAGGTGCGAGCCTCGAGCGGCAGAAATAGAGGACCCAAAATATTGTTACTTCCACCGCTATGTCCATCATTCCATTCATGACTGCTTCCAGTTAAAGTAGTACATCCAGAGTCTTATCGACTCCAAAGCTCTGTCGCTAGACTTTGAAGAGGTTACCGTGGGGACAAACATGGTGTCAATTCAGTTCGGTGACTTTCCTCCAACAAGCACTCCAGACGGGGTAATACCTGTCCCTCGGATAACGATGGAGGTTACCAATCTTTCATCCGTCCGAAATTAGATATCTGGATTGGTACCTCTCACCACATCGTGAGGAGAGATCATGTGGGTGCATCCGGACTTTGTGCCCAAATTTACCCAGGCGGTGTCATCTCCTACCAACAAGAAGAAGGGCAGGAAGTCCAGATCTTGTCATACAATTTCAGCCGAAGCTGAGGAAGCGGCGGCCGTTGTTACCCGGTTTGGGGCACAAATCCAGGCCACTCCGGGTAGTTCAGTTAAAAAACCTCAACCAGCAACGTACCGGCTACTGATGTCTTGGGGCCATCTCAGCCTCCACCGACGGACAGATCCAAGCCGAAGGAAACCCGCTTCGACAGGCCGTTCCGTAAAGATACATCTCAGGGGTTGGAGAGACCTTACAACTTTGACATATGAGAACAACTGGCTAATATACCGGCAAAGTTTGTCGTTATACGAGCTCATAAGGCTCCCCAAAGATCTTCGTGTCGTATTGAGCGAAGCGCTCCAAAATGCTGACGCCTACTTATCCCAGGTCAAGCCTCCAGGGGAAGATCCGTCAACAGATCTCCAGGGCAGCAACTGAGCGGATACAATGCCCAACATCGTATTCACCCTACAGAACATGCTGATCAAAACCAACATGCATGATCGCCTCTTGTACTATACTGGATAGATAGACGACATCAAGGTGGATCGGATGCATATTGATCCTGGCTCGTCGATAAGCATCATCCCCAAAAGCTTGCTTCAAGTCCTCGGCATCCCTATGCACCGGCTAGCAGCGACCAACACCGCCATTATCGGTTTCAACTCAGGAAGGAGCTATCCCTTGGGGAAGATCCGATTGAAATGTCAGATTGGTGACCTGAAGATGGAGGTTACCTCCTACGTCATAGATACAGACATGTCCTACAACATCCTCTTGGGACGTCCATGGATACATGACTATATGATCGTGCCATCCACCCTCCACCAATGCTTCAAGTATGTCAGTCAGCACGGCTTCGTGAAGACTGAATTCGCTGACATTGATCCCTTCAAGGGGGTTGAATCCTATTATTCTTCGGAGGCGTATCTATATAAAACATATAGCCGACGAACCAGAGGCCATCACAGGGCCAGAGGAACCCGTGATAATTCATCTCCAGGCCCGTAAACTGGGCAAAGCCGTACCCCTTGTCATAACTTTTCATAAAGAGGTGCCTAGTTCTCCTGCCTCACCTACGCAGTTGGAAACAATGGTCATCCGGCTCCCGAGGTCCAGCCAGGAACCAAAACCTGTCATAAGGCCGATGGTGATCCAATTGCCGAAATCTATTCAAAGGCAGCAGGAAGATGCAAGACCCTCTGTGACGTCGATGGTGATCCGATTGCCGAAATCCACTCAAAGGCAACCGGAAGACACGAAGTCCTCTACCGAGCCCATGGTTATCCATCTTCCCAAATTGAGCCAACAATCAAATGTCGACCCGAGGCCCTTAGGCAAGCCAGTGCCATTAGCAGAACCCTTGGTGGTCAAGCTACCTAAGAAAGCATCCCAATCTCTGAGCTCGTAGGGGGTAGCCAAAGAGGACGTAGAACTCGCCAAGTACCTAGTTACACAGGTGGATAGTCCCTCTCCTGATGATGTAATCCCTGTCGACAAAGTTTCTTATTTCATCAATAAGAGGCTACCGTTGGATTATTCTGAGTGTGATAAGCTTAATCTGATGTATGCTGCATGGGACTGTCTAGACGTTAACCCGCACACACAGGTGACCGTCCATACCGCAAATCGACTTGCTCCCATTAAAGGCACTTATTTCCTAGTCCCAGGCAAAAGAGAATGGGATCACACGATCATATTTGGCCGAAAAGAAGGTCCTTAATCTTTCACGCCTTAAGAGTTCGACCTCGAACCCGACGCTGGAAGATTATCACTCTACCTGTATAGTCCTCAAGCCAAGTACTTCATGCACAAGCAGGGGTACGACATGGAGGCTACCCCGGGCCTGAATTACGGCAACGGTCGGCGATCGCCTCTACATCTGCCAGCACCGGCTGGGAAACCTTAGGACTATTATCACAAATCCAGACACGGCCTCGGGTATGTTACGCTAACCACAACACCCGAGAGTTCCAATAAAGAATGCGAGTGGCACTCTCATTCATTCGAGTCACCCACTTACGACTCCGATGATAGCATTGGAGATATATTCAGGCAGACATTATCTGTCAACATGACATCCGCTGATATTGAAGAAGAAGACGAAGATCTACTCAAACCGCTCGAGTTGGATTCATGGGTCCAACAACTGGATGCACAATGGGAGAAGTGCTTTGAACTATGGAAACCTCCCACTGAAGACGAGGTCGGACAAGTTAACCTTGGGGATGGATCCTCCATGAAGCCAATCTTCGTAAGTAAAGTCTGACGGACGATGAACGAGAGTCGCTGCTGTAACTCGTCAGAGAATACATCGACGTCTTTGCTTAGAGCTATGAAGACATGCCAGGGCTAAATCCCGAAATCGTACTTCATAAGCTCAACATTTATCCGGACGCAAAACCAGCAAATAACAGCAACGACGGTTCCGTCCAGATATTATGAACTCCATTGAGGCGGAAGTAAACAAACTCATAGCTAGCGGTTTCATCCGCGAGGAGCAGTACCCAGACTGGATAGCCAACATAGTACCAGTCATCAAGAAGAACGGAAGGATCCGAATTTACATCGACTTCCGTAATCTGAATGCGGCATGTCCAAAGGATGAGTTCTCTCTTCCGATCACCGACATAATGATCGATAATACATGTGGCTTCGAGCGCATGTCCTTTACGGATGGCTTTTCAGGATATAATCAAATCAAAATGTCTCCTTATGATGAGAAACATACGTCATTCTGAACACCGATCGGCGTATATTGTTATACGGTCATGCCCTTCGGCCTGAAGAACGCTGGTGCTACATATCAACGTGCTATGAGCTTCATCTTCAGAGATCACTTACGCAAGATGGTAGAGTGTTACGTTGACGACATCGTCGTCAAAATTCGCTCCAAAAATGATCACTTATATGATTTGAGAACAGTGTTCGACCTCATGCGAGCGCACAATCTGAAGATGAATCCCACCAAGTCTTTCTTGGACGTGTCCAACGGGAAGTTCTTAGGCTTCGTCATTACTTCCCGAGGCATTCATATAGATCCCGATAAAACAAAAGCAATCCTCGAGAGGATCCACCGAGGAACCTCCGTGAACTCTGCGGCCTTCAAGGAAGATTAGTCTACATCAGGAGGTTTATATCTAACCTCTCAGGGCGATGTCAACCCTTCACTCAACTCATGAGGATAGGTGTTTCTTCCGTATGAAACGTGGAATGTCAGCGTGCCTTTGATGATATTAAGGAATACCTGACGAATCTGCCAGTTCTGGTAGCCCCGGTCATCAGCCCTTCCTACTCTATGTACGGGCGATAAAACACTTCTTCGGTGCTTTGCTAGCACAGACTAATAACGCGGGACACGAACAAGCTATTTACTATCTCAGCTGGATGATGGTAGGACTGGAACATAGTTACACCGCTGTAGAGAAGGAGTGCCTTGCCCTAGTATTCGCCATTCAGAAAACACGACACTATGTGACAGGACAGACCATCCATGTTGTCTCATGAGTTAATTCTCTCAGGGTTCTCATGACCAAACCAGGCGCACCCAGTTGTCGTTTAGCCACCTGGGTGATACTGTTATCCCCCTACGACATGATTTTTGTTCCGCAGAAGGCTGTCAAAGGTCAAGTCTTGGCCGACTTTCTGGCGGCCCATCCAGGCTCAGAAACAGCCAAAATCTATGAAAAAATTCCAGATGAAGTCATTGATTCAAACATCACTTCACATGAAGACGTTTGGCGAATGTTCTTCGACGGTGCCTCATGAACGGGGCCCGAAGGTGATATCGTCGCTGGAGTCGGAATAGTGTTAATTTCTCCCTCTGGATTGGTGGTCAATCGAGCATATTCTCTCACGGAATCATGTTCAAATAATGTAGCCGAATATAACGCTTTGGTCATCGAACTCAGATTTGTAAAAGAAGTGGGAGTCAAATACCTAGAAGCATACGGCGACTCGCAGTTGGTTGTCAATCAAATCCGAGGTTCGTACTAAGTTCGCAACGCGGAACTGATTCCTTATCATCAGACAGCAATGGCTATCATAACAACCTTGGAGGGGTTCTTTATAGAACATGTTCCTAGGCTCAAGAATATTGAAGCCGACGCCCTAGCAGGCCTTGCCGCTTCTTTAGCGGTTCCAAATTATGCGCATCATCCAGTTGACGTCATAGGCCATGAGCTGGTCTGTCCCAAAATCAACGTTCAACTGGGTTCGAGTCACTCCGCTCAGACAACCAGTGACATACAAGACTGGAGACGCTCGCTCATCGACTTTACAGTCTACGAAATTCTGCCAGAGAATATGAAGGAAGCAACTTCAATCAGAAGGCGCTCTCTCAGATTCTTCTATAATACAGAGACAAAGATTTTATATCGACGATCCTACGATGGGCTACTATTAGGATGCCTGTCAAACGCAGAAGCCAAAGAAGCCTTACGCGAGGCTCACGATGGCGCTTGCGGGGCTCACCAACCTGGCCCGAAGTTATAAGATCGTCTCCGCCGAATGGGTTATTACTGGCCCACAATGGTAGCAGATGCCGTTGATTATGCAAAGAAGTGTAAGACTTGCCAGATCCATATAGATTTCATACATCTGCCATCCAAATTTTTGCACCCAACAGTGGCCTCTTGGCCATTTGAAGCATGAGGAATGGATATCATTGGGCGAATCACCTTGTCGTCGTCTAGGGGGCATCAGTTCATACTTGCAATCACCGACTACTTCTCCAAATGGGTGGAAGCTGTTCCGCTTGCAGAGGTAAATGCATCAAACATTATTAGTTTCATAAACCATCACGTCATCTACCGTTTTGTACTGCCCCGGAAGATTATTCACGACAATGGTCCACAGTTCGAAAGCCACGCTTTCTATCGATTTTGTGACAAGAATCAGATTCAGAACATGGCCTCGACGGCATATAACCCATCGGCTAATGGTCTGGCTGAAGCCTTTAACAAAACCATAATCAAGCTCCTCAAAAAGTTCGTGTCTTTAAACAAACGCGACTGGAATAAAAAGCTTGGCGAGTGCTTATGGGCATATTGTACTACGATTCAGACGGCTACAGGAAATACACCGTTCTCTTTGGTTTACGAAAGAGAGGCAGTTCTCCCATTGGAGACTCAGATCCCCTCGCTTCGTGTGGCTCTTACCTATCGGTTAACGTCGGACGATAACTACCATTGACGGCTACAAGAATTGGAAGCATTAGATGAGAAACGTTTGCAAGCTCAACAAAGCATCGAGCTTTATCAAGCACGCATCTCTCGAGCCTTCAACAAGAAAGTCAAACAGAGAATATTCCAAGTCGGCGATTTCGTCTTAGCTGTTCGCCGACCAATGGTCATGACTCATAAGACCCCCAGCAAATTTCAGCCTAAATGGGAGGGTCCGTTCATCATCGAGACTGTATTCTCCAACGGTGCGTACCGTCTCGCAAAACAAAATAGAGACTTGCTCATGATGCCCATCAATGGAAAGTTCCTCAAGAAATATTATGTCTAAACGACATCTTCCAACTATCTCTCAGACTATGAGTTATGTACCCTCTGGTATCGCTGAACTTATATCTGACCTCAAATCTTCTAGATTGTTGAGTTATGTACCCCCAAGTACCGCTGAACTTACTCTATGACCGTTCCGAGTGGATTCATATCGCATCTTCTGGTCATACCTTTGAACCTCCACACTAAATTCTTTTCCACTGGAGTTTGCCTCAAAATCTATTACTCGCACCACCAGTGCACAAAAAGGGTAATAGGTCCACAAAATTTCCCAACGAGAAAAACAACCACGTCCTCATTACCTCTGAGTTGTTTTTCCGTCCATCACAAACAAACCACCCAATACATAGAACTTCCACATTGATAGCACCTCTGAGTTGTTCCGTGTATCCCCATTATGTATCCCCATTATGCTCACTCCTACCACGTCCTCATTACCTCTGAGTAGGGGGACTCTACTTTAAACCCATATTTACCACGTCCTCATTACCTCTGAGTAAATATGTTGGTTTTCTCTCCACTTATTATCAGTACTCGCATCACTAGTACACAAAAAGGGTAATAAGTCAATAAAAGTTATCCTAATCTATTACTCGCACCATCGGTCTACCAAAGAGTAGTAGGTCCATAAAATATCATTCAAATCTATTTGCTCATATTTTCAGATGCACAAAAGGGCAATAGGTCCACAAAAGTCCCTCAGTGGGATATCCTTTATCAAACACAAATACTGTATTAGGTCCTCTAGTACAAGCACCACAAAATACTACAAATAAAGAATGGAGTGAATGTATTCTGTTTATTCAAAATCAGTTACATTCATAGGACTACATCAGCAGCAGAAAGAAAAGAAAGAAAAATCTAGCAATACATAGTTTGGTCAGTTTGACAGCACTTCGCCTTCACCAAAAAACAGTTTCGTGGCCCTCGAAAGAGGTCATATTTTACTGCTGAGAAGCAAATAAGGCTGTTGAATCTCCAAGGAGCTGCCCGGAGGAGGACAAATATACCATGCTTTTCTCCGCTCCGTATTGCGGATACCTTAGCTCCGCTCCTCCAAAAGACCATACCTTCAAAACAGCATCCCTGATGGTGGTTTCGCCTACTTGGAGAGCCGTGAGGACAGGATGTTCATGATGATGCCTGACCATCGTCCAACTCTCCGAGGTATAAAGGCTCTTCCTACCACCTGGGAAAAACTCTTCTGAAGCATGAAGAGTTCTGAGTTGTCTGATGTGTATGCCAAATTAGCACGGGAAAAACTCTTCCGAAGTATGAGGAGTTTTGAGCTGTCTGATGTATGTGTTAGAATGGTGCATTTTTACACTATCACCAACACCGGTCCTGGTGAAGTTGGCTAGCCAGATCCCTACAAAACATGAAAAAAGGCTTAGTAGCAAGAGGAAAACAAAGGGCTCCTTTTCAGCTATGCGGACAAGCCAAACAAAACTCATGCGGCTCAGTCATGAGGCACTTATACGGCTCAGTCATGAAGTGCTCATGCGGCTCAGCCATGAAGCACTCATGCGGCTCAGTCATGAGGCACCTATACGGTTCATACGGTCCAATCACGAAATGCTCAAGCGGCTCAGTCATGAAGCGCACATGCGGCTCAGTCATGAAGTACTCATATGGCTCAATCATGAAGTACTAATACGGCTCAGTCATGAGGCATCTATGCAGTTCATGCGGCCCAGTCATGAAGTGCTCATGCGGCTCAGTCATGAGGCACTTATACGGCTCAGTCATGAAATGTTCATGCGAATCAGTCTTCGGGCACTTATGCAATTTAGGTTCGAATGAGCAGCGCTTATACGGCTCAGCCCAAGCGGCCCTATCATACAGAACACATACGGTCCAAATGAGATAGGGCATACATCGACCAGGCTTAAAACACAGAGGCGATATATGACAGGCCCGTGCATAAAATATGCGATATGGCCATTCAAAATTTTAGTCGTCGTCTTCCTACCGTCCTTACCTTTGATAAGGGGGTTGCACGTCGGGATGAATGGAAGGAGAGTATGCCGCCCTCAACGGAGAGGCAAGTCCCTTTTTCTTTGGCCGCAGCACCAAATGACATGGAAGCTTTTGGAGCCATGACTAAATTGAGACAGAAAGATGAAGACGAAGGATAAGAAGGTGAAAGAGAAAAATCTCTCTCTGAATGACCCCTATTTATAGAGTTTCTGAAGAGTGCCTCTTCGATTCTCGAGATCATTAAAGATAATGACGATGTTTGGGAACTTTATCCCTAGTAACCGTCGGCTTTATATTGAAAATTGCCTCTTCGATTCTCGAGATCATTAAAGATAATGACGACGTTTGGGGAGTTTATCCCTAGTAACCGGCGGCTTTATCTCAAAAAGAGAATCAAGAAATTAAATGCAGCAGTGACAGCTGGCAGGCTGGATAGGGTCTCTCTGCGGCTCAAGATCTGCCTGCAGCTAAAGATTTTCCTGCGGCTCGAGATCTCTCTCTGCAATACAAAATTTCCCTGCGGTTAATCTCTTTCCTGACTTGAAGACTCCCTGCGGCTTGACATATATCCATGTTTCTTATTCAAAGTATTCCAAATTTGCAATTTGAAAACTTTGAAGGGGGTCTTGTAGAAGCATGGAAAATATAGGGTTCATGCGGATCACAACTGGCCGCATAAAATACTTTGGGCCAAACTGGTCCGTATAAAAGAGAGCCGCATGACTGATTCATCACCCCATGCGGCATGTCTGCAACCAGACTGATTCGAGCCGCAGAAGGAAGATATGCGGCCAAGTTGATCAGTCATTCTGATAGAGCTGACGAACTCTGTCAAATCTGACAAAAATGACAGCTCTGACACTCTGACAAAAAAGATAAGACGTGATCAGACAAAATGTCATGTCACTAAAACAGGGTCACACGGCCAGAAGGATTGCTATCCGAGCCGCATGAACCTTATGCGGCTCAACCTATGCGGCCATAAAAGTCTCTAAGCTTCATGCGGCCAAGGGTGACTGTAACCTAAGCCGCATGAGCTTTATGCGGCCCAAAATACAGAATCTATACGGCTCGAAAGGCCTTAAATTACATGCGGATTAAGGGAAACTGCGGCCTAAGCTGTATAAGCCTTATGCGGCCGAAGACTGAGAGACTCATGCGGCTCAGAATGACTCCAGATTAGTCCTATCTTGCGATAGGACACGTGGCAGGTTGACCAAGTCTCAACCACCCAGATTTGCTACAACAGAATCCCAACAAATCGCTAGCTGGCAACCAAAGAGCGGGTCTTTATGTGCTATTGTAGCCACGTGGCAACGGGCCATCTATGCGGCTCAAAACATGCATCACTATAAATAGCAGGGTGCCACACCCCTGCAAAAGTCTGGCAACCTACGAAGGGCAATTTTTTCAAGAGCTAAGACTGCGTCGGATAGTCCAAGGAGTAAGGCAGAGTTGATAACACTTTTCCGAGCCTCCACCGTCACCCCCTAGAATCAAAAACTAAACAATTGTACTTAGATTGTTTCCTAGGATTTTTTTTAGACTTTTCTTTGTACAAACGAGTTTACAATCAATTTTAGTATTTCTGTAATTCCTGTCTTTGATATTTTAATAGCAAATAAGTACATTCTACAAGAAACATCTAAGTCCAGATAGTACATTTTACAAGAAACATCTAAGTTCTGATAGTAACAAAAACTAGATAATAACCAACTCTACATAATAAAAAAATGAAAGTACATCTCTCTCAATCATCTTCAGAATATTCATCTTGTTCGTCTTCCTCGACCTCATCTTTCTCTTCCTCCTCCTCCTCATCTTCACTTTCATCTTCGCCTTCGTCGGCTTCGCCTTCCTCTTCGAATAATTCTACATCTTCTACATTAGTCGTATAATACGTAACTTCCATGGAATCCACATCAACAATATTGGTTATAAGAGGTAGCTCGTCCTCCTGATAAGCCTTTTCGTCAACATTAAAAGTATCTCTAGCTTTAGTCTTGCATACTGCCCACCAGTCAGACTTCGTTGCTTTCCGTCTTGGATAAGCTGTGAAGTACACAAGCTGAGCCTGAGTTGATAGGACAAATGGTTCGTAGCCTTGATATCTACGCTTGTAGTTTATATCCACAAGACCATGCTTGTCAAATTTTCAACCTTAATTTTCAATCGGATCGAACCATTCACACATGAACAATACGATATTTGTTGGTTTTCTGCCATAATTATATGTCAACTCCGCAATCTCTCGTAAGATGCCAAAGAAATCATTTTCTGGATCGATGTCTTTGTAGAAGCATGAAAAAGGAGGGATATTACTTTTAATCCCACATCGAAAAGGAGAAGAAGAGAGGTCTCATTCCACTCTATATATAGAGCCCTCTTGCCTCCTTTGAAAAGGGCACCAAAATAAATAAAAAAATGGAGCCCGTTATCCAGGGACCCCGTTTGAGCCACAAAAAGTTGCATCAGTTCTTCTCTTCGTCTGGGTTGGCTGCAAGTTCTTCACTCGCTGTCGTGGCGAAAAAAAGTTGGATTCAGAGTACTATGCACCTTCGCAGACTAGTACGAAGAACTCCAAGGCGGCACGGGCCATGTGTCATGCCCCGATCCCGCAGAGTCTTTTCGTCCTCGCTTCGGGCTCTTTGGGACCGTTCGTCCTCGCTAAGGCGTGATGCCGTGCAAGCCTAAGTTACGCTTGTACAAGGCCAAGACCTGAAGCAAGACAAGATAGACAAGGTTGACAATACGCAGCGGAACGTATCGCAGATAATTGAAGCAGCAACGGACATATTTCAGAATACAAGCATTGAACACAATGGTAACAAGAAACAAATCTCTTTATTGATTTCATTTGAACAGATTACAAGCTCTCGATTCTCTCTGATACAATGTTACATTCTCTCAAAACTTTACAGATTACAATGATCCCGTTCCCATACATTACATCCCTTTATATACAAAACCAACTCTTATAACAGATGTCATCTCTTGGCATCTCTTCTGATTTCTGGCTTCTGAGGATGAGGTTCGGGCTATCGCTTCGGACTATCCTTCTCGATGTATAGTGCACCTGCATGCAGACTGATGGTTGGTCAGTATATCAGCATACTGGTGATTATGAACAAAGAGCTACATTTGTCTGAAACGATCACTGTTCAATTAGTGAGAAAACGTTTCTTGTGATGTAATCTTGCTAGTTTTACCTAAATTCATTCCATGTATATAGAGTCAGTTTACGTCTCTTTTGAAAACATCTTTGAAAAGCCAACATTTCAATTCCATCTTAGCCGCTGTGCCTCCCACGGGTTCAGCTCGTCGCTAACCGCTGTGACTCGCATGGGTTCAGCTCGTCGCTAGCCGCTGTGACTCTCTTGGGTTCAGCTCGTCGCTAACCGCTGTGACTCGCATGGTTTCAGATCGTCGCTAGCCGCTGTGACTCTCTAGGGTTCAGCTCGTCATTAAGTGGATACCCCAATGCACATGCAATATCAAATAAAACCATCATGCATCAATCGAGCAAGTCATAAACAATTCCATCTTTTTCTCAAGCAGGAAACCGTTCTCTTTCTTAGCAGACAATGTCTCTCTTTTAAGCATACTCAAGATTACTGTCTTGTTATTAGCAATACATTCATTCAAAAGCTCAGATTCTTATTAGGCGCAAGCGAATCATAAAATGAGACTTCGTCCACTCACCCAGATCAATCGTCTTCTGTTGCAGAGCCAGCAATCTGATCTTTCTATCTATCTAGTGCCTTCGCGGAGCGGGGCACTACATAATTACCCACCGAAAAGAAGTTTCGTCCTCGAAACTTAAGGAGAAACTTACGATATCCTTAGCAGCGATAGTCCTCATCCTTCACCATCATCAATCCATAAAATCACAATTTAGATCATATCAGGTCCCTTGTTTAATCAAGCATTTCAATCTCAATCAATCAAATCGATAAAATATTTGTCGGCATCATAAAAATATTTACGGACTTATTGTATGGAACGTTCATCTCATTATTGATATCGAGTAGGCAAAGGAATTTCGATCAGAAGAACATGTATAAATTCAATTGAATCAAAATTGGCCAAAGGATCGTGTTGCTCTGATACCATTCTGTCACGCCCCGATCCCGCAGAGTCCTTTCGTCCTCGCATCGGGCTCTTTGGGACCGTTCGTCCTCGCTAAGGCGTGATGCCGTACAAGCCTAAGTTGCGCTTGCACAAGGCCAAGACCTGAAGCAAGACAAGATAGATAAGGTTGACAATACGCAGCGGAACGTATCGCAGATAATTGAAGAAGCAGCGGACATATTTCAGAATACAAGCATTGAACACAATAGTAACAAGAAACAAATATCTTTATTAATTTCATTTGAACAGATTACAAGCTCTCGATTCTCTCTAATACAATGTTACATTCTCTTAAAACTTTATAGATTACAATGATCCCATTTTCATATATTACATCCCTTTATATACAAAACCAACTCTTATAACAGATGTCATCTCTTGGTATCTCTTCTGATTTCTGGCTCCTGAGGATGAGGTTCGGGCTATCGCTTCGGACTATCCTTTTCGATGTATAGTGCACCTGCATACAGACTGATGGTGGGTCAGTATATCAGCATACTGGTGATTGTGAACAAAGAGCTACATTTGTCTGAAACGATCACTGTTCAATTAGTGAGAAAATGTTTCTTGTGATGTGATCTTGCTAGTTTTACCTAGATTCATTCTATGCATATAGAGTCAGTTTACATCTCTTTTGAAAACATCTTTGAAAAGCCAACATTTCAATTCCATCTTAGCCGCTGTGCCTACCACTGGTTCAGCTCGTTGCTAACCGCTGTGACTCGCATGGGTTCAGCTCGTCGCTAGCCACTGTGACTCTCTTGGGTTCAGCTCGTCGCTAACCGCTATGACTCGCATGGGTTCAGCTCGTCGCTAGCCGCTGCGACTCTCTAGGGTTCAGCTCGTCACTAAGTGGATACCCCAATGCACATGCAATATCAAATGAAACCATCATGAATCAATCGAGCAAGTCATAAACAATTCCATCTTTTTTTCAAGCAGGAAACTGTTCTCTTTCTTAGCAGACAATGTGCGGATTCTCTTTTAAGCATACTCAAGATTACTGTCTTGTTATTAGCAATATATTCATTCAAAAGCTCAGATTCTTATTAGGCGCAAGCGAATCATAAAATGAGACTTCGTCCACTCACCCAGATCAATCGTCTTCTGTTGCAGAGCCAGCAATCCAATCTTTCTATCTATCTAGTGCCTTCGCGGAGCGGGGCACTACACCATGCGCCTCAAACGTGCTATGCCAAAGGTAAACCAGAAATATGCGCTCACAATCATGCGCGCTACTGATGGTAAGCTGTACAAGGTTGACTCGGGTGCTTCTGCGCCAGAAATGAGCCGACCTTCAAAGTCCTTGTCTCATTTGGGTGTTGCGTCTGAGGCTCGTTCAAGTCACTCTAAATGTTGTACCCCCATTACTGATCTGAGCACATGTTTGGCGTTGGATCAGGGGGCACAACATTCACTTGACCACCCTGGCGCTTGGCCTTGCCATGCGCCTGATGGGGGGTGTAAAGGTGGCACTCTCACTTGACCACCCCGACGCTTGGCCTTGCCATGCGTCTGATGGGGGTGTGAAGGTGGCACTCTCCTCTAACGATTTGCGTAATATGATCATTCACAAATGCCGATCAGGAGAGTTGACCGACAAGCATAATACGTCCCTCACAGGGCACACTTGTGCTACGGTCGCCATCAACTGCTGCTGCCGCAAGACAGTGGCTCCACCACCAAGGCAGTTTATGTTCCAGCAGTTGCAACATGCTGTGCCTGTCTCCCAGCGCATCACTCCGCCCTGTCAGAATGAATCACTTCCTCGTCAACGCATAGGCACATCTGCCAGCTTGGGACTCTTCCATCATCAAACCCAAATCATGTATTCAACTTGGCACTCGATGTCGTACCAGCAAGCAGCTCGAACATAAACTGCTATGACCATTCCAACTCGGCGAATCTCAGTCTTCTGAAGGAGTTCACCGTCAAAGCTTCTTCGAACAAGGAGAACCATCATTCACAGTACAACGTCTTGCCAAGGAGGAGGATCAGTCGAATCCATCTTCAGCGAGAAGTCAAGGGAGAGACAACAAAACTCTCTCAAACTGTTGCTATTCATAGGCCAGGGCAAATAAAACCCATGCGCCAAGTGGCAACCTTCTCGAAGTCAGTGCAATAAACTTGAACTCAACAGACAGACCAATAAAGATATCGCACATCGAACAGACGCGCCCATCAGCACCAAGCGCCCTGTATGGATGCGCCCAATAAAGCACAAATCCATGCGTCTTGGAAAACACGAACCTGTGCGCCTAGTGGAGCACAAATCGATGCGCCCACTCGAAGGCTCGTCCCCTATCAGACAATTAATGCCACAGTGACAGAGTTGGCAACACGTCCCCCGAAGACCGCTCAGTTGGCAGCTTTTGTAGAAAATGAAGCATCGCTGACATCAGCATCATCATTACTTTTCTCTGGCGGTTACAAGCCACGTGGCCGTCCAGCCACTCGCATGCACCTCTGCGACCATGCGCCAGAAGATTCGTATGTGCCTCAAAAGTCATGCGTCTCTAACTTACTTCTGATCCCTAAAGACAGAAGTCAAGCCGCAGTATACGCCTCCCCGGCCATGCGCCTGAAGACTCGTATGTGCCTCAAAAGCGGTGCGCCCAGACTGGTTCGTGACTCCTGACGATTGTGAGCCAAAGTCTTCTCATGCGCCCGATCCCAGGCACATCCTATCAGATTACTCTCCACCAAATCCGAGATCTTTGAGCTACGGATACGCGCCATGTGTCCTTTGACTCAGTTCAGCCGATGAAGGGGTGCTAATCACCCAAGATCTCAGCAACAGAAAGATCTTCTCTCCTGCTATGTGCCAGCCCACAAAAGTAGCATGAAGGATTCAACCCATAAATAATAGCGCATCATCCATGCGCTTTCTACAGCTTCAACCACGTGGCGTCCCCACGTACAGGCGCATCCTACATATGCGTGTATGGACAGCCAGCCTGCAGACTATAAATAGAGGGATCATTTCCTTCTGACAAAAAAAAGGGGGACGAACCTACGAACACACACACAGAGAGGCAGATACAGACACTCAACGACTTCTTTTTCTCCGTAAGCTCCAGCACCCAGAGCAACTCAGACCTTCAGAGAACCGATAACCGTCGTCAGATCTTCAACGGAGTCAACGTATTATCACTCGTTCCATCGGCACAAGGGACCCAGATAAACAAAAGTGTTCTCCTAGGACTACGTCTAAGTCCTACATTGTAACACTGTTCTGTTTGTATTGAAATTACATCAAAAGATTTTAATAACAAACAATCTGGCGACTCTGCTTGGGACCTCTTTCTCCTCCACCGAGAAAGCTGTGTCACAATCCGACGACATGAAGGTGGGCTCCTCCTACATGACGCTGGTCGCACGCCTCAATCAACAGGCGTATGAGGAGTTCATCTCTGAAGGCAGCGCGAGTCCTTCGAAGCGGCTGCCGAAGCCGAAGAAGACTCGCCAGGTCTGGGTGCGCAAGGTCGACGCCTCTGGCACCATCACCGAAGGGAATGCGCCGATGCAGCCTACCCTTTCTGCTGACGTCCTCAGCAGCCAAGATGCGCCCATCGGTACAGTGCATCTCTCGAGGAAACGTGCGGCTGACCACATTCCCCAGCTATTTCCCTCTCAGGCGAGGAAGATGCGTCGAAGGAGCAGGGGCACAGCCAATGCCCCGCGCATCACCTCTGATATGCCACAAAAGGTCTCTGTCTTTGACAGACTCACTCGCTGTAGTGGCGAGGAAAATTTGGACTCTGAGTACTATGCACCCTAGCGGGCTGGTACGAAGAAATCTAAGGCAGTACGGGCCATGCGCCTCAAACGTGCTATGCCGACAGCAAACCAGAAGCATGCGCTCACAATCATGCGCGCTGCTGATGGTAAGCTGTATAAGGTCGACTCGGGTGCTTCTGCGCCAGAAACGAGCCGACCTTCAAAGTCCTTGTCTCACTTGGGTGCATCTGTTGCGTTCGTAACCAAGTCGAGCAAGGCAAACCCTGTGGTCTTGAACTACCGCGCCTCCACTGGTTGTGCGTCTGAGGTTCGTTCAAGCCACTGTAAATGTTGTTCCCCCACTACTGATCTGAGCGCCTGTTTGGTGTTGGATCAGGGGGCACAGCATTCACTTGACCACCCTGGTGCTTGGCCTTGCCATGCGCCTGATGGGGGTACGAAGGTGGCACTCTCCTCCAACGACCTGCGTAACGTGATCACTCACAAACGCCGGTCAGGAGAGTCGACTGACAAGCACAATGCGCCCTTCACAGGGTGCGCTTGTACTGTAGTCACCATCAACTGTTGTTGTAAAACAGTAGTCCCGCCACCAAGGCAGTCGGTGTTCCAGCGGCTGTAATCATCAACACCTCTCCGACGTCGCCTCGAGAAGAAGGTGTTAATTGAAGAGGAACCAGAACTAAAGGTTGCTTCATACAACGTAATCTCTAATTCCTCGTCAATCCGAAAGGCGACTGGTCATTCCTCGTCCTCGTCCAAGAGCCAGCCGAGGAGAACCAAGACAACTGTCCCATCCTCTGGAGTGTTTGAAGACACTCGGGGGAGAAAGAAGATCCTGGAGGAAGCTGGGGTAGTCAAGCCCTTGTTGATCCTCCTTCTGAAGATGAAGATATCCTCCAGAGCACAGCTGGGGTGGATCTTCATCCGGGGGACAAAATTATCCTCCCGAGCACAGCTGGAGGTAGTCTAGCCCCTGTGAATCTGCGACTCGAAGACGAAGAAGTCCTCCAAGACAGAGCTGGGGGTAATCAGGCCCTTGCAGCTTCTTCCGAAGATGAGGGTGTCCTCCAGAACGTAGCTGGGGGTAGCCAGGACGAAGCTCCAGGAGAAGCAACTCCCCTACAGGAGAGTGAGGCCGAGAGTGAAGCCTCAACCGATCCATCCACTTTCAGCCGTGTCATGACAGTATACATGACCGGGGTGATACCGAGCCAGATGCGCCGCCAGCAGACCTCGTTCAACGCATGGATACCCTGGAGGGAGGACTCAAACCCTCTCTGCCTCCATGCAAACACTAACTCAAGCAGTGTTTGAAATACGGTCCGCTTTGGCCAGAGCGCCTTCTACCGGTCCTGACCCAGGGGCCAATGGAGAACAAGTGTACCCCTTCAATGGGTATCCTTGGATACAGATCGCCGTGAAGCACCACGGACGCCGGAGCCTTCAAATGCTCAACTCCAGCCGGTACCACCTTCCCCGACTCCCAGCTCCACGGAAGACATGGTCGAAATGATCAGAGACTTGCGCGAGCACTTTGAGTCCAAGAATAGACAAGAGGAGCGTCAAAAGATGGGGATCCCCCAACCATATCCCCTCGAATGGAACAAAGTGGTTTATCCTCCTAAGTATAAACCACAAATATTGACGCCATACGACGAGAAGGACTCTCTGCGTCGCTATCTGACGTACTTCCAGTCCCAAATGGGACATCTCCCGAAGGAGGACGCCCTACTCACCAGTATATTTGTCGGGGCACTGAAGGGAGTGGCGTACGACTGGTACTGCAGTCTCTCCGATAATTCTATATCTTCCTTCGATAATTCTACATCTTCCTTCGACGACTTGACGCGTCTCTTCCTCGACCGTTTCTATGACGGAGGGAAGGACATGACAATGGCGTCCCTCATAGAGATACGTCAAAAGGAGAAGGAAACAATTCGATTATTCATCGAACGCTTCCGACAGGCCTACTTCAGACTGCCCCCGGGCATGCTAGAACATGCACTCCTCTCCTTCTGCAGCATGAACATGCTGCCTGCGATCAAACTCTGGCTCAACTCTACTCCTCCTCCCGACTGGAGTTCCTTGATCATCGAAGCCGAAGCAGCAGAAAAGAAGGCGTCCAATGCTCGCCTTTTGGGAGTTAGTTTCCCTACCTTTGAGGACAAGGGAAAATGGCCTGCAGCCAACAACCCCGGATGAGAGACGAAGGGGAAACAGGCATTGACTGTCAATGCCTCCATAGGTGCATCAACACCTACCCAGAAGCCTCCACTTGCACCAAGGCCAAAGGAGGTTTATTCTTTCAACGATGAAGACACCCTGCAACTCTTCGAGATACTGAAGCAGGGTGACAAGATCAAGTTGTCGGACCCGAAGTGTCCCGACGAGGTTAGGAAAGTGGGCAATCCGAGGTATTGTCACTACCATCGGTTTGTTGGACATCCAACTAAGGACTGCTACGTCCTCAAAAACTACATCCAGCGCATGATCAATGCGGATGTTATCTCCGTCGACTACGAAAAGAAAACGGTCTCGGCCAACCTGGTGTCACTCCAATTTGGCACCTTGCCGCCAACCACAACACAAGATGGCGTCGTCCCCATCCCTAAGACGACATTGGAGGTGGTCAATCTACCACCTACTCGTGACAACGTGAGTGGACTCATCCTACTCACCACATCCCGGGGAGAGGTCTTATGGGTTCACCCTGATCTCGTCTTCGAGGTTACTCAACCGGAGGTACGCTCTACCTCCAAAGCTAAGGGCAAGAAGATCTAGTCTTGCCGCATGGTCTCTTCCTCCGTGGAGGAGGTTCTTCCTGAACAAACCCGTTCGCAGCTAAACGTCCAACCCGACGAAGCTGCGGTCGAGGTGGTGCCTCCCTGCACTGCCCCTGCGGCCGAAGAAGGAGGTCCATCCAAACCTCCAGCAGCCAATAAACAGAAGCATGTAGAGGCCCGTTTCGACAAGCCTTTACGAAGGAAAAATGCTTCGTTGCTAGCCAAGCCCCACAACTTCGACATACTGGCACAACTTGCCAGTACTCCTGCCCGCCTATCTCTGTTTGAGCTTCTTCGTCTTTCCAAGGACACTCGTGAAGCTCTCTGTGAAGCTCTGAAGGATGCTGAATCTTTCATCAGTCAGGTCAAGCAGCCTGTGGATACCCCGACTACATGTGCGCACTGCCATTGTACGGATGAAGTTATCCCTAACATAACTTTCACCCAACAAGATATGCTGCTCAAGCACAACCGACACAACAGGCCAGTGTATTATACAAGGTATGTCGGTTCCGTCAAGGTGAAGCAGATTCAGATCGATCCAGGGTCTTCCCTCAGCATTATCCCGAAGATGCTACTCTCAACACTGGGGATCCCAATGTACCGTTTGGCACCTTCCAATACTACAATCAGTGGCTTCAATACTAGCAAAAGCGAGCCGCTGGGCAAAATACGACTGAAGTGTCATATCGGTAACCTCCGAACCGAGGTGACTTGCTATGTCGTGGACGCTGACGTTAACTACAACCTCCTACTGGGTCGTCCGTGGCTGCATGAGTATATGGTGGTTCCATCTACACTCCACCAATGTATGAAGTATGTGTCCAACAACGACATCATCCGGACAGAATTCGCGGACATTGACCCTTTCAAGGGGGTCGAAGCCTACTTCACTGATTCTATCCTGTACAAGTCGCCTAACGAAGGGGAAGCCAATGATGCTGACGATGAAGCAGAAACGGCAGTAGTGCCGGATATGGAGCCAAAGATGATTTTCGACGCTCCTTTAAAAATTCGACTCAAAGGGAAACCGTCTCAGATGCTGCCTCCCATGACCATCAAGCTACCTGAAAAAGCACCAACTGCTCTAGGTAGAACACCTACTGAAGCTCCCTTGAAAATACGGCTCAAGGGAAAGCTGCCCCAAACATCGGCTCCCCTTGTGGCAAAACTACAAGGGAAGGCACCAATCACTGAAGGCGCAGTTGAGGCACCTCTGAAGGTGCGTCTTAAAGGCAAGCCTCCGCAATCATCCGTCTCATCCAAGCTGTCGGAGAAGGCCCACATAGCCCTCTCAGACCCCAAGGTCAAAACTGCGGTGGACTCTCCCGATCCAACCCCAGTACTCACAGATGAAGAGCTAGGGGAATATATATCTGCTGATGTAGATGCACCCTCTCTGGACAATGTAATCCCGCAGGATAAAATCCCATGTTTCATCAATAATAGAGTGTTTCTTAATTATTCTAGTCTTCCACATTGGAATGCCATGTATACATTAGATAATGCTCTACGGTCGTTGCAAACACAAATAACGACTGTCAATCATGTAAATCGAGTAGTCCCGTCCCAAGGGATCTGTTTTGTAGTCCCACCACGGAATCGAGATGAAGAATCTATTATCTTCGGCAAAGTCGAGCGTCATCATGACCTCCCGCCTCTCGAGCAAGAACCAGATACCGGCAGAATACAAGTCTATCGGTACATGGACAAGGCAAAGTACCTCATCCAAAAGATGGGTTACGATTTAAAAAGCAACAAAGGCCTGAACTACGGCAAGGGCCGGCGTCTTCCTCTCCGGCTCGTAACGCCTAAAGGAAAGCTGCAGGATTACTATCATCGAACTCGACGGGGGGTAGGCTATGTCACGCCGCCAACAACTCCAGAGAGTTCGGAGGCCGAAGAAGTAGAACATTTCCATTCGTCTGAAGCATCAACTTGGGATTCCGATACCAGTATCGGCTCAGTCTTCAAGAAGGTGCTATCAGCCAACATGACATCTGCACAATCTCAAGAAGATGAAGGAGAAGACCAAACGCCAGAATTCTTCGAGAAAGAACCTTGGGCTCAACGCCTAGAAGCTCAGTGGGAGTCTCGTTTTGAATTACGCGAACCCCCTACCGAAGACGAAGTCGAGCAGATCGACCTTGGGGATGGATCTTCTTCCAAACCCATCTTTATCAGCAAAAGTCTAAAAGGAGAAGACCGGAAATCTTTAATCCAACTGGCTAAAGAATATATCGATGTCTTCGCCTGGAGCTACGAAGATATGCCGGGACTTGATCCCCAGATCACGATGCATAGGCTTAACATCTTACTGATGCCAAGCCTATAAAATAACAACAACGACATTTCCGTCCGGACATCATGAACGCTATCGATCAGAAAGTAGACAAACTCCTGACCAGCGGATTTATTTGTGAAGAACAACACCCGGATTGGGTGGCCAACGTCGTCCCTGTCACCAAGAAGAACGGGAAGATACGAGTCTGCATCGACTTCAGGGACCTCAACACCGCTTGCCCGAAGGACAAATTCTCGCTTCCAATCACTGACGTGATGATCGACAATACATATAGTTTCGAATGCATGTCTTTCATGGACGGATATTTGGGCTACAATCAGATCAAGATGTTCTCCGATGACGCAAAACACACGTCATTCAGGACACCGAAAGAGGTTTTCTGCTACACAGTGATGCCCTTTGGCTTGAAGAACGCTGGTGCTACATACCAACGAGCTATGAGTACCATCTTTCGTCAACATCTTCGTAAGACAGTTGAGTGCTACGTCGATGACATCGCAGTCAAGAGCCGTCTCAAAGGGGATCACCTACAAGACCTGAAGACAGTCTTCGATCTCATGCGAGCGCATCAGCTCAAGATGAATCCCGCTAAATCCTTCCTTGGGATTTCTAGCGAAAAGTTCATAGGCTTCATTATTACGGCGAAAGGCATTCATGTCGATCCCGAGAAGACCAAGGCTATCCTTGACATGGACCCTCCGAAGAACCTTCGAAAACTTCGAGGCCTGCAGGGGCGTCTGGCATACATCCGAAGGTTTATAGCAAACCTTTTTGAAAAATGCTAACCCTTCACTCAGCTCATGAAGAATGGAGTCTCCTACGTCTGGACAGAAGAATGCCAGCAAGCTTTCGACGATATCAAAGCTTACTTGACAAGCCCGCCAGTCCTGGTGGCACCCGTCGCCGGCAAACCATTTCTCCTCTACGTCCGTGCCATGGTTCATTCCCTCGGCGCTCTGCTGGCTCAGAACAGTGATGCGGGCTATGAGCAAGCTAACTACTACCTCAGTAGGATACTGATCGGGACCGAACACCGGTACAACCCCGTTGAAAAGGAGTGTCTGGCTTTGGTGTTCGCCATCCAGAAGACTCGCCATTATATCTCGGGCCAGACAATTTATGTCATCTCCCGAGTCAATCCACTCAGGGTTCTCATGACGAAGCCAGGATTATTGAACTCCCGGCTAGCTACATGGGCGATCCTGTTGACACCGTACAACATGGTGTTCATTCCACAAAAAGCCGTTAAGGGTCAAGCTCTAGCCGACTTTTTAGCCACGCACCCCATCCCAGAGTCCTTCCGACTCTATGAAGACATCCCGGATGAGGTCCAAGAATCAAATGTCACCGAAGAAAGCTCAGTCTGGCGGATGTTTTTCGATGTCGCTTCAAGAACAGGCCCCAAAGGCCAAATCATCGCCGGAGTGGGGGTAGTCTTAGTCTTCCCCGATCAGCTGGTCATCCAGCGTGCTTACTCCCTTTCGAAGCCGTGCTCCAACAATGTTGCCGAGTACAACGCTCTCATCATGGGACTCCAGCTGGCGCAACAGCTGGGGGTGGATTATTTGGAAGCCTACGGCGACTCAAAACTCGTCGTTAACCAGATCAGAGGGCAATACGAAGTTTGGCATAAAGATCTGGTTCCTTACCATGAAGTTGTATTGAACATTATTTCAACCTTCACCAAGTTCTTCATAGAACACGTACCTCATTTACAAATCCTGGAGGCCGACGATCTGGCTGGCCTCGCAGCCTCGTTGGCGGCACCCCTCGGGACTCAGTACTACGTCACGCTAGTTGGTCGAGACTTAGTCTGTCCTAAAAACAACCTATGCTCACAAATGGCCCATGCCATGCCAATAAGTACTGGTGTTAATGTTCGAGACTGGAGGTTCCCGTTCATCGACTTCGCTGTCTACGGAATTCTCCTAGAAGACCCGAAGGAAGCCGTCTCAGTCATGAGGCGTTCCCTTCGATTCTATTACGATACAGCTACTAAAATGTTGTATCGACGCTCCTACGATGGACTTCTCCTTCGATGTTTATCCAACGAGGAAGCAGCTGAAGCCCTTCGAGAAGCGCGCGATGGAACTTGCGGGGCTCATCAATCTGGGCCTAAGTTGCAGGATCGACTACGACGCTTGGGTTACGACTGGCCAACCATGGCAGCCGACGCTGTCGACTATGCTAAGAAATGCCATGCTTGCCAGTTCCATGCCGACTTCTTCCATACACCGTCGGAACCACTACATCCTACGGTCGTCTCTTGGCCCTTTGAAGCTTAGGACATGGACATTGTAGGACCGATCACCCCTCCTTCATCGAGGGGACACCGTTTCATCCTAGCCATCACCGACTACTTTTCTAAATGGGCAGAAGCAGTTCCACTGGCAGAAGTAAAGAGCTCTAGGGTGGTCAGCTTCATCAAGCACCATGTCATCTACCGTTTCGGGGTACCTCGAAGGATTATCCACGATAACGGTCCACAGTTCATCAGCCATGTTTTCAGCAGATTCTGTGACAAGAATCGTATTCAGAACGTGGCATTGACCGCCTACAATCCGGCAGCAAACAGATTGGCCGAGGCGTTTAACAAGACTATCGTCAGGCTACTCAAAAAAGTTGTATCATCCAACAAACGCGACTGGGACGAAAAGCTTAGCGAATGCCTTTGGGCCTACCGTACATCGGTACGGACCCCGACGGGCAACACACCATTCTCCTTAGTCTACGGGAGCGAAGCGGTACTGCCTCTCGAGATCCAGATACCCTCACTCCGTGTAGCGATCACAAATCAACTCAAGGAGGAAGGCAATCAACGTCGCCGTCTGCGAGAACTGGAGGCACTTGACGAAAAACGTCTCCTAGCTCAACAGCGCATCGAACTCTATCAAGCCCGTATATCACAGGCTTTTAACAAGAAGGTCAAGCAGAGGACTTTCCAGGTAGGCGACCTGGTTCTGGCAGTCACAAGGCCGATGGTGTTGACACACAAAACACCAGGAAAGTTCGAGCCCAAATGGGAGGGACCTTTCATCATAGAGACGGTATACTCAAATGGTGCTTACCGTCTCGCCCGATCAAACGGGGACTTGTTCATGATGTCCATCAACGGCAAGTTCCTAAAGAAGTACTACTCTTGACATCCTTCAGACACGTACTTCTATCTTCACCCAACAGGGGAGTCTGTGGACCCAATCATCAGGGCTCACGTACACCTTCTTCCACAAAATCTTACGCTTCCGGAACCCAGCTATTCCATGGCGTTCTATCCTCCAGTAGAAGGACAACCACGTCGACATTACCTCTGAGTTGCTCCTCTACGCCCTACAAAGCAAAATCTTACGCTCCGTAAGACTACGCTACCCATCATGTTTACCACGTCCATATTACCTCTGAGTAAATATTCCGTACAGACAACTCCTGCGTTACCGTACATTGATAGCAGAACTTCCATGTCCACATCACCTCTGAGTAGTTCTGCGTATCCCCCCCAAGTCATTCCTACCACGTCCATAACACCTCTGAGTAGGAAGATTCCATCATTTGAACCCTATATTTGCCACGTCCACATTACCTCTGAGCAAATATGTCGGTTCTCCCAAACTTATTATCTGTACCTAAAAACCAAGGTACGCAAAAGATAATAGGTCCACACAAATCATCTAGTTCATGACAGCAAAAATGAACACACCATAAAACTCTTTATTCTTTATTTAAAAATAAAGGATTACATCTCCAGCAGAACTTCCATGTCCATATTACCTCTGAGTAGTTCCGCGTATCTCCCTCCAGAGTCATTCCTGCTACATCCGTATCACCTCTGAGTAGAAAAGCTCTACCATCAATCCCATATTTACCATGTCCATACTACCTCTGAGTAAATTTGTTGGTTCTCTCTCTCTCTCTCAACTTATTATCTGTACCTAAAAACCAAGGCGCGCCAAGGATGATAATTCCACATAAATTCTCCAGTAGAAGTACCCAAACCTATCACGTCCATATTACCTCTGATAGGATTGTCACACCTAAACAGCTCTACTATCCATGCTTCTTGTTCAAAGTATTTCAAAACTTGTCCAAAAGTTTTAAAAACTTTGAAGGGGGTCTTGTAGAAGCATGAAAAATGAAGGATATTACTTTTAATCCCACATCGGAAAGGAGAAGAAGAGAGGTCTCATTCTACTCTATATATAGAGCCCTCTTGCCTCCTTTGAAAAGGGCACCAAAATAAATTAAAAAAAGGGAGCCCATTATCCAGGGAGCCCGTTCGAGCCACAAAAAGTTGTAGCAGTTCTTCTCTTCGTCTGGGTTGGCTGTAAGTTCTTCACTCGCTGTCGTGGCAGGAAAAAGTTGGATTCTGAGTACTATGCGCCTTCACGGACTAGTACGAAGAACTCCAAGGCGGCATGGGCCATGCGCCTCAAATGTGCTATGCCAACGGCAAACCAGACGCATGCGCTCACAATCATGCGCACTGCTGATGGTAAGCTGTACAAGGTTGACTCGGGTGCTTCTGTGCCAGAAACGAGCCGACCTTCCAAGTCCTTGTCTCACTTGGGCGCATCTGCTGCGTTCGCAACCAAGTCGAGCAGGGCAAACTCTGTGGTCTTGAACTCTCGTGCCTCCATTGGTTGTACGTCTGAGGCTCGTTCAAGTCACTCTAAATGTTGTACCCCCATTACTGATCTGAGCGCATGTTTGGCGTTGGATCAGGGGGCGCAGCATTCACATGACCATTCCGGCGCTTGGCCTTGCCATGTGCCTGATGGGGGTGTAAAGGTGGCACTCTCACTTGACCACCCCGGCACTTGGCCTTGCCATGCGCCTAATGGGGGTATGAAGGTGGCACTCTACTCTAACGATTTACGTAATGTGATCATTCACAAACGCCGATCAGGAGAGCTGACCGACAAGCATAATATGCCCCTCACAAGGCACACTTGTGCTACGGTCGCCATCAACTGCTGCTGCCGCAAGACAGTGGCTCCACCACCAAGGCAGTTTGTGTTCCAGCAGTTGCAACATGCTGTGTCTGTCTCCCAGCGCATCACTCCGCCCCGTCAGAATGAATCACTTCTTCGTCAATATACAGGCGCATCTGCCAGCCTGGGACTCTTCCATCATCAAACCCAAATCATACATTCAACTTGGCACTCGATGTCGTACCAGCAAGCAGCTCGAACATAAACTGCTATGTCCATTCTAACTCGGCGAATCTCAGTCTTCTGAAGGAGTTCACTGTCAAAGCTTCTTCGAACAAGGAGAACCATCATCCACAGTACAATGTCTTGCCAAGGAGGAGGATCAGTCGAATCCATCTTCGTTGAGAAATCAAGGGAGAGACAACAAAACTCTCTCAAACTGTTGCTATTCATAGGCCAGGGCAAATCAAACCCATGTGCCAAGTGGCAACCTTCCTGAAGTCAGTGCAATAAACTTGAACTCAACAAACGGACCAATAAAGATACCGCACATCAAACAGACGCATCCATCAGTACCAAGCGCCCCGTATGGATACGCCCAACAAAGCACAAATCTATGCGTCTTGGAGAACACAAACCTATGCGCCTAGTGGAGCACAAATCGATGCGCCCACTCGAAGGCTCGTCCCCTATCAGACAATTAATACCAAAGTGACAGAGTTGGCACACGTCCCCCGAAGACCGCTCAGTTGGCAGCTATTGTAGAAAATGAAGCGTCGCTGACATCATCATCATCATTACTTTTCTCTGGCGGTTATAAGCCACGTGGCCGGCCAGCCACTCGCATGCGCCTCCGCAGCCATACGCCAGAAGATTTGTATGTACCTCAAAAGCCATGCGTCTCTGACTTACTTCTGATCCCTAAAGACAGAAGTCAAGCCGCCGTATATGCCTCCCCGGCCACGCGCCTGAAGACTCGCATGCGCCTCAAAAGCGGTGCGCCCAGACTGGTTCGTGACTCCTGAAGATTGTGAGCTAAAGTCTTCTCATACGCCTGATCCCAGGCGCATCCTATTAGATTACTCTCCACCAAATCCGAGATCTTTGAGCTACGGATACGCGCCACGTGTCCTTTGACTCAGTTCAGCCGATGAAGGGCTGCTAATCACCCAAGATCTCAGCAACAGAAAGATCTTCTCTCATGCTACGTGCCAGCCCACAAAAACAGCATGAAGGATTCAACCCACAAATGATGGCACATCATCCATGTGCCTCCTACAGCTTCAACCACGTGGCGTCCCCACGTACAGGCGCATCCTACATATGCGTGTATGAGCAGCCAGCCTGTAGACTATAAATAGAGGGATCATTTCCTTCTGACAAAAAAAGGGGAACGGACCTACGAACACACACACAGAGGGATAGATACAGACACTCAACGTCTTCTTCTTCTCCGTAAGCTCCAGCACCCAGAGCAACTCAGACCTTCAGAGAACCGATAACCGTCGTCAGATCGTCAACGGAGTCAACGCATTACCACTCGCTCCATCGGCACAAGGGACCCAGATAAACAAAAGTGTTCTCCTAGGACTACGTCTAAGTCCTACATTATAACACTATTCTGTTTGAATTAAAATTACATCAAAAGATTTTAATGGCGAACAGTCTTTGTAATTCGAAGATTTGATACACAAACAACTGTTTTTCGTGGAATCAAGATCCAGGAAGCTGTCTCTGATCGGAGCATTTTTCGACTTGAACCTAAAGCCATTCACACAGTAACTTAGTCATATTTTAACGGCAATAATTGGTCCCTTGGCAAGAGTTCTAATTAATTCAATCTCGGGTGAAATTAGACGATCGACCTGAATACCAAAGAAGAGATAGTAAGTTATTTATTATCGTATTGCATTATAAAAGACCAGTAATTACTTAGCTGCTTACATATTCGCTGAACCAAGAAGCAAAATGATGTCTCATTTCTTGTTCTAATTTATCGTCTTCTAGGTAGGGTATAACCGACCTCAACTCATCATTATACGTGATGAAAAACAACAACGAATAAACCGCTGATTAGTAGTATAATATTAGCTTATACTGTTATATTGAGATGACGTGAACCAGTTCATCATTAATTACTTACCCCTCTAGCTTCTCCACTTCATCCTCGTCGCAATTGAGTAATATATACAACTGAGCAGCCCTTAGCTCTTCGTCATTCAAATATCTCTTCTTTATTTTTCCCGAAGGCTTTTCGGACGCATTGAATACTTTCAGTATTCGATCATTAGATTCTTGATATCCGTCGTCGTTTCTCGGAGCCCTCATTTTATTCGTAGCAACATGAGGTTTGAAATACGTCAAGCAGAAGTTTATAATCTCCTTGAGAATATAAGATTCACAAATAGAACCCATTACCCAAGCCTTGTTTTTCACCTTCCTCTTTAGGTAGTTTAAATGCCGCTCAAACGGGTACATCCATCGATAACCGACGGGCCCACCAACACGTGCCTCGTAGGAAAGATGAATTGGCAAATGCTTCATGGAGTTGAAGAATCTAGGAGGAAATACCTTCTCGAGCTTGCACAGTGTTACCATAATATTATTTTCCTACTTTTTTAGACGATCGACGAGCAACTTAGTAGAACAAAGATCTCTGAAGAATATGCTAAGCTCGGTCAATGGATCCCAAATAACCTGGGGTAAGAATTTCCGAAATACAATTGAAATTAACCTCTCCATGAATACGTGACAATCATGGCTCTTCATACCTGTCAGTTTGTTCTCTTTGAGGTCGACGCATCTTCTCAAGTTCGAAACATACCCGTCTGGAATTTTTAGACCTTGAATCCACCTACAAAGTCTCACTTTATCCTCCTTCTCAAGTAAGAAAATTGCCTTAGGCTGCTTCAACTTCCCATTCCCCTCCTCTATCAAATGCAATACAGGACATATACATATTTCTTCCAAGTCCAATCTAGCCTTTGGATTGTCTTTCGTCTTCCCCTTTACGTCTATTACAGTATTAATTATGTTGTCAAACACATTCTTCTCGATATGCATGATAACAAGGTTATGTCTAATCAGATTGGTGCTCCAATATGGCAGATCCCAGAATATACTCCTCTTTGTCCAGTTATGAGTGCGACCAACTCCGTCATACTTGTAGCCCTTAGCAGGCTCTTCAATAGCTCTCGGTAAATCTTTTACCTCTTCCCATATCGTGTATCCGGGCCGCCTTGGCGGTGGATTAGCCTTCTCCACAATGCCAGCACGAAAAGCATTCATGTTCCTCCGGTATGGATGATCCTTCAGTATGAATTGTTGATGACAATCGAAGAAGCAAGGTTTGCCTCCGTGTTTCAAACAGAAAGTCTTAGTGCGGTCCATGCAATACGGACATGAAAGACGACCATGCGTGCTCCATCCAGATAACATTCTATAGGCCAGAAAGTCATTGATGGTCCACATAAGTGTTGTCCGCATCTAAAAATTTTGTTTTCTAGAAACATCGTACGTGTTGGAACCTACTTCCCACAGCTGATTCAACTCATCAATCAATGGATGTAAATACACATCGATATTCCTTTTCGGATTGTTCGGACCTGGGATAATAACGGTGAGAAACATATACGGAGTCTTCATGCACATCCAATGCGGTAGATTGTACGGAGTGACGATCACAGGCCAACACGAATACTGGGATCCCGAAAGTCTGAATGGGGTAAAACCGTCGGAGTAGAGACCCAATCTGACATTACGCGGATCAGAAGCAAAATCTGGATACTCTCGATCAAAGTGCTTCCATGCTTCTCCATCAGATGGGTGATCCAACACTCCTTCGGTCTGTTCCCGCTTATGCCAACTCATGTTTTCTGCAGTTTCTTTTACCATAAATAACCGCTGCAACCGCGGCATCAACGGCAAGTAGTGCATCGAATCGGTAGGCTCCCTTGCACCGACAGACTTTCCTCTACCACTGCCCTTGTAGCGATCAGCACCACAAAATCTGTAGGCGTCTTCATCCTTGTCGTCTTTATAGTACAACATGCACCCGTTGCGATATGCATCAATTTTCTCGTATCCCATCCAGAGCGATCTCACCATCTTTTTAGACCAATAAAAGTTTTTAGACAACTTTGTACCCTCAGGCAATATTTCTATAATCAACTCCATAAGTCGGTTGTAGAAATCTTACGACATATTAAAATTGGACTTGATGCTCAACAATCTTGTAACCACCTCCAACGATGAATGATCCTCCCAACCAGGATACAATGGAGTTCTTGTATTCTCCAGCAACTCCA
The DNA here is from genome assembly GCA_029216955.1 of Iris pallida. Lineage (NCBI taxonomy): Eukaryota > Viridiplantae > Streptophyta > Magnoliopsida > Asparagales > Iridaceae > Iris > Iris pallida. The sequence continues at coordinate 11,210,103 of JANAVB010033817.1, read as the reverse complement.
TGAACTTTGCAGCATCGGCGTTCGGTGACTCTTCAGGTGCTTCATGATTGTCCGGATCGAAACTAGGTCCCGCCACATCAAAAACCATGTTCACTAACCCATCGTCATAAGCAGCATGGTTGTGGACATCTACATAAGGCTCATACTCCGATGCTAAAGACACAAGTTCTCCGTACGCGCTCCACTGATAGTAATTCGGCGTGAAACCCTTCGAGTATAAATAATACGTGACTTCCACTTCTGGATGATATTTCAAGTTGCGACATCTTACCCACTGACGCTTAATTTTGGTACCGTCCTTGTACTGAGGAAACGCATTGGCAAACTGCAGGAACTGCTGTATACCCTCTATAAATTCATCCCGTACACCGCACATGTCATCAAGATGACGGTTGTACATCCAAGAACGATTCTGTAGATAGTAATTCAGCTCCATATCCATTTGAGAATAATTCTGTAAGATAGATACATGCACATCTTTAAAAGACTTGTAAAAGTAATAGGCGCATTAATCATGACATATCCTAAACATTGAAATAGAATTTCAAGTAATCATGATACAACAAGTGGTAATAGTGTATCACTTGACATAACCATATGACCAATATTTTGAGGGGTGCTATAGTGTATCAGAATTGATACTCAAAAGCACCAATGGTATACTTGGTATCAGAACATATATATTAGAAGGGGCAGATCTGGGCACAAGCAACTACCTAATGGTGGCATCTGTATCAACTTGACATAGGCCATCATGTTACTATGTCAAGTACAGACTATAGGTATTAGGGAGTATAGTACCATGTATACTGGATAGAGGAAAGAATATATATAGGATATGTATCGACCAAGTTCAGTTATTGGAGCAATATCTAGATACTCGAATTGAAACTAGAACCTAAAGGTTAAAATTGCATATAAGGTACCAACATTTATTACAAAACTTAAGACAAAAGTAACCATGTGTTATTGCTTGTTTTACCAAGACCAAATCAATCCTAAATTAAAGGTAATGGCACCCACAGCAAATATCCTGCTGTGAGCTAGCATTTCAATGATTTACCCACTATTTTATGTTTCAGTCCAATTTTGATTACCCACTCTCATATCTGTTCAGTCACTTCAACCCTTACTGTTGTCCTGCATCCCCTCACTTAGGTTTAGTCCCTAACACCTCATCTTATCTTTGTCCATGACCTCACATATAGCAGACCCTTGGTTTAATTGTCCAGTCCTTTAACCCTTATTAGATTCAGTCCTTTCCTTTATTTTTGTTTAGACCCATGAATTCGTATCTCATTTCATATAGTTATGTATCAGTTGGTTGATACTTTGAAGTACAAATCCCTATCTCACTCAAGATCCAGTTACCATGTGCTTGTCCTGCTACCATTCGACTTGTCATACTCTTAGACCCAGGTCAGACTTCATGAGCCATGTCTGTTTTACTTAACAAAATACCTAAAATTGGCTTTTGAAAGAAAACTAAAAAAAGTACAAAAGTACAAATTGTTCTGGGAAATATTGCTATGGAAGTCTGATCTGAGAGCGATCACTTTGTTCCTTGGACCATACGATGATGATGAAGAAAACTGCTTGAAGAAGATGAACAATCGAAAGAACTAAGTCACCAGAAAGGTATCGAGCAACGGCACTGATGGCACAGTCGAATGCTTTCCTGCTTTGCTTCACCCTGTTCTTGAGAAAAAGTTGAAAAAATGCTTCTGGAAATATCACTCTGAAAGTATGAGTTTTTTCAGAATCTCCTCTCCTGTCTCTCTATTGATCTCTCGATGATGTCTGTGTTAAAAATAAGTCTATTTATAGACTAGACCCTCTGTGCGTAAAAAGCAACAAAGTTGGGTCTTTACGCGAGTAACTGTCACCCACGATGAAAATCATCCTCTACGCAGGATGACACGTGTCCCATGTAAAGTTTTGATCTCTACGCATTGTGACACGTGTCCCACTACTTTAATAAAATGAGGAGAGCACGTACACACGTTCCTCGATAAGTGTGGCACGAAAGCCACGTAAGCAGACCACGTTCTCTTGTAGCCAGAAAAGATCGGGCGTAAAAATGACCCAATATATACTTCCTGCGTAAAGTAGCAGACTGGGCGTAAAATAGCCCAAACTAGACTTCTCGCGTAAAGTGGCTGAAAAACAACCTTGAGCGTAAAATTAGCTCAAATAAACTTTACGCACACAACAGCCTTGAGCGTAAAAGCTCGAAATAGCTTTCGTGCGTAAAAGAAGCAATTTCTTGAGCGTAAAGTAGCTTGTTTGCACACTAAACGACAAGTGTTGGGTTTAGTGTAAATCAAATCCTCTTGCCTTCTATGCAATCCTGCTGTCAGAAAATCATTATGTCAGAATCAGTATCACGCACATTAAATGCGATGATTTGACAGCCTGTCCCTCGCGTAAAAGCTTTGAGGATGGCTCTCGCGTAAAGTAGCCCACGTAGAGTTTTACTTTGTTTATCTTGCGTAAAGTCTGAGTTTGACTTTGTTTGACTAGCGTAAAGCTCTTAACTTCTTTGACTTGATCCATGAAGCACTTTTTATGCTCCTACAAGACCCCCTTCAAAGTTTTCAAATATTTTCAAAATTTGAAATACTTTGAACAAAAGCGTAAAATCTGGGATATTCAACAGTCAGCGTAAAATTCGGGATACTCAATGGTCAACAGTCCGCGTAAAAGTCGAGATATCCAACCGTCAGCATAAATTTCGGGAATTTGAACCGATTCAAAATTCTCTATAAATTGAGTTTTATGAGTAGAAAGATAACTTTACTCTTTCGAACTTTCAATCTCTCTATCCTCTTTCCCTTCATACTCTCACTTCGACTCGATGGCCCCCAAGAGCAAGACCGCCGCCGGCAGCAAGGGCAAGAAGCTCGCCGCTGATTTATCGTCGGCCGACCGCGCAAAAACCACCGTCCCATCATTGGCTACGCCCCGACAAACAAATCCCACTGTAGCTCCGGCCATGAAAGGTAGAATACTACCTAACTTCGGCCGTGAGTTCGACGGAGAGGAAGACTCAAACTTTTATTTCACGCACACGTTATACGTGTCAGCGTAGAAATCGAAATAACAAAATACGCCCACGTTATACGTGTCAGCGTAAAAATCGAGATAACAAAATACGCCCACGTTATACGTGTCATCGTAAAATTCACAATACGCTCACATCAATATGTGCCAGCGTAAAATTCATAACACGCTCACATCAATATGTGCCAGCGTAAAATTCACAATACGCTCACGTCAACACGTGCCAGCGTAAAATTTAAAATACGCTCATGTCAACACATGCCAGCATAAATTTCAAAATACGCTCACATCAATATGTGCCAGCGTAAAATTCACAATATGCTCACGTCAATACGTGCCAGCGTAAAATTTAAAATACGCTCATGTCAACACATGCCAGCGTAAATTTCACAATACGCTCACATCAATATGTGCCAGCGTAAAATTTACAATACGCTCACGTTAATACGTACCAGCATAAAATTTACAAGTGAAAAGACTTTGCGTAAAATAAAGAATTTTTATACTTTAAAAGTTTTTATCAACTTTAATAAGCGTAAAGTTTACATAGTCAGAGTCTTTAATCTTTATGCGTAAAGCTCAGACCAAATCATCTGCGTAAAAATTTTAAATTAGATTTTCACTAACTTGAATTTTCTTTTTCTTTTGGCAGTGGATTTGTAAATTCACCCACTTGCAGAAATATTTGGCTCATCAGCTGGTATGGTGGGCTCAAATTACTTGGAGAACATGTCCCATGTGGAGTTCCTCCAGTCGAATCCGTAATATCCTGCAGAGAGACAACAGCTGATATATGCTCAAGGGGACAGAATGCTATTATCCATAATAAATGGAGAATTATTGACATCACTGGATGGCCAACAATTTGCAAAGTCAGCTTTCTTGTTCGGGGATGCGATCGATTTCCAGTCACAAACACACCCCAAGAAGGAGGCTTGGGTGTTCAAGTTTGGAGAGAGAACAATGTATCTCCCCGACATGGATAGAGATTATCCCCTGTCTGTATTTGTCCATGCCACCCATCCCCGACAGATGCTATGGAACTTGACTCCCAGTAGTCATGGTAGGCCCGGCAGAATCATCTTCAAGAGGGATAGAGCCAATGACAAGGGCTACCACATCAGTGCTCCTAGCGGTGGTGTCGTCCCTTTCTCCGGTCTGTTACCTGGATTCACTCCGAGTGAAGATTCAGCTCTGATCCAGCCGGTGCAGACCCAAATGTTCGTTAAAAAGTTCATATGGGCTGCAGTATTATATCCTCAGGCCAACCCTAGCTACCAGGGTGGCTGTCGCCTTATAACCAGAACTGGGTCCAGCTTAGTGCTTGGATCATGAAGAACTTCAAGACAGACATGGAAGACATCGGTCTGTATGAAGCGGTAGCCTCTACGAGCCAGGGTATACCGATGAACAGTAACCTTTTCTTGGCTCTGATGGAGTTGTATATGAGTTCAACAGGAACTTTTGTAACTCCACAAGGTGAGATGGGTCTCGTCCTGCACGAGATGCAATTCATCTCGAAGCTGCCGATGGGTGAAGCACCCTATGAAGAATATGTTCTCTCTAATCAGAAACTAGTAGAAATCGGAGAGAAAAATCCTCGATTGGTTGAGGTCTACCAAGAGCTTATGTGCCATTACTTAATTTGCACCAGTATGTATGACAGCGGGTCTCACTTGGCATATACTACTAAATGGACAACTTATCTATTCTACCATGAGAATAGGATAGCCAAGAACGAGAAGGGAAGATTTCAAGAAAACAAGGCTCCGACTATCAACCCTTGTTCAATAATCCCTTCAGATCTGATCAATGGTTTAATGATCTCATATAAGTCTCCGGATCAGTATATATCCAAAAAGACCGGAAACATCCATGCGGGGACTGAAACCTTAAGCCACCTGAGGCATGGTAGCCAGAAGATCTCGAGGAAAGCCTTGCTGGCAGGCTTTCTATCTCTGCGGCTATGGAGATGGGTTGTGCCCGGGATCAGCACAGTAGACAAAATTCACCGAAACGTACTGTGGCCGGCAGTACGTTTGGTATTCAAGGTCAGAATTAACCTGCTATCGGCGATGGTGTGCCGAATAAATACAGGTTTGAGAACCTTTGGTGAGGAACTAATCAACAACGCTCCTCACCAGAAGGATTTTCCTAGGGTACAGATGCCCTACACTTATTTGATGGGCTGGCTACTGCATCACAACTGCAGTTTATTGCTACCGGGCCCTGGAGATAATGCGAAGGTTTTCCTCCAGAAATTTAACAAAGCCACATGGATTTCTACTACTGTGGCAGACACCCGAGCAGTACTGAATTATTCACACGGTTGGAACTTCTTCTGCATAAGACCACAAGTTCCAGCCGACTGCCTCGATGTACAGTTTGAAGATAGAAGTGAAGGAGGGACTTCATTGCCTACACAAGTTTTTAAATGGCTAATGTGCATCAGACCCTCCCATCTGATGTACAGGAATGAAGACAACTGTGTGTTCGAACCGTATCTACCAAGTCGGTTCGCTCGCCAGTTTGGATATGACCAACTTCATGTTGGTAATCCCTCCACTAGCTTCTACCATTATGGGAAGCTAATTGAAGGTGCGAGAGCCTGGAGATATTTTAGCACGGCTCGTACCGGTGCAAAATTCAGAGTATCGACTGCTACCAGCACAACCGAGCTACGTATACTTCATACGTATGCTCACTTTTATGCATCCATCCGTTCCTTCGCCCATGGCTACAACTTGAAGGGGAGTCTTAGATGGCCCAAAGAAGGAAATATTGAAGAGCCAGTCAGGGTATTTCCAGACATACCCGACGACACTGCTGTTCCAGATGAGTATCTGGAAGTAATCCCTACGGGCGTTGGGAAGAAAGCTGTGGGACCAATCATTATCGGCAAGACCCAGAAACGGAAACAAGGTGCAGCTGTTACCCTTCCAGAGAAAGCCCTCCCTGATAAGAAGAAGAAGGTTACCGTCAAAGGGCCTTCTAGACAGAGAGCCGCTACTCCAGAGAGCGACACTCCTGTCAAGGAGCCGCAGCATATTGCATCTTCTTCGACTCAGCCTGGAGAAGGTTCCTCTGCATCTCAACCGACAATATCAATGGAAGGTGTGGGTGTTCTATCTTCGGGACGCCTCAGCTCATCACTTCACCTGTCTTTGCCACAAAAGACACAAGCTACTGAAGAAGCTACCACTCCACATACTGTTGATCGAAAGCTCATCCCATCAGATGAACCAGCTATTACTTTCGATGATAATGACTGGGATGGGGACTATGACTGTACTTGGCACGTCCTACACCTGCTCCAGGTAAATATATATCACACAAAATCTATACAAGATTATGTATACTAATTTATTTTGTTTAATTTGTAGGTGTCATCATTGCATCAAAGCCTGTGGTTCCTCCTCCTCAAGAAACTATTTATGAGGAAAACACGGAGTCTGAGGAAGAGGGTTCTTCTTCAGAAGAAGAAGATATAGAGATACAACAAGAGCCTGAAGTGCAGGCTCAGCTAGAATTGTCTCCTCCTGCTGAGGGCGGAGATAAAGAACAAACTGCAGTAGAACCCACTGTAGAGGATGAAGGGGCTGCTGAGGAAGAAATAGAGTTCAATAAAGAAACTGAAGTACTCCCAGAGCCTGAAGAACCAGTAGCTTATGAAGGTGATGAGGATATAGTCGACCCATCAACTGAAGCTGGAGAAGTCGTAATAACATCTTCAGTTATTGCTACTGATCTGGTACAAGTTCTTGAGAAGACAGTATCTGAACTGGAGCCAGCTACCATAACTACCATTCCACCCGCACCAATCACCGCCACCGAAACTCAAGTAGTTTCGACTCCAGAAACGGCTGGAGTAACAAATACTGAAGACATTGTCCCTAAAGCTCCTGGGGATCAGTTGGCCATAGTAGCAGCGACAACAATGGCTTCATCTCAGTCTGTTACCAAGGCAACAACATCTACTCCCAGTCTTCAGAAAAGGGATATGGTAGATATTGCCGCAACGCCAAGCTCAAACGCAGAAATGAATCTCTTAGTTAAGATTCATATTGAAACTTTTTACAAGACTCTGGCGGCTCTGATAAAAATGGTCCTGAAGAAGGGCCTCAATTATGAAAGCTTGAAGGTGGCTATTATTCTTACGATCAAAAATGTTGCCATGTTCAATGATGCAGCAAGAGCAGCGGTATTGGAGAAGGTCGTGGAGGAACTTGAACAGCCCATTAGAGAATATCTAAGGTTGTCAAGCGAAACTACTGAAAGTCTCATCCAAAGCGAGTATGACGCTTTATCAGCTGAATACTTCGCTCAGGAGACAACTTTCAATGAAGCTCTCTAAGAGTACAGCATCAAGGTCGCCAAAGAAAAAGCTTTCTTGGCTGAAGCTAAGCCCCAGCTGGATATCCAGAGAGAAGCCTATGAAACTTCCAATATAAGAATTCATGAACAAAATGATAGAATTCGTGAAGTTGAGGCTGAATTAGCTCGCTTGAAGGCGGAGAGGGAGCAGTTGATCAAAGCTCGAGACCAGCAACTAACAAAGAGCTCAATTTTGGAGGAACAAGTCTTCGGAGCTGAAGCTACCATCAAAACCCTTGACGAAGCCAAGGATAAGATGATAGCTACTTTCGCCGACTTCTTCCATATTTATACTCCAGAAGCTCGGTGTACTTTAGCTACTACAACTGTGATGAACTCTCACGAGAGACGCCTAGCGGAGCTACAAAAATTGCTTGAAGATATCTCTGCTCCGCCTTAGGCAAATAAAGAATTTTTGTAATCTTCTATCTTTTTCATTCTGTAATGTTTACAAGAAATGAATAAAATATTTGTTTTGTGACCCTATCATTTATTTTGAATTTAAACAATAGGTATGAGATAGAAAACACTTATCAGAGGTAATATGGACAAGACAAGTCTTCTAAACTCAATAAATTATATCTATCCAGAGGTAATGTGGACATGATAGATAATGAATCTCGTTTTCTGTTTAGAGTATACGATACTATCAGAGGTAATATGAACGTGACAGATCGTAACAACTTAAAGAAAAATAGATTAATATCTATTCAGAGGCCAAATGGATATGATAGATAGGAAAAGAAGTAGACTTAATATTTATTCAGAGATCATGAGAACATGATAAATAATAAATCTCTCTTTTTAATCAGCTGGTAAGACAGAAGATCAAAAATTCTCTTTTAGGAGACAAGTAATCAGCTTAACCAAACATTGGTAGCTGGGGAATAAAAAAGAAATTCAGACGTAATATTTTTTCAAGAATTTGCCATTAATTGGCATCATGAGCAAATATCCATTAGGTTTAGACAACCTATAGGCACCATTGGAGAATACCGACTCAACTACATAAGGACCTTCCCATTTTGCTTAGAATTTCCCTTTGCTCTTATGAGTCATCACCATCGGTCTTCGAACAGCTAAAACTAGCTCACCGACCTTGAATACCCTCTCTTTAACTTTACGATTGAAAGCTCGAGATATGCGGGCTTGATATAACTCGATGTGCTGTTGTGCTTGAAGACGCTTCTCGTCTAGACCTTTAAGTTCTTGAAGTCTCAACCGATCATTATTCTCTGTAGTTAGCTCATTAGCAATGGCTATTCTAAGAGATGGAATCTGGATTTCCAGTGGAAGAACAGCCTCACATCCATAAACTAGTAAAAATGGTGTAAAACCAGTAGGAGTTCGGACTGTCGTTCGGTAAGCCCATAAACATTCTCCAAGTTTCTCATTTCAATCACGTTTATTAGAAGAGACAAACTTTTTGAGAAGTTTAATGATTGTCTTGTTGAAAGCTTTGGCCAAACTATTAGCAGCTGGATTATAGGCCGTAGAGGCCAGATTTTGGATCCGATTCTTGTCACAGAATCGATAAAATGCCTGACTGGCAAATTGGGGTCCATTATCATGAATTATCCTTCGGGGAATTCCGAAATAATAAATGACATGGTGTTTGATGAAGCTAACCACATTAGATGTTTTCACTTCAACAAGGGGAATCGCTTCCGCCCATTTAAAGAAATAATCCGTTATGGCCAGTATAAATTGATGTCCCTTGACAGAAGGAGGGTTAATCGGACCAATAATATCCATGCCCCAAGCTTCGAAGGTCCAAGAAGCTGTTGTAGGATATAAGAATTCAGATGGTTGATGAATAAAATCAACATGAATCTGACACGCTCTACACCGTCTGGCATAATCTACAGCATCTGCTATCATGGAAGGCCAATAATATCCCATTCTTCGAATACGGTCCTGTAATTTCGGACCCGATTGATGAGCACCACAGACACCATCATGAGCTTCACGGAGTGTTTGCTTAGCTTCATTCTCGGAGAGACAACGCAGCAAAAGTCCGTCATAAGAACGACGATATAACATATGCAAAGAAGAATCATAGTAGAATCGAAATGATCGTCTCTTGATTGATGCAGCTTCTTTTGGATCTTCAGGTAAAATCCCATGAACCGCATAATCAATGAATGGACTTCTCCAATCTCTTTGTTGAGAACTTAATTCTGTAGTATAACTCTGTTCAATATGCAAGTTATTCTTGACACAGAATAAGTCTCAATCCAACAAAATAACAGTATTTTGTCTTCTAATTGGAACAGCTAAGTCTGCAGCTAGACTAGCAAGAGCGTCAGCTTCCAAATTTTGAGAACGTGGCACGAATTTGATAAAGAATCCTTTGAATGAAAGGACCAATTCGATTACCACTTGATGATAAGGAATGAGGTCAGGATTCCTGACTTCATATGTCCCGCTGACTTGATTAACAATCAGCTGAGAGTCTCCATAAGCTTCCAGGAACTCAATGTCCAATTCTTTTTCTACTTGAAGACCAATTAGCAGAGCATTATATTCTGCCACATTGTTGGAGCATGGTTCATTAAGAGAATAAGCATGGTATATGACCATTTTATCAGGAGAGACTAAGATGATGCCTACTCCAGAGACAATATTGCCTTTAGGTCCAACCCGCGATGCTCCATCAAAGTATAGTTGCCAAATATCCTCCTTCAAAGTCACATTACAATCCACGACTTCATCTGGAATGTCCTCATAAAGCTTAGATGTTTCAGGTATAGGGTGAGCTGCTAACAAATCAGCTAATGCTTGGCCCTTTACTGATTTTTAAGGTACATAGACCATATCATAAGGAGTAAGCAACATTGTCCAAGTAGCTAACCTAGAGTTAAGAATGCTCGGTTTTCTCATCAATACCCGAATAGGATTTATTCTAGATATGACATGAATAGTCTGTCCTGACTCATAATGTCGTATCTTTTGAACAGCAAAAACCAAGGCCAGATATTCTTTTTCTACAGGAGTATACCTGTGTTCAGCTCCGACCATCATTCGGCTAAGATAATAAATTGCCTGTTCATGGCCCTTATCACTTTTCTGTGCAAGAAGAGCACAAAGTGAATGATCCAAGGCTCGAACATAGAGCAAAAATGGTCTTCCCACCACTGGAGGTACCAAGACAGGTGGATTTGTAAGGTATTGTTTGATGTCATTAAAGGCTTTTTGATATGCTTCATCCCAAACAAATGATAGACCTTTCTTTAATAGACGAGAGTGTCACGACCCGCTCCCGAATAATCGAATACGAGTCGGACACGCCCAGCCTTCGTCGATGGACACGACGAAGTAAGCTGTACAATACTAAGGAAAAATCCAAGTCATAATGTAATGTAAACAAAACACAGCTTTTATAACGTTCCCAGAAATCACCAATATCCATCAAGTCTTTTAAGTACAAAATTAGCCGGAGACAAATCCGATCAAATGAAATAAATATACAATAATGAATAACCAAAAATACAATCTCCAGAAATAAAGTAAAATGAAAAACTGCAATATCCTGATGTAATCACAAGCTCCATGTAATCTTCCACTCACCTACAACGTATCCTGTCAGAAAAAGAGCAAAGTACAACCCTGACCAGACAATATACAATGTAATCTGTAGTATAGAATACAAGGTGAAACCAGAATACCAGAATAACAGAACAGGAAATGAACTACGGTACCAGAGATGAAATATAAAAACTGCAGGCAATAGACGACAATCAATATACTAGACAATGAACACGGCTATCAATGTATAAGGCAATAAATCACGACAATCAATATACAATTGTGACAATTTGAAATATTAAACTAATGTGTGATCGGCTTAGGAGCAATCAATCAATGAGTCAATGAGTCAATCAATTCTACAAGGTACGGCTTCATCGTACGTGAAGTGTACGATTAGGCCATCCACAATCCTATGTTGGGTGTGGTCACACAAAAGCTAATATTTCCCCAAATCCCTGCAATAACAATGACTCACAAGCAATAAATAATGGTACAAGACAATCGTGTGTATCTCGTGTCCGATATGAGAACATGGCACATGAATATAAGACATAAAACAAGGTACAAGTCGAGTCAGTGTACTTGCCTCGGTTTGGTTGCACGAGAGTAGTACTGCATGGTTGTAAATCACCTGTTATAATATTTGTACAATTATTAGGGTTTGAAATAAAGACTTTAACTAATTAAGGTTAACTAGTGGATTAGAAACATACAGTAGTATAACCAAGTAACTAGAAAATATTTATAAAGACTAGCAATTAATATTTTTTAGAAAAATACATATACCATAGCTTTGATTTTGTGAAAATACTTTTATTACATATATGCCTATAGAATATTCACTAGTTTAATCAAAATAATATTTTAAACTCTATCTTGTAAAGAAATTATTTAGAAAGTAATAGAACACTTTTTAATATTTAACCAAATATTTACTAGCTATCAACTAGAATAATACTAATATATATGTACAATAAAACATTTATACCAATATAATATTCCAATTTAGCTAACTTATTTATTTAAAAAATATTTAGAAATTTTAGTGAAGTTTTATCAATGATAAGAAAAATAAAGCTAAATCATATAACAATGATATATTACACTAATACTAGTTAACAGGAATTAAACAATTAATAAAATCAGCCTTATATTAGCTAATACAGCCCATAATCATATAACTCAGCCCAGCTATTCCTGAACCAGAGTCCATGCTACTAACAATGAACTAACAATTAATTAATCTGAGCCCAGACTATTAACTAACAATGAACCCAGAATATTAAGCCTGCAGCCCAATAACCCAGCCCACTGGAACACCTAAATTTGCTAAATCAAACGAAATAAAACAGTTTTTAAATAGCCCAACCCCACTGGCCTACAAGACCCGGCCCACACTCTCAGTCCACTTCAATTCTTTAGAAATCAAAACATCATTTAAGCCCACACTTAATATTTCCAAACCCGGCCCACAACCAGCCTTAAAATCTCATTTCTTCTCTCACCTGCCTCATTCTCTTCAACCCAGCCGACAAACTCTCAGCCGAACATTCGAGAGCTCTCCATCGTCTTCTTCCTGCTTCGTCCCTTCCGTCGAGAGACTCCAAGTCTAATTCTTCTCCGGCCGCTGAAATCCTAGATCCCGAGCCTCCATCTTCCCCAGCGAACGAGCCTCCCCCGTTCCACTTCGTCTTCTACCTCTAGATTTAGCCGAGTGAAACCCTAATCCCCAAATTATTTCCCACAGTCCATCTTCTTCACTGCTAGGAACCCTAACCCTAAAACTTTCTATGGCCGAAACCCTAGCCCATGCTCCGCTCTCTTCCGTGTCTCACCGAAACCCTAGCCTAAGTTCATCATCGTCAACTCTCCTTCTTCCCCATAGCTAGAAAACCCAAGCCTAGGTTCATCTTCTCCGGCCAAAACCGTAGATTCTAGGCTATTTCTCCAGTCGAAACCCTAAATATTCTTCCAGAACTTCCCACTCCCAAAACCCTAGATCCAAAAAGTAAGCAAGAAAGAGAGAGAAAAGGAGATCGATGAGAAGGCTTACCAGCCGGAAGGGGACGTCGATCCACTAGTAGTGAGCCGTCGACGACAAACGGCCAGAATCGAACTCCGGTGGCTAGACGCGGTGGCTCGGCGAGTTTGGCGGTGGCTTCGTCGAACTCTGGTGATGGCTTGGCGGAGCAGGCTTCGGTCGGCACAGGTTACGGAGCAACGACTCGACACCCGAAGAGCCAGGCGCGGTGGTGACTTCCTCCAGAACGGTCGACACGGTGGTGGTCAGGCAGCTCGGCGGAGCTCGGGATCTTCAGATCTGGGCCAGATCTGAAAAAATGGCGGCGGCGCAGTCTCCAAGGCAGCTCGACGCTCGAGTGCTGATGGCAGTGCATACGGCCCAAGGTGGCTCAGCTTAATGGCAGTGCGCTCTGTTCAAAAGATCAGCACGGGTCTCCAGAAGCTTCACTACAGTCGAGGCTCTACAGCTATTGATGGCGGCACAGTCTTCGAGGCGGCGCTCCACTGATGGCAGTGGCACGAGGATCGAGGTGAACTCTGCTCGAAGCAAGGGTGCAGAGATCGAGGCGGCGGTCGTCGACGAACGGCACGGCGGATCTGGTGCTCTGAGACGTTGGGATCCGATCGAGGTGGCGGACGGATCAGCGGAGGTCGTCCCGACCACGAGACGCTGTGGGCTCGGATGGTGTCGTCGGCGTACGGCGAGCTCGGTGACGCTCCGGCGAGGGCGCGGTGGCGTACGGCTCGCTCAGCCTCTTCCAGAGAGGAGAGAAAGAGAGAGAGAGTGTGAGTGGGTGACGTGTAGAGAAAGAAATTGAGTGTGTTGTCAGGAATTGCCTAGGACTGTGTGTAAAAATATTAAAATATTGTACTGTATTTATAATAAAATACTGTAGTGGCATAGTTGTAAATTACAATAGATCTGGGGTAAATATACAATGGCAGTTGCAGTAATTAGTGGTAGATCTGGGGGCAAATAGTGTACACCTGTACTGAATTAGTATAACTAACATTTAACAAATTTTCAAAATTTGAAACTGAAATAAATTTCAAAACGAAAATTCAAAAACAGTTTTTAAATAGAAAACAGATTTTTCAAATAAAAAGGGTTCCAACAGATTTTCAAATGTTCAAACAATCAACAGTTATTCAAAACAGCTTCCAATAACTACAAAATTAGTTATTCTCCTTAACAACTAACCAATTATTCAAAGACCCGCTAAATAACAAATTAGAGTTAATTAATTACTGCCAACCAAAATAATACTAACAAGGAACAATTATCCCCTTAATATAATTAATAGTTAATAATTAAATACAACTTAATTAATATTGATAACAATAACAATATTGTAATTCATCTAAAATACGCAAATTAGCATTCAAAAATACTTTTCAAATTGAAGAAAATTCATTAACACCCGAAATTATTTTTAATCAAATAATTTAATCGAAATTAGGTTTTCGTAAGAAACAATACTTAAATCTTAAAAAAATTAGAAAAATCCTAAAATTTACCAAATATGATTTTGGGAGTTACAAATCTACCTCCCTTACAAAAATTTCGTCCTCAAAATTTCAAGAAATTTGCAGTGTATAGAATTAAACAAAATCTATTAAAGACAAACAAAAATACTAAATGATTTATTTATGTAGTAAAATAACAAGGACTAACAAGTAGTCACTAGACAATAGAAAAAACTGTAAATGCAAGAAAACTCTGAGACAAGCCTCAAAATAGGCAATACAAAGAAATTCAGCTACTACAAACAAGTAAGAAAATAACAGTCCATCTGACTGCGCTCCTGCGACTACTACTGATCCTCAAAAACTGGGTCCTCCTGCTGCCGCTCTGGTGCTGGCTCCTGACGAGTGAAAGCTACAGGACAATCTCTCACTTGGTGAGTGGCAGATCCACAAACCAAGCACTACCCTAACTTCTTGCGGCATTCCTCGCCACGGTGTCCCGGCCTCTTGTAATATGCACAAAAAAAGTACAATAGAGTCTGAATCTGTCTCTGCTGCCTCGGCGATGTCGGTGCTCTAACATGGTGCTGATGCTGAGATGGCCTCTGCTGGGTGTCGGTCCGCTTCGGTGGACCCTGGGAACTGCTGGCGCCAATGTCTCGGTCCCGCTTAAGCTTCGGGTCCATCTCCTTCTCCACTCCCTGAGCAACTTTAATGATGCTCGCATAGGTAGTGGCCTGACTGATAGCTACTGCATGTCGCAGCTCCCTGGTGAGGCCCTTCTTAAACTTCCAAGCCCTCTCCTTCGGTGTGCTGACTAGGTTCTCTGCGAACCTGCTGAGTCGAGTGAACTCCGATGTATACTGGGCCACTGTCATACTCCCCTGATGCAATGCTTCAAATTGCATCCTAAGCTCGTCCCGCTCCACATCTGGGAAGAACTTCTCCTGGAACAGCAGTTTGAAATCCTTCTAGGAAACTCCGAGCTCTGCTAACTGGGGCTCCTCCCGGTACCAAGCCCTAGCGATATCGAAAAGTCGCATGCTCGCAACTTCGACCTGCAAATCATCCGGGATCCTCGCCATCTTCAATGACCGTTCAGCATTCTCCAGCCATTCGTCTGCGTAGACTATCCCCTCTTTGCCCCAAAAATCCATCGGGCAGAGGAACTGATAGTCCTTGGCAGTTACTGGCCTCGGTGCTGCTGGTGCTGCACGTGCTGGCGGAGCTGGTGGAGCTGGCTCTCTGGTCCTGAGTGCGTCGACGACGGTCGCTCTGAACTGTGCGGCCTGCTGACTCTGAGTCTCTCTGAACTGCGCAGTCTGTTGATTCTGGGCCTCCATGAATTGCTGAAACATGTCCATCACTTGCGTGCCATCGAACGTCATCGTCGGAGGAAGCGGCTGAGGCTGAGGGGGTAGAAGCTGCTCATGTGCACTGGGTGCAGGCTGCTCACTGGTCCCAGCGTTCGTCGTGGCGACCGTCCTGTAAAAGAAAAATAAACTGTTGATTGCTATATCCTAGAAAAATCATAAACTATCCTAGAAATCATAAGTAAAATCAAAATTTTAAATTTAACATCAATAACCATAAACCATAAACCATTTTTCTGCGGTTCCTATGCTGTGATGAGTTTTCCTTAGCTTTCGCTGGTCCCCTAATAACACTTTATTGCCTAAGTGTGATTAGGATAGACCTGCATGGGCCACCACTAAAAATATGTCACGACCCGCTCCCGAATAATCGGATACGAGTCGGACACGCCCAGCCTTCGTCGGTGGACACGACGAAGTAAGCTGTACAATACTAAGAAAAACTCCAAGTCATAAAGTAATGTAAACAAAACACAGCTTTTATAACGTTCCCAGAAATTACCAATATCCATCAAGTCTTTTAAGTACAAAATTAGCCGGAGACAAATCCGGTCAAATAAAAAAAATATACAATAATGAATAACCAAAAATACAATCTCCAGAAATAAAGTAAAATAAAAAACTGCAATATCCTGATGCAATCACAAGCTCCATGTAATCTCCCACTCACCTGCAACGTATCCTGTCAGGAAAAAAGCAAAGTACAACCCTGACCAGACAATATACAATATAATCTGTAGTACAGAATACAAGATGAAACCAGAATACCAGAATAACAGAACAGAAAATGAACTACGATACCAGAGATGAAATGTAAAAACTGCAGGCAATGGACGACAATCAATATACTAGACAATGAACACGGCTATCAATGTATAAGGCAATAAATTACGACAATCAATATGCAATTGTGACAATTTGAAATATTAAACTAATGTGTGACCGGCTTAGGAGCAATCAATCAATGAGTCAATCAATTCTACAAGGTACGGCTTCATCGTACATGAAGTGTACGATTAGGCTATCCACAATCCTATGTTGGGTGTGGTCACACAAAAGCTAATATTTTCCCAAATCCCCGTAATAACAATGACTCACAAGCAATAAATAATGGTACAAGACAATCGTGTGTATCTCGTGTCCGATATGAGAACATGGCACATGAATGTTAGACATAAAACAAGGTACAAGTCGAGTCAGTGTACTTGCCTCGGTTTGGTTGCACGAGAGTAGTACTGCATGGTTGTAAATCACCTGTTATAATATTTGTACAATTATTAGGGTTTAAAATAAAGACTTTAACTAATTAAGGTTAACTAGTGGATTAGAAACATACAGTAGTATAACCAAGTAACTAGAAATATTTATAAAGACTAGCAATTAATATTTTTAGAAAAATACATATACCATAGCTTTGATTTTGTGAAAATACTTTTATTACATATATGCCTATAGAATATTCAATAGTTTAATCAAAATATTATTTTAAACTCTATCTTGTAAAGAAATTATTTAGAATGTAATAGAACACTTTTTAATATTTAACCAAATATTTACTAGCTATCAACTAGAATAATACTAATATATATGTACAATAAAACATTTATACCAATATAATATTCCAATTTAGCTAACTTATTTATTTAAAAAATATTTAGAAATTTTAGTGAAGTTTTATCAATGATAAGAAAAATAAAGCTAAATCATATAACAATGATATATTACACTAATACTAGTTAACAAAAATTAAACAATTAATAAAATCAGCCTTATATTAGCTAATACAGCCTATAATCATATAATTCAGCCCAGCTATTCCTGAACCAGAGTCCATGCTACTAACAATGAACAAACAATTAATTAATCTGAGCCCAGACTATTAACTAACAATGAACCCAGAATATTAAGCCTGCAGCCCAAAAACCCAGCCCACTAGAACACCTAAATTTGCTAAATCAAACAAAATAAAACAGTTTTTAAATAGCCCAACCCCACTGGCCCACAAGACCCGGCCCACACTCTCAGTCCACTTTAATTCTTTAGAAATCAAAACATTATTTAAGCCCACACTTAATATTTCCAAACCCGACCCACAACCAGCCTTAAAATCTTATTTCTTTTCTCACCTGCCTCATTCTCTTCAACCCAGCCGACAAACTCTCAGCCGAACATTCGAGAGCTCTCCATCGTCTTCTTCCTGCTTCGTCCCTTCTGCCGAGAGACTCCAAGTCTAATTCTTCTCCGGCCGCTGAAACCCTAGATCCCGAGCCTCCATCTTCCCCAGCGAACGAGCCTCCCCCGCTCTACTTCGTCTTCTACCTCTAGATTTAGCCGAGTGAAACCCTAATCCCCAAATTATTTCCCACAGTCCATCTTCTTCACTGCTAGGAAACCTAACCCTAAAACTTTCCATGGCCGAAACCCTAGCCCATGCTCCGCTCTCTTCTGTGTCTCACCGAAACCCTAGCCTAGGTTCATCATCATCAACTCTCCTTCTTCTCCATAGCTAGGAAACCCTAGCCTAGGTTCATCTTCTCCGGCCAAAACCGTAGATTCTAGGCTATTTCTCCAGTCGAAACCCTAAATATTCTTCCAGAACTTCCCACTCCCAAAACCCTAGATCCAAAAAGTAAGCAAGAAAGAGAGAGGAAAGGGGATCGATGAGAAGGCTTACCAGCCGGAAGGGGACGTCGATCCACTAGCAGTGAGCCGTCGACGACAAACGGCCAGAATCGAACTCCGGTAGCTAGATGCGGTGGCTCGGCGAGTTTGGCGGTGGCTTCGTCGAACTCTGGTGATGGCTTGGCGGAGCAGGCTTTGGTCGGCACAGGCTATGGAGCAATGGCTCGACACCCGAAGAGCCAGGCGCGGTGGTGACTTCCTCCAGAACAGTCGACACCGTGGTGGTCAGGCAGCTCGGCGGAGCTCGGGATCTTCAGATCTGGGCCAAATCTGAAAGAACGGCGGTGGCGTAGTCTCCAAGACGGCTCGGCGCTCGAGTGCTAATGGCAGTGCACACGGCCCAAGGTGGCTCAGCTTAATGGCGGTACGCTCCGTTCGAAGGGTCAGCACGGGTCTCCAGAAGCTTCACTGCAGTAGAGGCTCTGCAGCTATTGATGGCGGTACAGTCTTCGAGGTGACGCTCCACTGATGGTGGTGGCACGAGGATCGAGGTGCACTCTGCTCGAAGTAAGGGTGCAGAGATCGTGGCGGCGGTCGTCGACGAACGGCACGGCAGATCTGGTGCTCTGAGACGTTGGGATCCGGTCGAGGTGGTGGACGGATCAGCGGAGGTCGTCCTGACCACGAGGCGCTGTGGGCTCGGATGGTGTCGTCGGCGTACGGCGAGCTCGGTGACGCTCCGGCGAGGGCGCGGTGGTGCACGGCTCGCTCAGCCTCTTCCAGAGAGGAGAGAGAAAGAAAGAGAGAGAGAGTGAGTGGGTGACGTGTAGAGAAAGAAATTGAGTGTGTTGTCAGGAATTGCCTAGGACTGTGTGTAAAAATATTAAAATATTGTACTGTATTTATAATAAAATACTGTAGTCGCATAGTTGTAAATTACAATAGATCTGGGGGTAAATATACAATGGCAGTTGCAGTAATTAGTGGTAGATCTGGGGGCAAATAGTGTACACCTGTACTGAATTAGTATAACTAACATTTAACAGATTTTCAAAATTCGAAACTGAAATAAATTTCAAAACAAAATTCAAAAACAGTTTTTAAATAGAAAACAGATTTTTCAAATAAAAAAGGTTCCAACAGATTTTCAAATGTTCAAACAATCAACAGTTATTCAAAACAGCTTCCAATAACTACAAAATTAGTTATTCTCCTTAACAACTAACCAATTATTCAAAGACCCGCTAAATAACAAATTACAGTTAATTAATTACTGCCAACCAAAATAATACTAACAAGGAACAATTATCCCCTTAATATAATTAATAGTTAATAATTAAATACAACTTAATTAATATTGATAACAATAACAATATTGTAATTCATCTAAAATACGCAAATTAGTATTCAAAAATACTTTTCAAATTGAGGAAAATTCTTTAACACCCAAAATTCTTTTTAATCAACTAATTTAATCAAAATTAGGTTTTCGTAAGAAATAATATTTAAATCCAAAGAAAATTAGAAAAATCCTAAAATTTACCAAATATGATTTTGGGAGTTACAGGGAGAAAGGTTGACATCTCCCAGAAAGATTGGATATAAATCTCCTAATATAAGCAATACGACCTTGAAAACCACGGAATTCTTTTAGATTGCGTGGAGGACGCATTTCAAGAATTGCTTTAATTTTATCAGGATCGACGTGGATACCTTGAGAAGTAATGACAAATCCTAAAAAATTGCCACTAGAAACCCCTAAGAAAGACTTAGTGGGATTCATCTTCAATTGATGTTGACGTATCAACTCAAATACTGCCTTTAAGTCTTTAATGTGATCATCTTTTGATCGACTTTTAACAGCAATATCATCAACATAACATTCAACTGTTTTTCGTAGATGCCCTTGAAAGATGTTGCTCATAGCTCGTTGATATGTAGCACCGGCATTTTTCAGACCAAATGGCATAACTGTATAGCAGTAAACCCCAAGAGGTGTACGAAAAGCAGTATGCTTTTTATCTCATGGATGCATCTTAATTTGATTGTATCCTGAAAATCCGTCCATGAAAGACATGCGTTCAAAACCACATGTATTGTCTATCATGACATCAGTAATCGGAAGTGGAAATTCGTCCTTTGGACAAGCTGTATTAGGATCTCGAAAATCTATGCAAACTCGAATTTTTTTATTCTTCTTCATAACAGGAACAATGTTGGCAACCCAGTCTGGGTGTTGTTCTTCACGAATAAAGCCATATGTGATCAGCTTTTTAACTTCTGCTTCAATTACGTCCATCATATCTGGTCGAAAATGTCGCTACTGTTGTTTTACAGGCTTAGCATTAGGAAGAATATTGAGTTTATGAGTAGCTACTTTAGGATCTAGACCTGACATATCCTCAAACTCCATACAAAATATTAATATATTCTTTAATCAGTTGTATCAACTCTTCCTTTTCATTCTCAGAAAGATTTTTACTGATGAATATTGGCTTAGACGTAGTTCCATCTCCAACATCAATCTGGATGATTTTATCTTTCGTAGGTGGCTGTTGCTGTTCAAAACGAAGCTCCCATTGAGTGTCCATTTGTTGTGCCCAAGGGTCATTTTCAAATGGCTCAGATTCATCGTCGGTTTGAACCATGTTGACTGAAAAGATGCACTCAGATTCATCATAATAGTCTTCTCCAGAATATGAGGATTGTAAAAAAACTGGAAGAACATTCTTCTTCCATATCTTCTTTGTACATGTGGGATGGATCAGATTCAATGAATTGAATTTCTTCCGAATCTGAGGATTGTGAAGAACTGGAAGAAAATTCTTCTTGTATATCTTCGTTAAACATGTGGGTTAGATCGTATCCCAACCCATGACGAGTTTTTCGGTAAAACGGTTCACCACATAATGGTAACCGTCTACCCTTGTCTTGATTTAGACCATGCATATTCTTCAAATCATATCCCATATTCTGGATAATCTTAAAAGATTGTTGACTATATTTGTCAATTCGAATTCTTCCTTTATCTTTCTCTCTGAGATCATCTGTCTGAGCAACAGGAATATTTTTAGCCAGGCCAAACACAATTTGGCGTTTGTTTTTCTTATTAGACGGAATCATAAAATAAGATTCTTCGTGACGTCTATAAGTCACACAAGCTTGTGATGATGAGGCTACAGGAAGAAGATAGAGAGAAGATGTTAAGAACCTTTGAGCATAAGGTCCAACATCGACATGAGGAGGAAAAGAATTTTCCTTATGATTAATATATAAGGTTTCCTCTGTATCCATGTCATTTTTATGTTGATGACTTTGATCATCAGAAGATAAAGTCATTCTTTCAATAAATTTGACAGCCATGTACTCCAAAAAAAATCTTCATTGATATTAGAAAGTATAAAATGATCAATATTTACATCATTTATAAGTTGACTACTACGCTTTGGATTGATCATTAACGGACCGTCATCCGTCTTCTGCGTAGGATTGCCAAGGTTGATGATCAGTGGCTCTGGCTCATTCGTACGAGAAGTACGTCCCTTGACCTTGATCATGAGAGGTTGAACTTGGATCTTGACTGGAATCTTCACAGATTCCTCAGATGAAGCTCGAGTTCTTCCTTTGACCTTGATCACCAAAGGTTGGTCATTGACAGGTTGGGGTTGGATTCGACCTTTGACTTTAATCTTCAAAGGTTGCTCTTCCGGAGGATCTTCATTGACAGATTGATCTTCGGCAGGTGATCGATCTTCGGCCATATCCGATATCTCCTTCACATGCTCCTGTTTGTAGAGTATTGAATCAGAGAAATAGGCTTCAACACCCTTAAAAGGATTGATATCTGCGAACTCAGTCTTCACAACCCCTTGAGAATCCCGTACTTGAAGCATTGGTGGAGAGTTGAAGGCAAAATGTTATGCTCAAGTATCCACGGTCTTCCAAGAAGGATGTTGTAAGACACATCTGAGTTAATAACATAAAAAGTCGCCATAGTTCGAAGATCCCCAATTTGAATCTTCAGACGAATCTTCCCCAGTGGTTTACTCTTGCCAGAGTTGAAACCAACTATTGTGGTACTAGTGTAAGTCAGATCACTAGTAAGAATCCTCAAGGGTCATAGCATACTCTGAAGAATAATGCTAATAGAAGACCCAGGATCAATGTAAATCCTGTCAATTTCAGTAGATTCAATATACCCTGTGTAGCACAGAGGCCTGTTGTACTTATTATGCTTCAACAGCATATCTTCTTGTGTAAAAGTAATATTGGGAATTGCTTTCATCACACTATGACATTATGGACACGATACTGGTATATTGTCAGGGCTCTTGAGTTGAGCTAAGCATGAATCAGCTTGTAGCAAAGCTTCGTTCAAAGTTTCGCAGCTTTCTTTAGAAAGACGAAGCAACTCAAAGATAGAGAGTCTAGCCGGAGTATTAGCTAACTGGGCTAGAATATCGAATTTGTAGGGCTTCATCACTACCCCTTGATTTGAAGCAGATTTCAATGGGACGTCAAAGCGTACTGCTTTCTATTTTACTTTCTCAACCACAGATGGTTTAGAAAGTCTTGTATCAGCAGGAACAGGAGATGATTGAGCTGGTAGTGTTTCGACAATGTCCTCCGCTTCTTTAGAAGTTCCCTCATAATCTTTGTGGTACTCTTTACCAGATCTCGTACCAGCAAAGGTTTCTTCTTTAGACTCAAGAGAATGAAGTACCATATTACAGGTTTTATTCTTCTTTCCCTTAGTCTTCTTCTTGCAAGAATTTTTATGAAGGACTTCAAATCCTAATCCAATAGTGGATTTTTGACTTTGAAGTTGTAAAGGAAGTCGCATTCCTTTATCATAGTTCAAACCTTCCGCCTTTTGAAAGTCATAGCCCATCTTTTTCATGAGATGGACTGATTGTTGACTATACAAACGAGTGGGTAGCAGACTTTCAATAGATGGTTTAACAGAGGAAGAAGAGACAGAAACCTTTATAACCACAGGAGAAGGAAGAATACTCGGGACAGAAGGAAAAATTCCTGTAGGAGCTTTCTCATAAGCAGCAAAGACTTGTTGTGCCCTATATAAGGGGACACTACTCATTGCTAACCATTGCTGATGAGTAAGTTTGAGTTTGGTAGGAGGAGCTAAACTTGGAGGGCATATATTCAAACCCCTCAGCCTATCCTCCAAAGGAATACCATCCCAAAGATTATCCAAATCATCATGATCTAGAGTAACAACATGAGAAATCATATTGCAGGTTTTGACTTTCCTACCTTTCTTGGATTTTGAAGTTTTACCTTCATCTTCCATTTCAGGTACTAAGTCAGGATGTACCCACATGATTTCACCATTTTTTAATGTGAGAGGCAATAATCCTTCACTTTGCTCTCTAGCAGGCAGGAGATTCACAATCTTCATTGTCGCCTTAGGAATTGGGACAATCCCATCTGGAACTTGCTGTGGAGGAAAACCTCCAAATTGAAGAGAAATCATATTAGTTGTAATCGTATGCTTATCATTGGTTAAAACGATGGCATTAGCATTTATCAACTCCTGGATTTTCTTCTTTAAAATGTAGCAAGCCTTGGTAGGATGATTTATGTATCTATGATAGATACAATAATTGGGATTGTCAGTCAGATTCACCTCATTAGGCCTTTTTGGCTCCAGAATATGGAGTTTGCCACTCTTAACGAGACATTAGAATATCCCTGGGATATCACTGTCATCAAAAGAGTATTCTTCTTTTGGTTTGGAAGACTCCTGATTATTTGGCGTCGTTTTGGGTTTTGAAAGATTAACCACTAGGGTTTCCTTCCCCTTCCCATTGCGATTGTCTGAATTATTGCCTGAAGAGCCTTTCTTTCCCTCGTATTCTGAGGCAAAGATCATCCCGTGTTCACGAGCCAACCTACCATTGGTTGTCACGACCCGCACCCTAGGTAGGGGCACAAGTGCGTGACAACGCCCAGCCTACACCGTAAAAACGGCGTAGAACGTTGTAGGTCTACTAGCCAACAAACAGTATATAATAACTTGTCATCTCCGCACGGAGGTATATGATATGAAATACTGATAAACTCAATCATAATCTAGAAGGAAGAATCATGGCATGAAAAACCAGATAGATATAAAACAAGTGCAATATCCATCTCAATAACGAGAGAGAGACAAGGTAATATAGTTATACAATCCCAAAATAAAATAACATATGCATAAGTAGCAAGCTG
This sequence comes from Iris pallida, assembly GCA_029216955.1. Taxonomy (NCBI): domain Eukaryota; kingdom Viridiplantae; phylum Streptophyta; class Magnoliopsida; order Asparagales; family Iridaceae; genus Iris; species Iris pallida. The sequence continues at coordinate 11,185,420 of JANAVB010033817.1, read as the reverse complement.
GAGACAAGGTCCAGTCCAAAATATCTACTCTAACTAAACTAAGCTAGAGGCTCGTCGGGCAGAACTAAGCCCTGCTGGACCAAGGTCTCCAAGTCTAAGCCCACTACGTCATCCGGACCGTAGTAGGTACTGTAATCCTCCTCATCAGCATCTGTAATATTTTGTCAACATATCCAGTCAGGATGGAACGAGTACAATCAACTAACAACAGTTCGCAAGATATGACAAAAGCTATAAGACTGTAAATAGAGAGTATATACAAAAAAATTATAGAATGTACATGTGAGTATCATGACAAGGTAAGCTGTAAATCTAGAGCTAGAACAAGGCAAGTAAAATTGATCATGGCATGTATAAGAATCAAGAATCATCTATTTAAGTGTGTGAGTACTAGCTACAACATGTGGCCGAATTGGGTCTGCACAAGGTTATGATCTAGCCAATCATACGTGTGGTGTAGGATTGGCATTCACAAGGTTCACAAGATATACAAGGCAGGTATTGACCATGCATCTACACTAGCACTCTCCGTCCCCGACTGGTAGAGTGGATCCAAGCAAGACACGTTATGACACGGGATTCTACGAGAAGGGAGCAAGTCTCCTCGAGAATCGGTGTCCATATACTGCACAAGAACTACAAGGGGGCTTGCACAAGATATACCAAGATAACGAGGAATAACATCTCATGTCGGGATCCATGAATACCAACCCGTGTGACCAATGTGTCGAGAACAAGCATATCTACACTAATTACATGAATTATAACAATCATCGTAAATTAGAAAAGTGTCAGAGAATGTACTCGCCTGTAATACGATGGATAGATCG